>LR738715.1:541219262-541376690 GCA_902687465.1 Secale cereale | reverse complement strand
TCAGCGTTCCGGAAGCTTCCTTGCGGTCAAAGTAGGGCCGGAGGGGACCCACAGGGGCTCCAGGCGGCCTGCCCACGCGCCCCCCTGGCCGCGCCGGGGGGGGGGGGGCGCCTGGGCACCCCTGACCCCCTCTGATGCCCCCCTTTGGCATATATTTACACCGTGTCGCGGAAACCCTGATTCCAGACCCCTTTTCTCCAGACGCGATTCCGATCTCTGCTGCCATCGCCATCAAGCTTCGGGGGACCAGAATTCCTGCGCCGGCACCCTGCCGGGACGGGGAAGTGCCCCCGGATTCATCTCCATCGACGTTGCTTCCTCCCTCCATGATGCGGGAGTAGTTCCTCCTCGGGGCTGAGGTTCTTACCAGTAGCTATGTGGTCAATTCTCTCTCCCATGATGTGATCTTCGTTGTGATCATAGGCTATGTTAATCTAGGGTGATCCCATGATATTTCCCCTTCCTCTATGTATTGGATTGATGTACTCACTTGTCTTTATCTAGTATAATCCCCGAGACCAAGGTGACAGCGGTCTATTGGACATGGATTAGAACAATATTTTCATGAGTGATTTCCTCTCTTGTGTGTTGATTGAAGATTGAGAGTCTCTTGGTGCTTGTCTTTGACTATCCTTTAGATATGTTGTGGTGATTGTGGGACTCTCTTTGGATGGCCGCGGTGACATTGGGAAATCCTTAGATTGAGAACTACGAACTTTGAGGTGTGCTTTTGTAGCCCTACATAATTCTCGTCCTCTCTTGACCACGAAGGAATGACCTTCGAGTGCGTCCCCTTTGCATGTTTTATGGGAAATATCATGTGATTCGATTATGTTAATGTTGTTGGGAGTTGCCACTAGTGAAAGTATGAAGCCTAGGCCTTGTTTCCACCATTGCAATACCATTTGTGCTCACGTTTACCACTTGTTTGCTTGCTGCACTTTTTTATTACAGAATTATATTACTTTGCTTTGCCACTCCTATCATCCATATTTTACCATCTCTTCGCCGAACTAGTGCACCTATACAACTCCTAGTTGTATTAGGTGTGTTGGGGACACAAGAGACTTCTTGTATCTTAGTTGCAGGGTTGCTTGAGAGAGACCATCTTCAACCTCTACTTCCCTGAGTTCGATAAACCTTAGGTCATCCACTTGAGGGAAATTGCTGCTGTCCTACAACCTCTGCGCTTGGAGGCCCAACATAGTCTACAAGAGTAGAAGCGTGTGTAGACATCAAGCTATTTCTGGCGCCGTTGCCGGGGAGGTGAGCTCTTGAAGGTATATCTTTAGATCTTGCAATTAAATCTTTTTGTTTCTTGTTTTTATTTCACTAGTTATGCTTATGGACAACCTTGTTACTGGATCGTTGCTTGCGGGAAGACGCCCCACACCTGTGGTGGTTGCTCCTCCCCCTACTGAAATTGTGCCCTATAAAATACCAGCTGGTATTATCGATTATGTTTTGGCTGATCGTTATGCAGGAGACAGACATCCCGGTGAACACTTGCTATATCTGTCACAACTAGGTTCATTATTTAAGCTTGCAGGTGTATCAAGGGAGTTTGTCATGAGGAAATTATTTGCCTTGTCACTGAAAGGAAAAGCATTGGAATGGTATATGCTACTAAATGACTCTCACCTGCCGGAGTGGGAAGAGATCCAGTCTCTCTTTTACTCCAAGTTTCATCCTCTTCATGAAGTCCATGAGAATAGGAATTATGTTTATAATTTTTATCCTCATGACGGAGAGAGCATAGCTCAAGCTTGGGGGAGACTGAAAACGTTAATGCTAAAATGTCCTAACCATGGGCTCCCCAAAGATATGATTATTACTAATTTCTATGCGAGGCTTTCTCGATAGGATAAAGATTTGCTCAACGCTTCCTCTATGGGTTCTTTCACAAACAAAAAGATTGATGCTAAATGGGAACTCCTTGAAAGAATTCAACGCAACACTGAAGATTGGGAGATCGACAAAGGTAAAGAGTCAGGTATAATTTATGAGTATGATTGCATTAAGTCATTTGTTGAAACTACAAGTTTTAATAAGTTTAGTGCTAAGTTTGGGCTTGATTCTCAACTCCTTGTTGATTTCCTCAAATCTTTTGCTTCACATCTTAATATGCCTAAGGAGGATTGGATCAAGTATCATAAAACTTTTAAAGAGACTTGCAAAGAAAATGAAATTGTTCATGATGATTGCAACATGCATGATCCAATTCCTAAAAATGAAGTTTTATATAAGCATGTTAATTTTTGTGGAGTGGATAGACCTTGTGAAAGGCCTATGATTGAAGAAGAGAAGTATTGTAAGCAACATAAGCATAAAAGAACAATCACTTGTGTCAGAGATTTAAATGAAATTGCTAGAGAATTGTGTGACCTTTATCCTTTTACTTGTGAACTTTGCCGTATAGAGGGTCACTTTAATTTTCAATGCATGAACTTTCAAAACATAACTGTTAACCGGTTGTGTGATAACATGATCACCTCTGATCTTTATGATGAGCTTATGTTATTTTTGATGTGTGAAGAGTTATCAGAAAAGACTTCATGGCTAGATGTTAATGCCATAGGAATAAAAAACACCTTGCAAAATTGCCATCTCTATTGTGTTGTTAATTGCCATGAAAATGATTACATAGGTAAGATTATAAAGGAGGGAACTTTACCAAAGTATAAAAATGTCTCTTATATTTCTGCTAATAAAAAGGAGAGTTTCTCCCAAGTTTCCCCTATTGTTTCTAATGATAAACCAGGATATGTGGAGAAGCTTCTTCTCCAACCACTCCCTCCTAAGGTTAAGAAGAAGAAAAAGAAGAGGAGGAGGAAGAGGAGCAAGAAAGAAGAAGAATGGGTATCAACCTGGCCTGAGCATATTCCTCCCATCAACTTTTATCCTAACGATTGTAAGTTTAAAGAAGAAGGTGAAGTTTATTGCCTTAATTATCATCTTGATGATACGTCCGTAAGTACTATTGAAGATGATTTTGATTATGATATGCATGTTACTTATTGTGATTGGGAAAATGATGATAATGCTACTTATGATCTTGAAAATCTTTTTGGTACCAACTCTGAAAGTGATGATATGGGAAGCTCTAAGCTTGGGGATGATAGGATTGCAAATCCTATACCCACTAGTGATGTGATAATTGATAATTCTTTTGCTAGTAAGAATAAAGACAACATGATTACAAATATAGTTGCTAGCAATGATAATGCTCTTCTCTACTATGATGATGTCATAACTCCAACCTATAGTGATTATAAAGGTACCTATGACATAAGGAGAAATTATCCTTATGAAACTTGTCATAATAATGGAGGGAATTACTCCCTTGTTGAACACCACCCTCATAATACACAATTAATCTATAGTGTTCAAGTTGTTTATGATAGTCCTACTCCCACTATTACCAATGAGAAAGATTATGCTTATGTGGAGAGTAAGAGTACATTTTTGCATGTGGATCATGGTAACAATGCTTTATGTGATGCTTATATTGTTGAGTTCATCCATGATGCCACTGAAATTTATAATGAGAGAGGGAGACTTGGTTCTAAATATCTTAATAATAAGAAGTTTCCTCTCTTTATGGTGAATATTTTGAAGTTATGCTTGTTTTGCCTTCCTATGCTAGTTGCTTTGTGCTTCAATGAATTATTCTATTGCAATATTCCTATGCATAGGAAGCATGTTAGGCTTAAATGTGTTTGGTATTTGCTTCTTGATGCTCTCTTTTGTTCTTCAGCTCTTATTCCTACGAGAGCATCATTAAACTCTTAAGCCTATCTTTATGGCTATAAAGAAAGAGCTCTAGGGAGACAACCATTGTTATGTTTACTTTCAGTTTTAGTGGTCTTGATGTTTGCTACTACTGTAGCAACATCATTGTATCTTTATTTTTCAGCTTTGTGCCAAGTTTAGCCTCTGATTGCAAGAAAGTTCAAAAGTTGTGACGTGCTGTCCAGGAAACAGATTCTGTCCTTGGATAGAAAAATTCGTATAAAATCACCAGATCATCTTTTTGGTCTGAATTTTTTCGACAGCGTGCTATATATAATTGTCTTTCGTGCATCTGTTTTGAGTTTTTTGATTAGAGTTGCAGAAGTGCCCCGGAAAAATCATTTACTACCTGCTGTTCTGTTTTTCACAGATTCTGTCCTGTTTTGCCTTTCCTTCATTTTGCAAACCTAGAGCTTGCTTTTTCTTTGCAAAAACCTTTTGGCAATCTTGAGAAACAGTAGAACTTCAAGAATATCATTATTTCCAGCAAGGAACAATTATTTTATTATGGGTACTAACCTCGCTAATCAGATTATGATGAGTTATGTATGAAGGGAGTTTTCAAGTGTGCGAGGGAAGATGATAAAAAGATTCAGGAGTGTCAAACGCTCAATCTTGGGGATGCCCCCATGCACCCCCAAGAAATATTCAAGGAGACTCAAGCGTCTAAGCTTGGGGATGCCCCCGTGCATCCCCTTCTCCATCAACATTATCAGTTCGTCCTTCGTTCCACTATATTTTAATCACTTCATGTGTTATGTGCTATGCTTGGAGCGTCTTGTTTTAGTTTTCCTTTTAGTTTTCTTTAGCTTTTCATAACAAGTCGGAACTCAGCTTTCTTTATGTGGGAGAGAAACACGCTCCGCTTCTACCTAGAACATAACATAGAATTTGCATGTCTATCTTTGCTGTGTGTGTTCTTTGTCTTTTAATAGCTACTATCATGCTTAGCTCTTAACTTTCATGCTTATCTTTTTAAAGAGCTTTTGTTTAGTTGGTTGCTTGAACTCTCTTTAGTTATCATGTTTATTTTATTAAGAGAGTTTGCTTCCGTTGCATTGGTTGATATGTCTATGATAAAGATGCTACGTGCATAATGGCGCTTAGTAGTTCATGTTTTCTTATGGTTAGTCTCAAATAGCTGGGGGGTTCCCAATGTGTTATTGGAGTACCAACATGATTTGTTTGCCTATGATGTGGTATGGTTTAGTAATATCTTCCTTCAAAGAATTTATTTTGATTGACTTGGCGTATGCTTACGCATATTTAAGACTGTAAAGAAAGTCTGTCAAGCCTTGATGATCTTTTGTTTCTGAGTAGCAATATAACTTCCATGCCTGATTCAATGTTGCTTTGTCGCTCTGCATGATTATGACCGTCATTGCTCTCTTAGTTGGTCGCTCCCAGTCTTTTGCTAACCTTCGCCTGTACTAAGCAGACTGACTGCTTGTGCATCCACATCCTTTTAATCCAGTTATGCCATATGAGTCCACCATATCTTCCTACATGGTATTTACCTGCCATTCCTAACGGAGACTTGCATGTACCATCTCGAAATTATTCAAAGAAAAATCATTCCTATTTTGTGCCTCTGTTTTAAGTTCATGAGGAAGTAGTAGTTAATTCATGATCTTTTTAAGTTGGATAAGCTTCACCCCGGGATTGCATGTATAATGTGCAAACCCATAATACGAGAAGGAACTGGCATTGAGTGCCCCCGGCTCAAAAAGATAATATAACAAACAAACCCTCCTTCACGCTTTGTTCATGAGAAATCAGAAAACTTTGGCAGTGATAAACAAAGGAGATTAAGAGGATGTGATCGTCCTCATTCGGGAGCCGTTCCTCGAAACTTGTCCATCTCAAGAAGTGATTGAGTTGTCTGCTAGCATTCGTTGACGAAACATGCATGATCTAAAAAAAATTATTACCTCTGTTTTAAAACCAAGAGCTCTGGTACATGTTTTGTCTTTGTTTCCGACTACGGGTTTTCAACCTTGCCAACAAAAGCCACGGTTCGAGAGTCTCCACCTTCTTTTAAAAGCACCAACTACTGAGAGCATGATTGTCATTCTGAGTGTAATGTGCATTGTCCCAAAGTAGCATTGTCTTTTGCATGATTGTGATATCGTTTATTTTGAAATCATTGTATCTAGTCATCACTTAAACCTTGGAGGTGCCCCTGCATTTATGTTTTGCTTCACTAAAGGGGGCAAGCTAGATATCACTTTATCATATTTGCACATCATGTTCATTACAAATCTATTTGATGTTCCAATATCATATTGTAAAACTTTCAGTTCTTTGTGATTTTCTCATGAGGCAACTTAATTACTATAGATTCATTGTCTCAGTAAGCTTTTGTCATATGACTATGAAAAAGTCCTATATAGTTAATAGCATGTCACCACAGAAATTATTCTTGTTATCATTTACCTACTCGAGGACGAGCAGGAATTAAGCTTGGGGATGTTGATACGTCCAAAACGTATCTATAATTTCTGCTTGCTCCATGCCTCTTTTGGGTGATATTGCTATGTTATTTATACACTTCCATACACTTTTGATCATATTTGGACTAACCTATTAACTCAGTGCACCCCAGTGCCAGTTTCTGTTTTCGGCTGTTTTTGTATTTCAGGTTTTCACATTACGAGAACTGCGAGAAAAAATCCAGAAAAATTATATAAAAAATCAGCGTTCCGGAAGCTTCCATGCGGCCAAAGTAGGGCCGGAGGGGACCCACAAGGGCTCCAGGCGGCCTGCCCACGCGGCCCCCCTTGGCCACGCCGGGGGGCGCCTGGGCACCCCTGACCCCCTCTGATGCCCCCCTTTGGCATATATTTACACCGTGTCGCGGAAACCCTGATTCCAGACCCCTTTTCTCCAGACAAGATTCCGATCTCCGCCGCCATCGCCATCAAGCTTCGGGGGACCAGAATTCCTGCGCCGGCACCCTGCCGGGACGGGGAAGTGCCCCCGGATTCATCTCCATCGACGCTGCTTCCTCCCTCCATGATGCGGGAGTAGTTCCTCCTCGGGGCTGAGGTTCTTACCAGTAGCTATGTGGTCAATTCTCCCTCCCATGATGTGATCTTCGTTGTGATCATAGTCTATGTTAATCTAGGGTGATCCCATGATATTTCCCCTTCCTCTATGTATTGGATTGATGTACTCACTTGTCTTTATCTAGTATAATCCCCGAGACCAAGGTGACAGCGGTCTATTGGACATGGATTAGAACAATATTTTCATGAGTGATTTCCTCTCTTGTGTGTTGATTGAAGATTGAGAGTCTCTTGGTGCTTGTCTTTGACTATCCTTTAGATATGTTGTGGTGATTGTGGGACTCTCTTTGGATGGCCGCGGTGACATTGGGAAATCCTTAGATTGAGAACTACGAACTTTGAGGTGTGCTTTTGTAGCCCTACATAATTCTCGTCCTCTCTTGACCACGAAGGAATGACCTCCAAGTGCATCCCCTTTGCATGTTTTATGGGAAATATCATGTGATTCGATTATGTTAATGTTGTTGGGAGTTGCCACTAGTGAAAGTATGAAGCCTAGGCCTTGTTTCCACCATTGCAATACCATTTGTGCTCACGTTTACCACTTGTTTGCTTGCTGCACTTTTTTATAACAGAATTATATTACTTTGCTTTGCCACTCCTATCATCCATATTTTACAATCTCTTCGCCGAACTAGTGCACCTATACAACTCCTAGTTGTATTAGGTGTGTTGGGGACACAAGAGACTTCTTGTATCTTAGTTGCAGGGTTGCTTGAGAGAGACCATCTTCAACCTCTACTTCCCTGAGTTCGATAAACCTTAGGTCATCCACTTGAGGGAAATTGCTGCTGTCCTACAAACCTCTGCGCTTGGAGGCCCAACATAGTCTATAAGAGTAGAAGCGTGTGTAGACATCAGCCACCGAGGTAAATTCTTAAAACTCCGAACATTAATAGGTTCGTCGCTCCAAAGGAGAAATATTGAGTAGTCCATCCCCAAAACAGGTTTGGATCAAGATGGCGGAGCAGATGTGGTGTGTGGCTTCGCTCCCCGAAGACCCAACCAATCCTCAATTAATGACGATGCTGGTCCCGGTGCCATACCAGGTGCCGGTTAAGAAGGACAAGCAGAAGAAGAAAGAGGAGGGTACTTCGGACGCAATGTCCGGAGAGGCCGATGCCCCATCCTCCCACGAGGGCGACGACGATGAGGAGGAGGAGGAGGAAGAAGAAGATCCTCCTCACAAAGGTAAGAAGAGGGCGGTCTCCGAAGACCTGGAAGCCGAGGCCTCCAAGAGGGACAAAATCATCATCCCTGATGACTCGGAGTCAGATGCCGAGTCCATCCCGAAGCATCATCGCTGGACCAAGCCCCAAACCGACTCGTAAGTAGCCCGGGATCCTTCACTTTATCCAATCTCTATGACCCATGATGATAACTCTAAGTTCTGTCTTTTAGTCCGGCCTGCGATCTTCCCCAGCTATCCTCATCCTTAGGGGATCTGGCGCCGGAGATGATGGAGAGTGAGTCGCCTCCATTAGCTTCCCCGCCACCTAGGGCGGATGATGCTGAGGTAGTATCTCACAGGCCCTCCCCAAACCTTGAAGAGGCGCGGGAGGGCGTTTTAACAGTGCCAAAGGGTAATGCCTCGGCTGCCTGAGGACTACGGGGTGCAGCCCCCATGGAGACCGGCGACGGGAGCACCGGTTAATCCGGGCCCCAGCCTCATACTACTCCGGAGGTCCGTAAGGCTCCAGAGTCTAATGAGCGACCCCCTGCAGGAGAAGAGGGAGCGACGACCTCTACCAATCCGGAGGCGCGACATACCACGACGGACGCACTCCAAAGTGCCTCCGTCCTAGACGAGCACCGCATCCTGATGGGTACGGTGTCTGAGAAGATCCAGTCCGCCAAGAGCGGGCTGAACGAAGCCTTCTCCAGCCTGCTAGCGGGCTTCGAGGTACGCAATGCAATGTTTTTTGGTCATTTTTATGAGAAACATGCCTATATATAGATAGTAGCCCCTAAGGTTCTGTTCGGTTTTTGAAAGAAAAGCGAGCAGAGGATCGATAATCGGTTATCAGGTGGTAACATACTTTCTCTGTGCATTAAAACAGGCTTCACTGTTAGCGGCGACTGCTCAGTCGGCGGAAGTTTCTGAACTCAAACAGAAACTGGAGCGAGCCGATGAGGATGTAGTCCTTGTTAACATGTGGCTCGACCAGGCGCAAGGTATAAGATACATCTTGTTGTGTGCCTGTTTTATGTCCGTGCCTTGTGGAGTTTCAAGAGTTGCATTGTGCGTGTATGTACAGATGGTGCCGCCGCGGTGGAGACCCTTAGGGGTGAGCTTGCCTGACCCAAGGAGCAGGCAAGGGTAAGCCAAGCGGCTGCTGATAAAGCGGCTGCGGATTTGACGGCCGAATAGGCCGCTCGACACCGTTTTGAGGAACGGGTGAACGAGACAGAGCAACAACTCAAGGGCATCACCACCAAGTGTGAGTCCTTGGAAAAACAAAATAAGGAGAAAGGGACCGAACTCGCCAAGGCCCTTCAAGACACTTAGGAGGCGCGGTCAGAATCCCGCGCAGGGCGCAAAGAAATCTGTCAAGCTGGGCAGATAGTTGCTGGTAAGCCCTTTCTTTTACAGGCTAAATTTGGGGACCCGAAGTATGCCTTACTTAATCGACTGTGGAGTTCTCCAGATGCATATGCGGATTTGCCGAAGAGCGCTGTGGACGCTGCTCAATTCTTCCAGGCCCAGGAGGGGTACACGACGGAGAAGCTCTTCTGATCGCAGTTTGCGGGGCCGAAGCGTCCCGGACTGCTAAATGACCAAATGGCACAATGGACGGAGCTGCATAAGATGTCCAGCGCGGCTATGAAGGACGTTATAGTCTGGTTGTGTCCGGCCGAAGATATTCTGGACAGCTAGTTTGGCCTCGTGCGGCGTCTCGTCGAATCACTGCCCCAAATCGACAATATCAAGAGGTGGTCTTGCATAGAAGGGGCGCGAATGGCCTTTGCCCATGTCAAGATGCACTGGGCGAAGATGAAGGCCAAAATGGTGGCGACTGAGGGTCCACCTGAAAGCAAGGACCGCCGCACACTAGAGCGCTATTTTGAGGACGTACTAGCGGGTGCCCGCCTTATAGAAGGCTAATGCTCCAAGGATGTAGTGTTCGAATGAACGAGTCCGAACTGTTTCGGGAGTTTGTATCATGAACTAAGTCTTTTGTAATATATCATTTTACTTATGAAGAGTTTTATCCTCCTGTGCGGCCGTTTTTATACCTGAGAGTTCCCAGCCGTCGGCTTCAACCTCCATGTAGACACTACTGGGGTGTTCGGAGTTGCACATGAATACACTTAACCCAACGTCTTGGTCCATGAAAGAGGTATCAGTGCGGCAAACTAGGCAATCAGACTATTCGGTTTTATTGCTCTCACTTAGCCATAGGAGTTTTAACGATGGGTCTACGGAGTAGCCCCTAGTATGTACGCGGCTCCCAATGTGGGTGCGCTACATATGTGATCGGGAAACAGTCCTTCGTGTAACATGGGAAAAAATCGCTAAAGATTGTAATAAGTCACGGAGCGGCCGACCAGCTCTCGCCTCATCATGACAGTCAGTTTTAGGCTTTCTCTACTGAGGTCCTTGACCGGGCGAACCAGAAATACAACCGTAGTAGTTCTCCCTTTACTACCCTAGCCAATTAGGCGGAACATAAGGTAGTAAACACAAGAGCTGGGCAACCCAACTATTGACCAAAGACATGATTCGGAGCTGATGCATATACTACCGAGCTCGGGACGCCGAATTGTGCTGTTAAGCTGTTCGGACTTTTTATTTGGCAACACATATGTTACCTTATTGAGCCCCTGGCAATTTATGCCGAGGTTTGTTCATGAGATAACTAAAGAGACGACTTTTGAGTAAAGACGATGCCTAATAAAAAAATTGTCATTGTAATCTGATTGACATGTCAAAGCGTAGTCTTACAGAGGGTACCATAATCACCAAGCTCATTTTACATGCCGGGGGTCTAGGGCTGAGGGAAAAAGCTCTATACAGGTTCCTTGAGGGGAGTTTGTGGTCTACGGAATCCCTTGTACCTTCCTGCGGCATGTCTGCGCCCCTTTTGCCTCAGTAAGAAAGATTCCCTGAAGGGAATGGTCTTTGGCTATCTATACGGAACCAGGCTCGGAGAGAGTCCTTTGTGAGTCCATAAGATGAGTAGGTTTTGATTGTACCTGTGATAAAAAGCAAAAACATGATTAGATAAAGGGAAGGGCCATATAAGGTCGAACCGTACTATAGGCATGTCGTGTGTATTGCCTCCGCCGATGCCCAAGGTATTTTGAGTGCATAGTTGTGTATGCGTGGTGCGAATTTCGCTGTTGTACATGGTGATCGACGGAGGCCAAACTGCTAATCCAGCCCTAGGTTTGTCGAGCTGTTGGTGTGCGGAACTGTCCGGACTTGCGCACTAATGCCCGGCGGTTTAGTAGCCGATAAGGTGTGTGGCTTGACAGCGCCGCTTTTTATGTCGGCCGTGATGACCACAATATTCTCCTTAGTACGGAGGGGGCGCTCTATGCTTCCGTTGATTGTAATGATGCCACGTGGACCGGGCATCTTGAGCTTTAGGTAGGTGTAGTGCGGAACCACGTTGAAGCGGGCGAAAGCGGCGCGTTCGAGCAGTGCGCGATAGCCGCTGTTGAAAGGGACGATCTCGAAAACCAAGTCCTCGCTTCAGAAGTTGTTCAGCGAATCGAAGACGACTTCCAGTGTGATTGAGCCCGTGCAGCAAGTCTCCATGCTAGGTGTTATTCCCTTGAAGGTAGTATTAGTGGGCTTGACTCTTGACGAACCGATGCCCATTTTACGGGCAGTGTCTTGATAAAGTATATTAAGACTGCTGCCGCCGTCCATAAGGACTCGCGTGAGGTGGAATCCGTTAATGGTTGGGTCGAGGACCAGTGCTGCCGACCCTCCGTGACGGATACTAGTTGGGTGGTCCTTTCGATCGAAGGTAATCGGACAAGCCGTCCATGGGTTGAATTTTGGAGCGACCGGCTCTATGGCGTAGACGTCCCGTAGTACGTAGTGGCGTTCCCTTTTAGGGATATGTGTGACATATGTCATATTCACTGTTTTTACTTCAGTGGGGATTGTTTCTGTCCCCCTGTGTTCGGTTGATGATGCTCTTGGTCATCGTTGTTTCTAGGCGATCCTTTCCCCTCGTGTTCGGCGTTGAGTTTGCCGGCTTGCTTAAAAACCCAACAATTATTGTTGGTATGATTGACGGGCTTATTGGGGGTATCGTGAATCTGGCAAGGCCGATCAAGGATTCTATCTAGACTGGATGGACAGTCCTTGTTTGCCTTAAATGGCTTCTTCCGTTGACCGGGTTTGGAGCCGCTGAATCCGGCGTTTACTGCCGTATCTTGGGTTCCATCGTTGTTGTTTCGATGCTTGTGCTTGTCACGTCGCGACTTGACATTGCCGTCCCTGGTTTCGGAGGTGCCAGGGTCGCTGGTGCTATTGCTTCTACGAGCGAGCCAACTATCCTCTCCCGCGCAAAAATGGGTCATAAGTGTGGTGAGAGCTGCCATAGACTTCGGCTTCTCTTGGCCAAGGTGCCGGGCGAGCCACTCATTTTGGATGCTGTGCTTGAAAGCCGCAAGGGCTTCGGCATTCGGACAATCCACGATCTAATTCTTTTTAATTAAGAACATTGTCCATAGTTGCTGGGCCGATTCCCCGGGTTGTTGTATTATATGACTAAGGTCGTAGGCGTCTGGAGGCCGAACATAGGTGCCTTGGAAGTTATCTCTGAATGCGTCCTCCAAGTCTTCCCACCAACCAATAGAATTTTCTGGTAGGCTGTTCAACCAGTGCCGTGCTGGTCCCTTGAGTTTGAGGGGACGGTATTTGATGGCGTGTAGGTCGTCACCGCGAGCCATGTTAATGTGGAGAAGAAAATCTTCAATCCATACTGCAGGATCTGTTGTGCCGTCGTATGATTCGATGTTCACGGGTTTAAATAATTCTAGGAACTGGTGCTCCATTACCTCATCGGTGAAGCATAAGGGGTGTGTGACACCTCTGTATCGGACTATGTCGCGATGCAGTTCGGATAAAGTCCGCATGCGGTTTTCGGCCCGGGTGTGGTTTTGCTTATCGCGCCAGGATTGGTAACCGTCCTCTCATGCCGGGGCACGCCCTCGCGATCCATAGATTGATCTGGTTTAACCTACTCTATTTTCCAGGTTCTGTCGCAGGTCATGTGTGTATCCCCGAGCTATTGTTTCTCTACTCTTACGGCGAGGTGGTGCGGGCTGGTATTCGGCTTGTGTCGCCGTTCTGTCCCGGCCACGTGGCGGTCGGACAGGTTCGTCAGCCGCATTACGCGCGGGTGGTATGGCCTCCGGTGCTTCGTCGTCGAATTGGGGTAGCATCTTATGCTTCAGATAACTCTTTCTTGGGCGTTCAAGGCCGTACTCCTCGGTTGCCAGGACATCAGCCCATCTATCGTTGAGCAGTTCTTGGTCAGCTTGAAGCTGCTGCTGCTTCTTTTTAAGGCTTCTTGCCGTGGCTATTAGCCGGTGCTTAAAGCATTTTTGTTCAAGAGGTTCCTCTGGCATGATAAAGTCTTTGTCGCCGAGGCTCACGTCATCCTCGGAGAGTGGCAGATAGTTACTATCTTTCGAGTCTTTGCTCCCTGCTTGCTTGTCAGGGTCGACTTGCCCCTCCTCCCAATCATCCTGTTCGAATGTTGGTTCGATGGGGTCTTCTTGTTCTTCGGCGTGTTCCGGAGTATCATTTTCTCCCGTGTCGGTATCGCTGTCTTTTCTGCGGCACGATTTAGGGCAGTGTCGCCGACGTCGATGCTTCGGTGGTATATCAGGAGGTTCTTCCTCGACTGGATCCTTCTTATCACCGCCATTACCTTCTTTAGGTGTGTCCACCAAGTATATGTTGTATGAGGAGGTGGCCATCGAGCGCCTGGTAAATAGCGGTTTGGGGCCTGCTCCTCTCCGGCATCGTCGTCTATACCGTCGATGTCTTAGGAGGCGTAATCGAGCATGTCGGTTAGATCCTCGACGGTGGCTATGAAATGGGTGGTGGGTGGGAAGTAAAGTTCCCTATTTTCAGCCCCTAGTCCGGGTTGGGCGTAATTCAGAAGCGGTTCCTCTGTGATGGCGAGGGGTCGCATCAAATCCAGAGCCTCATTTAAGAGCGAGGTTTGGATGGGGACCGGAGTTCCTTGGCCGAGCTCGCAAGACACGGACTCCGAGAGTTCGGAGCTAGTGGCCGGAGAAGAGTCCGGCTTTGTGATAACTGTCAGCGGCACTATCCTCTCCGGTTCTCCAATTTTGAGCTTTATGGCCGCAGATATGTAATTAGTTTTACCCAGGTCTTCCTTTGAAAAACTCCTTTCAAACAACCCTTTATGTTTTCTAGAAATTCTACATCATTTACGATCAACAATATGTCATCCACATATACTTATCACAAATGTTGTAGTGCTCCCACTCACTTTCTTGTAAATACAAGTTTCTTGCAAACTTTGTATAAACCCACGAGCTTTGATCACCTCATCAAAGCGTATGTTCCAACTCCGAGATGTTGTCTCCTGTCCATAGAAGGATCGCTGGAGCTTGCTCAGGATCGACAAACCTTCCGGTTGTATCACATATAACCTTTCCTCATGGAAACCATTAAGGAAACTCTGTTTTGACATCCATCAGGCAGATTTCGTAATCGAAAAATGCAGCAACTGCTAACATAATTCTGACGGACTCAAGCATCGCTACGGATGAGAAAGTCTCATCGTAGTCAAATCTTTGAACTTGTGAAAACGCCTTTACCACAAGTCGAGCTTTATAGACGCTGACATTACCGTCCGCGTTCGTTTTCTTCTTGAAGATCCATTTATTCTAAATGGCTAGGTAATACTTCCAAAGTCCATACTTTGTTTTCATACATGGATCCCATCTCGGATTTCATGGCCTCTAACCATTTATCGGAATCCTGGCCCATCATCGCTTCTCCATAGCTCACACGTTCATCGTTGTCCAACAACATGACCTCCAAGACAGGGTTGCTGTACCACTCAGGAATAGTACGTATCCTTGTCAACCTATGAGGTTCGATAGTAACTTGATCTGAAACTTCATGATCACTATCATCAGCTTCCTCTTCAACTGTTGTAGGTGCCACCGAAACATCTTTCTATGTTGTGCTACTCTCTGGTTGAAGTAAAAGTTCAACAACCTCATCAAGTTCTAATTCCCCCCACTCAATTCTTTCAAGAGGAACTCTTTCTCGAGAAAGGACCCGTTCTTAGTGACAAACACTTTTCCCTCGGATCTGAAATAGAAGGTATACCCAACCGTCTTGTTTGGGTATCCTATGAAGATGCATTTGACCGCTTTGGGTTTGACCTTGTCTGGCTGAAGCCTTTTGACATAAGTGATAACCCACAAGTGTAGGGGATCGCAACAGTTTTTGAGGGTAAAGTATTCAACCCAAATTTATTGAATCGACACAAGGGGAGCCAAAGAATACTCTTAAGTATTAGCAGCTGAGTTGTCAATTCGACCACACCGGGAAACTTAGTATCTGCAGCAAGGTAGTTTAGTAGCAAAGTAATATGGAGATAGTGGTAGCAGCAATAAAAGTAACAGTAGTGTTTTGTAGTATTTGTAATAGTAGAAGCGGAAGTAAATAAGCAACAAGCAATATATGAAAAGCTCGTAGGCATTGGATCGGTGATGGGGAATTATGTCGGATGCAATTCATCATGTAGAAGTTATAACCTAGGGTGACACAGAACTAGCTCCAGTTCTTTAATGTAATGTAGGCATGTATTCCGAATATAGTCATACGTGCTTATGGAAAAGAACTTGCATGACATCTTTTGTCCTACCCTCCCGTGGTAGTGGGGTCCTATTGGAAACTAAGAGATATTAAGGCCTCCTTTTAATAGAGTACCAGAATAAAGCATTAACACATAGTGAATACATGAACTCCTCAAACTACGGTCATCACCGGGAGTTGTCCCGATTATTGTCACTTCGGGGTTGCCGGATCATAACACATAGTAGGTGACTATAGACTTGCAAGATAGGATCAAGAACACACATATATTCATGAAAACATAATAGGTTCAGATCTGAAATCATGGAACTCGAGCCCTAGTGACAAGCATTAAGCATAGCAAAGTCATAGCAACATCAATCTCAGAACATAGTGGATACTAGTGATCAAACCCTAACAAAACTAACTCGATTACATGATAGATCTCATCCAACCCATCACCGTCCTGCAAGCCTATGATGGAATTACTCACACACGACGGTGAGCATCATGGAATTGGTGATGGAGGAAGGTTGATGATGACGATGGCGACGATCTCAACTCTCCGGAGCTCCGAACGGACTCCAGATCAGCCCTCTCGAGAGAGATTAGGGCTTGGCGGCGGCTCCATATCGTAAAACGTGATAATTCTTTCTCTCTGATATTTTCTCCCCGAAAGTGAATATATGGGGTCCGGAGATACGTCGGTGGAGCATCAGGGGGGCCACGAGGCAGGGGGCGCGCCCAGGGGGAGGGGGCACGCCCCCCATCCTCGTGGATAGGGTGTGGGCCCCCTGACGTAGATCTTTCCGCAGGTATTTTTTATATATTCCAAAATAATTCTCTATGGAATTTCATGTCATTCCGAGAACTTTTTATTTCTGCACAAAAACAACACCATGGCAATTCTGCTGAAAACATCGTCAGTCCGGGTTAGTTCCATTCAAATCATTCAAGTTAGAGTCCAAAACAAGGGCAAAAGTGTTTGGAAAAGTAGATATGTTGGAGACGTATCAACTCCCCCATGCTTAAACCTTTGCTTGTCCTCAAGCAATTCAGTTGATAAACTAAAAGTGCTAAAGAAAAACTTTGACAAACTCTGTTTGCTCTTGTTGTTGTAAATATGTAAGCCAACATTCAGGTTTTCAACAATGATCATGAACTAACCACATTCATAATAACTTTTAGGTCTCATGTCTACTCATATCAATGGCATAATAAACTAGCGAGCAATAATAATAAACCTCGGATGACAACACTTTCTCAAAACAATCATGATATGATATAACAAGATGGTATCTCTCTAGCCCTTTCTGAGACCGCAAAACATAAATGCAGAGCACCTTTAAGGATCAAGGACTAACTAGACATTGTAATTCATGGTAAAAGAGATCAAGTCATGATTATACTCAATGCAAATTAATATTAATACATGCAAATGACAGAGGTGCTCTCCTACTGGTGCGCTTTTATAAGAGGATGATGACTCAGCATAAAAGTAAATAGATAGGCCCTTCGCAGAGGGAAGCAGGGATTTGTAGAGGTGCCAGAGCTCGATTTTTAAATAGAGATGAATAACATTTTGAGCGGTATACTCTCATTGTCAACATAACAACCAAGAATCTCGATATCTTCCATGCTACACACATTATAGGCGGTTCCCAAACAGAATGGTAAAGTTTATACTCCCCCAACCACCAACTAGCACACTCCACGGCTGGTCCGAAACAACGGGTACCGTCCAAACCAACAACAGCCCTGGGGGAGTTTTGTTTAATTATTATGATTTTGAGCATGGGACTGGGCATCCCGGTTACCAGCCATTTTCTCATGAATGATGAGCGGAGTCCACTCATCGTGAGAATAATGCACCTAGCATGGAAGATATAGACATCCCTAGTTGATACATGAGTTGTTCGAGCATACAAAAGAAAATTTCATCTGAAGGTTTAGAGTTCGGCACATACAAATTTACTTGGAACGGCAGGTAAATACCGCATATAGGAAGGTATAGTGGACTCATGTGGAACAACTTTGGGGTTTATGGAAGTGGATGCACAAGCAGTATTCCCGCTTAGTATAGGTGAAGGCTAGAAAGAGACTGGGAAGCGACCAGCTAGAGAGCGACAACAGTCATGAACATGCATTAAAATTAATCAACAATGAATGCAAGCATGAGTAGGATATAAATCACCATGAACATAAATATCGTGGAGGCTATGTTGATTTTGTTTCAATACATGCGTGAACATGTGCCAAGTCAGACCACTCGAATCGTTCAAAGGAGGATACCACCCTATCATACCACATCACAACCATTTTAATATCATGTTGGCACACAAGATAAACCACTATAAACTCTCAGCTAATTAAGCATGGCATAAGCAACTATGATCTCTAATTGTCATTGCAAGCATGTTTCATTCATAACAAGCTGAATCAGGAACGATGAACTATCATATTTACAAAAACAAGAGATGTCGAGTTCATACCAGCTTTTCTCATCTCAATTAGTTCATCATATATCATCCTTATTGCTTTTTACTCGCACGACCGAACGGTGTGGATAATAATAATAGTGCACATGCATTGGACTAAGCTAGAATCCGCAAGCATTTAATACAAGAGAGAAGACAAGGTAATATGGCTCTAGGTTAAATCAACAATAAAGCATATGAGAGCCACTAAGCATTTTAATCATGGTCTTCTACTCTTAACCCCCAAAGAAAAGAAAAGAAACTATTTACACAGGAAAGCTCCCAACAAGTAAAAGAAGAACGGGAAATCTTTTTGGGTTTTCTTTTAATTGCAGCTACTACAAGCAAGGAAAGTAAACTAGCTAAAAGCTAAGACTATATATTTTTGTTTTTCTTAAGGTTTTTCTGACACACAAGAAAAGGACTAAGAAAAAGAATTGAAAATAAACATGGATGGTACAATGAAAGAGTGTGGGCACCGACAACTAGAATAAGTGTGTGAGCATGAATGTAATGTCGATGAGAAACACATACTCCCCCAAGCTTAGGCTTTTGGCCTAAGTTGGTCTATGACCAGTATTGGCCTGACGGATATCCAAAGTCGTAGTTGGGGTTGTACTGAGATGCAGCAGCTACTGCCTGCTGAGCTGCAGCTTGAAGACAGGCTACTTCCATCATATTATGATACTCATTTGCCTCCTCCCTAGTTATAGTCTATCTCCCTTTTGCCTGAAAGTCAAACAAAGTAGGAGCGGGAAGAATAATAGGGACGACATGACGCCTGTTAAAGATTAGTTGATATTTGAGGGATTGTTCATCCCTCTCTATAAACCGGTGACTAGTCATAGCATGGTAATCCAAATGAGCAGGCGGTAAAGGTTTATTGTTTTCATGGATAGGCACACCAAGACGGCTCGCTATGCGAGTGGCATAAATCCCACCAAATAAATCTCCTTGCAAACCATTATGATGTAGCCTACGTGCAACAATGGCTCCCAAGTTATATTGTCTATCACCTAGTACAACACTCTTGAGAACACTAAGATCAGGGACACACATGTGGCAAGCCTCATCTTTACTGTTTATGCATCTACCAATAAAGAGAGCAAAGTAATGAATAGCAGGAAAATGAATGCTCCCTATGGTAGCCTGTGTGATTTCTCTGGATTCCCCAACGGTGATACTAGCAAGGAAATCTCTAAATTCAGATTTTCAAGGATCACCCATACTGCCCCATTGTGGGAGCTTACAAGCATCATTAAAATCCTCTAAGTCCATGGTGTAATATTTATCATAAAGGTCAAACAGGACAGTGTGAGAATTGCGTGTAGATGAAAATTTAAACCTTCTCACAAAGGTATCAGTTAAGCCACGGTATTGAGGGCACTTATCTTGTATGAAGCCCTCGAGGTCAGCGTTGCGCACATATGCGTCGAATCCCTCCTTAATGCCAACCCGAATCATAAAATCGTATGACGGCCATTCACAAGGCTGCACTTCAACTTCCCTTGGTAGATCATCGTCCGGCTCACAAAAGGCAAGCCTCGATTCTTGCTTCCTTTAAGAACCACCTTGGAAGATTTTCCTATGCATTTTCTGAAATTTTCTGAAATTTTTAGTAACTCAAAATAAAAGTTAACCAAACTCAACAAGATTGATAGCAACAACTCCTACTAGTGCCTAGGGACTATATCATGCATTAGAAATACTTGGAACCAAAGAAATTTGTCATGGAAGCTCAAGAACAAGGTCACCACAGCAGCAAAAATTTGCAATAAATAAAGCACTAGAACAAAAACTAATTGGACCAATGGAGGAGTCACATACCAAGGAACAATCTCCCCAAACAGTTTGGTGAATGGTGCTTTGAGCAAGGAGATCAAAAATGGCAGCAAAATGAGCTAGAACTCCTGCTTGAGCTGGTTGGTGATTTTTGGGGAGGAAGAAGAACAGTATGGGTGCAGGAATAAGTAGAGGGGGGCCACGTGGGGCCCGCGAGGCAGGGGGCGCGCCCTGTGACGGTGGGCGTGCCCTGGACCCTCGTGGCCAGGTGCTGGCTCCCCTCGCTGTGTGTTCTGTGCCATATATTCTCAAATATTCTAGAAAAAATCATATTAAATTTTCACGGCATTTGGAGAACTTCTATTTTTGGGGTATTTTTTTAGTGCACGGATAAGTCTCGAAACAGATAGAAAATACTATTTTTGCTTCATTTATCCTAATTAACAGAAAGTAAAAGGAGGGTACAGAAGGTGGTGCTATCTAGATTCACCTATCCCATGCTCATCAAAAGGAATCCATTAACAAGGTTGATCAGGTCTTGTTAATAAACTCTTCCCGAATAACATGGAACCGGACAATTTTTGAATAACACTAGGTTACCTCAATGGGGATATGTATGTCCTCAACAATAAGAATATCATATGTCTTCTTGACAGTAGGAAGAGGAAATTCAAAACCTCCAATAGTAATGGTTGAATTTTTTCCAATATAATTGATACTGTGGACCTGAGGTTGTTTCCTCGGAAAGTGTACCGTATGCTCATTACGATGACATGAAAAGTGACATTGCCTTTGTTGCAATCAATAACAGCCCCTGTAGTATTCAAAAAGGGTCTACCAAGGATAATAGACATACTATCGTCCTCGGGAATATCAAGTATAACAAAGTCCATTAGAATAGTAACATTTGCAACTACGACAGGCACATCCTCACAAATGCCGACAGGTATAGCAGTTGATTTATCAGCCATTTGCAAAGATATTTCAGTAGGTGTCAACTTACTCAAGTAAAGTCTACGATATAAAGAGAGAGGCATAACACTAACACCGGCTCCAAGATCACATAAAGCAGTTTTAACATAGTTTCCTTTAATGGAGCAAGGTATAGTGGGTACTCCCGGATCTCCTAGTTTCTTAGGTATTCCACCTTTAAAAGTGTAATTGACAAGCATGGTGGAAATTTTTACTTCAGGTATTTTTCTTTTATTGGTAATAATATCTTTCATATACTTAGCATAAGGATTTGTTTTAAGCACATCAGTCAAACGCATACGCAAAAAGATAGGTCTAATCATTTCAGCAAAGCACTCAAAATCCTCATCATCCTTTTTCTTGGATGGTTTAGGAGGAAAAGGCATGGGTTTCTGAACCCATGGTTCTCTTTCCTTACCTTGCTTCCTAGCAACAAAGTCTCTCTTATCATAACGTTGATTCATTGATTGTGGGTTATCAAGATCAACAACTGGTTCAATCTCTACATCATTATCATTGCTAGGTTGAGCATCATCATGAAAATCATCATTAACATTATCACTAGGTTCATGTTCATTACCAGATTGTGTCTCACCATTAGAAACAGATATATCATTGGGATCTCAGGTGTGTCAGCTACAGGTTCACTAGAAGCATGCAAAGTTCTATCATTATTCTTTTTGTTCTTCTTAGAAGAACTAGGTGCATCTAAATTAGCTCTTTGAGAATCTTGCTCAATTCTCTTAGGGTGGCCTTTAGGATACAGAGGTTCCTGAGTCATTCTCCCACCTCTAGTCACTACTCTAATGGCATTATCATTATTCTTACTATTTAATTCATTGAGCAAATCATTCTGAGCCTTAAGTACTTGTTCTACTTGAGTGGTAACCATGGAAGCATGTATACTAATGAGTTTCAGTTCACCTTTAAGTCTAGAAAGATAATCACTCAAGAGTTCAATCATATAGGCATTATGTTGCAATGGTCTACCAACGTAAGCATTGAAATTTTCTTGTTTCACAATAAAATTGTCAAACTCATCTATGCATTGGCTAGCAGACTTATAACGAGGAATATCACCTTCATCAAATCTATAAAGAGAATTTACCTTTACTACCTGTGTCAGGTTATCAAGACCATGTATTTCTTCAATAGGTGGTGAATTCTTAACATCTTCAGCTTTAATACCTTTTTCTTTCATGGATTTCTTTGCCTCTTGCATATCTTCTGGACTGAGAAATAGAACACCCCTTTTCTTCGGAGTTGGCTTAGGGGCTAGTTCAGGAAGTGTCTAATTACTTTCATTGGCCAGCATATTATTCAATAGTAATTCAACTTGATCAACCGTTCTTTCCCTGAAAATACAACCAGCACAACTATCCAGGTGGTCTCTGGAAGCATCGGCTAGTCCATTATAAAAGATATCAAGTATATCGTTCCTCTCAAGAGGATGATCAGGCAAAGCATTAAGTAATTGGAGAAGCCTCCCCCAAGCTTGTGGGAGACTCTCTTCCTCAATTTGCACAAAGTTATATATTTCCCGTAAGGCAGCTTGTTTCTTATGAGCGGGGAAATATTTAGCAGAGAAGTAATACATCATCTCCTGGGGACTATGCACACAACCAGGATCAAGAGAATTAAACCAAGTCTTAGCATCACCCTTTAACGAGAACAGAAACAACTTAGGATATAGTAATAACGAATATTTTCATCGTTGGTGAAAAGGGTGGCTATATCATTCAACTTAGTAAGATGTGCCACAACAGTTTCAGATTCATAGCCATGGAAAGGATCAGATTCAACCAAAGTAATTAACTCAGGGTCAACAGAGAAATCATAATCCTTATCAGTAACAAAGATAGGTGAAGTAGCAAAAGCAGGGTCATGTTTCATTCTAGCATTCAAGGACTTTTCTTTCAGCTTACTAATAATTTCTTAAGAGCATATCTATCGTTGCAAGCAAGAAAGTCTCTAGCAGTTTCTTCATCCATAACATAACCCTCAGGAACAATAGGCAATTCATATCTAGGGGGAGAAGCCTCATCATCACTTTCATAAATATTATCAGTTTCAATATTTGCATTCTCCCTAACCCTAGCAATTTGTTGATCTAGAAATTCACCTAGTGGCACAGTATTATCAAGCATGGAAGTAGTTTCATCATACATAACAGAAGTGGCATCATCAAGAACATACGACATATCAGATTCAATATCATGAGTAGGTGTCGTAAATTTACCCATAACAATTGGTGAAACAAGTGCAGAGCTAGATGGTAGTTCCTTACCTCCCCTCGTAGTTTAGGGTAAGATCTTGGTTTTTGAGTCCTTCAAGTTCTTCATAGTGACCAACAGATATAAATCCCAAGTGACTTAAAGAATAGAGCTATGCTTGATAACCCATAAGTGTAGGGGATCAGTTTTAGCCTCTTTCGATAAGTAAGAGTGTCGAACCCAACGAGGAGCTAAAGGCAGAACAAATATTCCCTCAAGTTCTATCAACCACCGATACAACTCTACGCACGTTTGATGTTTACTTTACCTAGAACAAGTATGAAACTAGAAGTACTTTGTTGTTTTTGTGGGATAGGTTAGCAAGAATATAAAGAGCACACAAATAAAACTAGGGGCTGTTAAGATAAAGAAGCAATAAAGTTAGTGATAGCGAGTGTGTAAAAGTGGTGGTAGGAGTTGCGAAATAGCCCCCAAGCAATTGACTGCGTTACTAGACCGATATTAAATTTTATGTGGGAGAGGCCACTGCTAGCATGTCATCCCTTACTTGGAATTCTATGCACTTATGATTGGAACTATTAGCAAGCATCCGCAACTACTAACGTTCATTAAGGTAAAACCCAACCATAGCATTACGGTATATTGGCCCCCCTTCAATCCCGTATGCATCAATTTCTACGCTAGGTTGAAGTTTCTGTCACGCTTGCCCTCCAATACGTAGTCCTATCAACATACAACTAACCCTATGGTGTGATCCACACGCGCGCTCATATGATGGGCACCAAAGGACAACAACATAACCACAAGCAAATTAAATCAATCATAGCAATTCACCAATCACCAATAGGATAACGATAATCTACACATACATCATAGGATGGCAACACATCATTGGATAATAATATGAAGCATAAAGCACCATGTTCAAGTAGAGGGTATAACAGGTTGCGGTAGAGTGGACCGCTGTAGATAGATGGGGGAAGGTGATGGAGATGTTGGTGAAGATGACGGAGGTGTTGGCATAGATCGCCGTCACATGATGATGGCCCCGGTGGCACTCCGGTGCCACCGGAAGCGATGGGGAGAGAGCCCCCCATCCTTCTTCTTCTTCCTTGACCTTCTCCCTAGGTGGGAGATGGGTTTCCCCTCTGGTCCATGGCCTCCATGGCGGCGGAGGGGCGAGAGCCCCTCCGAGATTGGATCTGTCTCTCTGTCTCTCTCTGTTTCCGCGTTCCCAGATTCTGGCCCTTCACCGTTTCTTAAATTCCCGTAGATCCGTAACTTCGATTGGGCTGATTTTTTGACACGATTTTTATCCGGATATTAGCTTTCTTGCAGCAAAAGAAGGGCATCAGCCGCCTTACGGTGTAGCCACGAGGGCCCAGGGTGCGCCCCCCTGCCTCGTGGCCCACTCGGGCATCGTCTCGTGTTGGTTCCGCTTCCCAAAATTCACACATATTCCAAAAAAACATCTCCGTCCGTTTGGACTCCGTTTGATATGGGTATTCTGCGAAACAAAAAACATGCAACAAACAGGAACTGGCACTGGGCACTGGATCAATATGTTAGTCCAAAAAAATAGTATAAAAAGTTGCCAAAAGTATATGAAAGTTGTAAAATATTGGCATGGAACAATAAAAAATTATAGATACGACGGAGACGTATCAGCATCCCCAAGCTTAATTCCTGCTCGTCCTCGAGTTGGTAAATGATAAAAGATAATTTTTGATGTGGAATGCTACCTAGCATAATCTTGATCATGTAATCTAATCATGGCATGAATATTAAGACACGAGTGATTCAAAGCAATACTCTATCATTTGACATTAGGACAATAATACTTCAAGCATACTAATAAATCAGCCATGTCTCTTCAAAATAACATGGCCAAAGAAAGTTATCCCTACAAAATCATATGGTCTGGCTATGCTCCATCTTCACCACACAAAGTATTTAAATCATGCACAACCCCGGTTTTAGCCAAGCAATTATTTCATACTTTAGTATTCTCAAACTTTTTCAACTTTCATGCAATACATGAGCGTGAGCCATGGACATAGCACTATGGGTGGAATAGAAGGTGGTGATAGACAAAAGGTGGGAGAAAGTCTCACGTCAACTAGGCAAATCAATGGACTATTGAGATGTCCATCAATCGATATCAATGTGAGTGAGTAGGGATTGCCATGTAACGGATGCACTAGAGCTATAAGTGTATGAAAGCTCAAAAAGAAAACTAGTGGGTGTGCATCAACTTGCTTTCTCATGAAGACCTAGGGCATTTGAGGAAGCCCTTCGTTGGAATATACAAGCCAAGTTCTATAATGAAAAATCCCACTAGTATATGGAAGTGACAAAACAAGAGACTCTCTATTATGAAGATCATGGTGCTACTTTGAAGCACAAGTGTGGAAAAGGATAGTAGCATTGTCCCTTCTCTCTTTTCTCTCATTTTTTGGAGGGGCTTTCTCTTTTTTAGCCCCTCTCTATTTTTTAGGCCATCTTTTTTTTATTTGGCCTTTCCTCACATGGGACAATGCTCTAATAATGAAGATCATCACACTTTTATTTACTTACAACTCAAAGATTACAACTCGAAGCTAGAACAAAATATGACTCTATGTGAATGCCTCCGGCGGTGTATCGAGATGTGCAATGATCTAGCGTAGCAATGACATCCAAAAAACGGACAAGCCATGGAAACATCATGCTGGCTATCTTACGATCATGCAAGGCAATATGACAATGATGATGCGTGTCATAACAAACGGAACGGTGGAGTTACATGGCAATATATCTCGGAATGGCTATGGAAATGCCATAATAGGTAGGCATGGTGGCTGTTTTGAGGAAGGTATGTGGTGGGTGTATGGTACCGGCGAAAGTTGCGCGGTACAAGAGAGGCTAGCAATGGTGGAAGGGTGAGAGTGCGTATAATCAATGGACTCAACATTAGTCATAAATAACTCACACACTTATTGCAAAAATTTATTAGCCATCGAAACCAAGTACTACACGCATGCTCCTAGGGGGGAGGTTGGTAGGAGTTAACCATCGCGTGCCCCCGACCTCCACACAAAGGATGACACTCAATAAATAAATCATGCTCCAACTTCGTCACATAACGGTTCACCATACGTGCATGCTACGGGAATCACAAACCTCAACACAAGTATTTCTACAATCCACAACTACCCACTAGCATGACTCTAATATCACCATCTTTATATCGCAAAACTATTGCAAGGAATCAAACATATCATATACAGCGATCTACAAGTTTATGTAGGATTTTATGACTAACCATGTGAATGACCAATTCCTGTCAACTCTCTAAATAGATATAAGTGAATCAAGAGAGTTTCAATTCTTTCTACAAAAGTTATGCCCACACTCTAACAATTATAAGTGAAGCAAAATATCATTCTACAAATGGCGGTTTTCTATGTGAAGAGAAACAGGCAATCCATACTTCAAATGATATACGTGAAGCACATGAAGCATTCTATAAAGCCATACACAAAAGATATAAGTGAAGTGAAAAGAGCATTCTATAAATCAACCAAGGACTATCTCATACCAGCATGGTGCATAAAAGAAAAGGTGAAAACTAAATGCAAAAGACGCTCCAAGATCTGCACATATAACATGAATGAAACGAATCTGAAAACATACCGATACTTGTTGAAGAAAGAGGGGATGCCTTTCGGGGCATCCCCAAGCTTAGACGCTTGAGTCTCCTTGAATATTTACTTGGGGTGCCTTGGGAATCCCCAAGCTTGAGCTCTTGCTTCTCCTTCTTCTCCTCACATCGAGACCTCCTCGATCTTCGAACACTTCATCCACACAAAACTTCAACAGAAAACTCGGTAAGATCCGTTAGTATAATAAAGCAAATCACTACTCTAAGTTCTGTTGCAAACCAATTCATATTTTGTTTTTGCATTGTATCTACTGTAATATAACTTTTCCATGGCTTAATCCACTGATAGAAATTGATAGTTTCATCAAAACAAGCAAACTATGCATCAAAAACAGAATCTGTCTGAAACAGAACAGTCTGTAATAATCTCAACATTCACCATACTTATGTACTTAAACAATTATGCCAAAATTAGGACAACTAAAGAATTTTTATAGAAAGACAGTGCAAAAAGTTTCAGAAACATTTGATGTTCCAGCAAAAAATGTAAAATCGCGCACTACAGCCAACGTTTTTGTCCTGCACCGCACAAACCAACAAGCATTGTAAACATCCTAAAGGCAAACCTTGGCACATTATTTTTTATAATACAATGGAATTGCAAAAAGGGATAATTATTTTTGTTGAAAAGTTTCTGTAATTAAGATTCACAAAGTTTCCATGGGCATGAACAAAGTTCAAGGACGTCCCCCACTTTCACAATGCTCGTCTATCTCACTTTCACTTTTCTTTTTGAAAAGTTTTGGGTTCCCCTCTTTATTTTTTTTGTTTTTAAACTTTATAAAAGCACACAACAGAAATAAATGACTCTCTAGAACTTCCGGGTTGTCTCCCTGGCAGCGCTTTCTTTAAAGCCATTAAGCTAGGCATATAGTGCTCAAGCGATGGATCCACCCGGATCCCAAGGTATATCGAAGCCAATTTTAATTAACAATGATTTGGCATTTAGTAGTGAGCACAAAGTGATATATATCATGCAAGAACGAAGTCTAACTCTCTTCCTATGCATAGGCATGTCATACAAGAACAATTCATGCACATCAAGTAAAGGCCAATGCATAATATAAGCAGTTTCTTGCAATTTTTTCATGTTGGATACATAGAGAGGCGGAGATGTAGTTCCTATCTCATAATAATTGCAAGTAGGAGCAGCAAGCACATGCATATTATATTCATCAAAAGCATCTTGTGTAACGAAAAAAGGCAACCCATCAATATAATCCTTAATAAGTGCAAACTTCTCCAATATAGTGTAGTTTGGAGAATTCAAAAAGATAATAGGACTATCATGTGTGGGTGCAATAGCAACTATCTCATGTTTAACATAAGGAACTATAGCAAGTTCATCTCCATAAGCATAATTCATATTGGCATCTTGGCCACAAGCATAGCAAGCATCATCAAAAAGGGATATTTCAAAAGATTCAATGGGATCATAGCAATCATCATAGCATTCATCCTTCGGTAAACACGAAGGGAAATTAAACAATGTATGAGTTGAAGAGTTACTCTCATTAGAAAGTGGGCACGGGTAGCTAATCCGCTCTTCCTCCTTTTGTTCTTCGCTCTCCTCGTCATCTTTTTCAGCTAATGAGCTCACAATGTCATCAATTTCTTCTTCCATAGACTCCTGCAAAATATTAGTCTCTTCTTGGACAACAGAGACCTTCTCAATAAACGCATCAATATTGGAGTTATATTCATAATTAAAATAGCAATATTTCAATATAGCAAGATTTTCAGGCCTAGAAACATCATCATCAAAAGCATCATTCTTTTTAAACAAAGATTTAATTTCATAAGCACCCTTAAAAGCAATGAATTCTTCTATTTGTTCCACATCATAATAATCATATATACCATTAGCATAAGAAGCTAAGGTTTCATTATCATTAAATTTGCATGAAAAGGGAAGGTGTGGAGCCTTCATCCTAGAGCAACAAGTATATTCATATCTCAAGCATAGTTGCCGAGCATACCAATGCAACATATGATATTGATCCCATAACACTTTCCCTTTTTGTGTCAAGCGATAATCCCTAAAGTATTCATGTTGATCCAATGTTACTCCCATTACATAGTTGAATGGGGTTTTCTCAGGATTATCAAAGTAGTACATAATATCTTTCACATAATGAGCATCAAGGGTTTTAGGAGGTTCCCCATCTCCATGAGTAGCAAGTACACCTAATTTTTTTGGTATTTTGTATTCCATATCTATAACTAAAGATACAGAACAACTTAGAACAGCAAATAAAATCTATTTTAGTGATAAAGCAAACAAGCACACACGAGAATATTCACCCCACGCTATTGCTCCTCGGCAACGGCGCCAGAAAAAGGTCTTGATAACCCACAAGTGTAGGGGATTAGTTGTAGCCTCTTTCCATAAGTAAGAGTGTCGAACCCAATGAGGAGCTAAAGGCAGAACAAATATTCCCTCAAGTTCTATCAACCACCGATACAACTCTACGCACGCTTGACGTTTACTTTACCTAGAACAAGTATGAAACTAGAAGTACTTTGTAGTTTTTGTGGGATAGGTTTGCAAGAATATAAAGAGCACAGAAATAAAACTAGGGGCTGTTAAGATAAAGAAGCAATAAAGTTAGTGATAGCGAGTGTGGATAAGTGGTGGTTGGAGTTGCGAAATTGCCCCAAAGCAATTGACTACGTTACTAGACCGATAGCAAATTTTATGTGGGAGAGGCCACTGCTAGCATGTCATCCCTTACTTGGAATTCTATGCACTTATGATTGGAACTATTAGCAAGCATCCGCAACTACTAACGTTCATTAAGGTAAAACCCAACCATAGCATTACGATATATTGGTCCCCCTTCAATCCTGTATGCATCAATTTCTATGCTAGGTTGACGTTTTTGTCACTCTTTCCCTCCAATACGTAGTCCTATCAACATACAACTAACCCTATGGTGTGATCCACGCGCGCGCTCATATGATGGGCACCAAAGGACAGCAACATAACCACAAGCAAATTAAATCAATCATAGCAATTCACCAATCACCGATAGGACAACGATAATCTACTCATACATCATAGGATGGCAACACATCATTGGATAATAATATGAAGCATAAAGCACCATGTTCAAGTAGAGGGTAAAGCGGGTTGCGGGAGAGTGGACCGCTGTAGATAGATGGGGGAAGGTGATGGAGATGTTGGTGAAGATGACGGAGGTGTTGGCGTAGATCACCGTCACACGATGATGGCCCCGGTGGCACTCCGGTGTCACCGGAAGCGAGGGGGAGAGAGCCCCCCTCCTTCTTCTTCTTACTTGACCATCTCCCTAGGTGGGAGAAGGGTTTCCCCTCTGGTCCATGGCCTCCATAGCGGCGGAGGGGCGAGAGTCCCTCCAAGATTGGATCTGTCTCTCTGTCTCTCTCTCTCTTTCTACGTTCCTAGATTCTGGCCCTTCACCGTTTGTTAAATTCCCGGAGATCCGTAACTCTGATTGGGCTGATTTTTTGATACGATTTTTATCCAGATATTAGCTTTCTTGCGGCGAAAGAAGGGCATCAACCGCCTTATGGTGTGGCCACGAGGGCCCAGGGGGCGCACCCCTGCCCAGGGCGCGCCCCCTGCCTCGTGGCCCACTCGGGCATCGTCTCGTGTTGGTTCCGTTTCCCAAAATTCACATATATTCCAAAAAAATATCCGTCTGTTTTTATTCTATTTGGACTCCGTTTGATATGGATATTCTGCGAAACAAAAAACATGCAACAAACAGGAACTAGCACTAGGCACTGGATCAATATGTTAGTCCCAAAAAATTGTATAAAAAGTTGCAAAAAGTATATGAAAGTTGTAGAATATTGGCATGGAACAATCAAAATTTATAGTTACGATGAAGACGTATCAATGCTCCCCGGCAACGGCGCCAGAAAATAGTCTTGATAACCCACTAGTGTAGGGGATCACAACAGTTTTCGAGGGTAAAGTATTCAACCCAAATTTATTGATTCGACACAAGGGGAGCCAAAGAATACTCTTAAGTATTAGCACCTGAGTTTTCAATTCAACCACACCTGGAAACTTAGTATCTGCAGCAAGGTAGTTTAGTAGCAAAGTAATATGGAGATAGTAGTAGCAGCAATAAAAGTAACGGTAGTGTTTTTGTAGTTTTTGTAATAGTAGCAGCCGAAAAGTAAATAAGCAACAAGCAATATGTGAAAAGCTCGTAGGCATTGGATCGGTGATGGAGAATTATGTCGGATGCAATTCATCATGTAGAAGTTATAACCTAGGGTGACACAGAACTAGCTCCAGTTCATCAATGTAATGTAGGCATGTATTCCGAATATAGTCATACGTGCTTATGGAAAAGAACTCGCATGACATCTTTTGTCCTACCCTCCTGTGGAAGCGGGGTCCTATTGGAAACTAAGGGATATTAATGCCTCCTTTTAACAGAGTACCGGAACAAAGGATTAACACATAGTGAATACATGAACTCCTCACACTACGATCATCACCGGGAGTTGTCCCGATTATTGTCACTTCGGGGTTGCCGGATCATAACACATAGTAGGTGACTATAGACTTGCAAGATAGGATCAGGAACACACATATATTCATGAAAACATAATAGGTTAAGATCTGAAATCATGGCACTCGGGCCCTAGTGACAAGCATTAAGCATAGCAAAGTCATAGCAACATCAGTCTGAGAACATGGTGGATACTAGGGATCAAACCCTAACAAAACTAACTCGATTACATGATAGATCTCATCCAACCCATCACCGTCCAGCAAGCCTACGATGGAATTACTCACGCATGGCGGTGAACATCATGGAATTGGTGATGGAGGAAGGTTGATGATGACGATGGCAACGATCTCCACTCTCCGGAGCCCCGAACGGACTCCAGATCGGCCCTCCCGAGAGAGATTAGGGCTTGGCGGCGGCTCCGTATCGTAAAACACGATAATTCTTTCTCCCTAATTTTTTTCTCCTCGAAAGTGAATATATGGGGTCCGGAGATACGTCGGTGGAGCGTCAGGGGGCCCATGAGGCAGGGGGGCGCCCAGGGGGAGGGGGCGCGCCCCCACCCTCGTGGACAGGGTGTGGCCCCCCTGACGTAGATCTTTTCGCATGTATTTTTTATATATTCCAAAATAATTCTCCGTGGATTTTCAGGTCATTCCGAGAACTTTTTATTTCTGCACAAAAACAACACCATGGCAATTCTGCTGAAAACAACGTCAGTCCGGGTTAGTTCCATTCAAATCATGCAAGTTAGAGTCCAAAACAAGGGCAAAAGTGTTTGGAAAAGTAGATACGTTGGAGACGTATCAATAAGCATCGCAGTCCCAAACCTTTAGAAACGACAACTTATGTTTCTTGCCAAACCAAAGTTCATATAGTGACATATCTACGGACTTAGATGGTGCCCTATTTAAAGTGAATGCAGCTGTCTCTAACGCATAACCCCAAAACGATAGTGGCAGATCGGGAAGAGACATCATAGAACGCACCATATCCAATAAGGTACGATTATGACGTTCGGACACACCATTACGCTGTGGTGTTCCAGGTGGCGTCAACTGTGAAACAATTCCACATTTCCTTAAGTGATTGCCAAACTCATAAATCAAATATTCTCCCACTCGATCGGATCGTAGGAATTTAATCTTCTTGTTACGATGATTCTCAACTTCACTATGAAGTTACTTGCACTTTTCAAACATTTCGGACTTATGCTTCATTAAGTAAATATACCCATATCTACTCAAAGCATCGGTGAGGGTGAGGAAATAACGATATCCATCGTGCGCGTCAATACTCATCGGACCGCACACATCAATATGTATGATTTCCAACAAATCACTTGCCTGTTCCATTGTTCCGGAAAACGGGGTTTTAGTCATCTTGCCCATGAGGCATGGTTCGCATGTGTCAGGTGACTCAAAATCATGTGACCCCAAAATTCAATCAACATGGAGTTTCTTCATGCGCTTTACACCAACATGACCTAAGTTGCAGTGCCACAAGAAAGTTGTGTTGTCATCATCAACGCTACATCTTCTGGCATCAATATTATGAACATGTGTATCACTACGATCGAGATTCAATAAACCATTCACATTGGGTCCATGACCATACAAGGCTGGTCATAGTGGGTAGTAACTTAGACTAGTGTCATGCGTATGACACTAGTCTAAGTTACTAACTTCATAGTGTAAAGTAGCATAGTGGTAGTGTTATATATGGTTTAGTTTATTAGCTTGTATACTCATCCTATCTTGGGAAGTGCTATGTTACAGTAACATATTATGTTATCACCTCTCATTAACTACTTGCCACATAAGGAAAAATTTCTTGGAGTGTGTTATGTTACTTGCTAAGTTACTCCCACTATGACTAGCCTAAGGTATTATTCATGTAAACAGAATAACCATTATTCTCTAACTTCAATGAATAACCATATTGCAATAAACACAATATAATCATGTTCATGCCTCAACACAAACACCAGATAACATTTATCTAGGTTCAACACTAATCTCGAAGGTAGAGGGAGCGTGCCATGGTGATCACATCAACCTTGGAAACACTTCCAACACACATCATCACCTCGCCCTTAGCTAGTCTCCGTTTATTCCACAACTTTTGTTTCGAGTTACCAACATTAGCAATTGAACCGGTATCTCATACCCAGGTGCTACTAGGAGTACTAGTAAGGTACACATCAATACCATGTATATCAAATATACTTTTGTTGAAGTTGCCAGCCTTCTTATCTACCAAGTATTTGGGGTAGTTCCGCTACCAGTGACCGTCCCCCTTAGAATAGAAGCACTTAGTCTCGGGTTTGGGTTCAACCTTTGGTTTCTTCATTGGAGCGACAACTGGCTTGCCATTCATGAAGTTTCCCTTCTTGCCTTGCCCTTCTTGAAACCAGTGGTCTTCTTTAACCATCAACACTTGATGCTCCTTCTTGATTTCTACCTTCGCGGCCTACCGCGAACAACTCCGGGATCATCTCCATCCCTTTCAGGTTATAATTCATCACAAAGTTCTAGCAACTTGGTGATAGTGAATGGAGAACTCTGTCAATTAAGTCCCACTTGATTCAAGCGATTGTAGCACCCAGACGTTCTGAGCACTTGCTCACTGGCTGAACTATTCTCCTCCATCTTGTAGGTATAGAACTTATTGAAGGTCTCATACCTCTCGATCCGGGCATTTTTCACAAAAATAAACTTCAACTCTTGGAAAATCTCATATGATCCATGGCGTTCAAAACTCCTTTGAAGTCCTTGTTCTAAGCTGTAAAGCATAGCACACTAAACTATCAAGTAGTCACCAGAACGTGTCTGCCAGATGTTCCCAACATCCACAACCGATGCTAGAGGGGTTGGCACACTGACTGGTGCATCAAGGACATAAGCTTTCTGTGCAGCAGTGAGGACAATCCTCAGATTACGGACCTAGTCCGCATAATTGCTTACAATATCTTTCAACTTTGTCTTTCTCTAGGTACGTATTAAAACAGGGAGCTCCAGCTCGAGCTTTTGATCTACAACATAATTTGCAAAGATTTTTTAGACTATTGTTCATGATAATGAGTTCAATTAATCATATTACCTAAGAACTCTCACTCAAATCGACATCCCTCCGGTCGTCCGAGTGTAGCATGATCCAAATTCACCAACCCAAGTTCGATCATCATGTGAGATGAGGTGGTTTCAATGGTGAACATCTCCATGTTGATCATATCTACTATATGACTCATGCTCGACCTTTCGGTCTCTTGTGTTCTGAGGCCATGTCTGTACATGCTAGGCTCGTCAAGTTTAACCCAAGTGTTCCGCATATGCAAAACTGGCTTGCACCCGTTGTATGTGAACAGAGAGTCTATGACACCCGATTATCACGTGGTACTTCGAAACGACGAACTTTTGCAACAGTGCACACTTGGGGAGCATACAATTTTATCTTGAAATTTTAGTGAGGGATCACCTTATAATGCTACTATCGTCCTAAGCCAAATAAGATGCATAAAAGGATTAACGTCACATGCAAATCATAAGTGACATGATATGGCCATCATCTTGTGCTTTTGATCTCCATCTCCAAAGCACCGGCATGATCTCCATCGTCACCGGCATGAAACCATGATCTCCATCGTCATGATTTCCATCATTGTGCCGCTATCGGAGTTGTCACGCCAACCATGTTTCTACTACTATTGCGACTGCTTAGCGATAAAGTAAAGCATTACATAGCGCTTAATGATTGACACGCAGGTCATACAATAATTTAAAGATAACCGTATGGCTCCTGCGGGTTGCCGTATGCATTGACATGCAAGTCGATATAAACTATTACAAACATGATCATGTCATACATCAAATATATCTCATCATGTCTTTGGTGATATCATATCACAACATACCCTGCAAAAACAAGTTAGACGTCCTCTAATTGTTGTTGCATGTTTTACGTGGCTGCTATGGGTATCTAGAAAGAATGATTCTTACCTATGCAAAGCCACAACGGTGATATACAAATTTCTATTCAACCTTCTACAAGGACCACCTTTGTCGAATCCGATTCAACTAAGGTGGGAGAGATAGACACCCGCCAGCCATCTTTATGCAACAAATTGCATGTCTGTCGATGGAACCGGTCTCATGTATGTGGACATGTAAAGTTGGTCCGAGCTGCTTCATTCCACAATACCACTGAATCAAAATTAGACTAGGGAAGGAAGCAATCTGAATATCAATGCCCACAAACTCCTTTGTGTTTTACTCGTGATGTCATCTACGCATAGACCTAGCTTTGATACCACTGTTGGGGAACGTTGCATGGGAAACAAAAAAATTCCAACGAACACCCAAGATCCAATCTAGGAGATGACCATATACGAGAGGAGACATTGGATCTACATACCCTTGTAGATTGCTAAGCAGAAGCACTAAGAGACGCGGTTGATGTAGTCGAACGTCTTCGCGATCCAATCACGACCCGTCCCGCGAACTCCGATCTAGTGCCGAACGAACGGCACCTCCGCGTTTAACACACGTACGGCTTGATGACGCCTTCTCCTCCTCGATCCAGCGAGCGATGGTGAAGCAGTAGCTCGAATCCTCCATTAGCACGACGGAGTTGTTGCGGTGGTGGTGGAGAAATCTCAGCAGGGCTTCGCCAAGCCACGCGGAGAAGAAGGAGGACTAGGAGAGAGAGGAAGGGCGATACTGTGGCGTAGATCTGTATCTAAAAGGTGTGGATGCCCTATCTCTACCTCCCTATATATAGCGGGAAGTGGGAGAGTGGGGCGCCCCTAGAGGGTCCCATCTATGGCCAACGGCCACTAGAGGGAAACCCTAGATGGGCTTTCCCCCTTAGGAGACTTGGCCCCCAAGACAAAGGGGTGGGAACCCTAGGGTGGGCCCCCACCTCCTCTAGCAATGTGGGAAGGGGTGAGGGGCGCAAAACCCCTTAGTGGGCTGGTTTTCCCCTCCCCTTGGTCCATGATGCCCCCCAACACTTGCCGGGGCCCCCCGAAACACCTTTCGCTCATGCTGGTCATCACCCGGTACCCCCAGAATAATTCCATACTCCAATACCCTTCGTCCAATATATTGATCTTCACATGTGGACCATTCCGGAGTTCCTCATCACGTCCAGGATCATGTCCGGGACTCCGAAAAACCATCAGTGAGCACCACAATGACTCAACTATACTTATATCATCACCAAACGTTAAGTCTGTAGACCCTGCGGGTTCGAGAACTATGCAGACATGACCGAGACACCTCTACAGTCAATAACCAATAGCGGGACCTGGATGCCCATATTGGTTCCCACATATTCTAGGAAGATCTTATCGGTCGAACCTCGGTGTCAAGGATTCAGTTAATCTTGTATGTAATCGGTATGTTACTTGCCCGAGATTTGATCGTCGGTATCTCCATACCTAGTCCAATCCCGTTACTGGCAAGTCTCTTTACTCGCTCCGTAATACAAGATCCCGTGGCTAACTCATTAGTCACATTGCTTGCAAGCTTATTATGATTATGTATTACCGAGTGGGCCCTGAGATACCTCTTCGTCATACAGGGTGACAAATCCCAGTCTTGATCCATGCCAACTCAACAGATACCCTCGAAGATACATGTAGAGCACTTTTATAGTCACATAGTTACGTTGCGACATTTGGTACACACAAGGTATTCCTCCGGTGTCAGTGAGTTGCATGATCTCATGGTCATAGGAACATATATACTTTGACATGCAGAAAACGATAGCAATAAACTTGGTACGATCATATGCTACGTTTATAGTTTGGGTCTCTTCCATCACATCATTCTCCTAATGATGTGACCTCGTTATCAAATGACAACTCATGTCAATGGTTAGGAAATCATAGCCATCTTTGATCAACGAGCTAGTCCGGTAGAGGCTGACTAGGGACATCTTGTTGTCTATGTATCCACACATGTATTTGAGTTTCCGATCAATACAATTCTAGCATGGATAATAAACGATTATCATGAACAAGGAAATATGATAATAACCAATTTATTATTGCCTCTAGGGCATATTCCAAACAGTAGCTACGTGGTAGCGATTGAAGAACTTTGTCGGCGATCGCCTCGGGTGGGAGCTCAACTCCCAACTCAGCCAGATAGTTGTAGTACCCAGACATTCTGAGCATGTGCTCACTGACAGAAATGTTCTCCTACATTTTGCAGGTATATAACTTATCGAATGTCTCATACCTCTTGATCTGGCCATTTTTCACAAAAATAAATTTCAACTCCTGGAACATCTCATATGCTCCATGACGTTCAAAACGCCTTTGAAGTCCCGGTTCTAAGCCATACAACATGGCGCACTGAACTATTGAGTAGTCATCCACATGCGACTGCCACATGTTCATAACGTCTACAAACATGAGAGGGGCTGGCGCACCAAGCAGTGCATCAAGGACATAAACCTTTTGGGAAGCCGTGAGGATAATCCTGAGACTACGGGCCCAGTCCATAAAGTTGCTTCCATCATCTTTCAGCTTAGCTTTCTCTAGGAATGCAATGAAATTCAGGGGAGCTACTGCGCGAGCCATTTGATCTACAACATAATTTGCAAAGACAACTTAGACTATTATTCATGATAATAAGTTCAATTAATCATATTACTTAAGAACTCCCACTCAAATCAACATCCTTCCAGTTGTTCTAGTGTAACATGATCCAAATTCACCAACCCAAGTCCGATCATCATGTGAGATGAGGTGGTTTCAATGGTGAACATCTCCATGTTGATCATATCTACTATATGTCTCATGCTCGAACTTTCGGTCTCTTGTGTTCTGAGGCCATGTCTATACATGCTTGGCTCATCATGTTTGACCCAAGTGTTCCGCATCTGCAAAATTGGCTGGCACCCGTTGTATGTGAACGTAGAGTCTAACACACCCGATCACCATGTGGTGCTTCAAAACGACGAACTTTCGCAACGGTGCACAATTGGGGAGAACACAATTTTATCTTGAAATTTCAATGAGCTATCACCTTATAACGGTACCGTCGTCCTAAGCAAAATGAGATGCATAAAAGGATTAACATCACATGCAAATCATAAGTGACATGATATGGCCATCATCTTGTGCTTTTGATATCCATCTCCAAAGCACCGGCATGATCTCCATCGTCACCGGCATGACACCATGATCTCCATCATCGTGTCACCATCGGGGTTGTCACACCAACCATGCTTTGTAATGCCCAGGATGGGACTATATCTCCTACGTGTCGAGGCACGACTTAGAGACATAACCCCATGCTGAAATGGTCGCAAGTTTGGTATCTTTGCACAACTCATGTAAAAGATGGGGATGGAAAACATAAAATAGTTGGCTTACAATCGCCAGGTCACACAAATACAATACATGTCTCAATCATCATTCAATAAAACATCACAGCCCTCTAAGGGTAAAATCCAAATGACAAGATACCAAACATAATATAAATCCACAGGTCGGATCGAATCCTAGTAGAAGTCTCCACTACTGATCATCAGGATAACGAACATAGTATCGACTACGCTCCTCATCATACTCCCAGTCTAGCTCGGTGCCATCACCTGGATAGCTCACCATCGGACCTGCATCTGGTGTGGTGAAGTAACTGTGAGCCACAGAGGACTCAGCAATCCCGTTCCCGGGTAACAAGACTATTTAAGCCTTGGGTGAGGATAAGGCTGAAGAAAAGAATAAGTGTCTGCAGCAGCAACTAGCACTAGCTTACGTGAAAGAGTGCGAGAAGAGAAGTGCCTCGGCCGAGAGATGATCACGAAGTGATCCTAGCTACAACACGTCAAACATAACCCCACCGTGTTCAACTCCCGAATCCCTATTCGGAAATTGACAGTCACGGTACACACGCTGGTAGTGTATTGGAACATTGTGTCAAGTTATCTACAATCGGATATTAACAAGCTCCCATCTGCCACATAACCGCGGGCACGACTTTCGAAAGTTCATAACCCTGCAGGGGTGTTCCAACTTGGCCCATGATAGGCCCACGATCCGCGGAGTCGCAACTCCAAAGGTGGGAAGACCCGAGTATTCTCGGAATCCCGTGCTCAAGATACTCCGAACTAAGGTAAGGCTAATCCAGCAAATCCTCCCGGTGTGTCGACACCCTGATGGTAGCCGCGCGTATCTAGTCTCAGGACACGACCGGATGGGCGATGCTACAGGTTTATATCAATCCTCGAGTTTCCTCGTGGTGACCCCGTAGGACCCCCGTTTCGGACCAACACTCATGTGGAGCACTGGCCCGGGGTTGTTGATTAAGAACTCGGGTTTGCAAGACCCTATGCAAGTTTTATTAGTTATTAGGCGAATAGTACCAATGTTGGGACTTGCTGGAAAAGACTTAGCACTTAGCGGTTTATCGAGGGGGTCCCATACACCCCAACCGTGTAAGGAACGCATAATCAAGGAACATAACACCGGTTTATACGGTTCCTAACGGCATGAGTGGAACAAATCACCAAGCAAAAGGCTTAGCCTTCCACCCTTGCCAATATATAGATGATTTCATTTAAGCATTATATATAGTGTGATATAACCGAACAAACTTCAACATGAAGCAAGCATCTTCGATCTTCACCTGCAACTAGCAATGCTATAAGAAGGGCTGAGCGAAGCGTACTTAGCCATTCAACGGTTTGCATAGGTAGGGTGGTTAAACATGGTCATGGTTACAAGTAGGAGGCTGACAGGAAAAACATGGGCATCGAGGCAAAACTATAGAGCGGAACTACTAGCAATAGGCAAAGATAGTAATGTTATCGGGGTTCGGTCATCTTGCCTGAAGAGTAGTCGTTCGGATCGTAAGAAGGGTCCTCGTGCTCAACCTCGTTGGTAACCTCGTGCTCGTACTCATACTCGGTCTCAGCTTCCGGCTCTAAACAATACAACCACACAAGGCACGAATCAACAAGATGCAATGCGCACTCAAAAATGATGGATGCATGATGGATGCACTAAGGGAGCATACGGAGCACGGAAAATAGCACTCAAGCAAATCACTTCAAAACATGGCAACAATAGGAGATTATGAATCTACACGGAAAATCAATCAAGTTTCATATAAGACTTGCTGAAATCGTAGCTACGGGCTAAAAGTTATGCCCGAAACAAGAAATAGGCGAAAGTTGAAAATTACAGCAACATAGCAACTTCGGAGCACAAGATAATTAAGCTACAGCACTCAAACACCATGGCAAAGAGCATGAACATAAACTAGACATATCCTACAGAAAATAAGTCCAAAGGTGCACCCCCAAAGGAGCCACGGATCAATAGCAACAAGCTTGGACATATTGAACTTGACAACAAAATCCTGACAGCGGAATTTTATTGAAACTTTGGAGCCAAAGTTAAACATGCTACAGCCACTCAAATAAGCATGTGAGAACATGAATGGATAGCCAACAATAAATACTACAAGGAACCATCAAGAGTTACTCCAAAACTATCATGGTTTGTCCTAGAACAGCAAGCAAACATGGCATCGGAACATTACAGATTCCAGACTTCGTGAAAAACCACTAAGTGTTAAACAGCAGTTTCATCATGGCATCTATAATAGCAAGTTTAATTCACCTCGAAACTAAACATGGCAAGTGGTAATCACCACATCGAAGTACACATGATGGTGATTCCGAAACACACAAGCATGCATCATGGAGATAAACACAACGATAGCAACGAGCTCAACAAGATGGCATCTCATAACAAGTTAAATAACTAAACAGCCACATAGCACTTTGCAACGAGGATAAACATGGAAAGAATAAATCTATCATGCAACCTAACACAAACAACATGTAGAGCATGGCAAGACGAACACGTGGACATGTCATTTGCATCATTCGGATAAACGAGCTAAAAGATATCACTATGCAAAGATGGCATAAAAACAACACATAGCAGCAGTTTATACCGGGATGCACTCTTGCAACAGAAAAATAAGCATCTAGATGACCACAAACATGCATGGCACAAAGGAATGAAACGTAGTGCTAATCACCACGAACGTCTGGACATGTCATTTGCGCAAAACGGAGCAACACACAAGAAGTATCACAGTTCTAATATAGCATTAGCGACTAAACAAACAGGGACTTAGAAGGATTTGGGGAGTCAACCTTCTCAGATCTGTAGCAAAAGGCTCGGGCCAACGGATCTGGATCTGGCCCAGGCGCGGCTGTGGAGTGGATGGGCCGGCGGCTTGGGCCGGCGGCTGGAGGCGCTGGAGGCCCGCGGCACGAAGGGCCCGGCGAGGCGCGGCGAAGCTGGCCCGGCCCGCGGAGCGACCCACCGAGGCGCCTGGCGAGGCGAGAGGAAGAGGCCCCAGCTGGGGCCCGGCGAGGCGGAGAGGCGGCCCAGCAATCCGGCACTGAGGCCGGCCCGAGCGACGATCTAACGAGGGCGGGGCGACCGGCTCCGGAGGCTGGTGGAGGGAGGCGCTGGAATCGGGCCCAGGGTTCGCGTGGCCCAGCGCGGAGGCGGTGGCGGAAGGAGGAAGCGGCCAGGCTCGGGGCCCGCGGAGGAGGGGCGAGGCGACTTGGGACCGGATCTGGTCGGGGAATCGGGGAAGGGCCCAGGCGCGCGATCTCCTGGATCGGGGATCTGGCTGCCCCGATCGAAGGAGCGGCGGCGGCGTTGACTTGAAGGAAAAACCGGCGGGGCGGCGTTCCAGATGGCTGGAGGGACTCGGGGCCGGTTGGATCCGGCGGCCCCTCGCCGGATCTGGCCGGAGGTGAAGCCTGGCGGCGGTGGTGAGGTGGAGAGGGCGGTGGAGAGGTGAGGTGAGGTGAGAGGAGGTGTTTTTCCGGCGAGGTGGTGGTATTCCGGCGAACTCCGGCGAGATTCCGGCGAAGTCTCCGGCGAGGTGGTGACTGGAGGAAGGGGATGAAGTGGGGGCTAGGGTTTCCTTGATTTGGGACAAAATTTGGGGGAGTGGACAAATATATAGGCACAAGTAGCTAGGGTTGTCCAAATGGAGTGCGGTTTTCGGCCACCGGATTAGATTTGGATGGCCTAGATGATAGAAGTGGTTAGGAGTGGTTGGTGGGCTGTTGGAGGGGGTGTCTTGGGCCTCAAAGTGGAGGCACTTTGAGCCCACGAGAATAACTGTTGGGATAGCAAACAGACTCGAAACGCGACGAGATTTGACAGGCGGTTTACACACAACAAAACAACAACACACGACAAGTCTCGCGCCAAACCGGTAACGTTACACGGCCAAACACCAAAGTAGGCCTACGGGACGCCACGGACACGTGAGGGAGCTCCGGAATGCGAAACGGACAACGGGAAGGAACGCGTGGAACCGGATGCAAACGACAACACAAATGCAATGGGATGCACATGTCTACTTGATATGAATGAATGCCACACACGCACACGACAAAACGACGAAAACCTAAAAAAAAAGAACCCGGAATGGAATAGATGAAGCCAAAGATATATTATATGCCCAAAAGGGAAAGTATTACATCCGGGGCATTACAATCTCTCCTCCACTACAAAAAGATCTCGTCCCGAGATCTAGGACTGGAAAAAGGAAGGGTACTCGGAACGAAGATGATCTTCTCGTTCCCACGTAGCTTCTCGGTCGGTGTGATGTGACCACTTGACTTTCAAGAATTTGATGGACTTGTTGCGGGTCTTGCGCTCGGTTTCTTCGAGAATAGCAACGGGATGCTCTCGGTAGGACAAATCTTGTTGAAGATCAATCTCTTCAATCGGAATCATGCGTTCAGGTGCCTTGAAGCATTTGCGGAGTTGAGACACATGGAACACATCATGAACATTGGCGAAGTTGGAAGGGAGCTCAAGTTGATAGGCTAGATCGCCTCTTTTGCCAAGAATCTTCAAAGGCCCGACGTATCTAGGAGCAAGCTTTCCTTTGATACTGAATCTTTGGGTGCCTTTCATTGGAGAAACACGGAGATAGACATGATCACCAATATTGAAAGCCAACTCACGATGCTTGCCGTCATAGTAGCTCTTCTGACGCGACTGAGCGGCCTTGAGATTCTCACGTATGACTTTGCACATTTCTTCGGCTTCTGAGATCAAGTCATTGCCAAGAAGTTGACGTTCGCCTGTTTCAGACTAGTTGAGAGGTGTACGGCACTTTCTGCCATAGAGGATTTCAAACGGAGCTTTGCATGCACTTGCTTGAAAGCTGTTGTTGTAAGAGAACTCGGCAAATGGAAGGCAATCTTCCCATTTCATGCCAAAAGATATGACACAGGCTCTGAGCATGTCTTCTAGAATCTGATTCACTCGCTCGACTTGACCACTAGTCTGAGGGTGAAAAGCAGTGCTGAACCTGATCTTAGTGCCCATGGCGGACTGAAAGGAGTCCCAGAACTTGGATGTGAACAAACTTCCACGGTCTGAGGAGATAACTTGAGGAATGCCATGTAAAGACACAATTCTGGAAGTGTACAACTCTGCCAATTGAGCTGCATTGATGGATTCTTTGACTGGAAGGAAGTGAGCGACTTTGGTAAGCTTGTCAATCATCACGAAGATAGAATCATTCCCTCTCTTGGACTTAGGAAAGCCAGTGACGAAATCCATTCCAATGTGGTCGAATTTCCACTCGGGAATAGGAAGAGGTTGGAGAAGACCGGCTGGACGTTGATGTTCTGCTTTCACTCTTCTGCAAACATCACATTCATTCACGAATTGGGCAATTTCCCTTTTCATGCGTGTCCACCAGTAAGATTGCTTGAGGTCTTGGTACATCTTGGAACTGCCAGGATGAATGGAAAGGAGAGAATCATGTGCTTCTTCCATTATGAGCTTCCTGAGATCACCTTTAGGAACAACGAGTCTGTCCTCGAAGAACAAGGTATCTCTCTCGTCAACACGAAAGCACTTGTATTTAGGAGTGCCCTTTGCAATACCATGTCTCACCTTCTGCACCATGGCATCACTGAGTTGGGCCTCACGGACCTGATCTTACAAGGTAGGAGCAATTTGAAGATTTGCAAGAAAACCCTGCGGAACAACTTGAAGGTTGAGTTTCCTGAATGCTTCACAAAGCTCAGGTTGGAACGGCTTGATAAGAAGGCTGTTGCAATATGCCTTTTTGCTCAAAGCATCTGCAATCACATTCGCCTTGCCAGGAGTGTATTCGATGCTAGGATCATACTCTTGGATCATTTCAACCCAACGAGTCTGGCGGAGGTTCAGATTCGGCTGTGTGAAGATGTACTTCAAGCTCTTGTGATCAGTGAAGATGTCGACCTTTCTGCCCAACAACAGATGTCTCCACGTAATCAAAGCATGTACCACAGCTGCTAGCTCGAGATCATGTGTGGGATAGTTCTTCTCACTTGGCTTGAGCTGACGAGAAGTGTATGCCACAATTCTTTTATCTTGCATAAGCACACCACCAAGTCCTTGAAGAGAAGCATCACGGAATACTTCATAGGGCTTGGACTCATCTGGAGGAGTAAGAACTGGAGCAGAGACGAGCTTTTCTTTGAGAGTTCTGAATGCCACTTCACACTCTGGAGACCAAAAGTATTTGACATTCTTCTGAAGCAAGTTGGAAAGAGGCTTGGCAATCTTGGAGAAGTTCTCAACGAACCTTCTGCAATAGGTGGCAAGACCCAGAAAACTGCGGAGTTGCTTGACGTTCTGAGGAGCTTCCCAGTTGACAATAGCTTCAACTTTCTCGGGATTTACCGCAATACCGTCAGCTGAGATGATATGGCCCAGGTACAAAACCTTATTGAGCCAAAACTCGCACTTGGAGAACTTGGCATAGAACTTATGCTCACGGAGTCGATCAAGAACTAGACGTAAGTGCTTTTCGTGATTTTCTTCATTCTTGGAAAACACCAGAATATCATCCAGATACACAAGCACAAACTCGCCAGTATAGGGGTTGAAGATGTAGTGCATCATCCTCGAAAAGGTAGGAGGAGCATTGGCGAGACCAAAGGACATGACTGTATACTCATATGAACCAAAACTCGTTCTGAAGGCAGTCTTGGGAATGTCTTTCTCGCGAATGCGAATTTGATGATAGCCCATTCGGAGATCGAGCTTAGAGAACACTTTAGCTCCCTTGAGCTGCTCGAACAGTTCGTTGATGTTGGGGAGCGGATACTTGTTCTTTATTGTCTTCTTGTTCAATGGCCGGTAATCGACGCAGAGACGCTCCATGCCATCTTTCTTTTTGACAAATAAGACACCACAGCCCCAAGGAGACGTACTAGGCCTGATAAGACCCATACGCTCCTGTTCATCAAGCTGCTTCTTCAATTCCTTCAATTCATCAGGAGAGAGCTTGTACGGACGCCGACATGCTGGCTCAGTACCCGGCTCGAGTTCAATGACGAATTCCACCTGACGGTGTGGAGGCATGCCTGGAAGTTCTTCAGGAAAGACGTCTTGATATTCGTTCACCACCAGAATTTGAGATATGGCATTAATTTCGCCCTTATCATTGAGAGAGAAAAGCCTGATAGTGTTATCCCTGGAGGCAAAGATAATCACATCTTCATCAGGATGAGTCATCTTGACTTCCTTCCGTGCATAATCAATGTGAACATCATGCTGAGAAAGCCAATCCATTCCGAGGATGAGGTCAATGTCGGAATTGCCAAGAACCACCGGATTAGCCAGAAATCGATAATCACCCATGCGAATAGAAACATCCGGAGCATAAACACTGGAGTGCATTCGTCTCCCCAGAGAAATAACTGTTAACTCCTTTGGCAGATTTTTGGTGACAATATCGTGCTTGGATGCAAATGGATATGACATGAAAGAGCATGAAGCACCCGAATCAAATAACACTTTAGCAGGAGAAGAGTTAACTAAGAGGTTACCCAAAATCACATCAAAAGAATTCTCCGCTTGCGCTGCACTCATCAGATTCACCCTTGCTACCTTTGGATCATGCTTGACCATAGCGGTACCGACAGGAGGAGGAGGCGGAAGGCGCCTCGGGTTGTTGCACTTGTTGGAATAATGGCCCTTCTGGCCACACTTGTAGCAAGTCACCTCAGAAAGCGGACGAGCAGGAGGAACACTTGGTCTTGGAGCTTGGAACTGTTGCTTGGACTGCTTGTTGGAGTTGGATGGGTGGGAGAAAACACGACCACCAGCATTCTTGTTGTTGTTGGAGTTGTTGGAGTTGTTGTAAGGAGCTCGAATCACTGGAGGAGGAGGAAGCCAAAATTTCTGTTGCTTCGAGACCATCTGAGACGATGAGGAGGAGTGAACGGCATCTCGAATCCTCTTTTCAGAAGCCTCCATCTTAAGCTGAGCTGCCTCTTGTTTCAAAGCCATGTTATAGAATTTGTCGAATTCATCGGGCTCGAACAAGGTGAGAGCAAGTTGAAGTTCATCTTTGAGACCTCCACGAAACTGATAGATTTTGCTCTTGGCGTCAGGAATGTCTTGCTTAGCATAGCGGGCGAGGTTTTGGAACTTGACATTATACTGATAGACTGTCATAGAGCCCTGCTTCAGGTTGCGGAATTGCTCACGCATACCCTCGATGACACTTGTAGGAATGTGGTGAGAGCAAAAGTCCTTGCAGAAATCCTCCCAGGAGATCACACGACCTGGTCTGGAGTCTTTGTACTGCTGCCACCAGTCAGCTGCTTGGCCTTTGAGTTGGAAGGCTGCAAACTTCACATAGTCCTCTTCCTTCACGTTACTGCACTCAAAATGCTTCTTTATGTCGGTTAACCAATCTTCAGCATCAAGAGGGTCGACACAGTAACTGAAAGCTTTTGGATTATTGGCCAAGAACTGGTTGAGAGTAGCATGGTGCTGCTGGTTGAAGAAGTTGCCTTGATTCCCTGGAACACCCTGATTAGCTTGATTAGCTTGCATCTGCTGCATCATCTGCATCAACATCTAGGTGTTCTGAGTTGTAGTCTGCATAATCACTCTCCAAGCCTCAGACGGAGGAGGAGGGGAAGGAGGACGATCTGGGACCTCTTCACCCTCTGGGTTAGCGTTGGGAACCCGTTTCGGAGCCATCCTGAAAGAGATGACCACGAATCAGCAATTGATTGACAGAAGGTATAAGCTGAATCAATGGAATGAATTGCAACAAGTCTTCACAATAATCATTCGAACAGTAGGAACGAATGAAATCATTCGAACAAGAGGAACGAATGAAATTATCAGTTAAATGATAACATCAATCTTCACGAGAAGCCACATAGGGGACAAAAGGTAAAATAAGAAAAACAACAAGGTACGGATGGAAACAAACACAAGATAGGAGCTTCGTTCTAACATCTTTGTGCTGAAAGCTTATGAACGCGTTACGAAAGGGTTTTGCAATCCCCGGATCAGCATAGCCAAGGACCCTTTAAGATGCAACTCCCGATCGGAACATCGGCCATAATACCACTTCACTCAATGTAGAACCCCGAACTCGCTAACCTGCATTCGTTGGAAGAATGTTTATGATCTACTAGATAAAACCCACCTATGAATTTCCGAAAGATTCCAGTTATGCAATCAGGTGTTGGGGATACAGGGGAAGCACCGCGCAATCAACTCTAAACCTACATCTAGCTGTATCCATCCTTCAACACATAACCAGTCTTTCTCGGAAACTGTCTACCTCGGACCATCGAAAAGCATCCACTATAACAAGCTATGGCAATACTCCCGAACTACCTCCCCAGTACTGGGTGATGTCGGGGTTATCTTGCCACTAACCGTATAGGAGAGATTTTCGATGTCGGTCGTCTTAAGTATTTAGTACTGCCGCGATATGCTTGTGACGACAATACCCCGAAGCTCAACTCCCCGGGACACTGCCACAACCCCTAATGTCAGGAGGCTTCGAGAACAATATCCTCGTCACAAGAACATCGAAACAATCCCAGAATACTCGCGAGATTCCTAAAAAAAAATTGGTGCAATTTTTGAAAGTAGAAGAGGCAAGAGTAGTCGTCAGGAGTCCTCACCAGAGAGAAAGGGGATGAGAAGCAAAGAAATCCTACTCTCCGATATAATATATAGGACTCAAAATATTTTCAGTGTGTGCCTAGACTCGATCGTCAACGATTCGATCAATCAGTGGGGGCTCCTAGGTCAGAGAAGGCTCTGAATACCAACTTGTAATGCCCAGGATGGGACTATATCTCCTACGTGTCGAGGCACGACTTAGAGACATAACCCCATGCTGGAATGATCGCAAGTTTGGTATCTTTGCACAACTCATGTAAAAGATGGGGATGGAAAACATAAAATAGTTGGCTTACAATCGCCACATCACACAAATACAATACATGTCTCAATCATCATTCAATAAAACATCACAGCCCTCTAAGGGTAAAATCCAAATGACAAGATACCAAACATAATATAAGTCCACAGGTCGGATCGAATCCTAGTAGAAGTCTCCACTACTGATCATCAGGATAACGAACATAGTATCGACTACGCTCCTCGTCATACTCCCAGTCTAGCTCGGTGCCATCACCTGGATAGCTCACCATCGGACCTGCATCTGGTGTGGTGAAGTAACTGTGAGCCACAGAGGACTCAGCAATCCCGTTCCCGGGTAACAAGACTATTTAAGCCTTGGGTGAGGATAAGGCTGAAGAAAAGAATAAGTGTCTGCAGCAGCAACTAGCACTAGCTTACGTGAAAGAGTGCGAGAAGAGAAGTGCCTCGGCCGAGAGATGATCACGAAGTGATCCTAGCTACAACACGTCAAACATAACCCCACCGTGTTCAACTCCCGAATCCCTATTCGGAAATTGACAGTCACGGTACACACGCTGGTAGTGTATTGGAACATTGTGTCAAGTTATCTACAACCGGATATTAACAAGCTCCCATCTGCCACATAACCGCGGGCACGGCTTTCGAAAGTTCATAACCCTGCATGGGTGTTCCAACTTGGCCCATGACAAGCCCACGATCCGCGGAGTCGCAACTCCAAAGGTGGGAAGACCCGAGTATTCTCGGAATCCCGTGCTCAAGATACTCCGAACTAAGGTAAGGCTAATCCAGCAAATCCTCCCGGCGTGTCGACACCCTGATGGTAGCCGCGCGTATCTAGTCTCAGGACACGACCGGATGGGCGATGCTACAGGTTTATATCAATCCTCGAGTTTCCTCGTGGTGACCCCGCAGGACCCCCGTTTCGGACCAACACTCATGTGGAGCACTGGCCCGGGGTTGTTGATTAAGAACTCGGGTTTGCAAGACCCTATGCAAGTTTTATTAGTTATTAGGCGAATAGTACCAATGTTGGGACTTGCTGGAAAAGACTTAGCACTTAGCGGTTTATCGAGGGGGTCCCATACACCCCAACCGTGTAAGGAACGCATAATCAAGGAACATAACACCGGTTTATACGGTTCCTAACGGCATGAGTGGAACAAATCACCAAGCAAAAGGCTTAGCCTTCCACCCTTGCCAATATATAGATGATTTCATTTAAGCATTATATATAGTGTGATATAACCCAACAAACTTCAACATGAAGCAAGCATCTTCGATCTTCACCTGCAACTAGCAATGCTATAAGAAGGGTTGAGCGAAGCGTACTTAGCCATTCAACGGTTTGCATAGGTAGGGTGGTTAAACATGGTCATGGTTACAAGTAGGAGGCTGACAGGAAAAACATGGGCATCGAGGCAAAACTATAGAGCGGAACTACTAGCAATAGGCAAAGATAGTAATGTTATCGGGGTTCGGTCATCTTGCCTGAAGAGTAGTCGTTCGGATCATAAGAAGGGTCCTCGTGCTCAACCTCGTTGGTAACCTCGTGCTCGTACTCGTACTCGGTCTCAGCTTCCGGCTCTAAACAATACAACCACACAAGGCACGAATCAACAAGATGCAATGCACACTCAAAAATGATGGATGCATGATGGATGCACTAAGGGAGCACACGGAGCACGGAAAATAGCACTCAAGCAAATCACTTCAAAACATGGCAACAATAGGAGATTATGAATATACATGGAAAATCAATCAAGTTTCATATAAGACTTGCTGAAATCGGAGCTACGGGCTAAAAGTTATGCCCGAAACAAGAAATAGGCGAAAGCTGAAAATTACAGCAACATAGCAACTTCGGAGCACAAGATAATTAAGCTACAGCACTCAAACACCATGGAAAAGAGCATGAACATAAACTAGACATATCCTACAGCAAATAAGTCCAAAGGTGCACCCCCAAAGGAGCCACGGATCAATAGCAACAAGCTTGGACATATTGAACTTGACAACAAAATCCTGACAGCAGAATTTTATTGAAACTTTGGAGCCAAAGTTAAACATGCTACAGCCACTCAAATAAGCATGTGAGAACATGAATGGATAGCCAACAATAAATACTACAAGGAACCATCAAGAGTTACTCTAAAACTATCATTGTTTGTCCTAGAACAGCAAGCAAACATGGCATCGGAACATTACAGATTCCAGACTTAGTGAAAAAACACTAAGTGTTAAACAGCAGTTTCATCATGGCATCTATAATAGCAAGTTTAAGTCACCTCGAAACTAAACATGGCAAGTGGTAAGCACCACATCGAAGTACACATGATGGTGATTCCGAAACACACAAGCATGCATCATGGAGATAAACACAACGATAGCAACGAGCTCAACAAGATGGCATCTCATAACAAGTTAAATAACTAAACAGCCACATAGCACTTTGCAACGAGGATAAACATGGCAAGAATAAATCTATCATGCAACCTAACACAAACAACATGTAGAGCATGGCAAGACGAACACGTGGACATGTCATTTGCATCATTCGGATAAACGAGCTAAAAGATATCACTATGCAAAGATGGCATAAAAACAACACATAGCAGCAGTTTATACCGGGATGCACTCTTACAACAGAAAAATAAGCATCTAGATGACCACAAACATGCATGGCACAAAGGAATGAAATGTAGTGCTAATCACCACGAACGTCTGGACATTTCATTTGCGCAAAACGGAGCAACACACAAGAAGTTATCACAGTTCTAATATAGCATCAGAGACTAAACAAACAGGGACTTAGAAGGATTTGGGGAGTCAACCTTCTCAGATCTGTAGCAAAAGGCTCGGGCCAACGGATCTGGATCTGGCCCAGGCGCGGCTGCGGAGTGGATGGGCCGGCGGCTGGAGGCGCTGGAGGCCCGCGGCACGAAGGGCCCGGCGAGGCGCGGCGAAGCTGGCCCGGCCCGCGGAGCAACCCACCAGGGCGCCTGGCGAGGCGGGAGGAAGAGGCCCCGGCTGGGGCCCGGCGAGGCGGAGAGGCGGCCCAGCAATCCGGCGCTGAGGCCGGCCCGAGCGACGATCTGACGAGGGCGGGGCGACCGGCTCCGGAGGCTGGTGGAGGGAGGCGCTGGAATCGGGCCCAGGGTTCACGCGGCCCAGCACGGAGGCGGTGGCGGAAGGAGGAAGCGGCCCGGGTCGGGGCCCGCGGAGGAGGGGCGAGGCGGCCTGGGACCGGATCTGGTCGGGGAATCGGGGAAGGGCCCAGGCGCGCGATCTCTTGGATCGGGGATCTGGCTGCCCCGATCGAAGGAGTGGCGGCGGCGTTGACTTGAAGGAAAAACCGGCGGGGCGGCGTTCCAGATGGCTGGAGGGACTCGGGGCCGGCTGGATCCGGCGGCCCCTCGCCGGATCTGGCCGGAGGTGAAGCCTGGCGGCGGTGGTGAGGTGGAGAGGGCGGTGGAGAGGTGAGGTGAGGTGAGAGGAGGTGTTTTTCCGGCGAGGTGGTGGTATTCCGATGAACTCCGGCTAGATTCCGGCGAAGTCTCCGGCGAGGTGGTGGCTGGAGGAAGGGGATGAAGTGGGGGCTAGGGTTTCCTTGATTTGGGGCAAAATTTGGGGGAGTGGACAAATATATAGGCACAAGTAGCTAGGGTTGTCCAAATGGAGTGCGGTTTTCGGCCACCGGATCAGATTTGGATGGCCTAGATGATAGAAGTGGTTAGGAGTGGTTGGTTGGCTGTTGGAGGGGGTGTCTTGGGCCTCAAAGTGGAGGCACTTTGAGCCCACGAGAATAACTGTTGGGGTAGCAAACAGACTCGAAACGCGACGAGATTTGACAGGCGGGTTACACACAACAAAACAACAACACACGACAAGTCTCGCGCCAAACCGGGAACGTTACACGGCCAAACACCAAAGTAGGCCTACGGGACGCCGCGGACACGTGAGGGAGCTCCGGAACGTGAAACGGACAACGGGAAGGAACGCGTGGAACCGGATGCAAACGACAACACAAATGCAATGCGATGCACATGTCTACATGATATGAATGAATGCCACACACGCACACGACAAAACGACGAAAACCCAAAAGACAAATAACCCGGAATGGAACAGATGAAGCCAGAGATATATTATATGCCCAAAAGGGAAAGTATTACATCCGGGGCATTACATGCTTCTAGAACTATTCCTACCATTTAGCGATAAAGTATATCATTACATAGTGCTTAATGATTGACACGCAGGTCATACAATTATTAAAGACAACCCTATGGCTCCAGTCGGTTGCCATATTCATCGACATGCAAGTCGTGATAATCTATACAAGACATGATCATCTCATACATCAAATATATCTCATCATGTCTTTGGCCATATCATATCACGTCATACCCTACAAAAACAAGTTAGACGTCCTCTAATTGTTGTTGCATGTTTTACATGGCTGCTATGGATATCTAGCAAGAACGATTCTTACCTATGCAAAGCAACAATGGTGATATGCAAATTGCTATTCAACCTTATACAAGGACCGCCTTTGTTGAATCCAATTCAATTACGGTGGGAGAGACATACACCCGCCAGCCATCTTTATGCAACAAGTTGCATGTCTGTCGATGGAACCGGTCTCATGTACGTGGACATGTAAAGTTGGTCCGAGCCACTTCATCCCACATTACTGCCGAATTAAAATAAGACTAGGGAAGGAAGCAATCGGAATATCAACGCCCACAAACTCCTTTGTGTTCTACTCGTGATGTCATCGACGCATAGACCTAGCTCATGGTGCCACTCTTGGGGAACGTTGCATGGGAAACAAAAGAATTCCTACGCTCACCAAGATCAATCTAGGAGATGACCATCTACGAGAGGAGAGATTAGATCTACATACCCTTGTAGATCGCTAAGCGGAAGCGTTAAGAAACGCGGTTGATGTAGTCGAACGTCTTCGCGATCCAATCACGATCCATCACGCGAACTCCGATCCAAGTGCCGAACGGACGACATCTCTGCGTTCAATACATGTACGGATTGATGATGCCTTCACCTCCTTGATCCAGGGAGCGATGGTGAAGTAGTAGCTCGAGTCCTCCGGCAGCACGATGATACGTCTCCAACGTATCTATAATTTTTTATTGTTCGATGTATTATATTATCTGTTTTGGATGTTTAATGGGCTTTATTATATACTTTTATATTATTTTTGGGACTAACCTACTAACCCAAGGCCCAGTGCAAATTGTTGTTTGATACGTCTCTGACGTATCTACTTTTCCAAACACTTTTGCCCTTGTTTTGGACTCTAACTTGCATGATTTGAATGGAACTAACCCGGACTGACGTTGTTTTCAGCAGAACTGCCATGGTGTAATTTTTGTGCAGAAATAAAAAGTTCTCGGAATGACCTGAAATTCAAAGGAGATTTATTTTGGAATATATAAAAAATATCTGCGAAAAGAACCAGACCAGAGGGCCCACACCCTGTCCACGAGGGTGGGGCCCCCCTGGGCGCGCCCCCTGCCTCGTGGGCCCCCTGTTGCTCCACCGACGTCTTCCCCGACTCCATATATTCACTTTCGGGGAGAAAAAAATCAGAGAGAAGGAATCATCACGTTTTACGATACGGAGCCGCCGCCAAGCCCTAATCTCTCTCGAGAGCGCTAATCTGGAGTCCGTTCGGGGCCCGGAGAGGGGAGATCGTCACCATCGTCATCATCAACCTTCCTCCATCACCAATTCCATGATGCTCACCACCGTGCGTGAGTAATTCCATCGTAGGCTTGCTGGACGGTGATGAGTTGGATGAGATTTACCATGTAATCGAGTTAGTTTTGTTAGGGTTTGATCCCTAGTATCCACTATGTTCTAAGATTGATGTTGCTATGACTTTGTTATGCTTAATGCTTGACACTAGGGCCCGAGTGCCATGATTTCAGATCTGAACCTATTATGTTTTCATGAATATATGTGTGTTCTCGATCCTATCTTGAAAGTCAATAGTCACCTACTATGTGTTATGATCCGGCAACCCCGAAGTGACAATAATCGGGACCACTCCCGGTGATGACCGTAGTTTCAGGAGTTCATGTATTCACTATGTGTTAATGCTTTGGTCCGGTAAAGGAGGCCTTAATATCCCTTAGTTTCCAATAGGACCCCGCTGCCACGGGAGGGTAGGACAAAAGATGTCATGCAAGTTCTTTCCCATAAGCACGTATGACTATATTCGGAATACATGCCTACATTACATTGATGAACTGGAGCTAGTTCTGTGTCACCCTATGTTATAACTATTACATGAGGAATCGCATCCGACATAAGTATCCATCAACGATCCAATGCCTACGAGCTTTTCACATATTGCTTGTTGCTTATTTACTTTTTCGCTGCTACTGTTACAATCACTACAAAACTAATATCGCTACGTTTGCTACCGTTACCGATACTTCCATATTACCTTGCTACTAAATTACTTTGCTACAGATACTAAGTTTTCCAGGTGCGGTTGAATTGACAACTCAGGTGCTAATACTTGAGTGTATTATTTGGATCCCCTTGTGTCGAATCAATAAATTTGGGTTGAATACTTTACCCTCGAAAACTTCTGCGATCCCCTACACTTGTGGGTTATCAAGACTATTTTCTGGCGCCGTTGCCGGGGAGCATAGCTATATTCTTTAAGTCACTTGGGATTTATATCTGTTGATCACTATGAAGTACTTAAAAGACTCAAAAACCAAGATTTATCCCTCAACTACGAGGGGAGGTAAGGAACTGCCATCTAGCTCTGCACTTGATTCACCCTCTGTTATGAGTAAACTTGCGACACCTACTCCTGCTATTGAATCTGATATGTCGCATGTACTTGATGATGCCACTCCTTCTATGTATGATGAAACTACTTCTATGCTTGATAATACTGTGCCACTAGGTGAATTTCTAGATGAACAAATTGCTAAGGTTAGGGAGAATGCGAATATTGAAACTGATAATATTGATGAAAGTGATGATGAAGATTCTCCCCCTAGATATAAATTCCATATTATTCCCGAGGGTTATGTTATGGATGAGAAAACTGGTAGACTTTCTTGCTTGCAACGATAGATATGATCTTAAGAAATTATTAGCTAAGCTGAAAGAAAAGTCTTTGAATGCTAGAATGAAATATGACCCTGCTTTTGCTACTTCACCTATCTTTGTTACTGATAAGGATTATAATTTCTCTGTTGATCCTGAGTTAATTACTTTGGTTGAATCTGATCGTTTCCATGGCTATGAATCTGAAACTGATGTGGCACATCTTACTAAGTTGAATGATATAGCCACCCTGTTTACCAACGGGGAAAAGATTCGTTATTACTATATCCTTAAGTTATTTCCGTTCTCGTTAAAGGGTGATGCTAAGACATGGTTTAATTCTCTTGATCCTGGTTGTGTGCGTAGTCTCTAAGATATGATTTATTATGGGAAATATATAATTTTGTGCAAATTGAAGAAGAGAGTCTCCCACAAGCTTGGGGGAGGCTTCTCCAATTACTTAATGCTTTGCCTGATCATCCTCTTCAGAGGAATGAAATTCTTGATGTCTTTTACAATGGACTAACCAATGCTTCCAGAGACCACCTGGATAGTTGCGCTGGTTGTGATTTTTGGGAAAGAACAGTTGATCAAGCTGGATTACTATTGAATAATATGTTGACCAATGAAAACAATTGGACACTTCCTGAACCAGCCCCTAAGCCAACTCCAAAGAAAATGGGTGTTCTGTTTCTCAGTCCTGAAGATATGCAAGTGGCAAAGAAATCTATGAAAGAAAGAGGTATTAAAGCTGAAGATGTTAAGAATTTACCACCTATTGAAAAAATACATGGTCTTGATAACCCGATGATACGTCCATTTTGCATCATGCTTATATGTTGATATTTATTGCATTATGGGCTGTTATTACATGTTTTGTCACAATACTTATGCCTTTTCTCTCTTATTTTACAAGGTTTACATGAAGAGGGAGAATGCCGACAGCTGGAATTATGGGCTAGAAAAGGAGCAAACTCTGGAAACCTATTCTGCACAACTCCAAAAGCGCTGAAACTCAACAGAACTCCGTTTCAGAAAATATAAAAAAATATCTGGCGAAAGAAGTCCACGAGAGGGGCCACCGGCTATCCAAGAGGGTGGGGGGCGCGCCCCCTGCCCAGGGCGCACCCCCTGTCTCGTGGGCCAGCCGGAAGGCCCCCAATGCCGATCTTCTCCTATATGAGGTTGTTTGACCTGGAGAAAATAAGGAGGAGGCTTTCGGGACCAAACGCCACCGTCTCGAGGCGGAACCGAGCGGAAACCGATCTAGGGCTCCGACAGAGCTGTTCTGCCGGGGATACTTCCCTCCGGGAGGGGGAAATCGTCACCACCGTCATCAGCAACAACTCTCCCATCTTGGGGAGGGCTATCTTCATCAACATCTTCACCAGCACCATCTCCTCTCAAACCCTAGTTCATCTCTTCTATCCAATCTCTGTACCCAAACCTCAAATTGGTACCTGTGGGTTGCTAGTAGTGTTGATTACTCCTTGTAGTTGATGCTAGTTGGTTTATTTGGTGGAAGATCATATGTTCAGATCCATTATGCATATAAATACCCCTCTGATCATGAACAATATTATGTCTTCTGAGTAGTTACTTTTGTTCCTGAGGACATGGGAGAAGTCTTGCTATTAGTAGTCATGTGAATTTGGTCTTCGTTCGATATTTTGATGAGATGTATGTTGTCTCTCCTCTAGTGGTGTCATGTGAACGTCGACTACATGATACTTCACCATTATTTGGGCCTAGAGGAAGGCATTGGGAAGTAATAAGTAGATGATGGGTTGCTAGAGTGACAGAAGCTTAAACCCTAGTTTATGCGTTGCTTCGTAAGGGGCTGATTTGGATCCATATGTTTCAGGCTATGGTGAGGTTTACCTTAATACTTCTTTTGTAGTTGCGGATGCTTGCATTAGAGGTTAATCATAAGTGGGAGGCTTGTCCAAGTAAGGACAGCACCCAAGCACCGGTCCACCTACATACCAAATTATCAAAGTACCGAACGTGAATCATATGATCGTGATGAAAACTAGCTTGACGATAATTCCCATGTGTCCTCGGGAGCGCTTTCCTTTATATAAGAGTTGTCCAGGCTTGTCCTTTGTTACAAAAAGGATTGGGCCACCTTGCTGAACCTTATTTACTTTTAACTTTTGTTACTTGCTACCAATTACCTTATCACAAAACTATATGTTACCTATAATTTCAATGCTTGCAGAAAATACCTTACTGAAAACTGCCTATCATTTCCTTCTGCTCCTCGTTGGGTTCGACACTCTTACTTATCGAAAGGACTATGATAGATCCCCTACACTTGTGGGTCATCACCCGACACAGGTAGTAAAGGTAAATTCACTTTATAGATTTGATGAAGGTGATATTCCTCGTTATAAGTCTGATAGCCAATGCTTAGATGAGTTTGAAAATTTTATTGTGAAACAAGAAAACTTCAATGCTTATGTTGGTAGACAATTGCAACGTAATTCTTATATGATCGAACGCTTGAGTGATTATATGTCTAGAGTTAAAGGTGAATTGAAAGTCATTAGTAAACATGCTTCTATGGTTACCACTCAAGTAGAACAAGTACTTAAAGCACAAAATGATTTGCTCAATGAATTAAATAGTAAGAAAAATGATAATGTTGTTAGAGTTATGACTAGCGGTGGTAAAATGACTTAGGAACCTCTGTATCCTGAAGTCCACCCTATGAGAATTGAGCAAGATTCTCAGAGAGCTAATTTAGATGCACCTAGTTCTTCTAAGAAGAAGAAAAAGAAAAATGATAGGACTTTGCATGCCTCTAATGAACCTGTAGCTGACACACCTAAGAATCCCAATGATATCTCTGTCTTTGATCCTGAGACACAATCTGGTAATGAACATGAACCTAGTGATAATGTTAAAGATGATGCTCATGATGATGCTCAACCTAGCAATGACAATGATGTAGAGATTGAACCTGTTGTTGATCTTGATAACCCACAATCAAAGAATCAACGTTATGATACAAAAATACTTTGTTGCTAGTAAGCACAGTAAGGAAAGAGAACCATGGGTTCAGAAACCCATGCCTTTTCCTCCTAAACCATCCAAGAAAAAGGATGATGAGGATTTTGAGCGCTTTGCTGAAATGATTAGACCTATCTTTCTGCGTATGCGTTTGATTGATATGCTTAAAACAAATCCTTATGCTAAGTATATGAAAGATATTATTACCAATAAACGAAAGATACCTGAAGTTGAAATTTCCACCATGCTTGCCAATTACACTTTCAAGGGTGGAATATCAAAGAAACTAGGAGATCCAGGAGTACCAACTATACCTTGCCCCATTAAAAGAAACTATGTTAAAACTGTTTTATGTGATCTTGGAGCTGGTGTTAGTGTTATGCCTCTCTCTTTATATCGTAGACTTGACTTTATTAAGTTGACAGCTACTGAAATATCTTTGCAAATGGCCGATAAATCAACTGTTATACATGTCGGTATTTGTGAGGATGTACGTGTTGTGGTTGCAAATGTTACTGTTCTAACGGACTTTGTTATCCTTGATATTCCCGAGGACGATAGTATGTCTAGTATCCTTGGTAGACCCTTTGTGAATACTGCATGGGCTGTTATTGATTGCAACAAAGGCAATGTCACTTTTCATGTCAATGGTAATGAGCATAGTACACTTTCTGAGGAAACAACCTCAGGTCCACAGTATCAATTCTATTGGAAAATTTTCAATGGTTACTATTGGAGGTTTTGAATTTCCTCTTCCCTCTGTCAAGAAGAAATATGATATTATTATTGTTGGGGACATGCATATCCCCATTGAGGTAACCTAGTGTTATTCGAAAATTCTCCGATTTCATGTTATTTGGAAAGAGTTTATTAACAAGACCTGATCAACCTTGTTAATGGATTCCTTTTGATGCGCATGAGATGGGTGAATCTAGATAGCACGACTCTCTGTACCCTCCTTTTACTTTCAGTTAATTAGATTAAATAAAGCAAAAATAGTATTTTCTGTCTGTTTTCAGAGTTATCCGTGCAATAAAAAAATACCCTAAAAATAAAAGTTCTCCAAATGCCCCGAAAATGAAATATGATTTTTTCTAGAATATTTAAGAATATTTGGCAGTGAGAACACAACAGAGGGAACCAGCACCTGGCCACGAGGGTGCAGGGCGCGCCCACCCCCTGGCGCGCCCCCTACCTCGTGGGCCCCACGTGGACCCCCTCCACTTACTCCAGCACCCACACACTCCTTCTTCCTCCCAAAAAAATCACTATCCAGCTCAAGCACGAGTTCTACCTCATCTTGCTGCCATTTTCGATCTCCTTGCTCAAAACTCCATTCACAAAACTGTTTGGGGAGATTGTTCCTTGGTATGTGACTCCTCCATTGGTCCAATTTGTTTTTGTTCTAGTGCTTTATATATTGGAAATTTTTGTTGCTTAGGTGACCCTGTTCTTGAGCTTGCATGTCAAATTTATGTGGTTCCAAGTAGTTCTAATGAATGATATAGTCTCTAGGCACTTGTAGGAGTAGTTGCTATCAATCTTGTTGAGTTTGGTTCAATTTTATTTTGAGTCACTAAAAATTTCAGAAATATTCCAGAAAAAAATGCATAGGAAAATCTTTCAAGGTGGTTCCTCAAGGAAGCAAGGACCAAGGCTCGCGATACATGAGCCAGACGATGAGTTACCAAGGGAAGCTCAAGTGCGGCCCTACGAATGGCCCTTAGAAGAATTTATGATCCGGGCAGGTATCAAGAAAGAATTTTACACATATGTGCGTAATGCGGATATTGAGAACTTCGAGTCAGATAAGTGCCCCCAATACCAATACTTAAGTGATACCTTTGTTAGAAGGTTTAAATTTACATCTTCACGTAACTCTCCCACTGTCTTGTTTGATCTCTATGATAAATCTTATACTATGGACTTAGAAGATTTTAATGATGCTTGTAAACTCCCACAGTGGGGTAGTGTTGGCGAACCTCGCAAATCTGAGTATAAGGACTTTCTAGCTAGTATCACTGTTGGGGAATCTTGAGAAGTCACCCAAGCTACCATAGGGAGCATTCATTTTCCTGCTATACATTATTTTGCACTCTTCATTGGTAGATGCATTAACGGTAAACATGAAGCTAGCCACATGTGTGTACCAGATCTTAGTGTCCTCAACAGTGCGGTATTAGGTGATAGACAATATAATTTGGGGGCCATTGTTGCACGTAGGTTACATCATAATGATTTAAATGGCGATCTGTTTGGTGGAATTTATGCAACTCGCTTGGCTAATTATCTCCATGCGCCCATACACGAGAATGATGCGGAGTTGCCTCATGCTTATCTAGATTATAATGCCATGATTTGCCATCAATTCGTTGAGAGGGATGAACAGTCCCTCTAGTATCGGCTAATCTTTGACAGGCGTCGCACTGTCCATATTGCTCTCCCTGCTCCTACCTTCTTTGACTTTCAGGAAAAAGGGAGATATACTATAACCAGGGAGGAGGCAAATGAGTATCAGGAGACGATGAGGGAAGCTCGCCTTCAGGATGCAGCTCGTCAGGCGGTAGCCGTTGCATCTCAGTACAACCCCAACTACGACTTTGGATATCCATCAGGCCAATATTGGCCATAGACCAACTTAGGCTAAAAGGCTAAGCTTGGGGGAGTAGGTGTTTCTCGCCGACATTACGTTCATGTTCACACACTTATTCCAGTAGTCGGTGCTCACACTTTTTCATTGTACTATCCATGCTAGTTTCATTTCTTTTCTTAGTATTTTTCTTGTGTGTGAGAAAAACCTTAAGAAAAACAAAAAAAATAGTGCATCCTTTTAGCTAGTTTACTTTCCATGCATGTAGTGGTAGTAATTAAAAGAAAACCCAAAAAGATTTTTCACTCTTCTTTTGCTTGTTGGGAGCTTTCCCGTGTAAATAGTTTGTTTTCTTTTCTTTGGGGGTCAAGAGGAGAAGACCATGATGAAGATGTTTAGTGGCTCTCATATGCTTTATTGTTGATTTAACCTTGAGCCATATTACTTTGTCTTCTCTCTTGTATTAAATGATTGCAGATTCCAGCTTAGTCCAATGCACGTGCACTATTATTATTATCCACACCGTTCGGTTGTGCGAGTGAAAGGCAATAATGACGATATATGATGAATTGATTGAGATGAGAAAAGCTGGTATGAACTCGACCTCTCTTGTTTTTGTAAATATGATAGTTCATCGTTCCTGATTCAGCTTGTTATGAATGAAACATGCTTGCAATGACAATTAGAGGTCATAGCTGCTCATGCCATGCTTAATTAGCTAAGAGTTTATAATGTCTATCTTGCATGCCAACATGATATTAAAATGGTTGTGATGTGGTATGATAGGGTGGTATCCTCCTTTGAACGATTCAAGTGGTTTGACTTGGCACATGTTCATGCATGTAGTTGAAACAAAATCAACATAGCCTCCACGATATTTATGTTCATGGTGATTTATATCCTACTCATGCTTGCACTCATTGTTGATTAATTTTAATGCATGTTCATGACTGTTGTCGCTCTCTAGCTGGTCGCTTCCCAGTCTCTTTCTAGCCTCCACCTGTATTAAGCGGGAATACTGCTTGTGCATCCACTTCCATAAACCCCAAAGTTATTCCATATGAGTCCACCATACCTTCCTGTATGCGGTATCTACCTGCCATTCCAAGTAAATTTGTATGTGCCAAACTCTAAACCTTCAAATGAAATTTTGTTTTGTATGCTCGAACAGCTCATGTATCAACTAGGGTTGTTTATATCTTCCATGCTAGGTGGGTTATTCTCACGTGAGTGGACTCCGCTCATCATTCATGACAAAATGGCTGGTAACCGGGATGCCCAGTCCCATGCTCAAATCATAATAATTAAACAAAACTCCCCCAGGGCTATTGCTTGTTTGGACGGTACCCCATGGATTCGGATGGCCGTGGAGTGTGCTTGTTCGTGGTTGGGGGAGTATAAACTTTACCATTCTGTTTGGGAACCGCCTATAATGTGTGTAGCATGGAAGATATCAAGATTCTTGGTTGCTATGTTGACAATGAAAGTATACCGCTCAAAATATTATTCATCTCTATTTCAAAATCGAGCTCTGGCACCTCTACAAATCCATGCTCCCCTTTGCGAAGGGCCTATCTATTTACTTTTATGTTGAGTCATCATCCTCTTACTAAAATAGCACCAGTTGGAGAGCATCGTTGTCATTTGCATGTATTGCTATTAATTTGCATTGAGTATGATTGTGACTGGATCTCTTTTACCATGAATCACAATGTCTAGTCAGTCCTTGATCTTCAAAGGTGCTTTGCATTTATATTTTGCGGTCTCAGAAAGGGCTAGCGAGATACCATCTTGTTATATCATATTATGATTGTTTTGAGAAAGTGTTGTCATCCGAGATTTATTATTATTACTCTCTAGTTGATTATGCCATTGATATGAGTAGACATGAGACCTGAAAGTTATTGTGAATGTGGTTAGTTCAAGATCTTTGCTGAAAATTTGAATGCTGGCTTTACATATTTACAACAACAAGAGCAAAGAGAGTTTGTCAAAGTTTTTCTTTATCACTTTCAGTTTATCAACTGAATTGCTTGAGGACAAGCAAAGGTTTAAGCTTGGGGGAGTTGATACGTCTCCAATGTATCTACTTTTCCAAACACTTTTGCCCTTATTTTGGACTCTAACTTGCATGATTTGAATGGAACTAACCCGGACTAACGTTGTTTTCAGCAGAACTGCCATGGTGTTATTTTTGTGCAGAAATAAAAGTTCTCGGAATGACTTGAAATTCAACGGAGATTTATTTTGGAATATATAAAAAATATCTGCGAAAAGAACCAGACCAGGGGGCCCACACCCTATCCACGAGGGTGGGGGCGTGCCCCCTGCCTCGTGGGCCCCCTGTTGCTCCACCGACGTCTTCCCCGACTCCATATATTCACTTTCGGGGAGAAAAAAATCAGAGAGAAGGAATTATCACATTTTACGATAAGGAGCCGCCGCCAAGCCCTAATCTCTCTCGGGAGGGCTGAGTGGCTTACTAGAGAAGCCATCTGAGTAGCTTGCTGAGGAGGACTTGTTAGCTTCTGCTCAAATCTTCTGTCTGGGGATCGTGTAGAAGAAGGCTCTATAGCTCACACACGAAGCTCGGTCTGATTATCATGCTGCAGAAGCCTGAGTTTCGTACTTGAGAAGCTTTCCCTCGGGTTTGCTGGCTTGAGAAAAAATTATTTTCGTCTGTCACCAGCTTTTACCGAGGTATCTTGTTGAGAAAGACTGGGTATCTTGGACCGGAAGTTGTTCATATATCATGCTGAGAAAAATCAAGGAGCCTTGCCTCATAAATTTCTCCTGAGAGCGTGTGGAATAATACTGGGTTTCTTATATCCAAAACTTCATGCTGATATGCACACTTGAATCCATACACACGCTCACAATATTCTAAGGCTAATTCTTTACATGAGAAAAATGAGTTGACTGTCTTCCTTGAGTATATCACATTCTGACTTTATTTCAAATGATAACATATTACAAGCACCATGCCTTGTTGAGCCAAATTTTGTATATAGTCCATACCTTTGCCAGAAAATATACCGTTGATCTCGTGCCTGACTTGTCTTGCTTTTGACTTGAATATTACTGTTGTGAGTATTTTGTACTGATGTAGACTTGACTTATCTATACTGTTGTGAGGTGCGCTCACTGGTGCAAAATTGATTATCAGTCTCAAAATCAGATATTCCCCATTTCACTGCAGTCGGCTGAGCATTTCCATTCTGTTTAGCTGAGGTTCCAATCATTCGAACTCCTTATTACCTCTTCGAGTCCGGTGTCAGTTCATGAGCCATTCTTTATGGGGGAAAAATAATGCAACACCGGGGCCCAAAAAGAAAGAAGCGAAAGAAAACTCAACTAAACAAAATCACTCAACAACAATCAATTCACACACAATCAATGTCACATATTACTGCTAGACACACAATATGCATACCTACTTTAGCACACAAATTTCGCGGGATCTCCGGTTCTACGATCTAACATGATGTGATGATGTGCACGAGAGTGAATAAATGTGTGGAAGGATTGGTGTAAACAGCGTACACCAAGTGCTAGCTTAGCCAGGTGGCAACCTGGGCTAGCTCGGAAGCGAGGACGTACTTGGTAACCCTGTAGCAGGACACGAATGTCGCGACCACATTATTATCAAGCGAACGGAAAATATCTGTACTCGTCCAAGAAAATAAGATAGTGGGGAAAAACTGAGTCTGCTGACATTGCCCTTTCTTGATGACTAAGACCATTAAGGGTTGCCAACATGACAGGAAAACGGACGATCTGGGGTAGAAGCATGTCTACCACCGAAACAAACATGGGGCTGAAGAAAGAAATTCGGCGCGATACCTGAGCACCATTTTCGCAAACCGTGTCAGGATCACTTGGCACCACTCTGCTGGGACAGAAATGACGCCAAACACCGAAGAACGAGCAAGAAAATAAAACTGGAGAAATGCAAAGGCTGAGCTGTAGTGGATCCGAACCGATGCCATCTACACTCACCAGATAAATTATTAGTATCAAAATAATAAGGCTATATGCATGCTATGCAACAAACAAATGCAGCAACCAAATGCAACAAACAAATCAAACCCTATACTACCGCATTCTAACGTCCGCGCGGTCTAGGACATCCTACAGCCAGAACTGCTCTGATACCAAGCCTGTGGAACCCCGGCTCAGAGAAACCGGAACGCCCCGTATTCCAGCCCACAGATCGAGAAGAAGTCTTTTGGAATACGGCACTGCTTATCATAGAACAAACCAGCCTTCTATTATTACATGAATATGGATACAAGGTCTCTGATATAATAATGAATAACACTAGCACGACGACACTACGCCTACCACGGTTGCTCCATGCAAGCAGCAGAACAACTCGAAGTAGCGGAACTTCTACTAGCAGCGGAACAACGAACGGCGATGATGGACTCCAATCCGCAGGGACTCTGGCTGCAACGTTTATCCTAGCTCGCGAACACAGGAACAACACCAAACAAGCAAGCAATCCAGGCATGACCTGCAAACTGGCACGACACGCCAGGTCAGTACATTGAATGTACTTGCAAACTCACAATAAACCAAAGCATTCAAGACAAACAACAACATGGCATTAGCGGGTTAATTTAATTCAGGAACATGATACTAACAGAATAACATGGCATGCACAACTGAACATGATACAACTAGCACAAGCATAGCGTGAACATGATAATACTACATGCAACATTATGATACTAACATGCACCAACTTACTCTGCTCGGGTTATCTCATAACCATCACAAATATCCAATAACTCATTATCCTCGATACCACGGTAATCATTCCGGCGATCACAGCCACGACCAACACTTGGTCTCAAACAGTGATCTTTCTGGCGACCACAACCAACTTATCTCATCATCGAGCCAGGGTTGATATTAATCAAGTTATTATTATTATTATTATTGTTGACTCACGGTGTGACCGACACGAACTGGGCCCTTATCCGCGGGCGCGGCTATCGATAGGTTAGACACACACTCTCTGCAGAGGTTAGCGCACTGTACCCACACCACAGAACCCATGGCCTCTTTCTCCCATTCGGGTGGACCAAAGGCGTTCTGACAAAACCGATCTACTGTCATGACACTCTCCCGGCCACTCCGACCAACTTCCCTTATGTCATGGGTGGCCCCATGCCTACCAAAGGCACCAACGGCCACCGTCGTGGCAAAACATAAACGATCCCAAACGGAAACAAAAGCGTGCAACACAACTCGGGCACACAAGGCTTATGTCGTCCTACCTGGCCAAGGTAGCGCCCGCGCATAACCTTCCCTCGTTGGAGGCACCGGCGAGAGGCATGACAATAGACCCAGTTAGGACCTTCCCATAAAGGTAAGTGTGGCTGCACTAGTCAGCTCGATTTGGTGGCACCATGACTCAGCCAACAGTTGTTCAAGTTCATTATTATCTGGTTAAACTAGAATGAAAATATGCTGAGCCATGATAAAATAACATGATCCAACTACAATGCATGAGCATAATATCAACATAAGCATGGAGGTGCAACATAATCATCAAGCATAACCAATATGAAATATTTAACCAAATGAGCATGGCATACGGACGAGCATGAATATTACAAGTAAAACACTACTCATAGCATACTTGACTACTAGCATCAATAAATATCATGCAAGAACATATCAAGAACACTACCAAGTGATCATGTAAATAAATAGTTGCAACGAGACATGCATATCAACGGTACTTGGCAGACAGCAAGCATGCAACAGATGATCATTACTACTACAAACATGTACTACTACTACCAAGCGTAACATGTGAGCAACAAAAAGCATCAAATCATAACATGACAGTGAACATGAAATCACGGGCATAACCGAAACAACGACAGCAGTAGAAAACAAGCAGACATAAAGCATGCAAACTTTTATTAAATATTTAAGTTGAAAACCATGGCTACTGCATGACTATCATGCAAGTGGTTATTGTGGCTTGCCTGGGGTGACGGGATACTCCGGGAAGAAGTGCGGTGAAGCCGCGGAAAGAATCGCCGGAAACAGTACTCTCTCGAAGGGGGCTGTTTACGGCAAGGGCAAAATGGTCATTTTCAGAATGTTAACACATGGTGGAAATGATACCAACAGAACGGTCTCGACGAGACGAAGAAGTGGGCTTTGGATTCACCTCAATCGGAGTTGTGGGCAAAAAGTTATGATAGTTTTTCTGACACGGACTTATTTGTAAGAAAAATCCTCACAAACAGGCCCTCAGCTGGGAAAAACAGAACGCGCACTCCAGGAAATACGCCTTCGGAAAGGGAAAACGCATTCGCACGAATGCGCTTCCACTTATCCACGTCGGCGTGGGAGGGGCCGGGCCTTGTGTCGCTTACAGGTGGGACCCGCGCTGCTTCTCTCTCCTCCTATCTCCTCCTTCTTCTTCCTGACAGAAAACAGAGGAGGGTGAGGCCGCGTGACGCCGACGCCGGCCCGGCTCACTCCGGCCGCCTCCAGCGCAGGCTCAGGTACTGGCGTGCTCAGCGAGTAGCACCGCGCCCATCTGGCCTGATTGGGAACGCCGAGGAGGGGCGGAGCGGTGGCAACACAAGGGGGCAGAGGGCTTGCGGCGGCGGCCGATCCTTGAGGGACGCGATCAGGAGCACTCCGGCGACGAGCTGGGTAGAGGGGAAGGTGCGCTGGAGTGGTGGGGTTCTACTAGTGGTGAAATGATGGAGGGAGGGGCTCGGCAGTGACTGAATTTAGGCGGGGGACCGGAGCGGCCATGGCGGCATTGGGCGGGCTTTGGAGCTCCTCGAGCTTATTGGAGCGGTCGGGGAGGCTAGAGGGAGAGTGGGGCGGAGCTTGGGATGTTCGGGAGGCCGCGGGGATGGCTATATATAGTCGCGGGCGACGAGGCCGAGCTGGCACCACCGCAGACGCGTGTCCGGTGCCGCGGACGCGTGCCCTCGCTCGCGAGCTCACGGGTAGGAGATGAGGGAGGTGCTGGGGAATCGCTCACGGGGCAGAGGAGGCCAAGTGCACAGGGAGGATGGCGACGGCGACGAATAGAGCCAAACCGCCACTGTGCTCTCGTGGGCGCGCGACGGCTTGCGTCGGTGAGGAAGCGGACGGAGGGGGAGAGGGGTCCAGGTGATCGGCGACGACGAGAGGAGGACAATGGACATGCTCACGAGCTCGAAGACGCCGAGAGAAGGAGGGGGTCTAGCACAAACAGCGTTCTGGCCGCGCACACTGCATGCCAAAACGGTGGTCACCGCGCAGACTGGCATGGAGAAGAAGCCAAGGGCTGGGAGATGTTGTCTAGTGGTAAAATCATCCAGGGTAGATGTTAACTGCAGTGGTAGATCAGTTAAAACAGCCGTGGTAAAAGGGTAACAAGGCTCTTAAGTTTACTGCATCAAACTTAACCATGAAGCAGTGATCACCATAGGTGAGATTAGAGCCAACCAGAATGTCTAGGGAGCTTAGGTTAGGAAGGACTACAGTCCTGGTAAGTTTGAAAAGTTTTGGACCAGGGATAAATATAGTTGCTTTGCAACTGACCAAAATGGTCCAGAAACTAGATGATGAAGTAGCACTCACTTGGAGTAACCACTTGAGCTGCAATTTTGTGTTGAGGGATTATTTGACCACATGGAGATGCTGTAAAAAGATCAGGCCATTTGGAGTTACCAAAGTGGCACTTCCTTCACAATGCTCCATTCTGGCCAGTAACTTAGGAAATTTACTGGGGGTAAATGGCTAACTGGATGGAGCCAAAACTTGGTGGAGAAGGTAGATGTAAATGTAAGAATGCCCTGGTAAATTGCCAGCGCAAATGAAGCAAGGTCAAATACGGTTGCTTCACAAAGTGAAAATTTTACCAGAACACAAGATTTGGAGCTGAGCTCACATAGATGATCTCCATGAGCTCTAATTTGGTAGAGACTCATGATTGGGTCAAATGAAGGATGTGACCAAGTTTCATCTCATTTGGACATGCCTAGAATATACTTCCTTCACGAAGTTCCTTTCTGGACAGAAACTTTGGAAAATCATTGAAAAATATTCACTAGGCAAATGTTAAAATTGGCACATGTCAATGATATGGACATGAAAAGATGCCCAAGGAGTTTGGAGTCAATTGGACAAAGATAAATAGCAAAGAATAGGAAAAGGAATATTTGAGAATTATTTTTGAACATGGCAAGGAAAAGTTTTGCCATAATGGATGAAGATATGACCCAAAGAATTTATTAAAATTTATTTGGGAATTTTAGGAGTGATGGAAATATAGGTTGCTTCACAACCTAGGGCAGACAGGGTTATTCCTTTAATAGAAAAAGGAATATTCCCTACAAAAAGAATATTGAGGTTGGTCCAAGATGGGAATGGCAAGGTCTAGGGATAGATATGAGGATGGCAAGCCACTCTGGAAAGAAAGAAGAGGTCATCTTCTTCAGTTTCCAGACCACATAGCCACGAAAAAAGAAAACTCACGCAACAATCTCAGAAAAACAAAAGAAAAAGAAAGGGCCAAAAACCAGGCTATCACAGCTTTGTGTCACCCTATGTTATAACTATTACATGAGGAATCGCATCCGACATAATTATCCATCACCGATCCAATGCCTACGAGCTTTTCACATATTGCTTGTTGCTTATTTACTCTTCCGCTGCTACTATTACAATCACTACAAAACTACTATCGCTACTTTTGCTACCGTTACTGTTACTTCCATATTACCTGGCTACCAAATTACTTTGCTGCAGACACTAAGTTTTCCAGGTGTGGTTGAATTGACAACTCAGCTGCTAATACTTGAGAGTATTCTTTGGCTCCCCTTGTGTCGAATCAATAAATTTGGGTTGAATACTTTACCCTCGAAAACTGTTGCGATCCCCTACACTTGTGGGTTATCACTGTTTTTTGCCTATTTCAGTGTTTCGCATAAAAATAATATCAAACGGAGTCCAAATGGAATGAAACCTTCGGGAGGATTGTTTTTGGAACAAACGCAACCCATAAGACTTGGAGTACACGCCAGGGATGCCACGAGGTGGCCATGAGGTAGGGGGCGCGTCCCCACCCTCGTGGGCCCCTCGTAGCTACACCGACATACTTCTTCGTCCTATATATACTCATATACCCTGAAAACATCCGAGAGCACCACGAAACCCTAATTCCACCACCGCAACCTTCTGTACATGTGAGATCCCATCTTGGGGCCTGATCCGGAGCTCCACCGGAGGGGGCATCGATCACGGAGGGCTTCTACATCAACACCATAGCCTCTCCGATGAGTTGTGAGTAGTTTACCACAGACCTTGGGGTCCATAGTTATTAGCTAGATGGCTTCTTCTCTCTCTTTGGATCTCAATACAAAGTTCTCCTCGATCTTCTTGGAGACCTATTCGATGTAATTCTTTTTGCGGTGTGTTTGTTGAGATCCGATGAATTGTGGGTTTATGATCAAGATTATCTATGAACAATATTTGGTTCTTCTCTGAATTCTTATATGCATGATTTAAATATCTTTGCAAGTCTATTCGAATTATCAGTTTGGTTTGGCCTACTAGATTGATCTTTCTTGCAATGGGAGAAGTGCCTAGCTTTGGGTTCAATCTTGCGGTGTCCTTTCCCAGTGACAACAGGGGCAGCAAGGCACGTATGGTATTGTTGCCATCGAGGATAAAAAGATGGGGTTTATATCATATTGCATTAGTTTATCCCTCTACATCATGTCATGTTGCTTAAAGTGTTGTTGCTTTCCTTCTATCATGATAGCTTTGTCCACTAGCTCTTGATAATTGCTATAGGTTGCTAGCATCAGCTACATACTCATCTCATCATTGTCCTTCTAGAAACTTCTCATGTTTCGCAGCATCAGTGGCCACATCATCTGGCGCACAGCGAGCTAATTGCCTAAAGTCATCCACGTACTACCCCAAAGTACGATTTCCTTAGCGCAAGTTGTGAAACTCACGCTTCTTCAGGCTCATGGCTCCTGCTGAGACATGTGTTGTGTGAAAAGCTTGCTGAAACTGATCCCAAGTAATTGCAACAAGTGGGTAGGTGGCGGTGTAATTCTCCCACCAAGCGGCTACTGGTCCCTCAAGCTGATGTGCAGCAAAACATACTCTCTCTGCATCTGTGCATCCTACAGTTGTTAGCTCCCTATCCATCTTGCGGAGCCAGTCATCTACAACTATAGGCTCGGTGCTACTAGAGAACACCGACGGTTGCAACCTTAAGAACCGGGTCAAATTGTCATGGGGAGGTGGAGGTGGGTTGTTGTTGTTGTTGTTCTGATTCTGGACAAGTAGTTGCATCAAAGTGTTCTGCTGCTGGATCAACTGGGTGAACTCAGGGGGAAACTCAAATCCGGGCTCATGTCTCGAAGGCATCTGAGGGGTTTAGAGGGGTAAGATTAGAATAGAATGAGGTCTAGGGTAAATCACTACCCATATGCACATTAGACAAACAAATTCATATCACGTCAGTCAATTTCAAGCAAGATCACACAAAAGATCCTATTACAAAGCTAGCGAATGATTCTAACTACTCGGATTAATACTAATGATTACAAGGTGGTCATCTAATCACTATCATCTGAAGACTCCATGATATCTGCTCCAGCTTCGTCTTCATAGTCACTTTCATCACTGTCGCTGTCGTCTATCAGAATGTAGTTCTCCATAGAAATTCCCGTTTCTGGTTTCGACTTCATCGTGCTAGTTCCAGCCTTCTTCTTCAGTGCTTCATTATGCTCCAGTAGTACGGCGATTCCCTCTTCATATCCATCTCGTACTGTCTTGAGTTCTTCTTCTAGCTCCACATTCCGGGTTACAACCATGTTGGTTTTCTGCATAAGTGCGCACATCTGATTCTCGTAGCGGCGTATGTGTTGGTCCATCTCCTGGATGTATACTGCAATGGATCCATCCTTCCTGGTGCGAAGCATCTCCCATTGCTCGTCTCGACGTCCACAAATCTGGTAGATGGTGTCTTCAAGGTCCTTGTTGTAGACTTCACATATGCGTCCAAATGTGATATGAGCTGCCATACTCTTTCCCAAGCTCCATGTCGGCGCGTCAAAGGCTAGCTCAAGTTGCTCCATGAATAGTGCAATAGTCCTCCCAGGTACACTAACTTTGATCTTCCAGCACTCCTCTTCCGGCGATGTTGCGTAGAGATCTCCAGTGATACTTGGTATTCCAATGTGCAAGTATCTAATGACTTCCTTCAAGTGCTTTCCGAAAGGGGTGTCATCGTCTGGCTGAGTGAACTTCCTCCCTGGGTCCGACATCTATAGAGAAGAAATAGAGAAGAATTAGAATGAGTAGGGAAGAAGTAGAATGAGTATAGAAGATCATCCTATGGCTTATCCTAGTGGTCGTGTCCTACAGTCAACGTGTGCTCTGATACCATCTTGTAGCGACCATGATTCCAATGAACCAAAGTCTCTGTGCTCAGTGCAATCCCTGGATCGGTATGCTAACACACACAGTACTCGAGCATTTATAACAGAGATTCAATCACACTTTATTACATCGAAAATCCTCGAAGAGGCAATATCCAATACACGAATATGGCTAAAGGCCATCTAAAATAATAAACCGCGGAAGCTATGAATAGTAGTTGAGTCCATCCAACTCCACGGCAAACATTGAGTGCATGACAACGACCTATCACACCTTAATCTTCGTCTGAAAACTCTGCAACATGATACGTTGCAGCCATGTAGGTCAACATATTGAATATGATGGCATGACCATACTGTAGCAAGAATGATGAATAATGTCTACAACTATATGCATATTTGGCTGCTGGAGGTTGTAAGGTTATTTTTTTGCATAAAGCTAGTTTTTTCCTACAACAAAGGAATGTATTTTATTAACTACTTAGTTAAATTTAAGCATGAACATTGAGAATGGTACCCCCATCTCAATCCCAAAACCAAAGTCATTATTAACCCAACAAGTTAAATAAAGTGATGAGATCAGTCCATAATTCAAATACCAAGATACTCGAGATGTCCATAACCGGGGACACGGCTACTCATGAATAGTTTGTACACTCTGCAGAGGTTTGTGCACTTTTCCCCACAAGCCTCGATCGCCTCTGTTTAACTTCTCGCACTACACTGTGTTTGAGAAACGTATGACCGAGACAAAGTCTTTCAGAAGCATTAACTCTTTAACCTGGGTAGACCGTTACACCTACATCCGCTACATCTGCTAGTCTACCACTGAAAGAGGTCACACAACATACTCAACTATGCCAGAGCCCATAATGGCTTGTGGCTGCACACGGAAGTTTCTAGGCATGAAAGATATATGATCCCTTTGAGCCTGGGTGGCATTCCTCGGGCAACACTGGTATATCCCTAGGTGCCCTGACAACCACTAGTCCATCCCCAGGGTGCCACAACCAATCCACCCAAATGTGTATTAAATTTCCACCTTAAAGAAACCCTTAGTTATTATTACACTCACAACTTTCATGAAACTCTCATACCAATCCACGTCTACAAGCATGGCTAAGAGATAAGTAACAAAGCGTATATATTCCCTGGGTTGATCTCAAGTCATTGGGTTCCAACCTCATGAACTACAAAGCATCATCACATCTAACCAGTCCTACTCATGCAAGTGTTTGAGGATATAACTAATGCAATAAAAACTGGGTATTAGAAAGTATGATCAAAGTATGAACTTGCCTTGTTGACGATCGTTGAAACCTAGGGACTCGTAGTAGCACGCTTCGCACTCCGGAAATTCTATCGCAATCAAACAATAGCATACATAAGCAATAATGCAACAGAATCGAAGAACAGATCTCAAAAGACTTCGAAAACAAATGGATAACTCTTGCAACAAAAAACAATTGCTAACAGTACCAAAATTAAGTGAATTTGGCCTTATAAGAAAGTTTAGGTCAAGAGCTTCGATTTGCAAAAAGAGTCGACTCAAACTGAGTTAGGAAACTCAAGTTACGATCAAACGAAGTTCAAACACAAAATTCTTCGAATTCAAATTTAAAAACTTTAAAAATAAAATTTGAGTTGCGCTACTGGAAAGATAATATCGAAACGAAGAAATTGGCGTTGGTCTCATCTAATTCCGACTAACGAGTAAAAAGTAACGAGGTTGAAGATTAGGGACTGATCTGCAATTTTTTAATCGCGGATAGGTCCTTGGCCGAAAATAAAATAAAAAGAAAAAACTAACGAACGAACGTTCGTTATCAGAGACGAATGAACGAACGCGTTCGCGAACAGAAGCGTTTGGGCGAACGTATGTTTACTAGATGCGTTGGGGAAAAACCGAGAAAACCCTAACCCTAAAAAATGAACGGTTTATACCTAAAACCGGGCGAGAACCGGCGATCGACGGCGGCGGCTTCCGGCGAGTCCGGCGAGGCGGGGAAACGGCGTGGGGAGACGGCGGCGCGGGCGCGGGGTGTGGGCGGCGGCGACTGGCGGCAGCGGCGCTGGAGGCGGGGCTGCGGGTGGCGGGACGGGGATGAGGCGGCGGGGGAAGTGGCTATTTAAAGAGGGGGTGGCGACTTGGGGACGGGCCACGGCCTCGAGAGGCGTGTCCTGGCGGGACTCAGCGGAGGCGGCAATCGGGACTCCGGTCCGGAGTCGGAGCAGGAGGCGGTCGGTGCTGGCGGGCTTTGGCCTGGCTCGGCTGGGCCTTCGGCCAAGTCGGGCGAAACAATTTTTTTCATAAAATTCGCGTGAACAGAAAAAAATTAAAATAAAATATAAAAAAAATTCTAAAAATACCAGAAACAATTTTCGCCGTCTAAACCTAACATTTAGAACAAGGTGAACATTTTTCTGATATAAAAATGCCTAAAAATAAAATAACTTTTTAATGCAATTTTAAAATAATAAACTGCAAATAAAAATTCAATAAAATTTATTTTTACTCAAAAATCAAATTCCAACATTTTTATTATGTTTTTTTAAGAAGAAGTCTTATTATCTTCTCTCATTTTTTCTAAATATTGGAAAAATGAAATTTGGCAAAAATACTATTGATCCCACCCCACTTGGAAAATAATAAAATAGTGTGTTCTCTTTGGAAAACTTCCAACTCTCTTACTTGAGTCCTTGAGTTGCTTAAAGCTTTGGATCAATTTTCAAATAAACTCATGCTCAAAAATGCCCAAATGTTGAATGCATATGAATGATCTATGTTAACATCCAAATTGAAAATTGGGATGTTACATCTCCACGCCATCAAATACTTACCTCTAAAGTTGAAAGGACCAGCTCGGCACTGGTTAAACAGCCTCCCAGAGAACTCTATTGGAAGCTTGGAAGAACTTGAAGATGCTTTTCGGGTCAACTTTCAGGGGACTTATGTCCGGCCCCCGGATGCTGATGATTTAAGTCATATAATCCAGCAACCCGGGGAGTCAGCACGTAAGCTTTGGAATCGGTTCTTAACTAAAAAGAACCAAATCATAGACTATCTAGACGCCGAAGCCTTAGAGGCATTCAAACACAGTGTCCGGGACAAATGGCTTTCTAGGCACCTCGGCCAAGAGAAGCCGAGAACAATGGCAGCCCTAACTACACTCATGACCCGCTTTTGCGCGGTCGAGGACAGCTGGCTGGCTCGTAGCAGCAACAGCACCAGCGACCATGGCACATCTGAAGTCAGGGATGGCAATGGCAAGCCACGGCGCAATAAAAACAAGCGCCGAAACAATACTTGAAGCACAGAGGACACGGCAGTAAACAAAGATAGTCCATCTAGCTTGGACAAAATACTAGACAGGCCTTGCCAGATCCATGGCACCCCTGATAAACCTGCAAATCATACCAACCATAACTGTTGGGTCTTTAAGCAGGCCGGCAAGCTAAACGCCGAACACAAGGGGAAATGACCTCAAAGCGAAGATCAGGACAGAAGAAATTTCCACCAGAGGTGAAAACCATGAACATGATCTACGTCACCCATATCCCCAAGAGGGAGCGCAAGCGCGCACTCCGGGATGTATATGCCGTCGAGCCTGTTGCCCCGAAATTCAACCCATGGTCGGCTTGTCCGGTCACTTTTGATCGTAGGGATCGTCCAACCAGTATCCATCACGGAGGTTCGGCGACCTTAGTGCTTGACCCCATAATTGACGGATATCATCTTACTCGAGTCCTTATGGATGGCGACAGCAGTCTCAATCCGATATACCAAGACACAGTCCGCAAGATGGGGATTGACTCGTCAAGAATTAAGCCCAATAGCACTACCTTTAAAGGAGTGATACCATTCGTAGAAGCCTGGTGCACGGGCTTTTTAACATTGGAAGTCGTATTCGGCTCCCCCGATAACTACCGAAGCGAAGAGTTAATCTTCGACATCGCTCCCTTCCGAAGTGGCTATCATGCACTACTCGAAAACGGCTTTCACCTGCTTTAATGCAGTCCCGCATCATGCCTACTTAAAGCTCAAAATGCCTGGACCAAGCGACGTCATCACGGTCAATGGAAACACGGAGCGCTCCGTCCGTACAGAGGAAGACACTGCGGCCCCCGTGGCCGAGGTTCAAAGCGACTTATTCAGGCCGGATAGTTCATCGGTCGTCAAGACCACAGACACGGCTAAACGTGTCCGGTCCGCACTACAATGCGGCAGCTCAGAAGAACCTGAGCTCGATTAGCAGTTGTGCCCTTGTCGACTGCCCCATAAGGTGGTAGCATACGTACTTCGCATACACAATTATGCCCTTAAAATACCTTGGGCGGCGCTGGGGGCACACAACATATAAATAGTCCATAGTTCGGCTTGACCCTATTCAGACTCTAAAATACATCTCTTTTTTCAGGTTTGTTTAAAAGAACCTACATTGTTTACGGCCGTACAGGATATTCTTTTTTAGAATCCTGCTTTTTCCCTTTTTATTTTTTGCAGGCGGCTATCATAATTCTCCTTCTCAAGGATGTACCACCAAGGAAGGAAAGGCGCAGACGTGCAGCAGGGCCACGTGTTGAAATTTCCGTTTTAGATTCAGGCTCTGTGTAAACCTTTTTCTTCTCTTTTATTTTCTTTTACTTTTTGGCATGTCAAATGCCTGAGGATGTTATCGGTGTTATCTGTAACCTCACGGCTTGCCGTATTAAACATGATATAAAAGAAGCAGTTTGGTTCCAATTCGCTTGGAGTTTATTCTATTTTACCACATGTATTCTCCACCCCCAAGTCAGATTGCTGCATATGCCATAATACTTGGACTTAATACCAGGGGCTGTACTCAGCCTGGCACGCCTCCAAAAAGTCTGAACACCTATAGGGCACTGTTCGGCGTCCCGGATATTGCATTATATGCATTGGCTCTGAATCATGTCTTTGGTCTATAGTTGGGTAGCCTGGCTCCTGTGCTTGCCACCAGGCGTTCTGCATTGTTCGGCTAAGGTAGTAAAGGGAGAACTACTGCGATTGTACTTTTGGTTCGTCCGGTGAAGTTCCTCAGTAGAGAAAGCCGAAAAGTGACTGTCATGATGAGGCGAGGGTCGGTCAAGCAATCCGATAACCCAGTGTTATATTACAATTGATAGCGATCCATTCCATGTTATACGAGGGGCTGGTCTTCACCCAGCCGCGTCAAACAGGCACTATAGTTTGAAAAGCCTTGTACGGACCAGGGGGCTAGTACTTAGCCCCACTAGTCAAGCTCCTATGGCTAAGTGAAAGCAATAAAGTTGCATAATCTGATTACCTGGTTCGCTCCGCAGACACCTCCTATACGGACCACGACATTGGATAAAGACTGTTCATGCGTGTTACCGAACACCCCTGTAATATTTACATGGGGGATGAAGCCGACGACCGGAAACTTTCAAATTTAAATAAACAGCCGCACAGGAGGAAAAAGTCGCTCATAAATATAGAAGCACAAAGTTTATATACATCGGCACATAGGCTTAGTCCTTACTTAAGGAAATATGCCCTAGAGGCAATAATAAAATTGTTATTTATATTTCCTTATATATCATGATAAATGTCTTTTATTCATGCTAGAATTGTATTAACCGGAACCTTGATACATGTGTGAATACATAGACAAAATAGAGTGTCCCTAGTATGCCTCTACTTGATTAGCTCGTTAATCAAAGATGGTTGAGTTTCCTAACCATAGACATGTGTTGTCATTTGATCAACGGGGTCACATCATTAGGAGAATGATGTGATGGACGAGACCCATCCGTTAGCTTAGCACTATAATCGTTTAGTTTTACTACTATTGCTTTCTTAACGACTTATACATGTTCCTCTGACTATGAGATTATGCAACTCCCGAATACAGGACGAACACCTTGTGTGCTATCAAATATCACAACGTAACTGGGTGATTATAAAGATTCTCTACAGTTGTTTCCGAAAGTGTTTGTGGTGTTGGCATAGATCAAGAATAGGATTTGTCACTCCGAAAGTCGGAGAGGTATCTCTGGGCCCTCTCGGTAATACACATCATAGTAAGCCTTGCAAGCAAATGACTAATGAGTTAGTCACGAGATGATGTATTACAGAACGAGTAAAGAGACTTGCCGGTAACGAGATTGAACTAGTATGATGATACCGACGATCGAATCTCGGGCAAGTAACATACCGATGACAAAGGGAATAATGTATGTTGTTATGCGGTTTGACCAATAAAGATCTTCGTAGAATATGTAGGAGCCTGATACGTCTCCAATGTATCCATCATTTTTTATTGTTCCATGCTATTATATTATCTGTTTTGGATGTTTAATGGGCTTTATTTTACACTTTTATATTATTATTGGGACTAACCTACTAACCTAAGGCCCAGTGCAAATTTTTGTTTTTTGCCTATTTCACTGTTTCGTAGAAAAGGAATATCAGACACAGTCCAAACGGAATGAAGCCTTCGGGAGAGTCGTTTTTGGAACAAATGCAACACAGAAGACTTGGAGTACACGTTAGGAAAGAAACGAGGCGACCATGAGGGGGGAGGGCACGCCCACGGGGTAGGCGCGCCCCCACCCACGTGGGCCCCCTGTTGCTCCACCGACGTGCCTCTTCCTCCTATATATACCCATATACCCTGAAAACATCAGAGAGCACCACGAAACCCTATTTCCACTATGATACGTCCAAAACGTATCTATAATTTCTGCTTGCTCCATGCCACTTTTGGGTGATATTGCTATGATATTCATACACTTCCATACAATTTTGATCATATTTGGACTAACTTACTAATCCAGTGCACCCCAGTGCCAGTTTCTGTTTTCGGCTGTTTTTGTATTTCAGGTTTTCACGTTTCGAGAACTGCCCAGAAAAATCCAGAAAAATTATATAAAAAATCAGCGAACCGGAAACAACACTGCGTCCGAAGGGCAGCCTGGGGGGGCACAGGGGCTCCAGGCGCCCTGTGGGCGCCCCCCCCCCCAGGCCGCGCCGGGGGGGGCGCCTGGGCCCCCAGAGGCTCCCCCGGTGCCCTACTTTGGCATATATTTAAAGGGTCCTCCGTAACCCTCAGAACAGGACTTCTTTTTGCGATCCCATCTCTGTTCCCCCGCCGCCGCCGCTTCCAAGATCGGGAGCACCAGGAGAACTCTTCCCGGCACCCTGCCGGAGGGGAGGATCACCACCGGGAGCTTCTCCACCACAATGGACGCCTCCCGGATGACTCGTGAGTAGTCTCCCTTGGACCATGAGTCCATGACCAGTAGCTATGTGATGTTCTCCTCCCGTTCTTGTGCTTCACTAATTATTCCTCGTGAGCTGCCCTACATGATCGAGGCACCTATGTAATCCTTATGCTGTTGCTATGTTGAGTTTGCTGGGATCCGATGGATTATGAGATTATGTTCAGATTGATCTTGAGTAATATATTTGATTCACCTCTTTTATATTTTAGTTCATAAGTAATTCTTGCATGTTCTCCGTTGTTATTTATTGCTTTGGCCGAGTAATAGGTAGTGACTCCAAGAGGGAACGTTATGCTCGATTGTGGGTTCATGCCCCTCGATGACTAGCTTGAGTGACAGAAACATGAGTCTAGGGGATGTGCTGTTGCCACAAGGGGGAAAACAACGGTGCTTGTGCCCGCGGGTGCAAGAATTGTTTACTTTACGAAAAGTTCTTTTAATGCAGTTGCCTGTTGCATTGAGTTTACACTATGGGTGGGACTCGCAACTTAATACCAGCGAGATGTTTTGGATAGATATCTCAAGGTGGATGATTAGTAGTAGATATTGATGGATTTCGGTCCACTTACTTTGGCGTACCTCCCATGCTTTGAACCTCAACCTTTCTTGCAATGCAATCAGCATTGGTTTGCGTTCGTGGTCCTGTCAATTGCCCAGCTGTAATTTGTTTAACTCACATAGCTGTTTTATCGTCTTTTGGGAGAGAGACATCACTAGTGAACATCATGAGACTCCGGTCCATATTACCATCATTGATCACATCCACTATTTACTTTTTGCTATTTACTTACTATTGCAAAACACTATCTATCACTACTATCATATTGCTTTTAACCCTTTGTGAACTACAAGGCCGGAGAGATTGACAACCTCTCTGTACTCGTTGGGAGCAAAGTTATTTGTATCTGTGTGCAGGTCCACGTTGATTGCTAATTGCGCCGTTAGCAATTGACACCTACTTGTTAAACCTAGGAGTCTCTGGGGATTCGATCCTTGGCATCTTTGCTAGGGGAAAACACTTCTACTTACTGCATCTTACACCTTCCACTTGGGGTAACCAACGAGGGGTTCGAGGCCCACCAAGGAGTATTTTCTGGCGCCGTTGCCGGGGACTCCACTCTTCAGGATAGGGGAGTTGCATGCTATCTTTTACCTTTGCTTTTTAGTCTTGTTAGTTTACCTTTCATTTTTGCTTTAGTACCTTTTTATCAAAAATCAGAAGAAAAGAAATATTTGTCTTTTTTTTATTAGTAGTCCTTTCTGTTTAGCCAAAAATGTTAGGATTTGGTGCTTTGAGGGAATCAGAAGTTCTAGATTTCCATCAAAGGGATGGAGAGAATATGAAGAAGGCATGGGACAGAATTTCTGATGCACATAGAAGAATTATGCCTTGGATACCTATAAAAATTGTGCTTAGGAATTTTTACCATGGTCTTTTTAAATGGTGTAAACACTCCCTTGACATTATAGCTGAGGGAGATTTCTTAGAATGTGATGAAGCTAGAGCTCTTAAAATTATACATGGTCTATCTAGTTACTTTGTTTATGGTCATAACTTTGATACTATCATAGATAGACTTGCTACTATTGAAAAGAGAATGGATGCTCTAGACTTAATAAAGGTAGATAAACCCAAACCCAATAAGAGAGATATTTTGGAAATAGATAATGACTGGGAGCCTTTTGTTAGGATTAGCATCTTTAATCAAGACTTCCTTGCTTATTGTGATATTGGATCTATGGTTTCTACTATGCCAAAAACTGTTCATGATTCTTTAAAATTTAATATGGATATACTACCATCTTATCATGAACACACTAATGGAGATATTTCTGAAATCCAGGGAAAAATAAAAGACGTACCGGTTAAATTCCTTAAAGGGATTGCAATGATTGATTTCTTCATCGTGGAGCCAAACCAAGGAAACATAGTGCTTGGGAGGGATTTCCTCCGAGCAGTTAAAGGCTTCATCGATATAGGTAAGGGACAAATCCGCTTACGCGGGAAGGCAAAAGGTGTGTACCCCTTTCCTAGAAGGAACAAGAATGAACTTGTTGAGGAATCATTTGAACCAATTTATAACTCCGATTACTATAATGATTATTGATTCCTCTATGCATTATGCCTAGCTTAAAGGCATAAAAGAAAGCGCTTTTGGGAGGCAGCCCACATGAATAAAAAATTTGTTTTTGTTGTGTCTTGATGTTGTTTACTGCTGTAGAATCATCATTGTATCTTTTCTTTTCATATTTGTGCCAAGTATAGCCTCTGATTGCTAGAAAGTTCAAAAGTTATGAGGTGCTGTCCAGGAAACAGATTCTGTCCTTGGATAGAAAAATTCGTATAAAATCACCAGATCATCTTTTTGGTCTGAATTTTTCGACAGTGTTCTCTATATAATTGTCTTTCGTGCGTCAGTTCTGAGTTTTTTGATTTGAGTTGCAGAAGTATCCCGAACAGGTCACTGCCTGCTGTTCTGTTTTTCACAGATTCTGTCCTGTTTTGCCTTACCTTCACTTTGCAAATTGAGAACTTGCTTTTTCTTTGCAAAAACCTTTTGGCAATCTTGAGAAACAGTAGAACTTCAAGAATATCCTTATTTCCAGCAAGGTATAATTATTTTATTAAGGGTACTAACCTCGCTAATCAGATTATGATGAGTTGTGTATGAAGGGAGTTTTCAAGTGTGCGAGGGAAGATGATAAAAAGATTCAGGAGTGTCAAGCGCTCAAGCTTGGGGATGCCCCCGTGCATCCCCTTGAAATATTCAAGGAGACTCAAGCGTCTAAGCTTGGGGATGCCCCCGTGCATCCCCTTCTCCATCAACATTATCAGTTCATCTTTCGTTCCGCTATATTTTTATCACTTCATATGTTATGTGCTATGCTTGGAGCGTCTTGCTTTTAGTTTTCTTTTTAGTTTTTCATAACGAGTCAGAACCCAGCATTCCTTTATGTGGGAGAGAAACACGCTCCACCTCTACCTAGAACATAACATAGAATTTTCATGTCTATCTATGCTGTGTGTGTTCTTTATCTTTTAATAGCTACTGTCATGCTCTGCTCTTAGTATTCATGCTTATCTTTTCAAGAGCTTTTATTTAGTTGGTTGCTTGAACTCTCTTTAATTACCATGCTCACCTTATTAAGAGAGTTTGCTTCCGTTGCATGGGTTAATGTGTCTATGATAAAGATGCTACTTTCATGATGGTGCTTAGTAGTTCAGATTTTCTTTTGGTTAATCTCAAATAGCTGGGGGGTTCCCAATGTGTTATTGGAGTACCAACTTGGTTTGTTTGCCTATGATGTGGTATGGTTTAGTAATATCTTCCTTCGAGAATTTATTTTGATTGACTTGGCGTATGCTCACGCATATTCAAGACTGTAAAGAAAGTCTGTCAAGCCTTGATGATCTTTTGTTTCTAAGTAGCGATATAACTACCATGCCTGATTCAATATTGCTTTGTCGCTCTGCATGATTATGACCGTCATTGCTCTCTTAGTTGGTCGCTCCCAGTCTTTTGCTAACCTCCACCTGCACTAAGCAAACTAACCATGCAATACATAGCTCATGGGAAAGTAGCCTAAAAACTATTGTGGTAAAGAATATGTTGTTTATGTATCTTATTTCTTATAAGTTGCTTGCTGAGCGATAACCATGTTTCTGGGGACGCCATCAACTATCACACTTTTGTTGAATATCATGTGAGTTGCTATGCATGTTCGTCTTGTCTGAAGTAAGGGTGATTTACCGTGGGTTGAATTAATATGCATATTGTTAGAGAAGAACATTGGGCCGCCAACCAAAGCCATGCATCATGGTGGAAGTTTTAGCTTGGACCTTAATCCTCAATCTCTCATGAGAATATGCTTATGCATTAAAGAGGAGTCCATCATCTATTTTCTATGTTGTCCCGGTATGGATGTCATCAAGTTGAGATCTATCAAAAACGAGAAATCAAATGCGATCTATCTCCTTGGACCTTTGTACAGGTGGCATGGAGGTACCCCTTTGTGACACTTGTTAAAACATATGCAATGCAATGATAACCCATGGGGATCCGAACTAATTAGGACAAGGAGCGAGCACTATTGGTATTCGATGCATGAGGCTTGCAACTTATAAGATGTTTTATACATGACACATATGAAGTACTACTACCGTTGACACAATTGCTTCCATGTTTTCAAAATAAAAAGCTCTAGCACTTAACCTTTCTTTTACCTTTATGTTGAAGCACCAACTACTGAGAGCATGATTGTCATTCTGAGTGTAATGTGCATTGTCCCAAAGTAGCATTGTCTTTTGCATGATTGTGATATCGTTTATTCTGAAATGATTGTATCTAGTCATCACTTAAACCTTGAAGGTGCCCTTGCATTTATGTTTTGCATCACTAAAGGGGGCAAGCTAGATATCACTTTATCATATTTGCACGTCATGTTCATTGCAAATCTTTTTGATGTTTCAGTTTCATATTGTAAAACTTTCAGTCATTTGTGATTTTCTCTTGAGACAACTTAATTACTATAGAATCGTTGTCTCAGTAAGCTTTTGTCATATGACTATGAGAAAGTCCTATATGGTTAATAGCATGTCACCACAGAAATTATTCTTGTTATCATTTACCTACTCGAGGACGAGCAGGAATTAAGCTTGGGGATGTTGATATGTCCAAAACGTATCTATAATTTCTGCTTGCTCCATGCCACTTTTGGATGATATTGCTATGATATTCATACACTTCCATACACTTTTGATCATATTTGGACTAACTTACTAATCCAGTGCACCCCAGTGCTAGTTTCTGTTTTCGACTGTTTTTGTATTTCAGGTTTTCACGTTTCGAGAACTGCCCAGAAAAATCCAGAAAAATTATATAAAAAATCAGCGAACCGGAAACAACACTGCGTCCGAAGGGCAGCCTGGGGGGGCACAGGGGCTCCAGGCGCCCCCCCCCCCTGGGCCGCGCCGGGGGGGGCGCCTGGGCCCCCCGAGGCTCCCCCGGTGCCCTACTTTGGCATATATTTAAAGGGTCCTCCGTAACCCTCAGAACAGGACTTCTTTTCGCGATCCCATCTCTGTTCCGCCGCCGCCGCCGCTTCCAAGATCGGGAGCACCAGGAGAACTCTTCCCGGCACCCTGCCGGAGGGGAGGATCACCATCGGGAGCTTCTCCACCACCATGGACGCCTCCCGGATGACTCGTGAGTAGTCTCCCTTGGACCATGAGTCCATGACCAGTAGCTATGTGATGTTCTCCTCCCGTTCTTGTGCTTCACTAATTAGTCCTCGTGAGCTGCCCTACATGATCGAGGCACCTATGTAATCCTTATGTTGTTGCTATGTTGAGTTTGCTGGGATCCGATGGATTATGAGATTATGTTCAGATTGATCTTGAGTAATATATTTGATTCACCTCTTTTATATTTTAGTTCATAAGTAATTCTTGCATGTTCTCCGTTGTTATTTATTGCTTTGGCTGAGTAATAGGTAGTGACTCCAAGAGGAAACGTTATGCTCGATTGTGGGTTCATGCCCCTCGATGACTAGCTTGAGTGACAGAAACATGAGTCTAGGGGATGTGTTGTTGCCACAAGGGGGAAAACAACGGTGCTTGTGCCCGCGGGTGCAAGGATTGTTTACTTTACGCAAAGTTCTTTTAATGCAGTTGTCTGTTGCATTGAGTTTACACTATGGGTGGGACTCGCAACTTAATACCAGCGAGATGTTCTGGATAGATATCTCAAGGTGGATGATTAGTAGTAGATATTGATGGATTTCGGTCTACTTACTTTGGCGTACCGCCCATGCTTTGAACCTCAACCTTTCTTGCAATGTAATCAGCATTGGTTTGCGTTCGTGGTCCTGTCAATTGCCCAGCTGTAATTTGTTTACCTCACATAGCTATTTTATCGTCTTTTGGGAGAGAGACATCACTAGTGAACATCATGAGACTCCGGTCCATATTACCATCATTGATCACATCCACTATTTACTTTTCGCTATTTACTTACTATTGCAAAACACTATCTATCACTACTATCATATTGCTTTTAACCCTTTGTGAACTACAAGGCCGGAGAGATTGACAACCTCTCTGTACTCGTTGGGAGCAAAGTTATTTGTATCTGTGTGCAGGTCCACGTTGATTGCTAATTGCGCCGTTAGCAATTGACACCTACTTGTTGAACCTAGGAGTCTCTGGGGATTCGATCCTTGGCATCTTTGCTAGGGGAAAACACTTCTACTTACTGCATCTTACACCTTCCACTTGGGGTAACCAACAAGGGGTTCGAGGCCCATCACACTGCCGCAACCTTCTGTACCCGTGAGATCCCATCTTGGGGCCTGTTCTGGAGCTCTACCGGAGGGGGCATCCATAATGGAGGGCTTCTACATCAACACCATAGCCTCTTCGATGAGTTGTGAGTAGTTTACCACAGGCCTTCGGGTCCATAGTTATTAGCTAGATGGCTTATTCTCTCTCTTTGGATCTCAATACAAAGTTCTCCTCGATCTTCTTGGAGATCTATTCGATGTAATTCTTTTTGCGGTGTGTTTGTCGAGATCCGATGAATTGTGGGTTGATGATAAAGATTATCTATGAACAATATTTGGTTCTTCTCTAAATTCTTATATGCATGATTAAAATATCTCTGCAAGTCTCTTCGAATTATCAGTTTGGTTTGGCCTACAGGATTGATCGTTCTTGTCGTGGGAGAAGTGCTTAGCTTTGGGTTCAATCTTGCGGTGTCCTTTCCCAGTGACAGCAGGCAAAGCAAGGCACGTATTGTATTGTTGCCATCGAGGATAAAAAGATGGGGTTTATGTCATATTGCATGAGTTTATCCCTCTACATCATGTCATCTTGCTTAAGACGTTACTCTGCTCTTATGAACTTAATACTCTAGATGCATGCTGGATAGCGGTCGACGTGTGGAGTTATAGTAGTAGATGCAGAATCATTTCGGTCTACTTGTCACGGACGTGATGCTTATATACATGATCATGCCTAGATATTCTCATAACTATGCGTTTTTCTATCAATTGCTCGACAGTAATTTGTTCACCCATCATAGGAATTTGTTATCTTGAGAGAAGCAACTAGTGAAACCTATGGCCCCTGGGTCTATCTTCTATCATATCAATCTTCCATCAACTATTTATCTTTACTTTAATTTTATTTTGCAATCTTTACTTTTCCATATATACAAGAAAAATACCAAAAATATTATCCTATTATCTCTATCAGATCTCATTTTTGCAAGTGGCCGAGAAGGGATTGACAACCCCTTTATCGTGTTGGTTGCAAGGTTCTTATTTGTTTGTGCAGGTACGAGGAACTTGCGTGTAGTCTCCTACTAGATTGATACCTTGGTTCTCAAAAGCTGAGGGAAATACTTACGCTACTTTGCTGCATCACCCTTTCCTCTTGAAGGGAAAACCAACGCATGCTCAAGAGGTATCAAGAAGGATTTCTGGCGACGTTGTCGGGGAGATCTACGCACAAGTTATATACCAAGTACCCATCACAAACTCTTATCCCTCGCATTACATTATTTGCCATTTGCCTCTCGTTTTCCTCTCCCCCACTTCACCCTTGCCATTTTATTCGCCCTCTTATTTGCTCCGTGTGTTTTATCATTAGCTTCGCCGTCATGGCTAGCCCTTCTATCATTATTAATACTCTCGAGAGTGAAGTTCTTAATTTTAAACAAAGGGAGGGAGAAAATCTAAAAGATGCTTGGTATAGAATTTGCAATGCTCAGAATAGATCTACTAGGAAGCTTTCCACTTCCGTGCTTCTTTGCAATTTTTATGTAGGCATCACTCCTTGGAATAGATATATTCTTGATACCATTACCGGAGGGAATTTCATCGGTAGCCATACTTTTGATTCTTATAATGCTATGATAGATTTGTTGGGGCCCCCACCTCTTTTGGTTAATGGAACTATCTTAACTTTAGAACATGTAATGCAGAGGCTTGAAAATATTAAAAATAAAGTTGCCACTGTGGAGTTGATTGAGAATTTGGATAAAAAGATCCATGACCAAATTACCCAATATGGATCTAAGGTAGGAGTCACTCTGATTTTTTTTAAGGAAAAATAACCCATAGTTACTCAGAGAATAGATCAAGATTCCACTAGAATTGATAAGCTTGAGGATATTATTACCAGTGTAGGGTCTGCTTTTTCAGCTGTGAGAAATACTTCGAACCCCTCTACTACCAAAATGGTTAAGTTTATGTACGTTCCTAAAAATAAGGGTGAATCTTCTAGCAAGGAAACAACGGATCTCAAATCAATAAGCGTTCACCCCAACTTTCTCACTATCATAAGGGAACCTTTTGCTACAAATGAATTTCTTGATTTCTTGCCTAGGAGTTTGACAATTAATAAAAAGTAAGAAACCCCTAATGATTATAAGTGTTCAACTGAAGAATTGCCCACCAAAGATGGCAATGCCTAGATCTATTCTTGTATCATGCCTAGCTAGGGGTGTTAAAGGATAGCGCTTGTTGGGAGGCAGCCCAATTTTATTTTCTTTGCTTTTACTTATGTTTAGCAATAAATATTGCATCTAGCTTCTGTTTAGATGTGGTTTTTGTTGGGGAACGTAGCAGAATTCAAAAAAAAATTCTACGCTTTCACCAAGATCCAACTAAGGAGACATCTAGCAACGAGCATATGAGAGTGCATCTACATACCCTTTTGTAGATCGCGAGCGGAAGCTTTCGAAGAAGCGTGGATGAAGTAGTCGTACTCTTCGCGTTCTTCGTCACTGATGATCTAGCGCCGAACGGACGGCACCTCCGCGTTCAACACTCGTCCGGTACAGCAAAGTCACCTCCTTCTTGATCCAGCAAGGGGGGAGGAGAGGTCGTCGGAGATCCAGCAGCACGACGGTGTGGTGGTGGATGCAGCGGGAAATCCTGCAGGGCTTCGCCGGCGCCCTGCGGAGGAGGAGGAAGGTGTGACGGGAGGGGGAGAGGCGCCAGAGGATTGGGTGCGGCTGCCCTCTCCCCCCCACATATATATAGGGGGCCAGGGGGTGTGCCAACCCCTGCAGATCCAATCTGCAAGGGGGGCGGCGGCCTAGGGGGAGACTTGCCCCCCAAGGAATAGGGGGCGCCTCCCTCCCCTAGGGTTCCAACCCTAGGCGCATGAGGGAGGGCCCAGTAGGGTGCGCCAGCCCACCAGGGGCTGGCCCCCTTCTCCTTGCGGCCTAGGGGCCCCACCGGGATGGGTGGCCCCACCCGGTGGACCCCCGGGACCCCTCCGGTGGTGGTCCCGGGACACTCCCGGTGACCCCCGAAGTTCACCCGATGGCCGAAACTGGACTTCCTATATATCATTCTTTACCTCCAGACCATTCCGGAACTCCTCGTCACGTCCGGGATCTCATCCGGGACTCCGAACAACTTTCGGGTTTCCACGTGCATGTATCTCTATGACCCTAGCGTCACCGAACCTTAAGTGTGTAGACCCTACGGGTTCGGGAGACACGTAGACATGACCGAGACCACTCTCCGGTCAATAACCAACAGCGGGATCTGATACCCATGTTGGTTCCCACGTGTTCCTCAATGATCTTCATCGGATGAACCACTGTGTCAAGGATTCACTCAATCCCGTATGTTATTCCCTTTGTCCATCGGTACGTTACTTGCCCGAGATTCGATTGTCGGTATGCCCGATACCTTGTTCAATCTCGTCATGGCAAGTCTCTTTACTCGTTCCATAATCCATCATCCCGTGACTAACTCCTTAGTCACTTTGAGCTCATTATGATGACGTCTTACCGAGTGGGCCCAGAGGAACCTCTCCGTCATACGGAGTGACAATATCCCAGTCTCGGTTCGTACCAACTCAACAGATACTTTCGGAGATACCCGATGCGTACCTTTATAGCCACCCAGTTACGTTGTGACGTTTGGCACACCCAAAGTATTCCTACGGCATCCGGGAGTTGTACAACCTCATGGTCTAAGGAATAAATACTTGACACCGAAAAGCTTATGCATTACGAACTATACGATCTCGTGCTATGCTCAGGATTGGGTCTTGTCCATCACATCATTCTCCTCATGATGTGATCCCGTTATCACTGACATCCCATGTCCATGATCAGGAAACCGTGACCATCTGTTGATCAATGAGCTGGTAACTAGAGGCTTACCAGGGACTCATTGTGGTCTATATATTCACACATGTATCGCTGTTTCCGTACAATACAATTCAAGCATGAATAACAGACAATTATCATGAACAAGGAAATATAATAATAATACTTTTATTATTGCCTCTAGGGCATATTTCCAACAGTCTCCCACTTGCACTAGAGTCAATAATCTAGTTACATTGTGATGAATCGAACACCCATAGAGTTCTGGTGTTGATCATGTTTTGCCCGTGGAAGGGGTTTAGTCAACGGGTCTGCGACATTCAGATCCGTATGCACTTTACAAATATCTATATCTCCATCTTGAACATAATTCCGGATGGAGTTGAAACGGCGCTTGATGTGCTTGGTCTTCTTGTGAAACCTGGGCTCTTTGGTAATGGCAATGGCACCAGTGTTGTCACAGAAGAGAGTCATCGGGCTTGACGCGCTTGGGATGACTCCTAGGTCGGTGATGAACTCCTTCATCCAGACTCTTTCCTGCGCTGCTTCGGAAGCAGCTATGTACTCCGCTTCACATGTAGATGCCGCCACGACGCTTTGCTTGCAACTACACCAGCTGAATGCTCCTCCATTCAAAATATACACGTATCCGGTTTGTGACTTAGAGTCATCCAGATCTGTGTCGAAGCTAGCATCGACGTAACCCTTTACGACGAGCTCTTGGTCACCTCCATAAACGAGAAACATATCCTTAGTCCTTTTCAGGTACTTCAGGATGTTCTTGACCGCTGTCCAGTGTTCCATACCGGGATCACTTTGGTACCTCCCTACCAAACTTATGGCAAGGTTCACATCAAGTCTGGTACACAGCATGGCATACATGATAGAACCTATGGCCGAGGCATAGGGAATGACACTCATCTTTTCTCTATCTTCTGCCGTGGTCGGCGACTGAGCCTTGCTCAATCTCATACCTTGCAAAACAGGCAAGAACCCCTTCTTGGACTGATCCATATTGAACTTTTTCAATATCTTGTCAAGGTATGTGCTTTGTGAAAGACCAATGAGGCGTCTTGATCTATCTCTATAGATTTTGATGCCTAATATGTAAGCAGCTTCTCCAAGGTCCTTCATTGAAAAACTCTTATTCAAGTAGGCCTTTACATTTTCCAAGAATTCTATATCATTTCCCATTAGCAATATGTCATCCACATATAATATGAGAAATGCCACAGAGCTCCCACTCACTTTCTTGTAGATACAGGCTTCTCCATAAGTCTGTATAAAGCCAAACGCTTTGATCACATCATTAAAGCGAATATTCCAACTCCGAGATGCTTGCACCATCCCGTAAATCGAGCGCTGGAGCTTGCATACCTTGTTAGCATTCTCTGGATCGACAAAACCTTCCGGCTGCATCATATACAACTCTTCCTTGAGGAAGCCATTAAGGAATGCTGTTTTGACATCCATTTGCCATATCTCATAATCATAGAATGCGGCAATAGCTAACATGATTCTGACTGACTTCAGCATCGCTACGGGAGAGAAAGTCTCGTCGTAGTCAATCCCTTGAACTTGTCGATAACCCTTAGCGACAAGCCGAGCCTTATAGATGGTCACATTACCATCCGCGTCTGTCTTCTTCTTAAATATCCATTTATTTTCTATGGCGTGCCTATCATCAGGCAAGTCCACCAAAGTCCATACTTTGTTTTCATACATGGATTCCATCTCGGATTTCATGGCTCCAAGCCATTTATTGGAATCCGGGCCCGCCATCGCTTCATCATAGTTCGAAGGTTCACCGTTGTCTAACAACATGATTTCCAGGACAGGGTTGCCGTACCACTCTGGTGCGGAACGTGCCCTTGTGGACCTTCGAAGTTCCGTAGTAACTTGATCTATTTCTTCATGATCATCATCATCAACTTCCTCCCTTGTTGGTGCAGGCACCTCAGGAACAATTTCCTGCGCTGCGCTACTTTCCGGTTCAGGAGGGGTGACTGTCACCTCATCAAGTTCTACTTTCCTCCCACTCACTTCTTTCGAGAGAAACTCTTTCTCCAGAAAGGATCCATTCTTGGCAACAAAGACTTTGCCTTCGGATCTGTGGTAGAAGGTGTACCCAATCATTTCCTTTGGGTATCCTATGAAGACGCATTTTTCCGATTTGGGTTCGAGCTTTTCAGGTTGAAGTTTCTTGACATAAGCATCGCAACCCCAAACTTTCAGAAACGACAGCTTCGGTTTCTTGCCAAACCAAGGTTCATACGGTGTCGTCTCAACGGATTTCGACGGAGCCCTATTTAAAGTGAATGCGGCAGTCTCTAAAGCATAACCCCAAAAAGATAGCGGTAAATCGATGAGGGGCATCATAGATCGCACCATGTCCAACAGAGTACGATTTCGACGTTCGGACACACCGTTACGTTGAGGTGTTCTGGGCGGTGTCAATTCTGAAACAATTCCGCAGTTCCTAAGGTGTGTGCCAAATTCATGACTTAAATATTCACCCCCACGATCTGATCGTAAGAACTTTATTTTTCTGTCACGTTGATTCTCAACCTCATTCTGAAATTCCTTGAACTTTTCAAAGGTCTCAGACTTGTGTTTCATCAAATAGATATACCCATATCTACTCAAGTCATCTGTGAGGGTGAGAACATAACGATAGCCTCCGCGAGCCTCAACACTCATTGGACCGCACACATCGGTATGTATGATTTCCAACAAGTTGGTTGCTCGCTCCATTTTTCCGGAGAACGGAGTCTTTGTCATCTTGCCCAAGAGGCATGGTTCGCACGTGTCAAATGATTCATAATCAAGAGACTCTAGAAGTCCATCCGAATGGAGCTTCTTCATACGTTTGACACCAATATGACCAAGGCGGCAATGCCACAAGTATGTGGGACTATCATTATCAACTTTACATCTTTTGGTATCTACACTATGAATATGTGTATCATCACGTTCGAGATTCATCAAAAATAAACCATTGACCAGCGGGGCATGACCATAAAACATATCTCTCAAATAAATAGAACAACCATTATTCTCCAATTTAAATGAGTAGCTATCTCGCATAAGACGAGATCCAGATACAATTTTCATGCTCAAAGCTGGTACTAAATAACAATTATTAAGGTTTAAAACTAATCCCGAGGGTAGATGTAGAGGTAGCGTGCCGACGGCGATCACATCGACCTTGGAACCATTCTCGACGCGCATCGTCACCTCATCCTTCGCCAATCTCCGCTTATTCCGCAGCTCCTGCTTAGAGTTACAAATATGAGCAACTGCACCGGTATCAAATACCCAGGATCTACTACGAGCGCTGGTAAGGTACACATCAGTAACATGTATATCATATATACCTTTGACGTTGCCGGCCTTCTTGTCTGCTAAGTATTTGGGGCAGTTCCGCTTCCAGTGCCTCGTTCCCTTGCAATGAAAACACTCAATTTCAGGCTTGGGTCCATTCTTTGGCTTCTTCCCGGCAACTGGCTTACCGGGCGCGACAACTCCTTTGCCGTCCTTCTTGAAGTTCTTCTTACCCTTGCCTTTCTTGAACTTAGTGGTTTTATTGACCATCAACACTTGATGTTCTTTCTTGATATCCACCTCCGCTGATTTCAGCATTGAATACACCTCGGGAATGGACCTCTCCATCCCCTGCATATTGAAGTTTAACACGAAGCTCTTGAAGCTAGGTGGGAGCGACTGGAGGATTCTGTCAACGACCGCTTCATCTGGGAGATTCATTCCCAACTGAGACAAGCGGTTGTGCAATCCAGAAATCTTGAGGATGTGCTCACTGACAGAACTGTTTTCCTCCATCTTACAGCTGTAGAATGCGTCGGAGACGTCATATCTCTCGACTCGGGCATGAGCTTGGAAAACCATTTTCAGCTCTTGGAACATCTCATATGCTCCGTGGTTCTCAAAACACTTTTGGAGCCCTGACTCTAAGCTGTAAAGCATGCCACACTGAACTAGGGAGTAATCATCACAACGCGACTGCCAGGCGTTCATAACGTCTTGGGTCGCCGGGAGAACGGGTGCATCACCTAGCGGTGCTTCAAGGACATATGATCTCATGGCAGCTATGAGGATAATCCTCAGGTTACGAACCCAGTCCGTATAGTTGCTACCATCGTCTTTCAGCTTGGTTTTCTCTAGGAACGCGTTGAAGTTGAGGGAATCTTGAGCGTGGGCCATTTGATCTACAAGACATATTGTAAAGATTTTTAGACTAAGTTCATGATAATTAAGTTCATCTAATCAAATTTTAATGAACTCCCGCTCAGAATGACATCTCTCTAGTCATCTAAGTGATACACGATCCGAATCGACTAGCCCGTGTCCGATCATCACGTGAGACGGACTAGTCATCAACGGTGAACATCTTTATGTTGATCGTATCTTCTATACGACTCATGTTCGACCTTTCGGTCTTCCGTGTTCCGAGGCCATGTCTGTACATGCTAGGCTCGTCAAGTGAACCCTAAGTGTATTGCTTGTGTAAATCTAGCTTACACCCGTTGTATGCGAACATTAGAACCTATCACACCCGATCATCACGTGGTGCTTTGGAACAACGATCCTTAGTAATGGTGCACAGTTAGGGGGAACACAATTCTTGAAATTTTAGTGAGAGATCATCTTATTTACTACCGTCGTTCTAAGTAAACAAGATGCATAAACATGATAAACATCACATGCAATCAATTAAAGTGACATGATATGGCCAATATCATCTTGCTCCTTCGATCTCCATCTTCGGGGCACCATGATCATCTTTGTCATCGGCTCGACACCATGATCTCCATCATCGTGTCTTCATGAAGTCGTCACGCCAACTATTACTTCTACTACTATGGCTAACGTTTAGCAATGAAGTAAAGTAATTACATGGCGTTATTCAGTGACACGCAGGTCATACAATAATTAAGACAACTCCTATGGCTCCTGCCGGTTGTCAAATTCATCGACATGCAAGTCGTGATTCCCAATTACAAGAACATGATCAATCTCATACATCACATATATCATTCATCACATCTTCTTGGCCATACCATATCACATAGCACATGCTGCAAAAACAAGTTAGACGACCTCTAATTGTTGTTGCAAGTTTTACGTGGCTTCAATAGGTTTTCTAGCAAGAACGTTTCTTACCTACGCCAAAACCACAACGTGATTTGTCAATTTCTATTTACCCTTCATAAGGACCCTGTTCATCGAATCCGATCCGACTAAAGTAGGAGAGACAGACACCCGCCAGCCACCTTATGCATCTAGTGCATGTCTGTCGGTAGAACCAGTCTCACGTAAGCGTACGTGTAAAGTCGGTCCGGGCCGCTTCATCCCACAATACCGCCGAATCAAGATTAGACTAGTAACGGCAAGAAAGTTGAGAAACTCAAACTCCCACAACTGCTTTGTGTTCTACTCGTGCAAGATGCTACGCATAAGACCTAGCTCTGATACCACTATTGGGGAACATAGCAGAATTCAATAAATTTATACGCTTTCACCAAGATCTTGAAGGAAATATGCCCTAGAGGCAATAATAAAGATGTTATTTGTATTTCCTTATATCGTGATAAATGTCTTTTATTCATGCTAGAATTGTATTAACCGGAAACTTAGTACATGTGTGGATACATAGACAAAACAGTATGTCCCTAGTATGCCTCTACTAGACTAGCTCATTGATCAAAGATGGTTATGTTTCCTAGCCATAGACATGAGTTGTCATTTGATCAACGGGATCACATCATTAGGAGAATGATGTGATGGACAAGACCCATCTGTTAGCATAGCACTATGATTGTTTAGTTTTACTGCTATTGCTTTCTTCATGACTTATACATGTTCCTATGACTATGAGATTATGCAACTCCCGAATACCGTAGGAACACCTTGTGTGCTATCAAACGTCACAACGTAACTGGGTGATCATAAAGATGCTCTACAGGTGTCTCCGAAAGTATTCGTGGTGTTGGCATATATCAAGATTAGGATTTGTCACTCCGAGTGTCAGAGAGGTATCTCTGGGCCCTCTCGGTAACACACATCACAATAAGCCTTGCAAGCAAAAGACTAATGAGTTAGTCACGAGATGATGTGTTACGGAACGAGTAAAGAGACTTGCCGGTAACGAGATTGAACTAGGTATGGAGATACCGACGATCGAATCTCGGGCAAGTAACATACCGATGACAAAAGGAACAACGTATGTTGTTATGCGGTTCTGACCGATAAAAGATCTTCGTAGAATATGTAGGAGCCAATATGAACATCCAGGTTCCGCTATTGGTTATTGACCGGAGATGAGTCTCGGTCATGTCTACATAGTTCTCGAACCCGTAGGGTCCGCACGCTTAACGTTTGATGACGATCGGTATTATGAGTTTATGAGTTTTGATGTACCGAAGGTAGTTCGGAGTCCCGGATGAGATCACGGACATGACGAGGAGTCTCGGAATGTCCGAGACATAAAGATTGATATATTGGACGACTATATTCGGACACCGGAAGTGTTCCGGAAAAGTTTCGGATTTAACGGGATTGCCGGAGGGGGTTACCGGAACCCCCTACGAAGGGGGATGGTCCATAGTGGGCCTTATGGAAAAGAGAGAGGCAGCCCATAGGGCTGGCCAGCGCCCCACCTAGGGTTCCTAGTTGGACTAGCATTGGGGGGGCGCCACCTCTCCCTTTTTCCTTTTCCCTCTCTTCCTTCTTTGGTGGTTCCTACTAGGAATAGGATTGCAATCCTATTCCTAGTAGGATTGCACCCCTAGCCGCACCAAACAAGGGCCGGCCGGCCTCCCCCCTTGCTCCTTTATATACGGGGGCAGGGGGCACCCAAAGACACACAAGTTGAATTGTTTTAGCCGTGTGCGGTGCCCCCCTCCACAGAAACACACCTCGGTCATATCGTTGCAGTGCTTAGGCGAAGCCCTGCGCCGGTAGATACATCATATCCGTCACCACGCCGTCGTGCTGACGTAACTCTCCCATGAAGCTCAACTGGATCAAGAGCTCGTGGGACGTCATCAAGCTGAACGTGTGCTGAACGCGGAGGTGCCGTACGTTCGGTGCTTGATCGGTTGGATCGCGAAGAAGTTCGACAACATCAACCGCGTCACTTGACGCTTCCGCTCCCGGTCTACGAGGGTACGTAGACACACTCTTCCCTCTCGTTGCTATGCATCTGGTAGATAGATCTTGCGTGATCGTAGGAAAATTTTAAAATACTACGTTCCCCAACAGTGGCATCATGAGCCAGGTCTATGCGTAGATGATATGCACGAGTAGAACACAATGAGTTGTGGGCGATACTAGTCATACTGCTTACCAGCATGTCATACTTTGCTTCGGCGGTATTGTGAGATGAAGCGGCCCGGACCGACATTACGCGTACGCTTACGCGAGACTGGTTTCACCGTTACGAGCACTCGTTGCTTAAAGGTGACTGGTGGGTGTGTGTCTCTCTCACTTTAGCTGAATCAGGTGTGGCTACGCCCGGTCCTTGTGAAGGTTAAAACAGCACATACTTGACGAAACATCGTTGTGGTTTTGTATGCGTAGGTAAGAACGGTTCTTGCTAAGCCCGTAGCAGTCACGTAAAACTTGCAACAACAAAGTAGAGGACGTCTAACTTGTTTTTGCAGGGCATGTTGTGATGTGATATGGTCAAAACATGATGAGTTATACGGTTTTGTATGAGATGATCATGTTTTGTAATGTTATCGGCAACTGGCAGGAGCCATATGGTTGTCGCTTTATTGTATGAAATGCAATCGCCATGTAATTGCTTTACTTTATCACTAAGCGGTAGCGATAGTCGTAGAAGCAATAGTTGGCGAGACGACAACAATGCTACGATGGAGATCAAGGTGTCGCGCCGGTGACGAGGGTGATCATGAAGGTGCTTTGGAGATGGAGATCAAAAGCACAAAATGATGATGGCCATATCATGTCACATATTTTGATTGCATGTGATGTTTATCTTATTATGCTTCTTATTTAGCTTAGAATGACGGTAGCATTATAAGATGATCCCTTACTAAATTTCAAGGTATAAGTGTTCTCCCTGAGTATGCACCGTTGCGAAAGTTCGTCGTGCCGAGACACCACGTGATGATCGGGTGTGATAAGCTCTACGTTCAAATACAACGGGTGTAAGCCAGTTTTGCACACGCAGAATACTCGGGTTAAACTTGACGAGCCTTGCATATGCAGATATGGCCTCGGAACACTGGAGACCGAAAGGTCGAGCGTGAATCATATAGTAGATATGATCAACATAAGATGTTCACCATTGAAACTACTCCATCTCACGTGATGATCGGACATGGTTTAGTTGATTTGGATCACGTGATCATTTAGATGACCGGAGGGATGTCTATCTAAGTGGGAGTTCTTTAAATTAATATGATTAAATTGAACTTTAATTTATCATGAACTTAGTCCTGATAGTTTTTGCATATCTATGTTGTTGTAGATCAATGGCCCATGCTACCGTTCCTTTGAATTTTAATGCATTCCTAGAGAAAGCTAAGTTGAAAGATGATGGTAGCAATTACACGGACTGGGTCCGTAACCTGAGGATTATCCTCATTGCTGCACAGAAGAATTATGTCCTTGAAGCACCGCTAGGTGACAAGCCCCCTCCCGCTAATGTAGACGCTTTGAATGTCTGGCAGTCGCGGTCTGATGACTACACGATAGTTCAGTGTGCCATGCTTTACGGCTTAGAACCGGGACTTCAACGACGTTTTGAATGTCATGGACCATATGAGATGTTCCAGGAGTTGAAGTTAATATTTCAAGCAAATGCCCGAATTGAGAAATATGAGATTTCCAATAAGTTCTACAGCTGCAAGATGGAGGAGAATAGTTCTATCAGTGAACACTTGCTCAGAATGTCTGGGTACTACAATCATATGACTCAACTTGGTTGCAAAGTTGACGAGGATAGTGTTATTGATAGAGTTCTTCAATCACTGCCACCAAGCTATAAAGGCTTTGTGATGAACTATAATATGCAAGGGATGCAAAAGACAATTCCCGAGCTCTTCGCTATGCTCAAGGCTGCAGAGGTAGAAATCAAGAAGGAGCATCAAGTATTGATGGTTAACAAGACCACTAGTTTCAAGAAAAAAGGGCAAGGGAAAGAAGGGGAACTTCAAAAAGAATAGCAAGACAGTTGCTACTCCCACGAAGAAACCCAAGTCTGGAGCCAAGCCTGAAACTGAGTGCTTCTACTGCAAGGGGACTGGACACTGGAAGCGGAACTGCCCCAAGTATTTGGCGGATAAGAAGGATGGCAAGGTGAACAAAGGTATATATGATATACATGTTATTGATGTGTACCTTACTAATGCTCGTAGTAGTACCTGGGTATTTGATACCGGTTCGGTTGCTAATATTTGTAACTCGAAACAGGGACTACGGATTAAACGAAGATTGGCTAAGGACGAGGTGACGATGCGCGTGGGAAATGGTTCCAAAGTCGATGTGATCGCCGTCGGCACGCTACCTCTACATCTACCTTCGGGATTAGTTTTAGACCTAAATAATTGTTATTTGGTGCCAGCGTTAAGCATGAACATTATATCTGGATCTTGTTTGTTGCGAGACGGTTATTCATTTAAATCAGAGAATAATGGTTGTTCTATTTTTATGAATAATATCTTTTATGGTCATGCACCCTTAAAGAGTGGTCTATTCTTATTGGATCTCGATTGTAGTGATACACATATTCATAATATTGAAACCAAAAGATGCAAGGTTAATAATGATAGTGCAACTTATTTGTGGCACTGCCGTTTAGGTCATATTGGTGTAAAACGCATTAAGAAACTCCATAGTGATGGACTTTTGGAATCACTTGATTATGAATCACTTGGTGCTTGCGAACCATGCCTCATGGACAAGATGACTAAAACTCTGTTCTCCGGAACCATGGAGCGAGCAACAGATTTGTTGGAAATCATACATACTGATGTATGTGGACCAATGAGTGTTGAAGCACGCGGCGGGTATCGTTATTTTCTGACCTTCACTGATGATTTGAGCAGATATGGGTATATCTACTTAATGAAGCACAAGTCTGAAACATTTGAAAAGTTCAAAGAATTTCAGAGTGAAGTAGAGAATCATCGTAACAAGAAATAAAGTTTCTACGATCTGATTGTGGAGGAGAATATTTGAGTTACGAGTTTGGTCTTCATTTGAAACAATGTGGAATAGTTTCACAACTCACGCCACCCGGAACACCACAGCGTAATGGTGTGTCCGAACGTCGTAACCGTACTTTATTGGATATGGTACGATCTATGATGTCTCTTACCGATTTACCACTATCGTTTTGGGGTTATGCTTTAGAGACAGCTGCATTCACGTTAAATAGGGCACCATCTAAATCCGTTGATACGACACCTTATGAACTATGGTTTGGCAAGAAACCAAAGTTGTCGTTTCTTAAAGTTTGGGGCTGCGATGCTTATGTGAAAAAGCTTCAACCTGATAAGCTCGAACCCAAGTCGGAGAAATGTGTCTTCATAGGATACCCAAAAGAGACAGTTGGGTACACCTTCTATCACAGATCCGAAGGCAAGATATTCGTTGCTAAGAATGGATCCTTTCTAGAGAAGGAGTTTCTCTCGAAAGAAGTGAGTGGGAGGAAAGTAGAACTTGATGAGGTAATTGTACCTTCTCCCGGATTGGAAAGTAGTACATCACAGAAAATTGTTCCAGTGATTCCTACACCAATCAGTGAGGAAGTTAATGATGATGATCATGAAACTTCGGATCAAGTTTCTGCTGAACGTCGTAGATCAACCAGAGTACGTTCCGTACCAGAGTGGTACGGCAACCCAGTTCTGGAAATCATGTTACTAGACCATGATGAACCTACGAACTATGAGGAAGCGATGATGAGCCCAGATTCCGCAAAATGGCTTGAAGCCATGAAATTTGAGATGGGATCCATGTATGAGAACAAAGTGTGGACTTTGGTTGACTTGCCCGATGATCGGCAGGCCATCGAAAATAAATGGATCTTCAAGAGGAAGACCGACGCAGACGGTAATGTTACTGTTTACAAAGCTCGACTTGTTGCGAAAGGTTTTCGACAAGTTCAAGGAGTTGACTACGATGAGACTTTCTCACCTGTAGCGATGCTTAAGTCTGTCCGAATCATGTTAGCAATTGTCGCATTTTATGATTATGAAATCTGGCAAATGGATGTCAAAACTGCATTCCTGAATGGATATCTCAAAGAAGAGTTGTATATGATGCAACCAGAAGGATTTGTCGATCCAAAAGGTGCTAACAAAGTATGCAAGCTCCAGCGATCCATCTATGGACTGGTGCAAGCATCTCGGAGTTGGAATATACGCTTTGATGAGGTGATCAAAGCATATGGTTTTATACAGACTTTTGGAGAAGCCTGTATTTACAAGAAAGTGAGTGGGAGCTCTGTAGCATTTCTAATATTATATGTGGATGACATATTGTTGATTGGAAATGATATAGAATTTCTGGATAGCATAAAAGGATACTTGAATAAGAGTTTTTCAATGAAAGACCTCGGTGAAGCTGCTTATATATTAGGCATCAAGATCTATAGAGATAGATCAAGACGCTTAATTGGACTTTCACAAAGCACATACCTTGATAAGATTTTGAAGAAGTTCAAAATGGATCAGTCAAAGAAAGGGTTCTTGCATGTATTACAAGGTATGAAGTTGAGTAAGACTCAATGCCCGACCACTGCAGAAGATAGAGAGAAAATGAAAGTCATTCCCTATGCCTCAGCCATAGGATCTATCATGTATGCAATGCTGTGTACCAGACCTGATGTGTGCCTTGCTATAAGTCTAGCAGGGACGTACCAAAGTAATCCAGGAGTGGATCACTGGACAGCGGTCAAGAACATCCTGAAGTATCTGAAAAGGACAAAGGATATGTTTCTCGTGTATGGAGGTGACAAAGAGCTCGTCGTAAACGGTTACGTCGATTCTAGCTTTGACACTGATCCGGATGACTCTAAGTCACAAACCGGATATGTATTTTTATTGAACGGTGGAGCTGTCAGTTGGTGCAGTTCCAAGCAGAGCGTCATGGCGGGATCTACGTGTGAAGCGGAATACATAGCTGCTTCGGAAGCAGCAAATGAAGGAGTCTGGATGAAGGAGTTCATATCCGATCTAGGTGTAATACCTAGCGCATCGGGTCCAATGAAAATCTTTTGTGACAACACTGGAGCAATAGCCTTGGCGAAGGAATCTAGGTTTCACAAGAGAACAAAGCACATCAAAAGACGCTTCAATTCCATCCGCGATCTAGTCAAGGAGGGAGACATAGAGATTTGCAAAATACATACGGATCTGAATATTGCATACCCGTTGACTAAGCCTCTTCCACGGGCAAAACATGATCAGCACCAGGACTCCATGGGTGTGAGGATCATCACTTTCTAATCTAGATTATTAACTCTAGTTCAAGTGGGAGACTGAAGGAAATATGCCCTAGAGGCAATAATAAAGATGTTATTTGTATTTCCTTATATCATGATAAATGTCTTTTATTCATGCTAGAATTGTATTAACCGGAAACTTAGTACATGTGTGGATACATAGACAAAACAGTATGTCCCTAGTATGCCTCTACTAGACTAGCTCATTGATCAAAGATGGTTATGTTTCCTAGCCATAGACATGAGTTGTCATTTGATCAACGGGATCACATCATTAGGAGAATGATGTGATGGACAAGACCCATCCATTAGCATAGCACTATGATCGTTTAGTTTTACTGCTATTGCTTTCTTCATGACTTATACATGTTCCTATGACTATGAGATTATGCAACTCCCGAATACCGTAGGAACACCTTGTGTGCTATCAAACGTCACAACGTAACTGGGTGATCATAAAGATGCTCTACAGGTGTCTCCGAAAGTATTCGTGGTGTTGGCATAGATCAAGATTAGGATTTGTCACTCCGAGTGTCGGAGAGGTATCTCTGGGCCCTCTCGGTAACACACATCACAATAAGCCTTGCAATCAAAAGACTAATGAGTTAGTCACGAGATGATGTGTTACGGAACGAGTAAAGAGACTTGCCGGTAACGAGATTGAACTAGGTATGGAGATACCGACGATCGAATCTCGGGCAAGTAACATACCGATGACAAAAGGAACAACGTATGTTGTTATGCGGTTCTGACCGATAAAAGATCTTCGTAGAATATGTAGGAGCCAATATGAACATCCAGGTTCCGCTATTGGTTATTGACCGGAGATGAGTCTCGGTCATGTCTACATAGTTCTCGAACCCGTAGGGTCCGCACGCTTAACGTTTGATGACGATCGGTATTATGAGTTTATGAGTTTTGATGTACCGAAGGTAGTTCGGAGTCCCGGATGAGATCACAGACATGACGAGGAGTCTCGAAATGTCCGAGACATAAAGATTGATATATTGGACGACTATATTCGGACACCGGAAGTGTTCCGGAAAAGTTTCGGATTTAACAGGATTGCCGGAGGGGGTTACCGGAACCCCCTACGAAGGGGGATGGTCCATAGTGGGCCTTATGGAAAAGAGAGAGGCAGCCCATAGGGCTGTCCGGCGCCCCACCTAGGGTTCCTAGTTGGACTAGGATTGGGGGGCGCCACCTCTCCCTTTTTCCTTTTCCCTCTCTTCCTTCTTTGGTGGTTCCTACTAGGAATAGGATTGCAATCCTATTCCTAGTAGGATTGCACCCCTAGCCGCACCAAACAAGGGCCGGCCGGCCTCCCCCCTTGCTCCTTTATATACGGGGGCAGGGGGGCACCCAAAGACACACAAGTTGAATTGTTTTAGCCGTGTGCGGTGCCCCCCTCCACAGAAACACACCTCGGTCATATCGTTGCAGTGCTTAGGCGAAGCCCTGCGCCGGTAGATACATCATATCCGTCACCACGCCGTCGTGCTGACGTAACTCTCCCGTGAAGCTCAACTGGATCAAGAGCTCATGGGACGTCATCAAGCTGAACGTGTGCTGAACGCGGAGGTGTCGTACGTTCGGTGCTTGATCGGTTGGATCGCGAAGAAGTTCGACAACATCAACCGCGTCACTTGACGCTTCCGCTCCCGGTCTACGAGGGTACGTAGACACACTCTTCCCTCTCGTTGCTATGCATCTGGTAGATAGATCTTGCGTGATCGTAGGAAAATTTTAAAATACTACGTTCCCCAACAGATCCAACTAAGGAGACATCTAGCAACGAGCATATGAGAGTGCATCTACATACCCTTTTGTAGATCGCGAGCGGAAGCTTTCGAAGAAGCGTGGATGAAGTAGTCGTACTCTTCGCGTTCTTCGTCACCGATGATCTAGCGCCGAACGGACGGCACCTCCGCGTTCAACACACATCCGGTACAGCAACGTCACATCCTTCTTGATCCAGCAAGGGGGGAGGAGAGGTCGTCGAAGATCCAGCAGCACGACGGCGTGGTGGTGGATGCAGTGGGAAATCCTGCAGGGCTTCGTCGACGCCCTGCGGAGGAGGAGGAAGGTGTGACGGGAGGGAGAGAGGCGCCAGAGGATTGGGTGCGGCTGCCCTCTACCCCCCCCCCCACATATATATAGGGGGCCAGGGGGTGCGCCAGCCCCTGCAGATCCAATCTGCAAGGGGGGGCGGCGGCCTAGGGGGGAGACTTGCCCCCCAAGGCATAGGGGGCGCCTCCCTCCCCTAGGGTTCCAACCCTGGGCGCATGAGGGAGGGCCCAGTAGGGTGCGCCAGCCCACCAGGGGCTGGCCCCCTTCCCCTTGCGGCCTAGGGGCCCCACCGGGATGGGTGGCCCCACCCGGTGGACCCCCAGGACCCCTCCGGTGGTCCCGGGACACTCCCGGTGACCCCCGAAGTTCACCCGATGGCCGAAATTGGACTTCCTATATATCATTCTTTACCTCCGGACCATTCCGGAACTCCTCGTCACGTCCGGGATCTCATCGGGGACTCCTAACAACTTTCGGGTTTCCACGTGCATGTATCTCTACGACCCTAGCGTCACCGAACCTTAAGTGTGTAGACCCTACGGGTTCGGGAGACACGTAGACATGACCGAGACCACTCTTCGGTCAATAACCAACAGCGGGATCTGGATACCCATGTTGGTTCCCACGTGTTCCCCGATTATCTTCATCGGATGAACCACTGTGTCAAGAATTCACTCAATCCCGTATGTTATTCCCTTTGTCCATCGGTACGTTACTTGCCCGAGATTCGATCGTCGGTATGCCCGATACCTTGTTCAATCTCGTCATGGCAAGTCTCTTTACTCGTTCCGTAATCCCTCATCCCGTGACTAACTCCTTAGTCACTTTGAGCTCATTATGATGACGTCTTACCGAGTGGGCCAGAGGAACCTCTCCGTCATACAGAGTGACAATATCCCAGTCTCGGTTCGTACCAACTCAACAGACACTTTCGGAGATACCCGATGCGTACCTTTATAGCCACCCAGTTACGTTGTGACGTTTGGCACACCCAAAGTATTCCTACGGCATCCGGGAGTTGTACAACCTCATGGTCTAAGGAATAAATACTTGACACCGAAAAGCTTATGCATTACGAACTATACGATCTCGTGCTATGCTCAGGATTGGGTCTTGTCCATCACATCATTCTCCTAATGATGTGATCCCGTTATCACTGACATCCCATGTCCATGATCAGGAAACCGTGACCATCTGTTGATCAATGAGCTGGTAACTAGAGGCTTACCAGGGACTCATTGTGGTCTATATATTCACACATGTATCGTTGTTTCCGTACAATACAATTCAAGCATGAATAACAGACAATTATCATGAACAAGGAAATATAATAATAATACTTTTATTACTGCCTCTAGGGCATATTTCCAACAGTTTTGTGTTTTAATTAGTGTTTGTGCCAAGTGGAACCTTTGGGAAGACTTGGGTGAAGTCTTTGCGATCATGTTGTAAAAAACAGAAACTTTAGCGCTCATGAGTTTAGCTGGCATTTTTTACTGGAGAGTGTTTTTAAGTGGATTATTTTGCAGATGATTAATAGACAAATTCCGCATGTCCAACAATTTATTTCAGAATTTTTAGAGTTACAGAAGTATTCGAAAGTTACATATTGCTACAGACTGTTCGTTTTTTGACGGATTCTGTTTTTCGAGTGTTGTTTGCTTATTTTGATGAATCTATGAGTAGTGTCCGGGGGTATGAATCATAGAGAAGTTGGAATAGAGTAGGTTTAACACCAATATAAATAAAGAATGAGTTTGTATAGTACCTTAAAGTGGTGGTTTGTTTTCTTATACTAATGGAGCTGACGAGATTTTCTGTTAAGTTTTGTGTTGTGAAGTTTTCAAGTTTTTGGGTAAGGATTTGATGGACTATGGAACAAAGAGTGGCAAGAGCCTAAGATTGGATATGCCCAAGGCACCCTAAGGTAAAATTCAAGGACAACCAAAAGCCTAAGCTTGGGGATGGCCCGGGAAGGCATCCCCTCTTTTGTCTCCGTCTATCGGTAACTTTACTTGAGACTATATTTTTATTCACCACATGATATGTGTTTTGCTTGGAGCGTCATGTATAATTTGAGTCTTTACTTTTTAGTTTACCACAATCATCCTTGCTGTACACACCTTTTGAGAGAGACACACATGAATGGGAATTTATTAGAATAGTCTATGTGCTTCACTTATATCTTTTGAGCTTGATAGTTTCGCTCTAGTGCTTCACTTATATCTTTTTTAGAGCACGGCGGTGGTTTTATTTTATAGAAATTATTGATCTCTCATGCTTCACTTATATTATTTTGAGAGTCCTTTAGAACAGCATGGTAATTTGCTTTGGTTATAAAATTAGTCCTAATATGATAGACATCCAAGATGGGTATAATAAAAACTTTCATATAAAGTGCATTGAATATTATGAGAAGTTTGATACTTGATGATTGTTTTGAGATATGAAGATGATGATATTAGAGTCATGCTAGTGGAGTAATTGTGAATTCGAGAAACACTTGTGTTAAAGTTTGTGATTCCTGTAGCATGCACGTATGGTGAACCGTTATGTGATGAAGTTGGAGCATGACTTATTTATTGATTGTCATCCTTTGTGTGGAGGTCGAGATCACACGATGGTTAACTCCTACCAACCCTTCCCCTAGGAGCATGTGTTTAGTACTTTGTTTTGATGACTTGTAGATTTTTGCAATAAGTATATGAGTTCTTTATGACTAATGTTGAGTCCATGGATGATACGCACTCTCGCCCTTCCACCATTGCAAGCCTCTCTAGTACAGCGCAACTTTCGCCGGTGCCATACACCACCCATATACCTTCCTCAAAACAGACACCATACCTACCTATCATGGCATTTGCTTAGTCATTCCGAGATATATTGACATGCAACTTTTCACCGTTCCGTTTATTATGACACGCTTCATCATTGTCATATTGCCATGCATGATCATGTAGTTGACATCGTATTTGTGGCGAAGCCACCATGCATAATTCTTTCATACATGTCACTCTTGATTCATTGCACATCCCGGTACACCGTCGGAGGCATTCACATAGAGTCATATTTTTTTCTAGCTTCGAGTTGTAATCTTTGAGTAGTAAAGTAAATAAAAGTGTGATGATCTTCATTACTAGAGCATTGTCCCAGTGAGGAAAGGATGATGGAAACTATGAATCCCCAACAAGTCGGGATGAGACTCCGGATGAAAAAAGAAAAAAAGAGGCCATAAAAAAGAGAAAAGGCCCAAAAAAATAAAAAATAAAGAGAAAAATAAAAGAAAAAATGAGAGAAAAAGAGAGAAGGGACAATGCTACTATCCCTTTTCCACACTTGTGCTTCAAAGTAGCACCATGATCTTCATGATAGAGAGTCTCCTATGTTGTCACTTTCATATACTAGTCGGAATTTTCATTATAGAACTTTGCTTGTATATTCCTATGATGGGCTTCCTGAAAATGTCCTAGATCTTCGTGAGCAAGCGAGTTGGATGCACACCCACTTAGTTTCTTTAGTTGAGCTTTCATACACTTATAGCTCTAGTGCATCCGTTGCATGGCAATCCCTACTCACTCACATTGATATCTACTGATGGGCATTTCCATAGCCCATTGATACGCCTAGTTGATGTGAGACTATCTTCCTCCTTTTTGTCTTCTCCACAACCACCACTCTATTCCACCTATAGTGATATATCCATGGCTCACGCTCATGTATTGCGTGAAAGTTGAAAAGTTTGAAAAATTGGAGTATGAAACAATTGATTGGCTGAAACCGGGGTTGTGAATGATTTAAATATTTTGTGTGGTGAAGATAGAGCATAGCCAGACTATATGATTTTGTAGGGATAACTTACTTTGGCCATGTTATTTTGAGAAAACATGATTGCTTTGTTAGTATGCTTGAAGTATTATTATTCTTATGCCAATATTAAACTTTTGTCTTGAATCTTTCGTATCTAAACATTCATGCCACAATAAAGAAAATTACATTGAGAATTATGTTGGGTAGCATTTCACATCAAAAATTCTATTTTTATCATTTACCTACTCGAGGACGAGCAGGAATTAAGCTTGGGGATGCTTGATACGTCCCCAACGTATCTATAATTTTTTATTGTTCCATGCTATTATATTATCTGTTTTGGATGTTTAATGGGCCTTATTATACACTTTTATATTATTGATGGGACTAACCTACTAACCCAAGGCCCAGTGCAAATTGTTGTTTTTTTGCCTATTTCAGTGTTACACAGAAAAGGAATATCAAACAGAGTCCAAACGGAATGAAACCTTTGGGAGAGTCATTTGTGGAACAAATGCAACACAGAAGACTTGGAGTACACGTCAGGAAGAAACGAGGCAGCCACGAGGGGGGAGGGCACGCCTAGGGGGGTAGGCGTGCCCCCCACCCTCGTGGGCCCCCTGTTGCTCCTCCGACGTGCCTCTTCCTCCTATATATACTCATATACCCTTAAAACATCAGAGAGCACCACGAAACCCTATTTCCACCGCCACAACCTTCTGTACCCATGGGATCCCATCTTGGGGCCTGTTCCGGAGCTCCACCGGAGGGGCATCGATCACGGAGGGCTTCTACATCAACACCATAGCCTCTCCGATGAGTTGTGAGTAGTTTACCACAGACCTTCGGGTCCATAGTTATTAGCTAGATGGCTTCTTCTCTCTCTTTGGATCTCAATACAAAGTTCTCCTCGATCTTCTTGGAGATCTATTCGATGTAATTCTTTTTGTGGTGTGTTTGTCGAGATCCGATGAATTGCGGGTTTATGATCAAGATTATCTATGAATGATATTTGGTTCTTCTCTGAATTCTTATATGCATGATTGAAATATCTTTGCAAGTCTCTTCGAATTATCAGTTTGGTTTGGCCTACTAGATTGATCGTTCTAGCAATGGGAGAAGTGCTTAGCTTTGGGTTCAATCTTGCGGTGTCCTTTCCCAATGACAGCAGGGGCAGCAAGGCACTTATTGTATTGTTGCCATCGAGGATAAAAAGATGGGGTTTATGTCATATTGCATGAGTTTATCCCTCTACATCATGTCATCTTGCTTAAGGCGTTACTCTGTTCTTATGAACTTAATACTCTAGATGCATGCTGGATAGCGGTCGATGTGTGGAGTAATAGTAGTAGATGCAAAATCGTTTCGGTCTACTTGTCACGGACGTGATGCCTATATACATGATCATGCCTAGATATTCTCATAACCATGCGCTTTTATATCAATTGCTCGACAGTAATTTGTTCACCCACCATAGAAATCTGCTATCTTGAGAGAAGCCACTAGTGAAACCTATGGCCCCTGGGTCTATCTTCTATCATATCAATCTTCCATCAACTAATTATCTTTACTTTACTTTTATTTTGCAATCTTTACTATTCCATCTATACATCAAAAATACCAAAAATATTATCCTATTATCTCTATCAGATCTCACTTTTGCAAGTGGCCGAGAAGGGATTGACAACCCCTTTACCGTGTTGGTTGCAAGGTTCTTATTTGTTTATGCCAGTACGAGGAACTTGCGTGTAGTCTCCTACGGGATTGATACCTTGGTTCTCAAAACTGAGGGAAATTCTTACGCTACTTTGCTGCATCACCCTTTCCTCTTCAAGGGAAAGCCAGCGCATGCTCAAGAGGTAGCAGAGCCAATATGAGCATCTAGGTTCCGCTATTGGTTACTGACCGGAGATGTGTCTCGGTCATGTCTACACAGTTCTCGAACCCGTAGGGTCCGCACGCTTAACATTCGATGATGATTTGTATTATGAGTTATGTGTTTTTGATGACCGAAGATTGTTCGGAGTCTCGAATGAGATCACAGACATGACGAGGAGTCTCCAAATGGTCGAGACATAGAGATTGATATATTGGACCATGTTATTTGGACACCGGAAGTGTTCCGGATAGTTTTGGATAAAACCGGAGTGCCGGAGGGGTTACCTGTGACGCCCGAAGACCGACGCTCTAGAAGATTCCAGATGTTCCGGGTTTTCCCGTGTGTTTCATTTGTGCTTGCTTTATTTATTTTGCATTGCATCATGCCATCAAGTATTTTAATTTTAAAACTCAACTAAATAAATCGTATGGATCTTCGATCCATTTAAATCGAGGGATATTCACATGGTGATTTCTCTTTATTACTTATACAAAGTCTCCTAATAGTATTAAGGAGCTATAACAAAATTATTCCATTTGTTTGGAATCACCAACACACTTGCAATTTTTCCCATGCCTTTGTTATCTTAATTCCCGACCGCAAACTTTGTCCTCAAATTTCAGCCCATTTGGGTTTCATCTAAGGGATTTATAAATTCAAACAATTTGACTTTATTCAAACTTGTTTGAATCTTCATCTCTAAAAAGTCTTCCATCGATTTTATTTAATTCCTCATATTTTATGAGTCCAAGAACAATGGCCTCCTCCTCTAATTCTTCTTCTAGACCCTTCTCTATTTATTTTTCTAGTCCCTCTGTTTAAATGTTAAGCAGAAAAGGAGTTGAAAAAAAAGCAAGGAGGAGGGCAGCCGCAACCCAGCCTGCTCCCTGCGGCCAGGCCGGCCCAGCGGCCCAACTAACCTAACCCTAGCCCACTCCTCGAGCCCTCTGTTCGATCCCCTCGTCCCGCGTCTTCTTCCGTCGCGCCGCCAGTTCCCTTCCTCGATCCCCTGCGCAGACCCCTGTCTCCCTCGATCCCTCTCATCCACCCGACCGCGCCGCCACCATCCCTCGTCCCTCTCCCTCTGTTGCCCCATCTCCTCTGCAGCTCCGCCCCGGGAGCCAGGGGCTCCAGCCGCCGAGGCTCTGCTTCCGCCGCGGGAGAAGATGGAGCAGCCGGAGCCCCGTCGGCCTCCCGTCGTCGTGCCTACTTCCATCGCCGCCCTCGACCCGCCGCCGTCGTGCCTCCTTCCATCGCCGCCCTCGACCCGCCTCCGTCCGGCCGGCAACCAGAAGTGGCTCGCCGGAGTTGGGCTCCACCGAATCCACCTTCCTCTGCCCCGTGCCTCCCCGCGCCCATTCCCGGACCCCGTTGCCAAGGCGCTCAAGTCCCGCCGGTCGCCATCGTTGCAAGTTGTGCTTGCACCCGACCACCAGGAGGCCGCCGCCTTGCTGCCTCCCCTCGCCGGAGCATGCCTGCATCGCCACCGCGCGCCTCCTGCTATCTTTCTTCCTCGCCGGAGCTGCGTCAAGTTCCCCTGCATCACTCGCGTGCTGCTCCCTTCGTCAGATTTCCCCAGCCAGATCCGGTGCCAGCTTCAGCAACTAGCTCATCCCCTCGTACATGTCATGGCCTTGCGTGCTGTTTTTCAACGAGCTCCAGGTGCCATCGACCGAGGCCACCGCAGACAAACTGTGCATCGCCAAGTTCCTCGCACCGAGACGCCAAGACCACTTTGCCCAAACGACTACACGGCGACATGTCAAGTACCTCTCGGACACGTCAAGTTCCACGACAACCGTTTTTTGGCAAGTGCCGAGACGACCGTGTACCTCTTCTGCCATCTACAAGTTTGACAAGACCAAGGTCGCCAAGTACCACGACGATGCGCCAAGTTCCTCTACCGATGACTTGAACGGCTATGAAACGAGTACCATGACTTCCACCGACCGTCAAGTTCCACTACGTGCATGTACCACTACCGTCGCCCCGAGGACGTTCGATTCGTCAAGTACCTCCCCGAGATGAAACGAGAACGACTACATCCACTACCTCCCACTACGAACCGCGTGTGCAACTACTTCCCTCGACGTCTCAAACCCCTCCGAAAATGCACGCTTCAAAGGTATACCGCGAGACGACACCCGAGAATGTTTGCATGTGATGTATGACTTGAACCGTGTGTTGCATCGTGACCGACTTGTCGTTGCATGTTCCTCCTTGTATGCCCTGTCGTTGTAACATGGGAACCCGGTAACGGGATCACCCCACCGTCTTGCATGACACGCTCATGCCGCCCTTCTTTTGTACCGATATCTCAACGAGGTGTTGGGTCACCGGAACGTTGTCATGGCATCGTGTCCGTTTTCGCCGCCACGACCCCCTTTTCTTTCCGTCGTGGCGACAAATGCTTCATATCATATTCATGTCAACTTTTAACTAAAAATTGCATAAACCTTGCATTTGTCATCCGCATCATGATAACAACATTGAAATGTTTAAATGATTGTTTGCTTTAATAATTGCTAAATATGCACATGGGGAGTTTCCGGAATTGTTGTTGTTATTTCCGGCCTCATTTAAAATGCCTAGATAGCTAGTTTACACTTGCTTCACCTCTTGCCATGTTTAATAAAACATTTAATCTTGTCTTGTAAATAAACAAGAGTCAACTAGCTAAATATAATGTGGTGTTTTGTCAATATGCAACTTGTTGCATATTGAGCTCCACTTAACTTGTAGTATTGTTTGTGCACCTTGCCATGCCATGCATATTTAAATCGGACATGCATCATACTTGGATGTGCATCGTATGCCATGTTTATGCTTGTGTGTTTACCGTGTTGTTTGCTTCTTTCCGATTGCTTCTCTTGTTAGCTTTGGTTCCATTGCGGAGTTGTGAGGATTTGTTCGACTACTTCATGGACTTGTTCTTCTTCCTCGCGAAATCCCAGGCAAGATGACCATCACCTTGGATACCTTTACTATCATTGCCATGCTTAGTTGTCTCGATGCTATCGTTATATGTCGCGCTACCCATCATTTATGTCAGCCTCTCCTTGTTGCCATGAAACCTCTAACCTTTGACACCTTCCTAGCAAAACCATTGTTTGGCTTGTTACCCGCTTGCTCAGCCCCTCTTATAGCGTTGTTAGTTGCAGGTGAAGATGAAGATCGTTCCAGGTGGGAACTTGTTGTTGGAATATCACAATATCTATTATTATTATTAACACACCTATATACTGGGCATGGGTGGAAGGCTTGGCCTTTTGCTCGGTGTTTTGTTCCACTCATGCCACCTTAGGAGCCGATAAACCGGCATTATGTTCCTTGATTTTGCGTTCCTTACACGGTTGGGTATATGGGGACCCCTTGACAGTTCGACTTTGAATAAAACTCCTCCAGCAAGGCCCAACATTGGTTTTAATTTGCCTCATAATAATAACTTAATTAATTAATTAAATTGCATAGGGGGTCGCATCCCCGAGTATTCTTCTACATAGCAGGGGGGCGAGTGCTGATGGTGTTGGTCCCAAACTAGAGCCACTTGCGGTGCCACCTAGTTATCTGGGGTCTTCGGTTACTGTACGTATTGCTCATCCGGATGTGGCCTAAGACGAGATACGCGCAGCTACTATCAGGGTGTCGGCACGCCGGGAGGTCTTGCTGGACTTGTTTTACCATTGTCGAAATGTCTTGTGCACCGGGATTCCGAGTCTGATCGGGCTGTCCCTAAGATAAGGGGTAATAATTATTATTACTTCAGCTGATCGTGAGAGCTTGTGATGGGCTAAGTTGGGACACCCCTGCAGGGTTATGATCTTTCGAAAGCCGTGCCCGCGGTTATGTGGCAGATTGGAATTTGTTAATGTCCGGTTGTAGAAAACTTGACAGAGGATCCGAAGTAAAACACACAACTGTGTGAGTAACCGTGACTATCTCTTTTCACTTTGAGAAGAGAACACGGTGGGGTTATGTTTGACTTGTAGGTAGTTCAGGATCTTTAGCGATCATTACTAGTTTGCGATCGTTTGCGTAGATGCTCATCTTATTCTTGTACTCGTAAGTTAGCCACCATATTATGCTTAGCCGCTGCTGCAACCTCACCACTACCCTTCTCCATACCCATAAAGCTTTGCTAGTCTTAATACCCATTGTTATGGGATTGCTGAGTCCTCGTGGCTCACAGATACTACAACACCAGTTGCAGGTACCGCTGAGAACAATGCAGGAGATGGTTCAGAACTTCACTGGGAGCTCGATGAAGAGGGTGGCCGTATGTTTGTGACGTTTTTTCGATGATCAATAGTGGTTCCTACTAGGGGCGATCGGACCTTGTGTTTTATGGTATCTTTCATTTGGATCTTCGTCCGTAGTCGGACTCTGATGTTATTTGGATGATGATTGTTTATGTAACGCATTGTGTGACGTGGCGAGTGTGAGCCAACTACTCTTTTGCAATTTCATCCCTCTTTTACATGAGTCGTGCAAAGATACCATACTTGAGATCATTCTAGTATGAGCTTATGCCTTTAAGTCGTGCCTCGACACGTGGGAGGTATAATCTCATACTAGGCATTACATTACCGGAACCACCCGGGGAAGTAATGGGCCTTAGGGGAGAGAGAGGACAGCAGACATGAGGTGCCTCCCCAAGGGGAGTCTGAATAGGACTAGGGGAGGGGGCACTGCCCCTCTTTCCTCTCCCTCTCCATCTCCTTCCTTCCCCCTCTCTCCCTCTTGGTGGAATCCTACTAGGACTTGGATGTAATGCCCAGGATGGGACTATACCTCCTACGTGTCGAGGCACGACTTAAAGGTATAAGCCCATCCTAGAATGATCTCAAGTTTGGTATCTTTGCACAACTCATGTAACAGAGGGATTAAATTGCAAAAGAAGATAGTTGGCTTACACTCGCCACTTCACACAATACATTACATAAGCAAAACATCATTCAAAACATCACAACCCGACTACGGGCGAAGAACCAAAAGAAAGATACCAAACAACCATAAAGCCACAGGTCCTAGATCGAATCCTAGTAGAAACCACTACTGATCGTTGAAAACGTCACAAGCATACGGCCAAACTCTTCATCGAGCTTCCAGTGAAGTACTTGAACCAGCTCCCGCATCGAACTCGGCTGAACCTGCATCTGGTGTTGTAGTATCTGTGAGCCACAAGGACTCAGCAATCCCATAACCATGGGTATCAAGACTAGCAAAGCTTTGTGGGTAGGAAGAGGTAAAGTGGTGAGGCTGCAGCAGCGGCTAAGCATAATATGGTGGCTAACTTACGAGTACCAGAATAAGATGAGCATCTACGCAAACGGTCGCAAAGTAGTGATCGCTAAAGATCCTGAACTACATACGAATCAAACATAACCCCACCGTGTTCTCTTCTCAAAGTGAAAAGAGACAGTCACGGTTACTCACACAGTTGTGTGTTTTACTTCGGATCCTCTGTCAAGTTTTCTACAACCGGACATCAACAAATTCCAATCTTCCACATAACCACGGGCACGGCTTTCGAAAGATCATAACCCTGCAGGGGTGTCCCAACTTAGCCCATCACAAGCTCTCACGATTAGCTGAAGTGATAAATATAATATCATCACCCCTTATCTTAGGGAAAACCGATCAGGCTCGGCATCCCGGTAGCACAAGACATTTCGACAATGGTAAAACAAGTCCAGCAAGACCTCCCGGCGTGCCGACACCCTGATAGTAGCCGCGCGTATCTCGTCTCAGGCAACAACCGGATGAGACATCCTACAGGTTATACCAGATACCTCGGGTTTCCCCAAGGCGGCCCCGCAGTCTGCTCGTTTGGGACCAACACCATCAGCACTCCCCCCCCTGCTATGTAGAATTAAGAATCCTCGGGGACGCGACCCCCTATGCAATTTAATTAATTAATTAAGTTGTTATTATGAGGCAAATTAAAACCAATGTTGGGCCTTGCTGGAGGAGTTTTATTCAAAGTCGAACTGTCAAGGGGTCCCCATCCACCCATCGTGTAAGGAACGCAAAATCAAGGAACATAATGCCGGTTTATCGGCACCTAAGGTGGCATGAGTGGAACAAAACACCGAGCAAAAGGCCAAGCCTTCCACCCATGCCCAGTATATAGGTGTGTTAATAATAATAATAGATATTGTGATATATCCAACAACAAGTTCCCTCCTGGAACGAACTTCATCTTCTCCTGCAACTAACAACGCTATAAGAGGGGCTGAGCAAGCGGGTAACATAGCCAAACAGTGGTTTTGCTAGGAAGGTGTCAAAGGTTAGGGGTTTCATGGCAACAAGGAGAGGCTGACATAAAAGATGGGTAGCGCGACATGTAACGATAGCATCGAGACAACTAAGCATGGCAATGGTAGTAAAGGTATCCATGGGTATGATCATCTTGCCTGGGATTCCGCAAGGGAGAAGAACGGATCCATGAAGAAGACGGAGCAACACAGTCGAGCGAATCCTCACAACTCCGGAACGAAACCGAAGCTAACAAGAGAAGCAACCGAAAAGAAGGAAACAACACGGTAAACACACAATCATAAACAAGGCATACGATGCACATCCAAGTATGATGCATGTCCGGTTTAAATATGCATGGCATGGCAAAGTGCACAAACAATACTACAAGTTAAGTGGATCTCAATATGCAACGAGTTGCATATTGACGAAACACCACATTTTAATTATTTAGTTGACTCTCGTTATTTACAAAACAAGATTAAATGTTTGTTAACATGGCAAGAGGTGAAGCATAATAAAACTACACTATTAAGACATTTTAAATGAGGCCGGAAAATAACAACAACAATTCCGGAAAATCCCCATGAGCATGTTTAGCAATTATTAAAGCAACAACAATTCACACATATAATGTTGTTAACATGATGCGGATGACAAGATCAAGTTTTATGCAATTATTATTAAAAGTTGACATAGGAGGATATGAAGTGTTGTCACCGTGGGGGAATGAAAGGGTGCCACGACAACGATCCGAAAATGATGCAACACATCATCTCGGTTCCGGTAACTCGTTGAGAGTCTGGTGCAAAAGATAACGGAGAGCGTGTCGAACAAGATGGAGGTGGGGTGATCCCGTTGCCGGGTTCCCACGAGTCGGCGACGAGGCAACCGAGGAACATGACAAAAGGACGAAACGGGCACGGAGCACACAAGGGAAGCATTTCATACAACCACAACATCACACGGGTCATCGTCTTGGGGTTATACCTTCGAAGCGTGCGTTTCGGGGCGGTTCGAGATCGTAGAGGAAGAAGGCGTTCACGTTCGGAGAGGAAGTAGCCGTTCACGAGGCGGTAGAGGTACTCGTTCGTAGAGGAAGTAGTCGTACACGGGGCGACGGTAGACGTTCACGGAGCTCGTTTTCCCGTAGATGTTCGGGTCGGTGTCGTGGTACTTGGGGTTCTCGTTTGCGACGGTAGTGGAAGTAGTGGTACTTGGCGATTCATCATGTAGTTGTTCCCGTCCGTAGTTGTACTTGCATCGGAGGGGTACTTGTCGCGTATTCGAACTTGACATATTCGAAGGGGTACTTGGTCGGGTCGCCTTGTACTCGTTCATGTAGTCGTTCACGGAGCTCGTAGCGGTTCGGTCGTCGTACACGAGGGTCTCTGTCAAGTCAGCAGCACAGCAACACAACAACAAAAACAAAAACAACACGGGAGGGCGACGAGGCCATGGCAGCAAGGTCTTGGCGCTGAAGGGGGCCACGGGGCACTGGACGAGGTAGAGGAGGCAGGGGCGCTGGCCTCTGGCGCGGAGGCAAGGCGGCCTCACGGGAGCCGGCGGAGGGAGGCGCTCGGGGCTGCCGCACTCAGAGAGGAAGACCACGTGCTGGAGCTGGAGAGGCCGACGCGGCGGGAGTCCAGGCTCCTCGGAAGAAGCGGCGGCTCGGCGCTGCATCCTGGAGGCGAGGGCGCGGCCTCGAGGACGGAGCAGGGCGGAGGAAGGCCAGCAAGGTGGAGGAGGCTCTGGCCGCGGCTGCGGTGCTGGCCGGCGGGGCGGAAGGGCGTCGGGGGCGCCGGGCTTCGGCCTGGCTGGATGGTGGCGCAGACGGCGAGGGGAGATCGAGATGGGGACGATCACGGGCCGACCTCCTAGAGCTGGCTCGTGGCGGAGTCCCCCGCTGGAGATGGAGGACGCCTGGCCAGCGGACGGGGCTGCCGGCGCGGCTCGACGCTGGGGCCACGGCGAGGCCTGGCTGGAGAGGGCGCTCGGGGCCGCGGCTGGCATCGATGGGAGGAGCGGACTGGCGCGGTCCAGCGCTGGAGAGGGTGGCGTCCTTGCTGGAGGGAGCGGGCTTGGCGCTCAGGTCACGATGGGAGAGGGAATCGGGACGGGTGGGGATCGATGCGGGAGCGGGCGAGAGAAGAGCGAGGGGATTGGCCTGGCGGCGGCGCTGCGTGGGAAAGGAGCGAGGGAGCGGGCTTAGGGTTAGGGATGGATGAGGGAGGCTGGGCCTCGGCCAGAAGAAGGAGTTGGGCTCAAAGGAGGCTGGAGGAGGCTTGGGCCTGGAGGAAAACTGCGGCTGCACTTCTTCTTTTTCTTTAACAGAAAAGAAAGTGATAGATCAAAAAAAATATTAAGAAAGGCCACGAACAAGAAATAAAATATGGAACAATTTTGAAAGGCTTTATGGAATAATTCCAACCCAACAAAAGTGGTTCCAACAAAATAGGAAAAATGCAAAATAAAATAATTAGCTTGCCTGAAGGAGTTTAAAAGGAGTCTAGATTTTAGGAGGAGCCTCGATAAAAGGGAAAAGAATTATAGGGAGGTCTTAAGGCAAGGAATTGAGAAGAAAAGGCATGGGGAAAAATTGCAAGTGTGTTACGGTGATCCCAAACAATTGGAATATTTTTAATATAGCTCCCTAATAATATTGAGAGGCTTTATATGTTATAAAGAGAAGTCATTCTTCCCTCGATTTAAATGGACCGAAGGTCCACACGATTTATTTAGGTTGAGATGCAAAAAATTAAAATGACATGATGGCATGATGACATGATGCAATGCGAAAATAAATAACACAATCACAAATGAAACACAAGGGGGAACCCTGAACATCTGGAATCTTCTGGAATCTTCTGGAATCTTCTGGAATCTTCTGGGACGTCGGTCTTGAAGGAAATATGCCCTAGTGGCAATAATAAATATGTTATTTATATTTCCTTATATCATGATAAATGTCTTTTATTCATGCTAGAATTGTATTAACCGGAAACTTAGTACATGTGTGAATACATAGACAAAACAGAGTGTCCCTAGTATGCCTCTACTAGACTAGCTCATTGATCAAAGATGGTTATGTTTCCTGGCCATAGACATGAGTTGTCATTTGATCAACAGGATCACATCATTAGGAGAATGATGTGATGGACAAGACCCATCCGTTAGCATAGCACTATGATCGTTTAGTTTAACTGCTATTGCTTTCTTCATGACTTATACATGTTCCTATGACTATGAGATTATGCAACTCCCGAATACCGTAGGAACACCTTGTGTGCTATCAAACGTCACAACGTAACTGGGTGATCATAAAGATGCTCTACAGGTGTCTCCGAAAGTATTCGTGGTGTTGGCATAGATCAAGATTAGGATTTGTCACTCCGAGTGTCGGAGAGGTATCTCTGGGCCCTCTCGGTAACACACATCACAATAAGCCTTGCAAGCAAAAGACTAATGAGTTAGTCACGAGATGATGTGTTACGGAACGAGTAAAGAGACTTGCCGGTAACGAGATTGAACTAGGTATAGAGATACCGACGATCGAATCTCGGGCAAGTAACATACCGTTTGACAAAAGGAACAACGTATGTTGTTATGCGGTTCTGACCGATAAAAGATCTTCGTAGAATATGTAGGAGCTAATATGAACATCCAGGTTCCGCTATTGGTTATTGACCAGAGATGAGTCTCGGTCATGTCTACATAGTTCTCGAACCCGTAGGGTCCGCACGCTTAACGTTTGATGACGATCGGTATTATGAGTTTTTGAGTATTGATGTACCGAAGGTAGTTCGGAGTCCCGGATGAGATCACGGACATGACGAGGAGTCTCGGAATGTCCGAGACATAAAGATTGATATATTGGACGGCTATATTCGGACACCGGAAGTATACCGGAAAAGTTTCGGATTTATCGGGAATGCCGGAGGGGGTTACCGGAACCCCCTACGAGAGGGGATGGTCCATAGTGGGCCTAAAGGGTGAGAGAGAGGCAGCCCATAGGGCTGGCCGGCGCCCCCACCTAGGAATCCTAGTTGGACTAGGATTGGGGGGGCGCCACCTCTCCTATTCCTTTCCCCCTTCTTCCTTTCGGTGAATCCTACTAGGAATAGGATTGCAATCCTATTCCTAGTAGGAATCCCTTCCCTAGCCGCACCAGGAGAGTAGGCCGGCCCCTCCTCCCTTGCTCCTTTATATACGGGGGCAGGGGGGCACCCAAAGACACACAAGTTGAATTGTTTTAGCCGTGTGCGGTGCCCCCCTCCACAGAATCACACCTCGGTCGTACCATCGCGGAGCTTGGGAGAAGCCCTGCGCCGGTGAACACATCATATCCGTCACCATGCCGTCGTGCTGACGAAACTCTCTCGTGAAGCTCAACTGGATCAAGAGCTCGTGGGACGTCATCAAGCTGAACGTGTGCTGAACGCGGAGGTGCCGTACGTTCGGTGCTTGATCGGTTGGATCGCGAAGAAGTTCGACAACATCAACCGCGTCACTTGACGCTTCCGCTCCCGGTCTACAAGGGTACGTAGACACACTCTCCCCTCTCGTTGCTATGCATCTGGTAGATAGATCTTGCGTGATCGTAGGAAAATTTTAAAATACTACGTTCCCCAACAGTGGCATCATGAGCCAGGTCTATGCGTAGATGATATGCACGAGTAGAACACAATGAGATTGTGGACGATACTAGTCATACTGCTTACCAGCATGTCATACTTTGCTTCGGCGGTATTGTGAGATGAAGCAGCCCGGACCGACATTACGCGTACGCTTACGCGAGACTGGTTTCACCGTTACGAGCACTCGTTGCTTAAAGGTGACTGGCGGGTGTCTGTCTCTCTCACTTTAGCTGAATCAAGTGTGGCTACGCCCGGTCCTTGTGAAGGTTAAAACAGCACATACTTGACGAAACATCGTTGTGGTTTTGTATGCGTAGGTAAGATCGGTTCTTGCTAAGCCCGTAGCAGCCACGTAAAACTTGCAACAAACAAAGTAGAGGACGTCTAACTTGTTTTTGCAGGGCATGTTGTGATGTGATATGGTCAAGACATGATGAGTTATACGGTTTTGTATGAGATGATCATGTTTTGTAAAGTTATCGGCAACTGGCAGGAGCCATATGGTTGTCGCTTTATTGTATGAAATGCAATCGCCATGTAATTGCTTTACTTTATCACTAAGCGGTAGCGATAGTCGTAAAAGCAATAGTTGGCGAGACGACAACGATGCTACGATGAAGATCAAGGTGTCAAGCCGGTGACGAAGGTGATCATGACGGTGCTTTGGAGATAGAGATCAGAAGCACAAGATGATGATGGCCATATCATGTCACATATTTTGATTGCATGTGATGTTTATCTTTTTATTCTTCTTATTTTGCTTAGAACGACGGTAGCATTATAAGATGATCCCTTACTAAATTTCAAGGTATAAGTGTTCTCCCTGAGTATGCACCGTTGCGAAAGTTCGTCGTGCCGAGACACCACGTGATGATCGGGTGTGATAAGCTCTACGTTCAAATACAACGGGTGTAAGCCAGTTTTGCACACGCAGAATACTCGGGTTAAACTTGACGAGCCTAGCATATGCAGATATGGCCTCGGAACACTGGAGACCGAAAGGTCGAGCATGAATCATATAGTAGATATGATCAACATAAGATGTTCACCATTGAAACTACTCCATCTCACGTGATGATCGGACATGGTTTAGTTGATTTGGATCACGTGATCATTTAGATGACCGGAGGGATGTCTATCTAAGTGGGAGTTCTTAAGTAATATGATTAATTGAACTTTAATTTATCATGAACTTAGTCCTGGTAGTATTAGCATATCTATGTTGTAGATCAATAGCTCACGATGTTGCTCCCCGTTTATTTTTCATATGTTCCTAGAGAAAACCAAGTTGAAAGATGTTAGTAGCAATGATGCGGAATTGTTCCGTGATCTGAGGATTATCCTCATTGATGCACAGAAGAATTATGTCCTTTGACGCACCGCTAGGTGACAGACCTATTGCAGGAGCAGATGCAGACGTTATGAACGTTTTGACAAAAGCTCGATATGATGACAACTTGATAGTTTAGTGCACCATACTTTACGGCTTAGAATCGGGACTTCAAAAACGTTTTGAACGCCACGGAGCATATAAGATGTTCCAAGAGTTGAGATTAGTATTTCATACTCATGTCCGTGTCGAGAGGTAGAAGACCTCTGACAGTACTTTGCCTACAAGATGGAGGAGAATAGCTCAACCAGTGAGCATGTGCTCAGATTGTCTGGGTACTACAATTACTTTAATCAAGTGGGAGTTAATCTTCGAGATAAGATAGTAATTGACAAAGTTCTCTAGTCACTATCACCAAGTTAGTAGAACTTCGTGATGAACTATAATATGCAAAGTATGACGAAAGGAATTCCCAGCTCTTCGCGATGCTGAAGTCGGCGAAGGTAGAAATCATGAAAAAACATCAGTTGTTGATGGTTAACAAGACCACTTGTTTCAAGTAAAAGGGCAAAGGGATAGAAGGGGAACTTCAAAAGAATGACAAGCAAGTTGTCACTCCCGTGAAGAAACCCAAAGCTATACTCAAGCCTGAAACTAAGTGCTTCTACTGCAAAGGAAATGATCACTAGAAGTGGAACTACCCTAGATACTTGGCGGATAAGGAGGATGGCAAAGTGAACAAAGGTATATTTGATATACAGATTATTAATGTGTATTTTACTAGTGTTCATAGCAACCCCTCGGTATTTGATATTGGTTCAGTTGCTAAAGAATAGTAACTCGAAGTGGGAGTTGCATAATGAACATAAACTAGTTAAAGGATGAAGTGATGATGTATATTGGAAGCAGTTCCAAGATTGATATGATCATCATCGCACACTCCCTATACTTTCGGGATTAGTGTTGAACCTAAATAACTGTTATTTGGTGTTTGTGTTGAGCATGAATGTGATTTGATCATGTTTATTGCAATACGGTTATTCATGTAAGTTAGAGAATAATTGTTGTTCTGTTTACATGAATAAAACCTTCTATGGTCATACACCCAATGAAAATAGTTTGTTGGATCTCGATCGTGTGATACACATATTCATGATATTGAAGCCAAAAGATGCAAGGTTAATAATGATAGTGCAACTTATTTGTGGCACTGCCGTTTAAGTCATATTGGTGTAAAACGCATGAAGAAACTCCATAATGATGGACTTTTGGAATCACTTGATTATGAATCACTTGGTGCTTGCGAACCATGCCTCATGGGCAAGATGACTAAAACTCCGTTCTCCGGAACTATGGAGCGAGCAACGTATTTGTTGGAAATCATACATACTGATGTATGCGGACCAATGATTGTTGAAGCTCGCGGCGGGTATCGTTATTTTCTGACCTTCACTGATGATTTGAGCAGATATAGGTATATCTACTTAATGAAGCACAAGTCTGAAACATTTGAAAAGTTCAAAGAATTTCAGAGTGAAGTAGAGAATCATCGTAACAAGAAAATAAAGTTTCTACGATCTGATCGTGGAGGAGAATATTTGAGTTACGAGTTTGGTCTTCATTTGAAACAATGTGGAATAGTTTCACAGCTCACGCCACCCGGAACACCACAGCATAATGGTGTGTCTGAACGTCATAACCGTACTTTATTGGATATGGTGCAATCTATGATGTCTCTTACCGATTTACCACTATCGTTTTGGGTCATGCATTAGAGACATCTACATTCACGTTAAATAAGGGCCTCATCTGAATTCGTTGAGACAACGCCTTAAGAACTGTGGTTTGGCAAGAAACCAAAGTTGTTGTTTCTTAAAGTTTGGGACTGCGATGCTTATGTGAAAAAAGTTTCAACATGATAAGCTCGAACCCAAACCGGAGAAGTAAATCTTCATAGGATACCCAAAAGAGACTGTTGGGTACACCTTCTATCACAGATCCGAAGGCAAGATATTCGTTGCTAAAAATGGATCCTTTCTAGAGAAGGAGTTTCTCTCAAAAGAAGTGAGTGGGAGGAAAGTAGAACTTGATGAGGTAATTGTACCTTCTCCCATATTGGAAAGTAGTACATCACAGGAAATTGTTCCAGTGATTCCTACACCAATTAGTGAGGAAGTTGATGATAATAATCATGAAACTTCGGATCAAGTTTCTGCTGAACGTCGTAGATCAACCAGAGTACGTTCCGCACCAGAGTGGTACGGCAACCCAGTTCTGGAAATCATGTTACTAGACCATGATGAACCTACGAACTATGAGGAAGCGATGATGAGCCCAGATTCCGCAAAATGGCTTGAAGTCATGAAATCTGAGATGGGATCCATGTATGAGAACAAAGTGTGGACTTTGGTTGACTTGCCCGATGATCGGCAGGCCATCGAAAATAAATGGATCTTCAAGAGGAAGACCGACGCAGACGGCAATATTACTGTTTACAAAGCTCGACTTGTTGCGAAAGGTTTTCGACAAGTTCAAGGAGTTGACTACGATGAGACTTTCTCACCTGTAGCGATGCTTAAGTCTGTCCGAATCATGTTAGCAATTGCCGCATTTTATGATTATGAAATCTGGCAAATGGATGTCAAAACTACATTCCTAAATGGATATCTCAAAGAAGAGTTGTATATGATGCAACCAGAAGGTTTTGTCGATCCAAAAGGTGCTAACAAAGTATGCAAACTCCAGCGATCCATCTATGGACTGGTGCAAGCATCTCGGAGTTGGAATATACGCTTTGATGAGGTGATCAAAGCATATGGTTTTATACAGACTTTTGGAGAAGCCTGTATTTACAAGAAAGTGAGTGGGAGCTCTGTAGCATTTCTAATATTATATGTAGATGACATATTGTTAATTGGAAATGATATAGAATTTCTGGATAGCATAAAAGGATACTTGAATAAAAGTTTTTCAATGAAAGACCTCGGAGAAGCTGCTTACATATTAGGCATCAAGATCTATAGAGATAGATCAAGACGCTTAATTGGACTTTCACAAAGCACATACCTTGATAAGATTTTGAAAAGGTTCAAAATGGATCAGTCAAAGAAAGGATTCTTGCCTGTTTTACAAGGTATGAAGTTGAGTAAGACTCAAAGCCAGACCACGGCAAAAAAAATATAGAGAGAATGAAAGTCATTCCCTGTGACTCAGCCATAGGTTCTATAAAGTATGCCATGATGTGTACAAAAAACGTAGTGTACCTTGCCAAGAGTTTGACAGGGAGGTACAATAGTGATCCAGAAATAGATCACTGTACAGCGGTCAAAATTATCCTTAGTAATTGGATGACTAAGGAAATATTTCTCGATTATGGAGGTGATAAAGAGTTCGTCGTAAAGGGTTACGCCGATGCAAGCTTTGACACCAAAATCCAGATGACTCTAAGTATCAATCTGGATGCGTATTGAAAGTGGGAGAAATTAGCTAGAGTAGCTCTATGCAGAGCATTGTAGACATAGAAATTTGCAAAATACATACGGATCTGAATATGACAGACCCGTCGACTAAACTACTCTCACAAGCAAAACATGATCACACCTTATTACTCTTGGGTATTAATCACATAGCAATGTGAACTAGATTATTGACTCTAGTAAACCCTTTGGGTGTTGGTCACATGGCGATGTGAACTATGGGTGTTATTCACATAACGATGTGAACTATCGGTATTAAATCACATGGCGATGTGAGCTAGATTATTGACTCTAGTGCAAGTGGGAGACTGAAGGAAATATGCCCTAGAGGCAATAATAAATATGTTATTTATATTTCCTTATATCATGATAAATGTCTTTTATTCATGCTAGAATTGTATTAACCGAAAACTTAGTACATGTGTGAATACATAGACAAAACAGAGTGTCCCTAGTATGCCTCTACTAGACTAGCTCATTGATCAAAGATGGTTATGTTTCCTGGCCATAGACATGAGTTGTCATTTGATCAACGGGATCACATCATTAGGAGAATGATGTGATGGACAAGACCCATCCGTTAGCATAGCACTATGATCGTTTAGTTTAACTGCTATTGCTTTCTTCATGACTTATACATGTTCCTATGACTATGAGATTATGCAACTCCCGAATACCGTAGGAACACCTTGTGTGCTATCAAACGTCACAACGTAACTGGGTGATCATAAAGATGCTCTACAGGTGTCTCCGAAAGTATTCGTGGTGTTGGCATAGATCAAGATTAGGATTTGTCACTCCGAGTGTCGGAGAGGTATCTCTGGGCCCTCTTGGTAACACACATCACAATAAGCCTTGCAAGCAAAATACTAATGAGTTAGTCACGAGATGATGTGTTACGGAACGAGTAAAGAGACTTGCCGGTAACGAGATTGAACTAGGTATAGAGATACCGACGATCGAATCTCGGGCAAGTAACATACCGTTTGACAAAAGGAACAACGTATGTTGTTATGCGGTTCTGACCGATAAAAGATCTTCGTAGAATATGTAGGAGCCAATATGAACATCCAGGTTCCGCTATTGGTTATTGACCGGAGATGAGTCTCGGTCATGTCTACATAGTTCTCGAACCCGTAGGGTTCGCACGCTTAACGTTTGATGACGATCGGTATTATGAGTTTTTGAGTATTGATGTACCGAAGGTAGTTCGGAGTCCCGGATGAGATCACGGACACGACGAGGAGTCTCGGAATGTCCGAGACATAAAGATTGATATATTGGACGGCTATATTCGGACACCGGAAGTATACCGGAAAAGTTTCGGATTTATCGGGAATGCCGGAGGGGGTTACCGGAACCCCCTACGAGAGGGGATGGTCCATAGTGGGCCTAAAGGGTGAGAGAGAGGCAGCCCATAGGGCTGGCCGGCGCCCCCACCTAGGAATCCTAGTTGGACTAGGATTGGGGGGGGGGCGCCACCTCTCCTATTCCTTTCCCCCTTCTTCCTTTCGGTGAATCCTACTAGGAATAGGATTGCAATCCTATTCCTAGTAGGAATCCCTTCCCTAGCCGCACCAGGAGAGTTGGCCGGCCCCTCCTCCCTTGCTCCTTTATATACGGGGGCAGGGGGGCACCCAAAGACACACAAGTTGAATTGTTTTAGCCGTGTGCGGTGCCCCCCTCCACAGAATCACACCTCGGTCGTACCGTCGCGGAGCTTGGGAGAAGCCCTGGGCCGGTGAACACATCATATCCATCACCACGCCGTCGTGCTGACGAAACTCTCCCGTGAAGCTCAACTGGATCAAGAGCTCGTGGGACGTCATCAAGCTGAACGTGTGCTGAACGCGGAGGTGCCGTACGTTCGGTGCTTGATCGGTTGGATCGCGAAGAAGTTCGACAACATCAACCGCGTCACTTGACGCTTCCGCTCCCGGTCTACAAGGGTACGTAGACACACTCTCCCCTCTCGTTGCTATGCATCTGGTAGATAGATCTTGCGTGATCGTAGGAAAATTTTAAAATACTACGTTCCCCAACAGGTCTCGGGCGTCACATTGGAGTCCTAGCAGGACTCCCCACTTGGGGCACGCCCTATGAGGGCCGGCCGGCCTCCCCCTAGCTCCTTTATATATGGGGGCACCCTAGAACACACAAGTTGACAATTGTTTTAGCCGTGTACGGTGCTGAAAGGATCGATATGGTTGACTAGAGGGGGGTGAATAGGTAACTAATTTTTTTAGCTTTTCTTAACCAATTCAAATTAAGCAACAAAGTAAGTTGTCTAGATATGCAACTATGATGACAACTTATAGGAAGCAAAGATAACAACCTCACAAGCAAGCTATCTAAGATAAACAAGGAAAGCTTGCACAAGTAAAGGAAAGAAATAACCACAAGTGGAGCCGGTGAAGACGAGGATGTGTTACCGAAGTTCCTTCCCTTTGAGAGGAAGTACGTCTCCGTTGGAGCGGTGTGGAGGCACAATGCTCCCCAAGAAGCCACTAAGGCCACTGTATCTCCTCACGCCCTCACACAATGCGAGATGCCGTGATTCCACTAATGGTGCCCTTGAAGGTGGCGACCGAACCTTTACAAACAAGGTTGGGGCTCTCTCCGCAACTTAATTGGAGGCTCCCAACGAACCCCGGAGCTTCACCACAATGGAATGTGGCTCCGAAGTGACCTCTTCCGTCTAGGGTGCTCAAACACCCAAGAGTAACAAAATCCACACAAGAAAGTATGGGGGAATCAAGTTTCCTTTGGTGAGAGTGTAGATCTAGGTATCCTCCTTCAATCCCTAGCAAATCAACAAGTTTGAGTGGCTAGGGAGAGAGATCGGGCAAGAAAGCTTCAAGGGGATTAATGGAGGAGAGAGAGAGGCAAGAGGTAGGTGGGAGGTGGGAGAAGGACCTCCTTAAATAGGGTCCCCAAGATTCCAACCGTTATGTGTACAAATACACTGGGCCGATACTTCCGCACAAGCCACCGGTACAACCGGTGTGTGAAGAAAACCGCAGCCATGGCACCAGGGCGGTACTTCTGGTGTAGCACACGGTAGTACCAGTCTTTCGGAGAAAACCAGAACTACCACTTCACCACCGGTCAACTACCGCGTCGAGTCCAGAAGGTTTTTAACCAATGACGGTAGTTGGGGCGGTGGTAGAGTCGGAACATTCGCTGGGGCAGTAGATCATGAGTGGTGGTAGTTCAAGCGGTACTACCGCACTGAATACCGGTAGTACCGGTTTGTCGAGAGGACTCTGGTACTTCTGGGCCACCACCGATCCACCACCGCACCCAGTACAGAAGGGTATCACCCCTATGCGGTACTAGGGGCGGTGGTTCGACCGGAACTACTGGCCACCGGTACTACCGCTGTTAACAGCAGTACTACCGTAGTAGAGAAGACTGCACACACACATAGAACCAAGGGGACTTCTCTCTCCTCGAACGAAGGCAATGTTGTGGGTGCATAGTAACTGTGTACGTGACTTGATTCACCCAATACCTTCCGACGTGGGTTCCCTCTTAATAGTACGGATTTCCTACGACTAAGGGAAACAAAAAGCGTCGGAAACTCCGTCTTTGATCTTTTCCTTCCAGAGGGAAGGCCTAACCGTCTTGCGCCACACAATGTGTACCTGAGTAATATATGACGCATTATTAGTCCACACATGTATTGTCATCATCACCAAAACCCTAGGCAAGAGATGCCCTTACAATCTCCCCCTTTTTGGTGAATGATGACAACCACACGAATAGCACGGGGAATCTATAAAATGTAGGCGGAGCTCCCCCTGAGTGTGAGCACTTATTTAGAGTTTGCTTTTGGAATGCAAAAGTGCTCAAACTAGGATCAATGCTCCCCCAAGATTTTATAGACCAGCCAGCGACCGCAAACCAACATAGTAGACAACAAAGCATATGATTGCAGAGAAAGAGCAAAGAGCTAAAGAATCACTGATAATAAGCAGGCTCTTCCGAGATAAGTGCATAGATAAATAGATAAGGGCACGCATGTCTCACACCATGCACAAGGTCACAACACAGGATAAGTACACATGACATAAATAAAAGGTTCAATACGAGGAAAGTAACTGCAAGAAAACCCATGCAACTCCCGTGACCTAATAACTCTCTCCCCCTTTGGCATCAAGCACCAAAAAGGAAAAGAGCGAAACTAACGCCCCAGGGCTCAGTAAAGCTACTCGCCTGTCGCAAGGGAATCAGCAGAATCATCATCATCAGAGTCCTCAGACTCCTCAGCTTCCTCAGCAACCTCAGCCTCAGTATCCTCAGCATCCTCAGTCACACGAGCAGCAGACGTAGTGGGCTCGTCATCAGACCACTAACAATTAGCCAAAGACCACTTCTCCTCAGGAGTGATGCTCTTCTCAGAGCCACTCTGCACACCTGGCACATTGAGGTGCTTCATCATCTGAATCTGTCTGCGGCGCGCCATCTTCTCAGACACATGGGCCTTGTAGAGCTTCTTCTGAATATGAGTCTGTAAGCATAAGGTCTTCTTGACCTTGGCAGTCAACTTCTCCACCCAAGAGGGCTTGGCCCCCACCTCCAACTCAAAGTCCTCGTCGCTCGAGGTAGCAAAAGTATCCTCCTCATTCCCCGCATGGGAGTGAGGAGCAGCATGTTTCTTCTTCCTCAGCATCTTGACCTCATGCTCCGTGAGCTTATCAGGAGTAGTAAGAGGCACTCCAGGCCTCCGGACTTCCCAAACTGAGTATAGGAAGCGCATCACAAAAGGAGCGTAGATAGGTACCTTGCGGTACTAGACATAGTTGTACATCTCCTCCCACATCCACTTAGACACATCGAAAGTGCTTCCTTTGCCCCTCTTGGTCTTCATGGCCACAAGAAAATCCACCAGATATCCATAAATATCATCTTGGTTCCCAACCTTGGGCAGCAGCACACAACGGAACACACGGTGAAGAATATCATAGACAGGCAGAAGATCATTTGATTTCCCCGCAATGCCACGGCCAGGGGTATACAAAGGAGCAAGTTTCTCCTTATCCATGGGGTTGGCTCGGTCGTGAGGATGGAGACCACCTTGACCCTCCAAACCAGTGTCAGCATAGCCCAGAGCATTGCAGAAGGCACTCCAGGGAACATGGAAGAACTCATCCCAGCACATAAAAGAAAGGTGACGCTGATCGTCACTGCCGAAGTGGACAGTAGCTTAAAACTGATGGACAAGCTCCACATCAAAATCACAGCGCAGCTCCATGAGCTTGATCAAGTCAAACTCCTCACATACCTCTAGAGCCTCCCCAAAGTAAACGAGGTTATTCCTCCAATGCTCAAGGTCAATGGACCACATCCGGGTGAAATTGTTCTTGTGGTGCTCGAAGATTTCAGACACAATCCTCATTTGCAATTCATTCCGGAACTGAGGGTTATTCCAGCGAGGAGTTGGTGGTCCGGTGTAAGGATTCTGAAAGCGAAACTTCTCCCAGTCCGGAAGCTTCCACTTATGCATAGGTAGCACTGCACGTTGCTTGGCAGCAACTGACTTCGCCCGGCGAGTGGTTTTGGTGGGGACCACTACCTTGCGATCTTCTTCATTGTCAGCTGGCCTCTTGCCCCTACGGGCCCTCTTCCTGGTGATCTGAGTAGCACGAGACCTAGAGCCACCTGCAAACGCACACGGAGAGCACAAAGCAACCCAGCAAAGATGAGAGGAATGTACACAAGATCAGAAGAATAATTCACGGGTATGTAAGTAGAATAGAAACATAGCATATATGTTCAGAGCAACCGGTAGTTCCGGTCCAGCGGTAGTACCGGTCGTGGAGACCGGTAGAACTGCTGAGAGCGGAGCTGCCGAGTTGAAGGAGAGGAACCACCCGATCTCAAAACTAGATGCACTATGTCTATTACTAACTACGCACAAGTGAATAAGGAGTCTATAAGGATCTCTCCCACCAAGCATTTAGCCAAAAATGAGGGAACACTAGCATTGCCCTAGAAAGAGGATTCAATGAAAGAACCCTAAAAAGAGAATAACAGGGCAATACCGGTATCCATGGGAGGAGATCGAGGAGGAGGCGGCCTCCACGGAGCGGATCCGATGAAGAGCCAACCGATCCGAAGTGCCGGAGGGCGCTTTGGGGCAGTGGGCGGAGCAACCGGCGGCTAGGGCAAATGGAACGGACGGGCGCGAAGGGGAAAATAGAGATACCCCTTCGGCCTGTACTATTTATACCCGCCCAGTTAAGCAGCCGGTAGTACCGGTCCGGGGACCGGTAGTACCGCTCCAGGAGCTACCTGGTGGTTGGGGCAGTACTTCCACGTGAAGCGGTAGTACCGCACCAACACCGGTAGTACCGGCTAGGGGTACTGGTCAGAGTACCAGCGGTAGAACCGCTGGGCTACAGCCCGATGGTAAAGCGGTAGAACCGCTGGGCTACAGCCCGGTGGTAAAGCGGTAGAACCGCTGGTACCACCGGTTGTACCACCAGGAAGCAACAGCCCACTCCAAGATAGCAAACTTGTGTACATTTGGAATAGATGGCTTGGATGGGAAGGCTTAGGATGGAGCTAGTCACTGTAGTATGATGGTGAATACTCCAAGACCCATTGGAGAATTCACACACCTAAGAACACTCAAGGAGCTAAACAAACGAAAACCAACCTAGCCCGAGGGCGGTGGCCGGAGCCACCTATGTTTGAGTCAAATGGTATGGCACCGCGAAGAATTATCCTTGGGCCCATAACCAAAGCTTGTCTTTGAAACACAAGTGTCATCATAAATGACGAATGTGAAAGAGTTGATCAATTTATGCATAATGGGGGGAGGGAGAGTTCATTGAGAGAACAACACTTCCCCTATGTCCATGCCTACACCTAGAATAAACAACATGAAGAGTATGGTGGGGTGTGCACATGTTCAAACCACATTGCTCAAATCAATGATATTTAGCTCATGCCTTAACTCACGAAATCTTGCTTCATCCAAAGGCTTCGTGAAAATATCTGCAAGGTTGTCTTGAGTGTTGACATATTTGATGACAATCTCCCCTCGACGAATGTGCTCGCGGATGAAGTGATACCGAATCTCAATATGCTTCGTCTTGCAGTGTTGCACCGGGTTGAGAGAAATCTTGATTGCACTTTCGTTGTCACACCAAAGAGGCACTTTGTCACAAGTGACACCGTAATCCTTTAAAGTTTGCCTCATCCATAAAAGTTGTGCATAACAACTACCGGCCGCCACATACTCGGCTTCGGTGGACGAGAGAGATACACAACTTTGCTTTTTGGAAGACCAACTTACCAGAGAGCAACCAAGGAATTGGCACCCTCCGGAAGTGGACTTCCTATCCACTTTGTCTCCCGCCCAGTCCGAATCAGAGAAACCTATAAGGTTGAAGTTTGCTCCTCGTGGGTACCATAAGCCAAAGTTTGGGGTATGAGCCAAATATCAAAAGATTCGCTTGACTGCCACAAAATGACTTTACTTAGGTGAGGCTTGAAACCGTGCACAGATTCCCACACTCAACAGAATATCCGGTCTAGATGCACAAAGGTAAAGCAAGGAACCGATCATAGAGCGATATACCTTTTGATCCACCGCTTTACCATTGGGATCAATGTCAAGTTGGCACTTGGTTGGCATTGGAGTAGTAGCCGGCTTGACATCACTTAGATTAAACCTCTTGAGCATGTCTTGAGTGTACTTAGCTTGTTTGATAAAGATTCCTTCTCTTCTTTGCTTAATCTCAAACCCAAGGAAGTACTTCAACTCTCCCATCATGGACATCTCAAAATGTGTGGTCATGAGTGCGGTGAACTCATCATTGAAAGCTTTGTTAGGTGAACCAAAGATAATGTCATCAACATATAGTTGGCAGACAAACAACTCCCCTTTGACCTTCTTAGTAAAAAGAGTGGGGTCGATCTTCCCAATTTCAAACCCACGATCTTGTAACAACTCGGTGAGATGCTCATACCACGCACGTGGGGCTTGTTTAAGGCCATAGAGTGCCTTATCGAGTTGATACACGTGATTGGGGAACTTAGGATCCTCAAACCCTGGGGGTTGTTTGACATAAACCAACTCATTAATAGGACCATTAAGAAATGCACTTTTCACATCCATTTGTTGCAACTTAAAATTATGATGAGAAGCATAGGCAAGCAACAAACGGATAGATTCAAGGCGAGCAACGGGGGCAAAGGTTTCACCGTAGTCGATACCCTCGACTTGGGAGTAGCCTTGAGCCACCAACCGCGCCTTGTTGCGAATGACAATGCCATGGGCATCCTGCTTGTTCTTAAAGATCCACTTGGTTCCAATGACATTATGGTTCTCCTTTGGCCTCGGCACCAGATGCCACACTTTGTTGCGCTTGAAGTTGTGGAGTTCTTTATGCATGGCATTAAGCCAATCAGGATCTTCGAGCGCCTCATAGACCTTCTGAGGTTCAACACAAGAGACAAAAGCTTGATGAGCACAATAGTTTGCTAATTGTCTACGAGTGCTTACCACCTTTGTGATGCTTCCAAGAATATTCTCCATGTGATGTTCTCAAGAAGCAAGCCTGGAGGCAACTTTTGCAGCACGACGCTCCAATTGCTCTTCAAGTGACAATTGAGGAGCACTGAGTTGATCATCTTGAGCGACGTCAAGAGCTTGATCTTGATCTTGAGCTTCCTCTTGATCTTGATCTTGCTCAGTGGAGAGAACTTGGCCTTGTGCATCATTTGGTGGCTCACCACCATCTTGTGATTGATCTTGCACTTGGCGTTGTTCGTCCGGTTGAGGGCCTTCACTTTGTTCTTCGGAAGCGTGTGGGTCTTGGGTTGATGATGGTTCCACTTGGGTGGAACATTGTCCTTCTCCTTCAGCCACAAGGGGTTCCTCAATGGGTAGGAAATATCCAACACCCATTCTTCTTATGGCTTGAGGAGGAATTTCATCACCTACATCACAAGTACCATTTTGCTCCACTTGGGAGCCGTTATTCTCATCAAACTCTACGTTACACGCCTCAATGAGTCCATTGGACTTGTTGAGGACACGGTAAGCATGAGAGTTTGTAGCATAACCAACAAATATGCCCTCATGAGCTCTAGACTCAAATTTAGACAAACGAGCACCTTTCTTGAGAATGAAACACTTACACCCGAACACCCGGAAGTACTTGAGATTGGGCTTGTTGCCGGTAAGAATCTCATATGAAGTCTTATTCAAACCTTTGCGGAGATAGAGCCGATTGGATGCATGACACGCGGTGTTGATGGCTTCGGCCCAAAAGTTGTATGGAGATTTGAATTCCGCCATCATGGTCCTTTCCGCGTCCATCAATGTCCGGTTCTTTCTCTCAGCTACACCATTTTGTTGAGGGGTATAAGGTGCGGCATATTGATGTTTGATCCCCTCATCACTAAGAAACTCATCGAAGATGTAATTCTTGAACTCGGTGCCGTTGTCACTTCGGATCATCAAAATCTTTTCTTCATGTTGTCGTTGAGCTTCATTTGCAAAGTAGATGACGGTTTGTTGGGTCTCACTCTTCTTCTTGAAGAAGTATACCCATGTGTATCTTGAATAATCATCCACAATCACCAATCAATACTTTCTGCCCCCAAGACTATCAAATGATGGAGGCCCAAAGAGGTCCATGTGAAGGAGCTCTAATGGTCTTTTTGAGTAGATGATAGTCGTGGGAGGATGAGCCTTCTCATGTAGCTTTCCTTCAATACAAGCACTGCAAGCACGATCTTTGGCAAAGCTAACATTTGTTAGTCCATGGACATGGTCCCCCTTGAGAAGACTTTGCAAAGATCTCATATTGACATGGGCTAACCGGTGATGCCAAAGCCATCCCACATCAACTTTAGCCATTAGGCATGTCGCGGTCTTAGTGGGTTGCTCCAAGAAGTTAACCACATAGAGACCATTCTCGACATGTCCAACATAGGCTACTTTAAGAGTCTTGCTCCACAAGAGTTCCACGGTATCAATATCAAAGAATGTAGCAAAGCCCATGAGTGCAAGTTGACGAACAGAAAGTAAGTTATATGCAAGGGACTCAACAAGCATGACTTTCTCGACCGTGAGATCATGAGAAACAACAACCTTGCCAAGCCCCAATACCTTAGAAGATGAAGCATCACCCCATTCGACGTTGGTGGCCATGGATGAACCTTGATGCACATCCACCACCAAGTCTTTGCTTCCGGTCATATGATTTGTGGCTCCACTATCGAGTAACCATGATCCCCCACCGGAAGCAAACTCCTACACGAGATCAACGCTTGGATTTAGGTACCCATTTGGTAATGTGTCCTTTGAGGTTAGTAACAAGGGTCTTAGGAACCCAAATAGACCATTCAATGTACTCATAAGAAGAACCAACAAATTTAGCAAAGACATGACCATCACTAGCACGACATAAAACATATGAAGGATTAAAGTCGCCGGCTATGTTTGATGGTATGGTGGGGTTCTTCTTGACTCCATAACCCTTCACATTGTTCTCCTTCTTAGAAGAACCCTCTCCCACTTTCACAAAGGTTTGTTTAAGAGGAGGAGGTAGCTTGGTCTTGTCGTTCTTCTTCTTCTTGGGCTTGGGAGCAAACCCAATTCCTTCCTTTGCCACCACCTCCTTTTGATTACTCAAAAGATCGTTGAGGTTCTTCTCACCTAGTATACATGTCACAAGGCCTTTCTCAAGTTGCTTCTTCAAATTGGCATTCTCTTCAACAAGATGCACATGCTCGCAACAGGGTTAGTAGCATTTGCATTATCAATCAACACCATGCGAGGAAAGATAGCTTTCTCCTTGGTTAGCGAAACCTGGAGTTGATCATGAGACACCTTAAGAGAAGCATGTATACCTTTCAAGGCCTTGTGAGCCTTGTCAAGTGTAACAAACTCCTCCTTGAGTCTAGCATGGTCAGCCCCAAGTTTTGCCTTCTCGGAATTAATCATACGAGAGACAACTAAAGCATGATTGAGATCTTTCTTTAATTTAGCATGATCATCGTGGTGTGACTCCTCATGAGCCAAACGAAGACCACGCTCTTCCTCTAGAGCATTAGAGAGATCTGATATCTCATCGGCATAGTCTCGACTATGTCCTTCCATTTTAGCAATGGTCTCCTCGTGAGCCTCAATCATGTCATTGGCCTCACCGAGTTGTTCCAAGAGAGCAACAAAATGCTTCTTGGGTTTGCCCTTGAGTTTGATCATAAACAAATCAAATTCATTCTCTTTCTCCTTATCTCCCTCACTCTCATCAATACAATCCGTAAATGAAGGATTAGAGATGATGGTAGTGTTGATGTTTGGAGTTACCATGTTGGTGGCCTTAGCCATGAGACACTTGGCGGTGATGTTCTAATTTGGTGAGTCGAAGAGAGATGAGCGAGGAGTAGTAGCAATAGCAATTGTTGCCATGGTGACCATCTCATCATCTTCATCATTATCATCATCCTCAACATATTCTTCTTGGGCCACCAACCCTTTAGGAGGGGTCTTCTTGTTGAAGTTGTTCTTGTTGGGATAAGACTTGGCCTTGTCCTTCCGGATAAGCTTGCCTCCAAAGTCTTCTCTTTTCTCATATGGACAATCTACAACAAAGTGGCTCACATTCCCACAGTTGAAGCACGTCCTCACTCGTTGCTTGCCCTTGTTTCCACTTGAGTTGTTCTTGTTGAAGTTGGGCCTTGAGTTCTTCTTGTTGCCCCAAAATTGCCGTGAAGCAAGAGCCATGTGCTCATGATAGGCATATTTGGTGTCCTCGGGACAACACTCATCATAATCCTCCTCCTCCTCTTCTTCCACACAAGCCTTGGCCTTCAAGGCAAGGTTAGGCTTCTTTGATCGTTGGGCTCTTAAAACCACATTGTCGACGGTCTTGTCCAAGATCCTCATGGCAACGAACTCATCCAACACTTCATTTGATGACAAAGTGTGGAAGTCCGGTCTTTGGCGAATGACAGAGGACATGGCCTTGTGGTAAGGCATCACGGCCTTGAGAAACTTGCGGTTGATCCAATTGTCATCCGTGTCCTTGCTCCCATGATCTCGAAGTGATACCGCAAGAGTGGTTAATCTCCGATAAAGTTCACGTGGATCTTCATCTTCAATCATAGCAAACTCATCGGCTTCATCTTGCACAACTTCATAGTTAGAGCGTTGAATGCTTGCGCTCCCCTTGTACACGGATCCAACATGCTCCCAAGCTTCCTTGGCCACGGTGAAGGGTCGAAGATGTGCAATGTCTTCGAGAGGGATAGCATCTTGAAGTATGCAAAGAACGGACTCGTTGAATTGATGATCGGCAGCTTCTCTCGGAGTTAAGTTGTCGGGATCACGTGGGTAAAAACCTTGCTAAATGATTCTCCAAATATTAGTAGAACAATGATTTAAATGATGTTTAAAGCGAAACATCCAAGTGGCAACATCAGAATTTTTCATAAACTTAGGAGGAGGCCCAACGGAATTTAAATGCGGTGTAGGGACGGGTCCTCCATAGTGGGTAGGAGGAGCAGAGTGGGAGAAGATCCCACTCCCATTCTTAGTAACCGGGGCTTGCTCACTACTAGCTTCTCCCTTGTCGGGAGTAGCCTCCGACACGATGGTAGCGGGACGAACCACTTCCAACGGTGTGGTGGATAATTTAAGCCCCTCAAGCAATTCCTTAAACATGCCTTTGACCTCGGTCGCTAGTGATTCTTTAAATGTGGTCATTGCCACATTGAACTCCTCACGAGAGACCGAGGCTCCCCCATCGGACGTAGGCAAGAACGGAGTTCCACCGGAATGTTCCTCCGTCTCGACTACGTTGTCACCCATACGCTTTGAACGGTAAAGTCCTTAAAAAGAGAAGAGGCTTTGATACCAATTGAAAGGATCGATATGGTTGACTAGAGGGGGGGTGAATAGGCAACTAACAATGTTTAGCTTTTCTTAACCAATTTAAATTAAGCAACAAAGTAAGTTGTCTAGATATGCAACTATGATGACAACTTATAAGAAGCAAAGATAACAACCTCACAAGCAAGATATCTAAGATAAACAAGGAAAGCTTGCAAAAGTAAAGGAAAGAAATAACCACAAGTGGAGCCGGTGAAGACGAGGATGTGTTACCGAAGTTCCTTCCCTTTGAGAGGAAGTACATCTCCGTTGGAGCGGTGTGGAGGCACAATGCTCCCCAAGAAGCCACTACGGCCACCGTATCTCCTCATGCCCTCACACAATGTGAGATATCGTGATTCCACTAATGGTGCTCTTGAAGGTGGCGACCGAACCTTTACAAACAAGGTTGGGGCTCTCTTTACAACTTAATTGGAGGCTCCCAACGAAACCCCGGAGCTTCACCACAATGGAATGTGGCTCCGAAGTGACCTCTTCCGTCTAGGGTGCTCAAACACCCAAGAGTAACAAAATCCACACAAGAAAGTATGGGGGAATCAAGTTTCCTTTGGTGAGAGTGTAGATCTAGGTCTCCTCCTTCAATCCCTAGCAAATCAACAAGTTTGAGTGGCTAGGGAGAGAGATCGGGCAAGAAAGCTTCAAGGGGATTAATGGAGGAGAGAGAGAGGCAAGAGGTAGGTGGGAGGTGGGAGAAGGACCTCCTTAAATAGGGTCCCCAATATTCCAAACATTATGTGCAGAAATACACTGGGCCGGTACTTCCGCAGAAGCCACCGGTACAACCGGTGTGTGAAGAAAACCACAGCCATGGCACCAGGGCGGTACTTCCGGTGTAGCACACGGTAGTACCGGTCTTCCGGAGAAAACCGGAACTACCGCTTCACCACCGGTCAACTACCGCGTCGGGTCGAGAAGGTTTTTAACCAATGGCGGTAGTTGGGGCAGTGGTAGAGCCGGAACATCCGCTGGGCAGTAGCTCCTGAGTGGTGGCAATTCAAGCGGTACTACCGCACTGAATACCGGTAGTACCGGTTTGTCGAGAGGACTCCGGTACTTCCGGGCCACCACCGGTCCACCACCGCACCTAGTAAAGAAGGGTATCACCCCTATGCGGTACTAGGGGCGGTGGTTCGACCGGAACTACCGGCCACCGGTACTACCGCTGTTAACAGCGGTACTACCGCAGTAGAGAAGACTGCACGCACACATAGAACCAAGGGGACCTCTCTCTCCTCGAACGAAGGCAGTATGGTGGGTGCATAGTAACTGTGTACGTGACTTGATTCACCCAATGCCTTCCAACGTGGGTTCCCTCTTAATAGTACGGATTTCCTACGACCAAGGGAAACAAAAAGCGTCGGAAACTCCGTCTTCGATCTTTTCCTTCTGGAGGGAAGGCCTAACTGTCTTGCGCCACACAATGTGTACCTGAGTAATATATGACGCACGATTAGTCCACACATGTATTGTCATCATCACCAAAACCCTAGGCAAGAGATGCCCTTACAGGTGCCCTCCTCCACAATTACACACCTCGGTCATATCGTCGTAGTGCTTAGGCAAAGCCCTGCGCCGGTAACTTCATCATCACCGTCACCACGCCGTCGTGCTGATGAAACTCTCCCTTGTTCTCAAATGGATCATGAGCTCGAGGGACGACAACGAGCTGAACGTGTGTTGAACGCGGAGGTGTCGTACATTCGCTACTTGGATCGGTTGGATCGCGAAGACGTTCGACTACATCAACCGCATTACTAAGCACTTCTGCTTTAGGTATACGAGGGTACGTGGACACACTCTCCCCGCTCGTTTCTATGCTTCTCCTAGATAGATCTTGCGTGATCGTAGGATTTTTTTTTTTGAAATACTACGTTCCCCAATAGTGGCATCAGAGCAGGTTCTATGTGTAGATGATATGCACGAGTAGAACACAAAGAGTTGTGGGCGATAATAGTCATAATGCTTACCACCAACGTCATACTTTGATTCAGCGGTATTGTTGGATGAAGCGGATCGGACCGACATTACACGACCACGTTCATGAGACTGGTTCTACCGACGTGCTTTGCACATAGGTGGCTGGCGGGTGTCAGTTTCTCGAACTTTAGTTGAATTGAGTGTGACTACGGCCGATCCTTGTTGAAGGTTAAAACAACACACTTGACGAAAAATCATTGTGGTTTTGATGCGTAGGTAAGAACAGTTCTTACTAGAAGCCCGTAGCAGCCACGTAAAACTTGCAACAACAAAGTAGAGGACGTCTAACTTATTTTTCCAGGGCATTTGGTGATGTGATATGGTCAAGTCGTGATGAGTTATACGATATTGTGTGAGATGATCATGTTTTGTAAATTATCAGCAACCGACATGAGCCTTATGGTTATCTCTTTATTGTATGGATTGCGAATGCCATGTAGTTGCTTTACTTTATCACTATGAGTTAGCGATAGTAGTAGAAGAAATAGTTGGCGAGACGACCACGACGCTACGATGAAGATCATGGTGTCAAGCTGGTGACGATGGAGATCATGACGATGCTTTGGAGATGGAGATCAAAAGCACAAGATGATGATGGCCATATCATGTGACATATTTTGATTGCATGTGATGTTTATCTTATTATGCATCTTATTTTGCTTAGTACGGCGGTAGCATTATAAGATGATCCCTTACAAAATTTCAAGGTACAAGTGTTCTCCCTCTGTATGCACCGTTGCGACAGTTCGTCGTGTCGAGACACCACGTGATGGTCAGGTGTGATAAGCTCTACGTTCACATACAACGGGTGTAAGACAGTTTTCCACATGCAGAATACTCGGGTTAAACTTGACAAGCCTAGCATGTACAGACATGGCCTCAGAACACTGGAGACCGAAAGGTCGAGCGTGAATCATATAGTAGATATGATCAACATAAGATGTTCACCATTGAAAACTACTCCATCTCATGTGATGATTGGACATGGTTTAGTTGATTTGGATCACGTGATCATTTAGATGACTTGAGGGATGTCTATCTAAGTGGGAATTCTTTAGTAATATGATTAATTGAACTTTAATTTATCATGATCTTAGTCCTGATAGTTTTTGCATATCTATGTTGTTGTAGATCAATGGACCGTGCTACCGTTCCCTTGAATTTTAATGCGTTCCTAGAGAAAGCTAAGTTGAAAGATGATGGTAGAAACTACACGGATTGGGTCCGTAACTTGAGGATTATCCTCATTGCTGCACAGAAGAATTATGTCCTTGAAGCACCGCTAGGTGACAAGCCCCCTCCCGCTAATGTAGACGCTTTGAACGTCTAGCAGACGCGGTCTGATGACTACTCGATAGTTCAGTGTGCCATGCTTTACGGCTTAGAATCGTGACTTCATAGACGTTTTGAACGTCATGGAGCATATGAGATGTTCCAAGAGTTGAAGTTAATATTTCAAGCAAATTCCCGAGTTGAGAGATATGAAGTCTCCAACAAGTTCTATAGCTGCAAGATGGAGGAGAATAGTTCTATCAGTGCACACTTACTCAGAATGTATGGATACTGCAATCACATGACTCAACTTGGAGTCAAAGTTGATCAAGATAGTGTTATTGACAGAGTTCTTCAATCACTGCCACCAAGCTATAAAGGCTCCATGATGAACTATAATATGCAAGGGATGCAGAAGACAATTCTCGAGCTCTTCGCTATGCTCAAAGCTGCGAAGGTAGAAATCAAAAAGGAGCATCAAGTGTTGATGGTTAACAAGATCACTAGTTTCAAGAAAAAGGGCAAGGGAAAGAAGGGGAACTTCAAAAATAATAGCAAGCCAGTTGCTACTCCCGGGAAGAAACCCAAGTCTGGAGCCAAGCCTGAAACTGAGTGCTTCTACTACAAAGGGACTCGTCACTGGAAGCGGAACTGCCCCAAGTATTTGGCGGATAAGAAGGATGGAAAATTGAACAAAGGTATATTTGATATACACGTTATTGATGTGTACCTTACTAATGCTCGTAGTAGCGCCTGGGTATTTGATACTGGTTCGGTTGCTCATATTTGTAACTCGAAACAGGGGCTACGGATTAAACAAAGATTGGCTAAGGACGAGGTGATGATGCGAATGGGAAATGGTTCCAAAGTCGATGTGATCGATGTCGGCACGCTACCTCTACATCTACCTTCGGGATTAGTTTTAGACCTAAATAATTGTTATTTGGTGCCAGCATTGAGCATGAACATTATATCATGATCTTGTTTGTTGCGAGACGGTTATTCATTTAAATCAAAGAATAATGGTTGTTCTATTTATATGAGTAATATCTTTTATGGTCATGCACCCTTGATGAGTGGTCTATTTTTGTTGAATCTCGATCGTAGTGATACACATATTCATAATATTGAAGCCAAGTTGGTAATGATAGTGCAACTTATTTGTGGCACTGCCGTTTAGGTCATATTGGTGTAAAGTGCATGAAGAAACTCCATGCTGATGGACTTTTGGAATCACTTGATTATGAATCACTTGGTGCTTGCGAACCATGCCTTATGGGCAAGATGACTAAAACTCCGTTCTCCGGAACAATGGAGCGAGCAACTGACTTATTGGAAATCATACATACTGATGTATGTGGTCCAATGAGTGTTGAGGCTCACGGCGGGTATCGTTATTTTCTGACCTTCACAGATGATTTGAGCAGATATGGGTATATCTACTTGATGAAACACAAGTCTAAAACATTTGAAAAGTTCAAAGAATTTCAGAGTGGAGTAGAGAATCATCGTAATAAGAAAATAAAGTTTCTACGATCTGATCACGAAGGCGAATATTTGAGTTATGAGTTTGGTCTTCATTTGAAACAATGTGGAATAGTTTCACAACTCACGCCACCTGGAACACCATAGCGTAATGGTGTGTCTGAATGTCGTAACCATACTTTATTAGATATGGTGCGATCTATGATGTCTCTTACCGATTTACCACTATCGTTTTGGGGTTATGCTTTAGAGACTGCTACATTCACGTTAAATAGGGCACCATCTAGATCTGTTGAGACGACACCTTATGAATTGTGGTTTGGCAAGAAACCCAAGTTGTCGTTTCTAAAAGTTTGGGGCTGCGATGCTTATGTGAAAAAGCTTCAACCTGATAAGCTCGAACCCAATTCAGAGAAATGTGTCTTCATAGGATACCCAAAGGAAACTGTTGGGTACACCTTCTATCACAGATCCGAAGGGAAGATATTCGTTGCTAACAATGGATCCTTTCTAGAGAAGGAGTTTCTCTCAAAAGAAGTGAGTGGGAGGAAAGTAGAACTTGATGAGGTAATTGTACCTTCTCCCGAATTGGAAAGTAGTTCATCACAGAAATTAGTTCCAGTGATTCCTACACCAATTAGTGAGGAACTAATGATGATGATCATGAAACTTCAGATCAAGTTACTACTGAACCTCGTAGGTCAACCAAAGTACATTCCGCACCAAAATGGTATGGTAATCCTATTCTGGGAGTCATGTTACTAGACCATGATGAACCTACAAACTATGAGGAAGCGATGATGAGCCCAGATTCCGCAAAATGCCTTGAGGCCATGAAATCTGAGATGGGATCCATGTATGATAACAAAGTGTGGACTTTGGTTGACTTACCCAATGATCAGCAAGCCATTGAAAATAAATGGATCTTTAAGAGGAAGATAGACGTCAATGGTAATGTTACTGTCTACAAAGCTCTACTTGTTGCAAAAGGTTTTCGACAAGTTCAGGGACTTGACTACGATGAGACTTTCTCACCCATAGTGATGCTTAAGTCTGTCTGAATCATGTTAGCAATTGCGCATTTTATGATTATGATATCTGGCAAATTGATGTCAAAACTGCATTCCTTAATGGATATCTCAAAGAAGAGTTGTATATGATGCAACCAGAAGGTTTTGTCGATCCTAAAGGTGCTAACAAAGTGTGCAAGCTCCAGCGATCCATCTATGGACTGGTGCAAGCATCTCGGAGTTGGAATATACGCTTTGATGTGGTGATCAAAGCATATGGTTTTATACAGACTTTTGGAGAAGCCTATATTTACAAGAAAGTGAGTGGGAGCTCTATATCATTTCTGATATTATATATGGATGGCATATTGTTGATTGGAAATGATGTAGAATATCTGGATAGCATAAAAGGATACTTGAATAAGAATGTTTCAATGAAAGACCTCGGTAAAGCTGCTTATATATTGGGCATCAAGATCTATAGAGATAGATCAAGACGCTTAATTGGACTTTCACAAAGCACATACCTTGATAAAGTTTTGAAGAAGTTCAAAATGGATCAGTCAAAGAAAGGGTTCTTGCCTGTGTTACAAGGTGTGAAGTTGAGTCGGACTCAATGCCCGACCACTGCAGAAGATAAAGAGAAAATGAAAGTCATTCCCTATGCTTCAGCCATAGGTTCTATCATGTATGCAATGTTATGTACCAGACCTGATGTGTGCCTTGCTATAAGTCTAGCAGGGAGGTACCAAAGTAATCCAGGAGTGGATCACTGGACAGTGGTCAAGAACGTCCTGAAATACCTGAAAAGGACGAAGGATATGTTTCTCGTTTATGGAGGTGACAAAGAGCTCGTAGTAAACGGTTACGTCGATGCAAGCTTTGACACTGATCCGGATGACTCTAAGTCACAAACTGGATACGTATTTTTGTTGAACGATGGAGCTGTCAGTTGGTGCAGTTCCAAGAAGAGTATCGGGGCGGGATCTACGTGTGAAGCAGAGTACATAGCTGCTCCGGAAGCAGCAAATGAAGGAGTTTGGATGAAGGAGTTCATATCCGATCTAGGTGTAATACCTAGTGCATCGGGTCCAATGAAAATCTTTTGTGACAACACTGGAGCAATAGCCTTGGCGAAGGAATCCAGGTTTCACAAGAGAACCAAGCACATCAAGAGATGCTTCAAACTCCATCCGTGATCAAGTCAAGGAAGGAGACATAGAGATTTTCAAAATACATACGAATCTGAATATCGCAGGCCCGTTGACTCCATGGGTGTTAGAATCATTACTATGTAATCTAGATTATTGACTCTAGCGCAAGTGGGAGACTGAAGGAAATATGCCCTAGAGGCAATAATAAAGTTGTTATTTATATTTCCTTATGTCTTTTATTCATGCTAGAATTGTATTAACCGGAAACTTGATACATGTGTGAATACATAGACAAAACAGATTGTCCCTAGTATGCCTCTACTTGACTAGCTCGTTAATCAAAGATGGTTGAGTTTCCTAACCATAGACATCTATTGTCATTTGATCAATGGGATCACATCATTAGGAGAATGATGTGATGGACAAGACCCATCCGTTAGCTTAGCACTATGATCGTTTAGTTAGACTGTTATTACTTTCTTCACGACTTATACATGTTCCTCTGACTATGAGATTATGCAACTCCCGAATACCAGACGAACACCTTGTGTGCTATCAAACATCACAACGTAACTGGGTGATTATAAAGATGCTCTACAGGTGTTTCCGAAAGTGTTCTCGAACCCGTAGGGTCCGCACGCTTAATGTTTGATGATGATTTGTATTATGAGTTATGTGTTTTTGATGACCGAAGATAGTTTGGAGTACCGGATGAGATCACGGACATGACGAGGAGTCTCGAAATGGTTGAGACATAAAGATTGATATATTGGACCATGTTATTCGGACACCGGAAGTGTTCCGAATAATTTCGGATAAAACCGGAGTGCGGGAGGGGTTACCAAACCCCCCAGGGGAAGTAATGGGCCTTAGTGGGCCTTAGGGGAGAGAGAGGACAGCAGCCAGGAGGTGGCACCCCCCCAAGGGGAGTCCGAATAGGACTAGAGGAGGGGGCGCGGCCCCTCTTTCCCTCTCCCTCTCCCTCTCCTTCCTTCCCCCTCTCTCCCTCTTGGTGGAATCCTACTAGGACTAGGAGTCCTAGTAGGACTCCCCACTTGGGGCGCGCCCTATGAGGGCCGGCCGGCCTCCTCCTTGCTCCTTTATATACAAGGGCAAGGGGGCACCCTAGAACACACAAGTTGACAATTGTTTTAGCCGTGTGCGATGCCCCCCTCCACAGTAACACACCTCGGTCATATCATCGTAGTGCTTAGGCGAAGCCCTGCCGTGGTAACTTCATCATCACCGTCACCACGCCATCGTGTTGATGAAACTCTCTGAAAGAACATGCGGTGCCCCCATGTTTGGTTTTGGTAATTGATGACAATCTCTATGGACTAATGGTTTCCTTGAGTTATATTTGAAGGGTTTGTCCATAGGCTTTTCTTGGAGTTCATTTGTTGGTTTCAAGGAGAGTTTGTGATGACCAAGGTGCTATTAAGGAATTATCCAAAGATTGGTCTTGTGAGTGTTGAGCTTATTGCAAGCATGTCTTGAAGAAGAAGAGTGTGTTATCATTCATGTTTACCTTCAAGACATCATCCAAATAAAGAGTTGGAAAGATTCAAGGTTGATCAAGACTAAGTGAAGGAGTGAATCAAGTTGATCAACACACAAAGTGTAGAAGATGTACTGAGAGGGATCAAACAATCCCATGGTATGGTAAGCATTGTCAATCACGCTTTGTGTACTAACCCATGGTTTTCGTGAGAGTTCTTTGTGGTGTTAGGTTGCGGTGTGCAAGTTCAAGTGGAGCATCACGAAGAGATCAAGTGCTTGAAGCTTGCCGTCCATTGTGGTGACAATGGACTTTTGAAGATATGCCGGAGAGTGGCTCACCCATAGTGGAGTATGGGGGAGCAATCTACTAGTCTTCATCGAGACAACGCAATCAAGAAAGGTGGTCCAACTTGAGGAAGTCAAGATCGTCTACATCTAGCTCAAGTGGACTTTGTGCAAAGCAAAGGTTTGCCCTTGATAGGATTTCTATTTTACCGGTCACGTGGTGGTAGTTGGGAGACCGGGTTATAGGATCGTTTGCCGTACTATCAAGGGGGGCTCTCAAGTTGGTAGCTTGATCGTATCGTTAGTAGAGAGCTCAAACCATTGCATCCTTGCATCATGTTTCTTGGTTCTTGTTTGGTTCTCTTTGTGAGTCTTAGAGCTTATGGTCATCTTGATGACAAGCTTGAGTTCATCGAAAACGGAGTTCACATGTGTCTTCTATGATGTTTTCGGTGTTGGGTGTCTTACCGGTCTTCTCCGAGGAAGGGTTCTCACCATTTTCTTATGGGCCTTTTCTAATTTGCTTCTTATTGGTTTTTCTATCAAGATTGTGTTAGACCTTGTCGCTAGCTTTCCAACAAACTTGGTTTCATCGAATTCGGAGTCCGTATGCAAAAGTTATTGTCGTTTTGGTGTACTGAAAAGGCTGCAGCGGTACTACCACGGGTAGGAGCGGAAGTAATTTTTTACTACCGCTTTCGGGAGCGGTACTACCGCTTTCGGGAGCGGTACTACCGCTTGGAGCAGTACTACCGCGGCTACTTCCGTGGCTACTTCCGCTCGGGACCAAAAACTCGTCACAAGTCCAGCGGTGGTAGGCACGGATGTAATTTTTTAGTACCGCTCGCAAGCAGTAGTACCGCTACCCTTAGCAGTACTACCGCTACCCCTAGCGGTAGTACCGTGAGGTCAAGCGGTACTACCGCTCCGACGGTTTTTCTGGCCTTTTTGCCTCCTCGCTGTTGTTTTCCAAAGGGGTACTACCGCCCTAGTGGTAGTACCGCTCCTGGAGCGGTAGTACCGCTCTGTGCGGGCTGTGAGCATAACGGTTGGATTTTTCCCCACCTATAAAAGGGGGTCTTCTTCCCCAATGAACCTAATCCTTTGAGCTCGTGTTCTTCCCCATTGTTGACCTTCTTAGAGCTTGCTATCTCTCAATCCCTCCATGGATTCTTGCTAGTTTTGGGGGGAAAAGAGAGAGGAGATCTAGATCCACATTTCCACCAATCACTTTCTCCTCTAGGTGAGGGGAACCCCTTGGATCTTGATCTTGGAGTTCTTGGTGTTCTCCTTCTTGTTCTTCCTCTCATTTCCCTCCCTAGCATTAGTTCCTTCGGTGGGATTTAGGAGAGAAGGACTTGGGCACTCCGTGTGTCCTTGCCATTGCATTTGGTGCATCGGTTTGAGTTCTCCACGGTGATACGTGGAAGTTACAAGTTGAGAAGCTTATTACTCTTGGGTGCTTGGTACCCTTGAGCTTGTTCCTCTTGGGTGCTTGGGTGCCCTAGACGGTTGTGGTCACCTCGAAGCCATATTCCATTGTGGTGAAGCTTCGTGGTGTCGTTGGGGAGATAGCCCCAACCTTGTGGTGTTCGGAGCTCAATTATTGTGGTGTAAAGCTCCGGGAAAGCGTCGGGGTCTCCAATTAGGTTGTGGAGATCACCCCGAGCAATTTGACGGGTTCCGGTGACGGCCCCCAAGGGTTGCCAAAGTGTAAGGGTTCGGTGACCGCCCCCAAGGGTTGCCATTTGTACGGGTTCGGTGACCGCCCTCAAGGGTCCCTTAGTGGAATCACGGCATCTTGCATTGTGCGAGGGCGTGAGGAGATTACGGTGGCCCTAGTGGCTTCTTGGGGAGCATTGTGCCTCCACACCACTCCAAACGGAGATTAGCATCCGAAAGGGTGTGAACTTCGGGATACATCGTCGTCTCCGCGTGCCTCAGTTATCTCTTACCCGAGCCCTTTACTTATGCACTTTACTTTGTGATAGCCATATTGTTTCTTGTCATATATCTTGCTATCACCTAGTTGTTTATCTTGCTTAGCATAAGTTGTTGGTGCACATAGGTGAGCCTAGTTGTTGTAGGTTTTGTGATTGACAAATTAACCGCTAGGTTTATTCCGCATTTGTTCAAGCCTAAACCGTAAATATTTTAAAGCGCCTATTCACCCCCCCCCCCTCTAGGCAACATCCACGATCTTTCAATTGGTATCAGAGCCTCGTCTCTCTTTATAGGGCTTTACCGCCTAGAGAGTAAGGATGTCGACTAGGGGTTTAGGTTTCTCTGACACTCTTAGTTTCAATGGCACAAATTTTGATGTTTGGGTAATTTGCATGCTTAATCTCTTTAGGGTCATGGACCCAAATTTAGAGCGAATTGTAGATATGGGTTTTTCTCCTCCAAAGGATGCACAAAGATTATCTTTAGAGGATGAGGAAAACTCTTATCTCAATGCTCAAGCTTCTAATGTGCTTTTTGATGCTTTGAGCAATGTAGTTATATTTCAACTCATGCCGTTCCGGGATGCTCATGAGTTGTGGACAAAGCTTCAAGATAAATATGGTGTGTCCAAGAATTGTAGGAATGATTGTTCTCCCTCCACCTCCGGCCGTGTTGTCTTCTCAACTTCTTCTACTTCACCTACATGTGGTTTTCCACAAGGTAATGATATGGTGAGTAGTGTTGGTCATTGCAATGATGATAGTATGCTTATTGTGGATGATCCTTCATCACTATCTTATTGCAATGCATCTTCTTTGGACTTTAACACTTCGAGCACCCTACATGTTTCACATGCTTGTGTTGATAGTCCTTGCATATCATGTAGAAATTGCTTGACTAAAACTCATGATGATATGGTTGCTATGTCTTGTTGCCATGATAAAAATGCATCTATTTCCTCGAATTGTTGTGCTAACAATGTAGAGGAAACCCAACACCCCATGGAACAATATGTAGTCTTGAATGGTGCTTCAAGGGATCCTACATCATCGTCTATTGCGTTTTGCCTTATGGCTAAGGCTTCAAAGGTATCTCCCACTTTGAACCCCAATATATCTTGTGATGATAGTGATGATGACAATGATGATGATGTAGAAAATGATAAAGAGAATGATAATGTTGCCTCCTTAAAAATTAAGGGGGAAATGATTTTTAAAGCTCTTCTTAAGAATAAATTAGCTCGTTCCAACTTTATGGAAATCATGTCTATTGCCATTGAGGGCAAGAAATATATTGATGAGTTGGAATCTCATATAGAGGAGCATGAGGTCACCATTCAGAAAATGGAAGGTCATGAGCGTGATTACGCTAATGAGATCGCCGACCTCTCGCAAGCTCTTGAACTTGAACAAACCACCAAGGAATCTCTTGAGGAGACTTTTGCTCTAGAACTATCTAGAATAAAGGAATCCCGTGATAGAGCTCTCAAGGTGGCTAATGATTTTGAAACTAAAAATGAGAAGCTTGAAGTTGCGCATGCTAAACTCCTTGAGGATTTTGAGCACCTCGAAAATGGCTCAAGGGTCATTAAGGGTGAGCTCATAAAACTCACCGAGTCTCATGCTCAACTTAAAGCTTCATATTCTAAGGAGCTTGCCAAGTTGCCTTCTCCTCTTGCTATTATTGATGATGCCTGTGCTACTAACTCTATTTCTAGTGAAGCATCTCTTTTGAAGGAGAATGTTGAGCTAAGGGCTCAACTTGAGGTGCTATCTGGCAATTATGGGAAATTGGAAGAAAGTCATGTAAAGCTCACAAGCTCTCATGATGATCTTCTAGTATCCCATAATGTGCTAAAGATAGCTCATGAGGCTATGAGTATCAAGGTAACATCTAGTGAGCCTCATGTGGATACTAGCACTACTTCAAGTCAAAATGCTATCTTGCCATGTGCTAGTCCTCGTAATTCATCTACTCACGATGTTAGTACATCTTGTGATGAATTGCTCTCCTTGCCTTGTTGCTCTAACAATGAAGCTTATACTTCCTCTAGTACTTTTGTTGATACTAACCATGTAGAGGAAATCAAAGAGCTCAAGGCCCAAGTCACTTCTTTGAAGAAAGACTTGGAAAAGTGTCATGAAGGGAAGTCCACACTCAACAATATCTTGAGTGTGCAAAAATCCCCCAATGACAAAGGTGGACTTGGATTCAACTCCAACAAGAAGAAAAGGTCCAAAATCATTAACAAGAATAAGGGCCAAGAACAACTCAAGAATTCGGCCAAGATTATTTGCTTCAAGTGCAAAATTGAAGGGCATCATGTTAGATCTTGCCCATTGAAGAAGAAGGCCATTAGTTACAAGCAACAAGGGAAGAGGCCACAAGTTCAATCCCATGCTCAACCGCAAGTTGAAGAAAGGCCACTTCCCAAGAAGACTCAAGTTAGTGCTTCTCATGTTGAGAAATCAAGTGAGAAGAAAGTGAAGAGTAGACGTTGCTACTTATGTCGTGAGAAAGGTCACGTCGCTTCTTCATGCACTAGTGGTAACTTATCCAACCCAATTATTATTGATGATGTCTATTTTCTTGGGAAGGATAATGTTGGCAATGTGTTTGCCAAGTTTTTTGGTACTCAAAGTGGTGTCAAGAAAAGAACCATTTGGGTGGCCAAGCCTATTGTGACTAACCTCTTAGGACCCAACTTGGTTGGGGACCAACAAGCTAAAACTTGATCAATAGGCGTTGTTGGAGGGCATTGGAGACTTGGCTACATTATGAAGAATTAAGGGGTCTTCATCATTCATATTGTCTCAAGCCAAGTCATTCGGATGATCAAGTTTCTATCTTATATCCAATATTCCTCCTTGCGGTAACTCGTGCTTAAATTGTTTACATTGAAAGTTACTTGCCCCTTTGCATGTTTTGGTTTTGTTCCTTGCATGTGTTTGTATATGTTGTGCGTCCAATTTGTATATCTTGAGAAATCAAGTATGTGTATATTGGTTTGCACATCATGTATGTGTGTGTCGTGCGTTGAGCCTTTGTGCTTCTTGCTTTTATCTTAGTTGGCTCTTGTGAGAGATTAATGGAACATTCCATTTTGGGGGAGTGATGTGCTTTGTGCACCTCACAATCCTATAAATGTGTGTAAATGAGGAATACCATCTAGTATTGATATTACAAGATTATCTAGTCTCTATGTGGTATGTCTTCTCATGAGAAAGTCAAATTCTAAATGTTCCATTAATTATCTCTTGTTGGTTCTCTTTTGCATCTTGGTAAGTTTTTCATTGGTATCACATTATGGGGGAGTAATATTCTATGTGCATATTACAAGCCTAGAAAATGTGTAAATTTGAGATATTGTCACCTAGAGTTGATAGTATAAATTATGTTGTTCCTAGGTGGCATGTTAGCTCTACAAGTTGCATTTTGCTTGTGTTTGGTGTGAAGATGATGTTGGATATCATTGCTATCTATCACCGGGAATTATTTCCAAAATACCTCTTGTCTTTGACAATTGGTAATCATTTATGTGGTGGAAATTATTGATCATCTTTACATTGTCTTTTGGTTTTATTTGTCTTATCTCTTGCCAAGTTTGTGTCAACTCCCATTGCCTTCCGTGCCACTTGTGGATCTTGTTATTTTATTGATTTTGTCAAGTGTTTTCTAGATATAGTGAAAGTGGTGATCCTACCTTGTGCATTTTGTATTCAAATGCCAATTCTCTTTAATGCACAATTCTTGAGGGAGCTATCCTATCTTCTATAGAACACTCATCTTGTGATCCATATCAAGTGTGTGTTGATGGAAGGCAATCCGTTTCTTTTTGGTACTTTGTGCCATCATGAAACTTTGTAGATGGGTTGGTTTGTTTGGAACCATCCTATCTTTTGGGAGTGCGATATCTTTCCTTTTGCGTGTATCAATGGATATCTCATTCCTTGATGTATCTTCTAAGTAGATATCTTTCAAGTTATGATTTCTCCATTCGGTATCCTATTTTCACTTGGTATTACTTTTTCATTTCGTTTCGTTTCTTGAAAATCTTTAGCATGCATATTTACTACATGTATTTTCTTTGGCATGCTTTCTTTCTTTAACCCAATATATAGGGGAAACTCCACCTAGTCTCAATTTGGATGAGATGTGCATGAAACTTATTTTCTTATAAATGCACATATGTTTGTGGAGTTTGTCCTATGTATTGGTGTTTCTAACTCTTTGGTCCCAATGAGTTTGGGTATCATTTTGTTTGTGTTGTTGTTCTAGAAACAATTGGGGATGCATTGGATGCTCGGCTCATTCAAAAGTAAGGTGGTGTCACCATGTGCTTATTGGAGTCAAGCTAGGATGATCAATGAACTACTATCTACCTTCATTTGGTATCTACTACATCCTTCCAATAGTATCTCGGTAACAAGTATCATCATCTACTTCATGCACACATTTCTTGCACCAACCTTGTGTAGGTTGCATCATGGCATGTTAGTCATTCCTTCTTGTGATATTTGTTTCCTTCCTCAAAGCATCCCAACAATGATGCCTTGTTGCTAGTTGTGATGTCTTTGATGTTCGCTTGGTTGGAATTCATGTATATACAATAAGACCTTATCTAGCCATGTGCTATGCGTTTAAGCAAAATATCTTATTGGTATAATTATGACTTCCTTGTGGATATCTTTTTACTTCCTTTTGTAACTATTTCGAGTGTACATTATTCTTTGTGGATTGATATCATCATGATTTTCATCTACCTAGAATCTTATATACTTGAGAGAAATTACATATCTAGAAGATATCATTTCTTTCACGACCACCTTGTCGTTCTTGTTTCATTTCTTTGGTGGCTCCGTGAAAGCCTTTGCCTTGAGTGCGGATCTTATCTTGCTGCATCTAGATGCACTCTTGTGTGGTGAGGATATTTTTGTCTCTTGCTTGTCTTGACAAGGCTTTTGCCAATTAGTTGGTATCCCTCGTCTTGGTAACGCTCTCTTTTATATCTTCACCACGGGTTGTCACAAGCATAGGTTCTTTATATGCTTATTAGTGAGCTTGTGAACCCGTTTGCTTGTTGTGTGTGGGAATGATAGGCCTTGCATCGAGTATCTCTTTCATTCAAGACTATATTGATGCTTAATGTTCATCCATACATTAGTCTTCTCAAGTTCTTTGCCATGACTCACACACATCATTTTGGTTGAGCATACTCTTAAGTTGTCTCTTTTATTTGTTGCTCAACCATTTGTTTGTTGCAAGTGCTAGGCTTTGTTACCTTCATGCTCACTTGCACTTGGTGTGAGTTTCTATTGATTTTGAGGGAGTGATGATCCTATTTTGTGCACTTGGTATCCTAATGAAAATTTTCTAAGGAGTGCACAAATTATGGGGAACTTCACCAGTGTCTTTAGAAAATTCAATTGCTATGTCGTGAGTTCTATTGATCTTGGGGGAGCGACGATCCTATTTTGTGCTCGTTGTATCCAGATAGAAAACTAAATTATGCACAAATCATGGGGAGCTTCTCTAGTTTCTCTAGAACACTCCTTTGCTCTTATCATAATATCTTTTATTCATTTGGCATGTAGGATCATTGGTCTAGTTGGGTCAATTGGTATCTTTTGATAGCTTAATTCAATTGGTTTCTTTTTTATTGCTTGATTGCGTGTTTTTCACCCTTTGTTATGCCTTTATGGCATATCTTTCTTTTGCAATCTTTGGGCCTCAATATAGTTTGTCTTCCTCCAAGTATTTACAGTTGGATATATGTATTGCATTCCACTCTCTATTTTGAGGAATACATAATTTATGGAGGAACACAATTTATATTGACCTTCTAAGTTTTTCGCCCATTTTGCCAATAGATGCCAATGGGGGAGAAGTTTCAGAGAGTTTAGTTTTGTGAGGAAGTTTAGAGAGTTGTCTCTTCGCTCTTCTTGCTTTGCTTTTGTTCCTAAGCTTTTGCATCTCATGCGCATACATTATTGTTGCATGGTATGGTGATGCATAATTCCTTATATAAACTCTCTTGAAAGTGATTGTCATCAATTACCAAAATGGGGGAGATTGAAAGAACATGCGGTGCCCCCATGTTTGGTTTTGGTAATTGATGACAATCTCTATGGACTAATGGTTTCCTTGAGTTATATTTGAAGGGTTTGTCCATAGGCTTTTCTTGGAGTTCATTTGTTGGTTTCAAGGAGAGTTTGTGATGACCAAGGTGCTATTAAGGAATTATCCAAAGATTGGTCTTGTGAGTGTTGAGCTTATTGCAAGCATGTCTTGAAGAAGAAGAGTGTGTTATCATTCATGTTTACCTTCAAGACATCATCCAAATAAAGAGTTGGAAAGATTCAAGGTTGATCAAGACTAAGTGAAGGAGTGAATCAAGTTGATCAACACACAAAGTGTAGAAGATGTACCGAGAGGGATCAAACAATCCCATGGTATGGTAAGCATTGTCAATCACGCTTTGTGTACTAACCCATGGTTTTCGTGAGAGTTCTTTGTGGGGTTAGGTTGCGGTGTGCAAGTTCAAGTGGAGCATCACGAAGAGATCAAGTGCTTGAAGCTTGTCGTCCATTGTGGTGACAATGGACTTGTGAAGATATGCCGGAGAGTGGCTCACCCATAGTGGAGTATGGGGGAGCAATCTACTAGTCTTCATCGAGACAACGCAATCAAGAAAGGTGGTCCAACTTGAGGAAGTCAAGATCGTCTACATCTAGCTCAAGTGGACTTTGTGCAAAGCAAAGGTTTGCCCTTGATAGGATTTCTATTTTACCGGTCACGTGGTGGTAGTTGGGAGACCGGGTTATAGGATCGTTTGCCGTACTATCAAGGGGGGCTCTCAAGTTGGTAGCTTGATCGTATCGTTAGTAGAGAGCTCAAACCATTGCATCCTTGCATCATGTTTCTTGGTTCTTGTTTGGTTCTCTTTGTGAGTCTTAGAGCTTATGGTCATCTTGATGACAAGCTTGAGTTCATCGAAAACGGAGTTCACATGTGTCTTCTATGATGTTTTCGGTGTTGGGTGTTTTACCGGTCTTCTCCGAGGAAGGGTTCTCACCATTTTATTATGGGCCTTTTCTAATTTGCTTCTTATTGGTTTTTCTATCAATATTGTGTTAGCCCTTGTCGCTAGCTTTCCAACAAACTTGGTTTCATCGAATTCGGAGTCCGTATGCAAAAGTTATTGTCGTTTTGGTGTACTGAAAAGGCTGCAGCGGTACTACCACGGGTAGGAGCGGAAGTAATTTTTTACTACCGCTTTCGGGAGCGGTACTACCGCTTTCGGGAGCGGTACTACCGCTTGGAGCAGTACTACCGCGGCTACTTCCATGGCTACTTCCGCTCGGGACCAAAAACTCGTCACAAGTCCAGCGGTGGTAGGCACGGATGTAATTTTTTAGTACCGCTCGCAAGCAGTAGTACCGCTACCCTTAGAAGTACTACCGCTACCCCTAGCGGTAGTACCGTGAGGTCAAGCGGTACTACCGCTCCGACGGTTTTTCTGGCCTTTTTGCCTCCTCGCTGTTGTTTTCCAAAGGGGTACTACCGCCCTAGCGGTAGTACCGCTCCTGGAGCGGTAGTACCGCTCTGTGCGGGCTGTGAGCATAACGGTTGGATTTTTCCCCACCTATAAAAGGGGGTCTTCTTCCCCAATGAACCTAATCCTTTGAGCTCGTGTTCTTCCCCCTTTGTTGACCTTCTTAGAGCTTGCTATCTCTCAATCCCTCCACGGATTCTTGCTAGTTTTGGGGGGG
>LR738715.1:541208366-541219043 GCA_902687465.1 Secale cereale | reverse complement strand
AAGAGAGAGGAGATCTAGATCCACATTTCCACCAATCACTTTCTCCTCTAGGTGAGGGGAACCCCTTGGATCTTGATCTTGGAGTTCTTGGTGTTCTCCTTCTTGTTCTTCCTCTCATTTCCCTCCCTAGCATTAGTTCCTTCGGTGGGATTTAGGAGAGAAGGACTTGGGCACTCCGTGTGTCCTTGCCATTGCATTTGGTGCATCGGTTTGAGTTCTCCACGGTGATACGTGGAAGTTACAAGTTGAGAAGCTTATTACTCTTGGGTGCTTGGTACCCTTGAGCTTGTTCCTCTTGGGTGCTTGGGTGCCCTAGACGGTTGTGGTCATCTCGAAGCCATATTCCATTGTGGTGAAGCTTCGTGGTGTCGTTGGGGAGATAGCCCCAACCTTGTGGTGTTCGGAGCTCAATTATTGTGGTGTAAAGCTCCGGGAAAGCGTCGGGGTCTCCAATTAGGTTGTGGAGATCGCCCCGAGCAATTTGACGGGTTCCGGTGACCGCCCCCAAGGGTTGCCAAAGTGTAAGGGTTCGGTGACCGCCCCCAAGGGTTGCCATTTGTACGGGTTCGGTGACCGCCCTCAAGGGTCCCTTAGTGGAATCACGGCATCTTGCATTGTGCGAGGGCGTGAGGAGATTACAGTGGCCCTAGTGGCTTCTTGGGGAGCATTGTGCCTCCACACCGCTCCAAACGGAGATTAGCATCCGAAAGGGTGTGAACTTTGGGATACATCGTCGTCTCCGCGTGCCTCGGTTATCTCTTACCCGAGCCCTTTACTTATGCACTTTACTTTGTGATAGCCATATTGTTTCTTGTCATATATCTTGCTATCACCTAGTTGTTTATCTTGCTTAGCATAAGTTGTTGGTGCACATAGGTGAGCCTAGTTGTTGTAGGTTTTGTGCTTGACAAATTAACCGCTAGGTTTATTCCGCATTTGTTCAAGCCTAAACCGTAAATATTTTAAAGCGCCTATTCACCCCCCCCCCCTCTAGGCAACATCCACGATCTTTCACTCTCCCTCGTCCTCAACTGGATCAAGATCTCGAGGGACGTCATTGAGCTGAACGTGTGCTGAACGCGGAGGTGACGTACGTTCGGTACTTGGAGTGGTTGGACCGCGAAGACGTTCGACTACATCAACCGCATTACTAAACGCTTCCGCTTTCGGTCTATGAGGGTACGTGGACACACTCTGCCCGCTTGTTGCTATGCTTCTACTAGATAGATCTTGTGTGATCGTAGGATTTTTTTTTGAAATACTACGTTCCCCAACACTTACAATCCGAATACAATCACTCAAAGATTATATCCTTTGAGCACTGGCCCTCTACAAGGCAGGCTCCTTCTAGGATGTCGCCAAAGTACCTTTCGGGCTTGCGGTGATCCTTGCCCTCTGGGGTGGTAGTGGTGGCTATCTCTGTGGCCTTCATCTTTGCCCAATGCACCTTCACGTGGGCAAAGGCCACCCGAGCACCATCCATGCAGGCCGAACGCTTAATAGCGTCGACCCGCGGACTCGCTTCGACGAGCTTATTCACCAATCCGAAGTAACTACCTGGGACTGGATCAGCGGGCCATAGCCGGACTATCAAGTCCTTTATGGTCGTACCCGTCATGTTGTGCAGCTCGACCAACTGCTTCATTCGGTCATTGAGGGGCACCAGATGGCTTGGCGCAAGGAACTGCGACCAAAACAGCTTCTCCGTGATGTTCCCCTCGTGGGATTGGAAGTATTGGGCGGCGTCAGCGATGCTCCTCGAGAGATCCACAAACACGCCTGGAGAACTTCACAATCGTGTCAGCCCAAGATACCTCTGACCTCCGAAGATGCTCTACAAGAGAAAAACCTTACCAGCTGTTATTTGACGTGCTTGTTTTATTTCTTCCTGAGCATTGCGCGACTCCGTCTGCGCCTCCTTGGCAGCATTAACTGTCGCGGTGAGTTTGGATGCTTGTTCCGAATTTGTCTGCTCCAATGCATCGCATTTGAGAATAGCATCTTGCAGCTCGACTTCGACTTCGGTCACCCGAGCCTCGTGCTGTTGATGCAGGGCCTTCTCGGCCTCCAGGTCGGCAGTCATGCCTTGCTCGCTCTGGCCTCTTCCTTGGCCGTCGCAAGCTCGGCCTTCAGGGGCTCGACCGTAGCTGTGTCAGTTGTTTCACAAGAACATGTAACACAAATTAGCTCACGCTCACACATATAGTGTGTTAAAATTTCAAATTCTTAAACCCACATACCTTGTGTTTCATCAAAATGCTTGTTGATGCGGACGAGCTCTTCGTCTGCTAGTGTAAGTTTCCGATTTAACTCGGAAACCTCAGCGGCTTGTGCAGATGCCGCAACTAGAGAAGCATGTTCAAGCACGAAGTACACATTTCAGCTCTATCATATGCTATAACATGGATGCTTCATCAGATTCTGTGCAGAATCAAACAAAGCATTAGGGGCATGGGCCTTGTAGGAGCTGGTGCGCCTGGCCCAATAAGGCCAGGGAGCCCCCCTTGCAACCCATGCTATTGTATGTGACGTGGTGGAACCCTTTACGTACTTCCGGACCCCTCCAGAGTCCTCTAGAACCTTCTGGAAGCTTCCCAGTACAAATACCTTAAGAAACCGAACTTTTTCCGAAACCCCGATAATAACTTTTCATATATGAATCTTTACCATCGGATTATTCCGTAGCCCCTCGCTCGTGATGTCCCAGATCCCATCCAGGACTCCGAACAACCTTCGGACTTCACCATATTAATATCTCGATACTACCCTAGCGCTACTCAACATTAAGCGTGCGACCCTATGGGTTAGAGAATCATGTAAACATGACCGAGACTCCTCTCCGATAAATAATCAATAGTGGGACCTAGATGCCCATATTGATTCCTACATATTCAAATGAAGATCTTTATCGGTTGAACCATGATGTCAAGGATTCAGTCAATCCCGTATGCAATTCCCTTTGTCCGACGATATGTTACTTGCCCGAGATTCGATTGTCGGTATCTCCATACCTAGTTCAATCTCGTTACTGGCAAGTCTCTTTACTCATTCCATATAAGATCCCGTGACCAAATTCATTAGTCACATGCTTGCAAGCTTCTTGTAATGTTGTATTGCCGAGAGGGCCCAGAGATATCTCTCCACCGCACATAAATCCTAGTCACGATCCATGCAACCCAACCGACACCTTCGGAGATACCTGTAGAGTACCATTATGATCACCAACTTATGAAGTGGTGTTTGATAGCACACAAAGTATTCCTACAGTATCCGGGAGTGGCATAATCTCATGGTCTAAGGAACTGATGCTTGTCATGAAGAAAGCTGTAGCAAATAACTAAACGGTCTGATGCTAAGCTTACAGTTGGATCAGTCCATCACATCATTCTCCTAATGATGTGATCCCGTTATCAAATGACAACTCATGTCTGTGGTTAGGGAACATTACTCGTCTTTGATCTAGTAGAGGCTTACTAGGGACACGGTGTAATTTATGGATTCACACATGTATTTAATTTCCGGCCAATATAATTCTAGCATGAATAATAAATATTTATCATGAACGGATAATATGATAATAACCATTTTATTATTGCCTCTAGAACATATTTCCAACATGTGTGAATAAGAGGGGCCTTATTTCGTAATAAGTTTTCCGGATACAGTGAGTAATTAAGTTTGCCAAGGGGAGGTTTAGCATAAATAATACCTAATTGGAGATGCTCTTTTATGCCCACGAGAGTAGGTCCCACCATGAGTCCGACCCCATCTATGTGCACCTACCACTTTAATATACTAGCTCAAACATACATGGAGTTTCTGCTCCGTGGCGCAAACACACTTGGATGAACGGTAAAATAATAAAAATAGTGAAATAACAAAATATTCAGAATATTTTAGATAAACATCGAGAAGAGGTGCAAAATTTTGTGATGGAACAACGGTCGTGTAGACCTAGGCAAAAAAAATCGATGCTCCAAAAAGATTATTCTTGAAAGTATTTTGGAGCATTGATTTTGTTTTTTCTTTGCCCACACATCCACGAATGTCATTTCATCTCAAAATTTGCACACAAGCAGAAATACAAGCAATGTTTTGCTGTAAAAAATCAAAATGTTATTTCTCTTTTTAATTCTCTGTTTATACCAGGAGCATGGGAGAAGTGTCCTGAGAGCGTAAGAGCATGAGAGCCCTCCCCGCGCTGCTGGCCATCCTGGCCGCGGCGGCAACCAGATCCAGCCGCTGCCTGCCCCGGGCTGCGACGCCACCCTCCTCCCCATCATGGGGCGCCCCCGCTCCAACTGCTCCTCGCACACAGCTCGGTCCCACTCGCAGGACATCGAGGGATGGGGCCGGCCGGCCTCCGTGCCTGCCCTGTCTGGATCCAGCGGTCCGTTGATGTTGCCGGACTCCCAGCTGCCTCCTCCCGCGTCAACGGCCACCCCCGACTCCCCGCCGCGAATCCTGTTGCGAGGCGAGTGCTCCAAGACGGCGCCACCTCTTTCCACTCTGGATCTTGAGTGCCCCCCCCATTCTGGGCAACCACGGCTTCAGTCCATTGTAGTTAGGCCCTCTCCGCGGCAGAGCTCTTCCCCTTTCAGCAATGGATTTGAATGGATGGAGGTCCAGTCCCGCAAGTCGCGGCGCGCCAGCAAGCGCCCGCCGGGCAGCAGAGTGCATGCGCAACGGCCCCAGCGTGGCCGCCGGCCCTCCTTCAATGCGCCTGCCAGCCGTGAGGCCTTCTTAAGGCGCTTCCGCGGGCTCTGCTTCAGATGTATCAGCACCGAGCACCGCCGCATCGACTGTAGATATCCACTCCACTGCATAGAGTGCAAGCTGCCTGGTCACCATGCCCGTGACAGCCATCTGCGGCGCGGCCCGGCTCGGCCTCTCCCCCTCCCGGGGAACTGTTCATGAGCGGCCGCGGTTCCCATCGCCGCCCGCGCCGGCCATGGAGCGTGCCTTCCACACCGACCCCTCGCGTCACCCGAGGACCAGCCACAAGGTGGTGATCGAGACTGCGGAGATGGAGTATCAGATCATCCTCCTTCGCCGCCACGCCGTCCTGCTCATCTCCACAGCGGAGCGGCACGCGGCGAGCCCCATGTCGATGGGCCGCGCCTTCGAGGCCCAGTTGCGCACTCCGGCGCACCTGCTGCGTGTCACGAGCCACGACCCCAAAGACTTCCTCGTCCACTTCGAGCTGCCGGCACACCGCGACAACGCCGTCCGCCTGGGCTCCATCAACGTCGACGGGGCCTGCTTCACCGTCAAGCCCTGGCATGAGGATGACCACGCCGTGCACCAAGACTTCATGCTCCACGCCCGCGTCGTTGTCGAGAAGATGCCCATGCAGCTTTGGTCCGTCCCCGGGGTTGAAAAGGTGCTCGGCGACAAGTGCATCATTGACCGGCTCGACTCCCGCACGCACGAGCGCGGGCACACCAGGACCTTTGCCTGCTGGGTGTGGGTGTGGGATATGGTGTTCATCCCCACCACGCACACGATCTAGAGGGCTGCTCGCGGCGCCGAGCGCGTCGAGGCAATGCTTGGCTTCTCGCCGCCGAGCAAGGAGGTGGCGCCGCCGCCGCGCGTCAAGAGGCACGACATGCTCATCCACGTCGATCGCGTCGAGGACTGGTCTCTGCTGTCGCGGCGGTCGTCCCACTCCGCTCAGAGTGGCCTCCCCTCCTCGGGCTCGGACGACAGCCGCACGGTACCCACGACTTGGCCGGGAACTTGGACCATGCACGTGGAAGACGGCCAAGGGCAGGGACGGAGGCACCCTGCTCTGGTCTCCCCGTCGGGATGCGGTGGGCTACAGCTCGGGCAGCGACGCGACCGCGACGACCAAGACGGGGCATAGGGTAGGCGGCGATCATGGAAGGACACCCTGCTCGGGCAAGACAAGCTCCCCAGGCGTGATGGAGCCAGCTCCTCGCGCCACCGCAGCCGCACCCCCGACAGCCGCCACGGTGGAAGTAAGCGATCCCAGCAACCGCCCCAGCTCAGGGCCACCCCTTCCCTGCCGCTGCTCCCCAGGCAGGAGGCGAGGGCTGCGGTGGCCGCCGTCGAGCCCGTGAGTGACCCGGTCTCTGCCTTCTTCGACTCTGCAGACCGGACGCTCCCTACGCCGCCGCGCGCCAACGAGGTCCAGCAAGAGCTGGACGAGACGATTGCGGACGCGCTCGCCATCCCGCTCGAGTTCGCTGCATGCCACGCACCCCCCTCCGCGGTGGCCACCACTCTGCAGGTGGGCGCGATGACACAGCAGGTGCTGCAGTTGCAGCTCGGTAGGGGCGAGGCCGCGGTGGAAGAACAACCGCACCTCTTCTCCGACGTGCCCCCGCCCATCATCGCTGCACCGGCCCAGAAACATCCATCCACGCCACCCAAGACCAGAGCCTCCTCAACCCCTGTCAGGCAGAGTGCAAGACAGGCAGAGAACAAGTGCACGGTGCCAGTCGCCCCACGCGCCTCCCTGCTGCTGGTCAAGCGCCTGGGGCTGCTCGGGCCAAAGGAGAAGATGACGGCAAAGGCAGCCGAGGCCCTCATCCTCCGCTTCGACGAGCCACTGTCAGAGGAGGACATTGCGATCATCGCCAAGCTCACCCGTCTCGACCCCGACGCCCTGCGCATCGCCGGCGACCTCGCAGGCCCAGATGCAGAGACTGCAAACGCAGTGTAGTTTCTCCAATGTTAGCACAACCCTGTAATCGTTCTCATCGTAGTCATAGCAGCAGTAGTCTCCGTCAGGCGTTGGCCTTAAGCCAGCATAAGCTAGGGTTGATGTTAGTCATCTTCAGTGTTAGTAGTAGGGCTCAGTGGATCGCCTGTCGCCGGAGAATTATGGGTCCTATTGGTGGTCTTCGGTGACCCCTTGTATGACGGCATGTGTACCTGTTCTTCTACTTCAATAGAATGTTCAGTTGGCGGAGCTTATTTTGTGATCCATGATTAGTTCAAACTATATCATCATGAGCTGGAATGTGAGAGGACTAAACGCCCCTGCAAAGAGAGTTGCAGTCAGAGAGGTGGTCGATGCGCACCGCGTGACAATTCTATGTCTACAAGAAACGAAGATTGATTGCTGGTCACCAGATCTTGTGAGAGACCTGGGCGGCAGTACGCTGGAGGGCTGCGCGGCCTTGCCTGCCATGGGAACAAGAGGAGGAGCTGTGATACTATGGAACAAAAGCCTGGTTAACATCACAACCCACATGATTGGCTGCTTCTCGATCACGACAAAGGTCACTGAAATTCAGAGTGGCTGTGATTTTTGGCTGACGACAGTGTATGGACCAACGGACGACACGCGAAGGGACGATTTCATGGCTGAGTTAGTGAGAGCAGCCCCTCAAATGGGAGAACCATGGATGATCAATGGAGATTTCAACGTCATCTATGAAGCAAGAGACAAGAGCAACTTGAACTTAAACAGGAGGTTGATGGGAAGATTCAGAACAGCCCTTGACAGAGCACACCTCGAGGAAATTAAATGCAAGAACATGAGGTTTACCTGGACAAATGAGAGGGAGGATCCAACCATGGTCAGCATTGACAAGATGTTCTGCAATCCAGAATGGGATGCCCTGTTCCCATCCTACATGCTGTTTGCAGCATCCACAGCTTGCTCTGACCACTGCCCCTTGGTCATTGCAAACACTGCTGCCCCCCGAAGAAAGCCAACTTTCATATTTGAATCTTTTTGGCCTAAATTCCCGCACTTCCAGGAGACTGTCCAGCGAGCTTGGCAGCGACCAGTGAACCACACTTGCCCCATTGCCAGATTGAAAGTTAAGATGAGAAGAACTGCTGCCGACCTGAAGATCTGGGCACACTCCTTGTTTAGCGACGCAAAAGTTCAGTTTCACCTGGCATGTGAGGTGGTCCTGCGGCTTGATGTGGCACAAGAGAGGAGAAGGTTATCTACAGCAGAATTCCACCTCCGCAAGATGTTAAAGCAGAGATTGCTTGGATTGGCTGCAATGGAGCATGCTCGGAAACGACAGGCTTCCAGAATCACTTGTCTTCGTGCTGGTGATGCTAGGACGGCATTCTTTTACGCCAAGATAAACTCAAGGCGAAGGAAGAACTACATCCACTACCTGCAGACAGACACGGGCACGGCCATGACCCACGATGACAAGGCGGCTATAGCCCATGAGCACTTCAGTAAACTGCTCGGCACGAGAAGCAGCAGAGCAAACACGCTGAATTGGGATGAATTGGACCTTCCCTCGGTCAGCAACGACGGACTGGATAACCCCTTCACTGAAGCTGAGGTGTGGGCTGTGATCATGGCATCTCCCGCTGAAAAGGCCCCTGGCCCCGATGGCTTCTCGGGGACCTTTTTCAGGGTTTGCTGGAGCGTGATCAAAGACGACATTAGGACTGTTTTCCATCACTTCTACAGCCTTGCTGATGGAAGCTTCTCCGATCTTAACACGGCTATGATCGTTCTCACCCCGAAGAATGATGGGGCCTCTTCCATGGGGGATTTCAGGCCCATCAGCTTGGTTCACTCGATCGGGAAGCTCATCACCAAAGTTCTATCAATGCGCCTGTCAACTGTGATTAACAGAATCATCTCGGCGGCACAATCTGCCTTCCAGAAGAAAAAGTGCATCCATGACAGCTACCTCTTCGTGCAAAACAGAGTCAGAGCCCTGCACCGTAGAAAAACCCCAGCCCTCCTGCTGAAACTCGACATTGCTAGAGCTTTTGACAGTGTTTCCTGGGAATACATCCTAGAACTGATGAGTAAAATGGGCTTCCCTCCACGCTGGCGCGACTGGACTGCATTGCTGCTATCCTCCTCGACATCGACTTGCCTGCTAAACGACGTCCCTGGGTACTCCATCGACCATCTTCGGGGCCTCCGACAGGGAGACCCCCTGTCTCCCCTGCTCTTCATCCTCTGCATCGACCCCTTGCATCACCTTCTGGAGGCTGCTACGCGTCAGGGTATTCTATCGCCAATCCCGGGGCCGGCAACCAGTATAAGAACCAGCCTTTATGCCGATGACGCCGTAATCTTCATCAACCCGGATCGCCAGGAAGTAGATAGCCTACTGCAAATCCTTGCTAGCTTCGGTAACGCTACTGGTCTTCGGGTTAACCTAGCGAAATCATCTGCTGTGCCCATTAGCTGCACCGAAATCGACCTCGCTGACGTCCTGCTAAACTTTGGGGGGGGGCTACGGTTCAGTTCCCTATCAAATACTTAGGACTACCGATCACGACTGGTAGAATAAGATTAGTCCATCTTCGGTTCATTTTAGATAGGATCAGAGCCAGGCTCACTGGCTGGAAGGGCAAGCTGCTGCTGCTGGCCGGGCGCCGGGTCCTTGTGCGATGCGTGCTCTCCGCCATGCCAACCTTCGCCATCACGGTGCTGCGAGTCCCCAAGAAGTTCTTCAAGGAGATAGACAAGGCCAGAAGGTGCTTTCTTTGGGCGCAAGATGAGGAGATCAGTGGGGGGAAATGCAAAGTTGCTTGGAAGATGGTGACCACGCTGGAGGACCGTGGCGGGCTGGGCATCCACGACCTCTCGACGTTTACCCGTGCCCTTCGTCTCCGGTGGCTTTGGCTCAGCAGGACATACCCCAACAGGCCATGGATTGGCACGGACACCCCCTGCGATGCCAAGGACTGATCCCTCTTCGCCGCGGCCACGGTGGTGACCATCGGGGACGAGGCCACGTCCTCCTTCTGGGCTTGCTCGTGACTGGGTGGCCCACCACTCAAGCAAGCTTTCCCGGCGGTCTTCGCACACTCGAGGCGAAATAATAGATGTGTTCAAGACGCCCTGGATGATGGCAGATGGATCCAGGACCTAAACCACGGCGACTTCAACAGCATCCTGCCACACATTGTGCAGCTAGCCAGAGAGATCAGAAGAGCCGTAATCATCACGCTTGAGGGAAGGCCGGACACCATCCGCTGGACCCTGAGCAGCTCCGGGCAGTACACAACGAAGACGGCATACAACGCCCAGTTTGACAGCGGAAGTACGTGCCAGTTCCGCGCCATGATCTGGAAGATTTGGGCCTCGGGAAAGATCAAAATGTTCCTCTGGCCGTTGCACCGCGATCGCCTTTGGTGCAACGATCGTCTCCAGAGGAGAGGATGGGAGAACTGCTACTTCTGTCCGCTCAGCCGAAGAAGCTTGGAATCATCAGTCCATCTCTTCTGGGAATGCCCGATCTCCCTGCAGGTTTGGCGCAGCGCCGCGGGCTGGCATGGATGCGGCGCCCTGGATCACAGCAACTGGCCGGCGTTATCAAGCACAACAAAGCATGTTCAGTTCATCGTCGACCATGCGGCCCAGGGGGATAAGAGGGGCACCAAGACGATGATCGCCATGCTCACTTGGCACATCTGGTTGGAGCGAAACGAGGCCATCTTCAGAGGCAAGAACCCTAGCGCGAGGAACATTGTCGACGCTTGTCGACGCGACCTAGAGCTATGGAGATTAGCTGGAGCAAAATGCATAGAGCACCCATTCGGGGACCTAACGTGAGATAGAAACCTAAACGCTTTTGGGTGCCTCAGCCAGACCCTTATGTGGCTGCATGTAATCTCTTCTGCCTTCTGATCATTTGATCAAATTCTGTAAACCTCTCTCTGCGCTAAATCAATGGAAACCAGCAAGTGCTGGATATTTCAAAAAAA
>LR738715.1:541197396-541208332 GCA_902687465.1 Secale cereale | reverse complement strand
AAAAAAAAAATACCAGGAGCATGGACTAGAAATTACACTTTCGAGCTCACAAACGATATCCCCTCCTCCCTCTCTCGCCTCCCCCTCCACTTGCACAAAACCCAACCCAGAACCCCAAAACCCTCGCCGTTCGCCTCAAATCCACCACCATTTCTCCAAATATCAGCTCACTCCCTCCCGACTTCGGCTCGGTTTCCAATCCACATGGAGCTGCAGCTCACTCCCCTCCGCAGCCTCCCACTCCACTACCGCACCACCACCAAAGCCACGGCCACAGCAACGGCCAACACCGTCTCCGCATGCTCGGTGGAATCCCAAGCGCTCAAGCCACGGCCGCAGCTCCCACGGCAGGCGCCCTCCCACAGCCGCAGGCGCAGCAGCCCCGTCCACCTCCCTTCCCTCTGCGCCGCCATCGAGCGGCTGGTCGCCGAGGGGCGTCACCGGGAGGCTTGCGACGCGCTCCGGGACGCTCGCGCGGGCGCCCCCTTCGTGGCTCTGCCAGCTTCCACCTATGACGCTCTGGTCACGGCCGCCTCCGCGCTGCGGGAGGCCGCTTCTGCGGCAGGGGTACTCTGGCACATGGAGAGCTCCGGGTTCGAGCCCGACCAGTACATGTGGAACCGGGTGCTGGGCATGTATTTGGTGTGCGGGATGCTCGCGGAGGCGCGGGAGGTGTTCGATGGAATGCCGACCAGGAGCCGGGTCACCTGGGGGGTGATGATGGGCGGGCTGGTTGATGCGAAGCGTCCTCGTGGTGCGCTGGCGCTGTTCGTGGAGCTGTGGGAGGAGGTGGGTGTGGGTGCTGGGCCGAGGGTTGTCGTGGTGGCCGTCCGTGCGGCCACGGTGTTGGGGTCGGTGCACGCTGGACGGGAGTTGCATTGTTGCGTTGCCAAGATGGGGATGTGCGACGACCAATACCTGCCATGTGCACTCATCGACATGTATAGTAAGTGCGGGCGGATTGACGAGGCGAGGCGGGTGTTTGATGAGATACCATGGAGGAGTGTTGTGGCGTGGAACACGATGCTGGCTGCGTATTCTCTCCATGGGCGCAGCGAGGAGGCATTGGACTTGTACCACGATATGTGTGAGAGTGGTGCCGGCTTGGATCAGTTCACATTCTCGACGATGCTCAGGGTTTTCTCTAGGTTGGGTCTGCTGGAGCATGCAAAGCAAATCCATGCGGGCCTGATTCAAAGTGGACTACAAATGGACATTGTCGGGAATACAGCACTTGTTGATCTGTATTGCAAGTGGGGTCAGATGGAAGATGCAAGGCATGTTTTTGAGAGGATGCCTAGCAGGAACCTGATATCTTGGAATGCTCTAATAGCAGGGTACGGCTACCATGGCATGGGGAGTAAGGCTATTGAGATGTTTGAAAGACTGCTGGCTGAAGGCATTGCTCCAAACCATGTGACATTTCTAGGAGTACTAAATGCATGTAGGTTTTCTGGCTTTATTGACAAAGGGAAGAGGATTTTCCAATTGATGACCCAAAATCCAAAAACGAAACCACGTGCAATGCACTATGCCTGTGTTATCGAACTTTTTGGGCGGCAGGGGCTACTAGATGAAGCCTATTCAGTGATAAGGAAATCACCGGTCACCCCAACTGCCAACATGTGGGGAGCCTTGCTCACTGCTAGTAGGATGAACAAAAATATTCAGCTTGCTAGATTAGCTGCGGAGCAACTCTTGGCAATGGAACCTCAGAAAGTAAACAATTACATTGTGCTTCTCAACTTGTATATGAACTCTGGGAAACAGGATGAAGCTTTGACTGTAGTAAGCACCTTGAAGAGGGCGGGGTTATGTATGAGTGCTGCTTGTAGCTGGACCACAGTCAAGAAAAAAGATCACAGGTTTTTCTTTAATGATAGTCTCAACCCCAAAAGTTCAGAAATCTACCAAAGGCTTGATACACTAATGAAGGTGATAAAAGAACTTGGTTATGTTATTGAGGAGGATGAATTGCTCCCTGATATTCTCCCTGATGAGCAGAAGACATTGAAAATGTTTCATAGTGAAAAACTCGCAGTTGCTTTTGGCCTTATTAGCACATCTCCATCTGCTCCCTTGACGATCAACCAAAGCCATCGGTTGTGCCATGACTGCCACAATGTAATCAAATTTGTAACACAAGTTACGAAGAGAGAGATTACCGTAAGAGATGCTAGCAGGTTTCATCATTTTAAACTTGGAACATGCTCTTGTGGTGACTACTGGTAGCTAGGTATGTCCAACTAAATGATTATTCCGCCTTAGCTTTATCTAAAGGCATGTTAATTCCTTGTGATCTAGGCATGCACTGCAATTTGATGCCACTAAAGCAAAGCAATTTATGATTAATCAGTATATTCACTTTCTGAAGTATTGAATGTGAAATCTACACCAGAGTTGTTGCGATTGACCTGCAAGTTATTTCCTAGATGTTCTTTCTATTGCCCCCCAAGTGTGATACTCAAAACATGGCATATGACTGCTGGCATTGTTCTTTCATTGACTCATTGTTCGTTAATCAAAGCATATTTTCCGGTTTCATGAGGTTTCTTTAAATCTTTGCCTTGTCATGTCTGCTCTTGACTAAATATACCAAAAATACTGCTAAATAAAATTTGCTCATGGCCGACGGTTCAGAGGTTCTGAAGCCAACTCTGGGCTGGGAAAACTTGGAAAAGTGAATCAGTAATGTTTGAAGGTTCTGAAGCTAAACAAAATTAGTCAGCATACAAGGCTTGGTAAGCTTATAAGTTCTAAATCCATTTCAGATTTTGGAAAGGTAAATTATAAAGTTTGATTCTCATTGATATGCATGTTTTCTGTGTCTTTCCTTGTTATTTCACTGGCGTCAAAACTCAAAACTTGTTTGCATGTCTTGGTAAATACCGTCTTATCACTCTTAACCTTTATGGCGTGCTAAGAAGAAAAGTATTTTCTTTGAGTACATCAGATCGATACTTTTCCCTGCGTTTTCGGTTTTCCACTGGCTTTACAAACCTTGTGTGAAAGAAGAATCTGCAAAAGTAGCCTGAATATGTGATGGGGTGGCTTTCGTACTGGAGATGCCAATATTTACTTGTGTCCTGCAAGGAAGGAATAAAGCTCAGATGCGACAAAGGATCGAAGGAAAGTATAACACTTTGAGCATCTTTTGACAGCTTGTTTCTAACAGCGTCATAGATGGAGAAAATTCTCCTGTTGCACTTTTGCCCTGGTCTCTTTATCAGCTCTTAGCAATATAAAGGGCCACAACTCCCTTCATTGTAAGCAGGCAATCTTTCCTCCCACCACTTCTGAGCTGATAGAAGTTTGAGAATACAGCTAATACAAGATGGCCAAGATGATAGCTGCTGTCATTGTCTGCGTGTTGGTTTTAGCCCTGGATATCACTGCTGGCATACTAGGACTTCAGGCCCAGGCTGCACAAAACAAGGTACTGTTGCACTCAGATTTTATTCATGAGATGTACTATTTTGAAATAATGGTTTGATTAAACTGATGTTTTCGGCTGTTTCAGCTATATCTTCATGGACGGTTGCTACTGTAGAGTAGTTAAAGGTGCTTCAAACGATAGTTCTATCTGACGCCTGCTCTCATTTGATCTTCTTGGCAGACTAAAAAGGTGACAGTGCTCTTCATCCAATGTGAGAAACCGGTGTATAAAGCATACCAGCTAGGGCTCGCGGCAGCAGTGTTCCTGGTAGTTGCTCATGCAGTGGCCAACTTTCTCGGCGGCTGTGCCTGCATCTGCTCTCAGCTGGAGTTCATCCGGGCATCCATCAACAGGAAACTCGCAGCAACTCTTATAATTCTCTCATGGTAATTTCTCTCTCACCTTAAAACATTATTTTGCAAATCTATAAGTGACTTGAAGAAAAATTGTGGGAAAGCAGCACTTCATTTGTGGAAGTAGAAACATGATAAGATATGAGATGCACCTTTTTTTCTTCTTGAGAACACACAAAAGGGTTGTACGCCATTTCATTAAGCCAGAGAAGACAATTCTAACATGATAGTTATACACTTAGTCAGACAAAAAAACACCTGAGTCCATGGTCTTGGAATTGCTACAGCCCTGTCGGTAAAAATATTCTGGTCTTAAAATTTTACGGATAATAACCATTGTTGGATGTTCTAATAGGATCGCTCTCATCGTCGGGTTCTCGTTGCTGCTTGCTGGGGCCATGTCCAATTCCAAGTCGAAGACATCGTGCGGGTTTGTGCACGGCAAGACCCTGGGCCTCGGAGGGATCATGTGCTTTGTCCATGCGGGGATCACAGTCGCCTACTACGTCACCGCCACAGCAGCGGCACACGAAATTCGTTAGGCCAGTAGGCATCGTGCGTGCCATGCATTTGGCCAGTGAGAGACTACACAGTCTGATACTTTCTCCCAGGAGATAACCATTCTTTTCTTGCTTGCTTTTGTTGTTCCGTATCTTTCAGTTTGTGGTTCGCCCTTTTACCTTTATATATGCAACTCATGGAAGCATCAGGCGCCGACTTGCATCAAAGTTGCACAGAAAGGAATATGATTGTCGTTTGATTGATTCATCACTGTTTTGTTGTGAATGCTTGCCAAACAAACAATGTTGTTGATCTTTCAGCAAATTCATATGCTAATTCTAAATTCTGTCAAGTGGTATCAAATACTCCCTCCGTCTCAAAATAAATGTACAAGGTTGTACTAAACTTGAAACACTTATTTTGGGACGGAAGGAGTAGCACAAAGTAGTCCCAACTTGTATGGCATTCTGTCTTTTATTTCTTCATGTAATATATGTCTCATTTATATCATAAAGATTATAGTACAATCCATGTATGACCTAGCAAAACTGAAAAAACTACATGCTAGCCTTTGAGCAAAGGAACACGAGCCAAGAAAGAAAATTACAATCAAGACCAAAGAAACATCGAGCTTGACACCAACACCCGTCACCTGCCTCCGACACCACCACAGCAACCACTAAATGAGCTCAACGCGGGCTTGACACCAACACACTCACCTGCCTCTGACACCACCACAACAACCACTAAACGAAAAAAAAATGACGAATCACCTTGTTACCTGAGCTCCACGCTGCTTCATGCTGATATGCAGTTTTGCGGACCTCAAGGTGGCTCAACAAAGAGCCATTGCCGTTGAACGAATCAGACGGGGCAACACCCCCTACACGTCAGATCTAGCATCATATCTGCCAGCCATGAACCACGAACCCAAAATATGATCCACCATCTTCCAGATGCCGCCAATGCAGAACATAATCGCATCCGCTCCTCGACCACCTCCCAAGCTCCGTGCCGTCGCAACGGCAAAGCCCAAGGACACAAGTCCACAACGAGGATGCCGCTGCCACATCATCTTGTTTGAACAGATTGGTTTCCAAATTTATTCCCAACCATAGAACCGATCGCCTCGTTGGGAAAGAATCTGGAACTTCTTTATTCAGCGACGCCGCCATCGCTGTATAAGCATCACATTTCCATTTTCGCTAGACAGAAATTCGTCCATGAGGCTCACTGATCTGTGATTCAATCTTCTTCGCCAAACAGAAGATCTTTGCTTTTCCTAGGCAAGGCAATAATGTATACCCGCAAAAAAAAAAGGCAGTTGTTGTATGGAAGAACTAAACCAGCACATCATCTAGTGCGACATATAGACCAGATGATGGTAACAATCAGCTTCTATTTATCAAGTAGTTACAGTGAAGGTCTATACAACACAGTTACTATTGACAGCTCTCGACACCAGTCAGCACTCACCATACACAAAACTGCTCAAAACTTCACCTTCCTATCCCACTAGTTCCATGCTTGATCCGGTACTTTTCGTATCAACAAAACAAAAGAATTGCACAAATCGAAAGAAGACGAGCCAGGAACAACAGTAGGGAGAAATTTTGTTAATTTCAGTCAGACCTCCGGAAGTTCAGAGACACTGCCTACTGATTCCTGTCTCTGATGGCCAGAGGCAGATGACTGATCCTCTGATGCCTCAAGGTCAACAGACTCGTCATCCGTCCTGCCTGGTGGAAGCCTCCTGCCATGATGATTCCTGCTGCTGTGGCTGTGTTTTGCCACCCGGATCAGTGCCTGGACAATATCTCGCATCGATGGCCGCTTTCGGGAGACACGGCTTACACATTTGTAAGCCGCGGCAGCCATGTCATTGAGCTCCTCCACATCAAATGCGCCTTCTAACCGAGAGTCGGCAATTTCCTCCCACCCAGTCTTGCCATCAGCGTTGATTGCAGCCTGATCATAGATTGCACTGTAGTCAGCATTTATAACGATAGTGTCTCAGAAACTAAAATCTGCAACAAAAATAAAGGGGGGCTTCCTTACAAGCTCAACATATTCCATTAAACCTTGTTGAGGGTTTCTGCCAGCAATCAGTTCAAATAGTAGAACACCATAGCTGTACACATCACTCTTCTTTGTAAATGATCGTGAGGACACGTACTCTGGATCAAGATATCCATAAGTTCCACGTATGTTGGCCCCGTTTCTAGTAAGCATTTCTTCTCTTGACAATCCAAAGTCAGCAACCTGGCCAAGAAAGAATTCCTCAATGTCTAGGAATAAAACTTCCAAACAGAAAGGCAACAGAGGGAATGCTGCAAGCAAACCTATTATCTTTAAACATCAGAAAACTTATGTATCTTTATAAGCAAAGGCTAATCTAAACACATATCAGAAGACTCTCGATGTGTATTTATATATAAAGAACTCAGCCAATGGGCACTAGCACCTGTGACATTTTTAATTAGAAAATGAAATAATGAGTACACTCCGCAGAGGATGATAGGCCTCAAACACAAGTAGGCTGGGTACACACTCGCACCTCTAGCAAACTGAGCAACGCTCATATCTCTATAAGATTAGGCTATTTGAGAAACAGGCTGATTAAGCAAAGAATGTTCCGTGAGTTTTCTTCGGCATATTCAGTAAGTACACTACTACATTAGTTATGCTTCTAGACATTAAATTAAAACCCTATCTGAGATAAGGAACAAATGATGACAACATACAACATCATAAACAAAGTCACGATGCTGCTTCCAGTGTATAGCTGTATGCAGGATAAAGTGCAAACCAAATGTCGGCAGTATGAGCTAAGAATACAGAGGTGCAAACTGAGAAACAAATAATCAGAATGTTACAGCTAATTGCTGCAGATGTGATGAATGCAAGTGTTTAACATGTCATCGATACTATGACGAATTACAGAGATGTACAGCATACCCTAGCATGCATGGACTGATCCAGTAAAATGTTTGGTGATTTGATGTCCCGATGAACCACCGGAGGAACAGCCTGCACTAAAAGTTAAGCCAGATGAAGTAATCTCTTCTCTTCGTATTACATCATGGATCATGCTTCAAATTATGAGTTACAACAGCTTACCCCATCATGTAGGTATTCCAACCCCCTAGCAACATCTAGAGCTATATTTACCCTCAAATCCCACCTCAGTGGTGCACTGTTTTCACCTGAATTGACAGAATGCCTTAAGAAAAAAAATAGTATCTAAATGTAACATGTGATACTCTGGCTGTAGATGTACACTCTTATAAAAGATAGATTGACAAGAGAAATCACTCCATTAAGCATAACTACAAAATTTGAATACTGTCTATTGACTTCATTCATATGGAAATCACTGGCCTTCTTTATCTGATAAAATCAGCTAAACGGGTGGTCGTTATTTTACCAAGTGATCAAGAACTATCAAGTTAAAAGGGAGAAAGCATCAAATATTGATGCATTGCGAGACTGTAATTACTAGTATAAGTTATTTTACTTCATGAATTTCATAACACCGTGTTCTTACAAACCTTTTCCTAACATTTTAAAGTTTAAACAGAGTTATGGTAGCAACAAAGCACGGATGTGCCCAAGTAATTACTATAAGAAGTGTTATTACAAATACACATTTCCAGATGGAGAGAATAAATACCATATAAGTGTGATGCTAGGCTCCCATTAGGCATGTATGCATATAACAGAATGTGTTGCCCTTTTTCAGCACAGTAGCCAACCAAGTTCACCAGATTCCTGTGGTGCAATCGCCCAAGAAGTAAGACCTGAAATTAGTTATCCATCAAATTAACAGGCATGCCCATTTCTAGTCATCTATAAACATTAGCTTACCTCATTTTGGAACTCCTTTTCACCTTGCTTTGAATTGTTAGCAAGTACTTTAACAGCCAGTATCTCACCAGATGACATGTCAGCTTTGTAAACAGGGCCAAAGGCTCCTTGGCCCAACAGTTTTGTGAAATTGCTTGTAGCTTTCTGCAGTTCCCTAGATAAAAGAAAATAATGTTCAAAGATCAAATTAAACTACAAGAAGACGCAGTTTCGCGATCATAATTAAATCAGCATAGTTATGTAAAAGATACGGTTCCATGGTTATACTTAAATTAAAAAAAATGAGACAACTTACAGAAAGTATAATAACTGATTTCACCTATTATGATGGCTCCTTTACTTGCTACAACCTCTGTATCAAAATATAATACGTTTGGGAGTAATATTTACGGTCTGGCGTTTTATCGCAGCCTCCTTATATTTATAAACTACTCCCTCTGTAAACTAATATAAGAGCGTTTAGATTACTAAAATAGTGATCTAAACGCTCTTATATTAGTTTACGGAGGTAGTACAATATATCACTGGGCTTGTATGTGACATGTTTTCCTATCCTTCACTCATGTTTCTTCTCTCCAAAGAAGATCAGGTAGAATCTTTTGTGTGCATTTTCTCTTTCTAGTACAAACCAACTGTCATTACTTTCTCTAGTTCCCACCATCCTATGGAAAATTTCCACTCTGACATGTCAACAAGACAAAAAACTAAAAAAAGGAACCCTTGGAGTTGGTAGTTCAAGGCATATAATAGTCCAAAAGAGGATAACCAACCTACGACAGGAGCTTCATTTCAGAACCGACAATAGATAACTTATCAAGATCCTAAAATAGATCAGTAATTTGGAAGCAAATTTTGTAGGGCCTAGTTAATGATACAACTATGAATATTGCAACCATGAGAATAGAGAAAGATCAAGGGAGCATACTTGTACGCATATTTGGGTATCCCAGAAGCTGATATTAGGCTCTTCCTTCCAGGCCCTTCAATCCACAGAGATGGTCCACGATCTTCAAACTCTCTTGGCGATTCCTGCCCTGTAGTTGAGTTTGACAGCTCTGCACATGTATTAACACCATTTGCACGGATGGGGATAGTCGATGACCTCCTCGAGCTACTACTCCTTATTTGCGCCTGAGAACGCCGATACCTCATGCACAGGAGTATTCCAACTGCCAGCAGCACCCCTATCACCACACCAACCGTGGTACCGATGATCAGACCTTCAGAAACCCCATTCATCCTCCCCCAGTTCAGTTACAGATCCTAGCACCTAGGATATTGCATCCACCACATGGAAGCCCTGACGAGGAACAAGACCAACAGCTGTGTCTGCCCTGCCAACAAGTACAACAGGGGATAGTAAATTGGAAGCTTGGAACAGTGACAGCATGTGGGTTAGCACATTAGGTGGCTTTCGGGGTCAACATCATGAAATGGAAATGCAATCTTTAGGCAAACTTTGCCATCTCAACTGATGTCACATCAAAATACCAGATCTTTGACAAACACGGGGACACCACTGATAAGGCACAAAGTTAAGAGCTAATTTATTCACGCCAAGTCATATTGCACAGAAACGGTGGATATTACTGGTGAACTAACTTCCAAACTGAGAAATTGCTTTTCATAGACCTTTTTGTCGTGAACTAATTTGTCATTAATACCACACAAACGTACAAAATAATCTCAATTTACATAAAAATTACACCATTTGCTATGAAACAACTGAAGAATAGCTGCGGCTCTCTACAGTAGTTTTATACAACAGTACGTAGTAGGAGTACTAAGATTTGGGGGATTTTTCGTCGTAAGAACTCAGGAAATTTCACCTGATGGCGCAACGATTATCTCCACAAACACTTATAAATCACCAATGCAAATCACAGAGGCGTCAACTTCCACTTCGGAATGTAGTACGCTTCTGAACCTCAACGCCATTAAAATCAAAAAACCCAGGGGAAAAAACTTCCTGGAAGTACACACTAGAAACGATCCAACGTTGGAACGAACAGGAAGCCTAGAATAGCGAGGCATAAAACTGGCGGAAGAACCACCAAAACCCAAGAAAAGATCGTATGAACCGATGAAACGAACTCGGAACCGCGCCCGCGCCTGCCAATCCAAAGATCAAGAAACCGAATCAAAGAAACTTACGGGAGCGGACTACCTGAATGCGGGCGGAGACGGGGTCGCGGGCGGGTGAACCCGCGCTTGTTCGGATCGGCTCCGGGCGGCGATCCCACCGGAGAATGCCGGCGGATTGGGGTGGAAACCGTCCGGGAAGATTTGGTGCTGGCTTGGTGTCCAAGAGAGGTGAGAGAAAGACGACTTTCGAGAGTGTAACTTCCTGTTGACAATAAAGCAAACAAAACAGAGGGGAAAGAAGAAGAGAAAAGACAGGTCCGGGAAAAAAGAGAAAAGGGTAGGGCCTGGGGGTAGTTTTGTAATTGTGCATGAGTTTCAAATTCACAGTCATCTTTAGAGCTTTCAAAATACTACTACTATACCATGAGCCTCAACAAACTTGCAGACTTTTCAAAAGCACACTATGGTCCCACCTATTATAGAACATGATTTGTTCGATGCCAGAAATTGGCATGCTGATGACATTTCTAACCGAAACCTTATAATCGGTTAGAGGAGTAAAAAAAACCCGACTTTACTCTTTTAATTGGGACCTAGCCGATCCCCAATAATCTTTAGTGCAGAAAAATTTCCTCAGCCGCCCATCCCGCCCTGATAAAATCGTCACTCGCCTCTCTACCTCCTCTGCCTCTTC
>LR738715.1:540976589-541197282 GCA_902687465.1 Secale cereale | reverse complement strand
CCCTCCCCCGGGGTCATTTCCCGATGCCCCCTCCTCCCAATGGCTGGACCCCATGGTCGGCGATCCCTACTGTCGATCCGCAGCACGGATCCACGCCCGTCGCGTGGCTTCAAGCGGGGCCTCCTCAAGCCGCCCCTCCTCGCCAATGCGGCCCTCACCCTCCGCATCTCTGACTTCCCTGACCTCCCTCCGCTGTCGCAGTCGCAAGGGAAATACCTCGACGTCCGCCAACGGCCGTGGGGGACGGATGGTGGAGATAACGAACCACGAGACCCACACCAAAAAGTGGCTCGAGTCCTTCCACACAGCTGAGCTCACCACGCTCGAATACGACTGGTGATAGCTTCGGTTCCACGACGCGACATCGGGCCTAAACTTCCAATGGGGGATGGCACCCATCCACCTCGTCCCGCCGACGCCCAGAGTGGTGAATGCGACCATGGCTCGGGAGGACCGGGAAGCGAGGGAATGCCTCGAGGCAAAGGCCACCGACGAGAAATACATGGCGGACCTCCGCCACCAGCACCCCGAGATTGTGGAGGAGGAGCGAGCGATCTTCGCGAAACGCGTGGTCGACGGGGAGGTCATCATCATCTCTGACGACGAGGAGCAAGGCGGCGACGACGACAACAAGGACAAGGAAGGAGTTCGATGTTGAAGAGTGGCGGCTTATCTTCCCCAACTCCGGCGATGACGACACCGGCCCAGACCCAATGGGCGATGAAATGTCAAGGCAAGATTGGTTCGATCTCTACCATGGTGATGATGATGAAGAGTAGTTTAGCTTTAAGTTTAAATTTATGTTTTAATTTTGGTTGTTCGGACAATGTGTCCAACTTCGGATGTTTAATTTCGGTTGTCAAGACAAGGTGTCCAATTTTGATTGTTTAGATCAGAACTAGGTTGAACTTATGCAAATTTGATTTTAAATCTAGGAGTTCGGCTAGGTCCGACCAAAAGTTAGTGGAGTAAAAATCCTCCACTAAGCTTTGCTCGCCCGGATCGTCCTCTTTTTTTTTGGGATTGGTTAGAGTTTCCCTAATATATTTGACAAATGTCAAATGTTGGCTAGTGATTGTTTGGCTACTAACTTTTTTTCATGAACCTTGTCAAAATGTTTTTTCTTGACTTTTGATTTTGAGAAATATTGGCAATGCCAATTGTTAGTATCAAAACAATTATACTCGAACTTACATGATCATCTACGTTCCCATCTTTTTCTACACCCGAGAAGAGACAACAAGTCTTTAGAGCTTTCAAAATGTTGTACAACTATCTCAATAATTTTGAAAAAAGAATGTGACTTTCCAAATACACATTCGTAGTTCCGTGTCGGGGGAAACTGTCCACCACGAACACCTATGGGACCGGAGCCCCTTGTTTGTGCGGTGAGGGAGCGGAGGGAGCACAAAGAGCAGATCGTGGAGAGCACGCGGGCAGTTTACCCAGGTTCGGGCCGCGATGGACGCGTAAAACCCTACTCCTGCTTAGACTGTATTGAGTTGGGGAGCTCGGGAGCTTGAAGAACTAGCTACACCGAGCGAGTGAGCGATCTAGGTTCCGAACCCTTTCTACGTTGTGCATGGGCCTCCTTTTATAGCTCAAGGGGTCACCGACAGGTGTCAACGTAGGAGAAAGGGTAGAAATGTAATAGTGGTGGTAGTTGTAACAGTGCGGGAATAGTGGAGCTACAGTGGATGAACAGTGGTCACCACCTACTTTGACAGTGGGGGACAAGAGCATTTAATGCCCGTCGCCGTCGACCCCAAAAGCGCCCGCCCTTGCGTCTCTGTTTGCCACGGCGATGGCTTTACCCCCGTGGAGTGCCACCGTGTCCCCCAGGCTGCGCAGCATCCGCCACGCGTCCCTGGAGTGGCCCCAGGGCGACGCGTGGTTCGATGAGCTGGAGCGCGGGCACACAGCGTAACTCTCCCCGGCACGGGCCCGGGAGCTTGTCGGGCTCTGAAGCTTGTCGCTCCCCGGGCCCTGCCGGGGCGCATGCCGCGCCGAGGCATGTCTTCTGAAGTGTAATCTTCTGGCCTTCCTGGCAAGCTCCTCTTGCCAGGGTCTTGTGCTAGTGAGGTAATCTTGAGCCTGGGACGGCCTTCCCGGCAAGCTCCACTTGCCGGAGTCTTGATCTTCTGTCTTGTATACTTTGTTTTTGAATGGTTTTATATGGAGCAGGAAGGTCTCCGGCAAGCACGTGGTAGGCCCTGCCGCGGGAAGCTGCTACTGCCCGTGCACAAGTTGGGGTACTGAGGTACCCCTACCTTAGTACACCGACAGGAGCCCCCGGGCCTGGGCCACACACGGTGCCGAGCGCTGTTGGGCCAGGCCCAAAACAGTGCACGGGCACGCGCGGCCCACGGCGCGCCGAATCCACTTCCGCATCCGCCGCGTCCCTCCGTAACGGCACGCGTCGATTGCGGCGTCGTGGGATGGGACGTGGCCACGTTCTTTTAATGGAAAGAGCGAAACGCCCCCCACTTCCCCATAAAAGCAGAGGAAGCAGGAGCGGTTCCCCTCCTACGCTTTCATTGCTTCTTCTTCCATCTCCAGAAATTCCCCTTTGCGCTCCGCCTCCACACCTCCTCCGCCGTCTTCCGCATCCGCGGCGCCGCCGGACTCTTCGTCCCCTTCCCTCGCCGCCTCCGCCATGGCCCCGAAGACCGAGAAGTCGAAGGCGGAGAAGACCAAGAAGGAGAAATCCGAGCAGGCGGCGAGGCTTGCTCTTCTGCGGAAGAGGAATGTCGTCTTCGCGCCGCGGCTCAGCGCGCGGGAACTCTGGAACAAGTACTACTTGTTCTGGGCCAAGAAGACCAAGGCGCATCCCCGCACCCGAGTCTATCCGGCCGCCGCCAAGGACTCGTACCCCGGCGGGTATTTCTTCTTCGCTGCTTTCTTCCATTGCGGCCTTTGTCCCCCTTTTTCTGAATTCTTCTGCGATATCATAAATACCTACAACCTCCACCTTCTAGACTTCACCCCCAACGCCATCCTCACGATGGCGGTTTTCGCACATCTGTGCGAAAACTATATTGGGATCCATCCGAATGTAGCGTTGTTTAGGCATTTCTTTACGCCTAGAGTAGAGGCCGGCGCTCCCCTCTCCGGAGGAATCTCTTGGGTCTTCCGCCTGAACAAGAAAGAGTCCTACTTGCCGGGGGAACTCCGCGGCAAGTGGGAGGAGTGGCGCGCGGACTGGTGCTGGGTAGTTGAGGACGAGCCGCAACCTTTTACCGCGCCGCGCACAGCAGCCATCGTGCGCGGCAGGGACTGGAGTGAGGTGGACTCGGACGACATCAAGCTCAACGTCGCCCTCATCAGAATTCTTCGTCTTCGGGTAGCAAAGTTGTCCGTCGGAGAGGTAGGAACAGACTTCCTCCGCCGCCGCATTGCCCCTCTGCAGGAGAGAAAGAGGCCAGCATGGGAGTACGGCAACGCGGCGGACATAATGAGGCTGCGCCCAGGGCTAAATTATAACTTCACGGCGCTGGAGCTGAAGGGGATGGTCCGGGAACTTTTTAAGCACGACCCGGCCCACCCAGAGTGGTTCAGAGCTCCCCGGGGAGTGGTGCCCCTCTGCAACAGCACGGCCCGGGATCCTCTTCGCGCCATGATGCCCGCATGCGACTCGCATGGCGTGGACCGCACATGGATACCGCCCAAGCCAGCAGACGTCATGAGCTTCTTCGACAACCTGGTGGAGGTGCCGAAGAACAAGGATGAGATCAAGGGGCTCACCCGGGACACCACCGACCAGGAGATTGCTTATATAGCTTCTCGGGTAGAGGAGGCCGCTGCAGCCGCAGCGGCAGGAGAGTTTGGCTTCACAGTTGAAGAGGCAGAGGCTGCGGAAGCGTCCTGCCAAGCAAAGGAGGCGGAGATCCGCAGGCTGCTGCAGCTTCCTCCCGACGAGCTCGTCGGGGTCCCTTCTTTGAGGCACTCCGGGATCCCCGGAATCGTGACCGAGGCCGCGGCGAGAGGCGGCGTTGCCGGGGGAAACAGAGGCGCCGCAGGGAGCGGAGGCGCCGGAGGGGGCGGAGGCGCCGGAGGGAGAACGGCCGCAGGGCAGGGCGCTGGGCCCAGCGAGCCAGCCGAGGAGGAGGAGGAGGACGCCGGGGCCGGCGAGGACTCCGATGGATCCCTGGGGCTCTACAACGACGACCTTTCTTCGTCATCGGAGACCTCCCCGCCCCGGGTAAGTCCCAGGCGATCTCCGCTGAAGCGCCTCCGCAAGGCGACGACGGGGGCGAGGGCGCAGGCGCCTCGACAACAACCAGCTCGCCAGGCGGTGCGAGCTACCCGGGGAAGCCAAGCTGCGACGGGAGCGCCCGGCGCACCAACCACGGCGGGGGCGACCCGCACACGAGCCACGGCGGAGGCGCCCCGCACGTCAGCGCCAAGCGGAGGAGGGTCTTCACAGAGCGGAGCGGCCGCTCCGCCCGCTCCCCGGGCCTCGGCGTCCACAGGGGCGGGGTCTTCGCAGCCCCCAGCCCCGGGGACCGCCAAGCGCCCGAGGGAGCCTTCGTCTCCTGCTCCTCGCGCGGACGCGCCTCAGGTGGCGTTCGACTTCTCTGCCCTGAGCGATGACGACGGCGACGAGGAACAGGAGTAAGAACTTAAAGTTTTTTTTGCATCTTCCTTAGCTTTGTCTTGATTCTTCTCTTGTTGACTCTGATCTTGCTTCTTGCTTTGATTTCAGGACCCTGGCCCAGCGAGCGGTGAAGAAGGCCAAGGTTCCCGTCGTCGAGGTCGAGGACGACTCGCCCGTCGCGGCTATAGGGGACGCCCCGGCGACGAGCTTGCCGGACCCGAGCGCTGCTCCGAGGAGCAGCCCCCAGCGCAGCCCCCTGCGTAAGTCTGGGCTTGATCTTTCCACTTGTCGGGCGCGCTTGAGGATTTTGTCTTGTGCTAATATCTTGATGTTTTTGTCTTGTGCAGAGGTGGAGCCGCAGCCACAGGAGCATCCGGAGATCGCTCCCGAGGAGCCGCAGGCCCCGCCGTCCCCGCCAAGGGCGAACTCTCCGGCGAGGGAGAGCGCCCCGCCAAGGGTGGGTACTCCGCCAAGGGCGAGCACCCCGCCAAGGGCGAGCAGCCCGGCGAGGGCGGCCACCCCGCCAAGGCAGAGCTCCCCGGCGAGGGAGCCCGCCGTCGACGATGTCCGTCAAGGTAAGTTTTGTAATTTTATCTTCTCAGATTCGTCTCTTTTTGGATATTTGCTTGAACTTCTTCTTCTTTTTCTTCTTCTTCTAGATCCTCCTCCCCCCGAGCAGATGGAGACGGAAGTCGTCGTCGAGGAGGAGGGCGCGCAGGGCGGCGGCGGCAACGCCCCTGTCGTAGAAGACACGGCGGAAGCCGCCGAACCTGCCGCGGAGGAGACTGCTCCGACCGCAGACGCAGCGGCCGGGGAGGGGGACGGCGACCGCACTGCCGGCCCGGAGGCGGCAGGAGCATCGAGTGCTGCACCGGCCGCCGACCCCTCCGCCGGAAAGGAGCAGTCGGGCTACTATCTTGAGGCTCCCAACGGCGTCTTCATCCAAGTGCCGTGGGGATCCTCGTCGCGAGCCCCCGCGGAGGGAGAGGCCTTTGACGGAGAGGTTCTCGCCTCCGCGGGGCTGAAGATTGTCGAGGCGCCTGGCGGGAGCGACGGGCCTGAGGAGGAGAAGTTGCTTCATCAGCTCCTGGCCCTTTACCGGGCCAGGCAGGCGAAGCTCGCGTCTCGGGAGGCCCTTGCCGCCAAGGCCGCAGCTGACATGGAGAAGCGCGCGGCGGAGCTCCGCGCCGCCAACCAGGCGGCCCTCCGCGATGTGGCGGAGGAGCGCGAGAGGCTCGCCGGGGAGTACCAGGAGTGGCTCCTGGAGAAAGCTGAAGCCGAGGAGCAGCAACGACTCGCCGGGGAAGAGCTGTCCCGGCGAGAAGGAGAGCTCACCCAACGGAAGGTCAACCTCGACTCTCACGAGGAAGACCTCGCCGCCCTGGAGCAGGCCCTTGGCGGAGAGCTGAAGGAGGCGAAGGCCGCGGCGGACGCCGCGGAGACCGCCAAGAAGGAGCTCGAGGCCAAGGTTGCGCAGCTGGAGGAGTACTTAAAGGCGAGCTCGGAGAGGGTCACCACGCTCAACATAGAGCGCGAGAAGGACGCGCACACCAATTCTGAACTCCAGGTGCGCCTCTCCAAGCAAGGCGACGAGCTGAAGGCCGCCAAGGATTCCATTGCAGATCTGGAGCTGAAGGTCTCTACGCTGAAGGACTCCCTTGACGCCGTCCGGGACCGCGAAACCAAGCTGAAGGAAGAGCTCCGCAAGGAGCGCGGCTTGGTGGAGAGCGCTGCCACTTCAGCTGAGAACTTTCGCCGGACCGTCGAGGTATGGACCGAAGACCTGGTGGCCTCCGCCGCTGCCATCGACAAGGAGCTGTTGGCGCTGAGGGTCGAGCATCTTATATACTCTCCGGATCCAAACCTCCCCCACAGCGCCAAGCTCAGCCTTTTCTTTAGAGGGGTCGCGCCGGCCCTTGCAAATCTTCAGAAGAAACTTCCCGCGCAACTGGCCGAGGAGTCACGCCAGCTCTGCGCGGGAACCTTGGAGCGCGTCCTGACGAAGATAGTGTACCGCAATCCGGGCATAAATCTCGTCAACGTTCTCCGCAGCTTGCCGACCGACGCGGATATGGAGGCACTGAAGGCGCAGGTCGCCCATATTATCGCCAAGGTGAACAAGATCTCCAGGGTTGAAGGCGACCGCGTAGACTAGGCCTCCTTTTCTTTGTCTCTTTCGTTGCTGCAAAGTGTGCCATGGGCACGAACTTATTAGGGATTGTGGCAAGTTATCCCTTGTAAGATATTATCTTATTTCGATCAATTGATGCAGTGTTATCTCCCTTGTTTTGGTCCTCTACTTTGTACGTTTTCAACCCTACACTTCTTGGGAACTTGCCGGCAAGGGGCCCTTGCCGCGAGCGCTGAGCACTGGACTCCGAGCAGCCTGCTGGCCAAGGCCTTACCGGCAAGCAACCTTGCCGCGGCTAGTCGCAACGCACTTAGCTTGCTGAGCGAACTCGAAAACGAAGCAAGGGCGCGACACTTGTCGCAGCTCACTTAAGTCGTTGAGCGTACTCGAAAACAAGATAAGGGTGCGGCTAGCTACGGGTAGGTTCCTTCGCGCACAGGTTTTCCATACAAAGTGTGGTTGTTCAAGGAAGATAACTAAAAATTTAAAAATTTGAACTGCTCAAATTCTGGTAACTTAGCTTTCATGATCTGTGTGTTCTCTGCTCCGGCAAGCTTCTCTTTCTTGAACAGCACTTGGTTCATCTCCTACTTGGTTCATCTCCTCCTTCCCCCCCGGCAAACTTGTGCGCGAGGAGCATTCCTTCTGCTTAAGAAGCCAGTAAAAAGAAGAGGGAAACAAGTATACGGCCTTTCGGCGCGATAATGCTTACCGGATACGTGTGTCGCACAAAATGCCAAATAATGCATGCAAATAACAAAGAAGAGCATGGAGAAGGCAAATAGCGCAAAACACAAAAGCTTTACTGATGCACGGGATCTGCGCCCGGCTTTGTACAAAGGGTTACATGCAACAGCGGCAAAGCTTTTACAAAAGGTGGTTGCCGGAGCGGATCACGGCAACCGCGCCTTATGGGTGAAACTTGCGAAGATGCTCTATGTTCCAGGAGTTGCTCACCGGTAAGCCTTCTTCGGTCTCAAGGCGGACAGCGCCGGGCCTTGTGACTTGTCTCACCCGATAAGGGCCTTCCCACTTCGGCGTCAACTTGTTGGAATTCTTGGCGGACTGAACACGCCGAAGAACAAGGTCGCCTTCCTCGAGACTCCTGGCTTTAACCTTGCGGCTATGATAGCGACGCAAGGCTTGCTGGTATCGAGCAACTCGTACAGCAGCCTGGAGACGTTCCTCCTCGAGGAGCAATGCATCATCTTGTCGCAGTTGCTCTTGCTCGAGCTCATCGTAAGCGAGCACTCGAGGAGATCCGTATACGAGTTCTGTGGGGAGAACTGCCTCTGCTCCATAGACTAGAGCAAAGGGTGTTTGTCCGGTGGCTCGATTTGGTGTCGTTTTGATTGACCAAAGAGCCGCCGGTAGCTCCTCTATCCAGTTTTTTCCGCACTTGCGCAGCCTGTCAAAGGTCCTTGTCTTGAGTCCACGCAGCACTTCAGCATTGGCCCTCTCCGCTTGACCATTGCTCCTCGGGTGAGCAACAGAAGCGAAACAGACCTTGGCGCCAAGGTCTTGGACGTACTGCATGAAGGTGCGACTAGTGAATTGCGTACCGTTGTCGGTGATGATCCTGTTAGGAACCCGAAACGGCAAACAATCGACCTGAAGAACCTGACTGCTGACTGTGCTGTCACCTTTCTCACTGGTTCCACTTCCGGCCACTTTGTGAACTTGTCGATTGCGACGTACAAGTACTCAAAGCCCCCGACAGCGCGAGGGAAAGGGCCGAGGATATCGAGCCCCCAGACCGAGAAGGGCCAGGACAAAGGGATCGTCTGGAGAGCTTGAGCTGGCTGATGAATTTGCTTGGCATGGAACTGGCACGCTTCACACTTGGTTACTAGTGCAGTTGCATCTTGGAGGGCTTCTTGTCAAAAGAACCCTTGCCGGAAAGCTTTCCCGACAAGCGCCCTTGCGCCAATGTGGTGGCCGCATATGCCTCCATGTATTTCTGCCAACAGCTTCTGTCCATCTTCTCTGGAAATGCACTTCAACCTGACACCATTAAGTCTTCTTCTGTACAGCTCGTTATCCACGAATTGGTACATACTTGACTGCCTGGTTATCTTCTCTATCTCTGCTGGGTCGTCGGGAAGTTCTCCAGTTTGCAGAAAACGGACGATCTGCTGCGCCCATGCCGGAGCCCGAGGCTCGACGGCAAGGACTAAAGGCATGAGGGTCGCTGCGGGGACCCCAGCTTCTATGGCAAGGACCCCTGGTTCTGCCGGAGCTGATGGTCCCCCGGCAAGCTCGCCGGGGCGAGGCTTGTCAGGAACGCTTGCTCCAACTGTACAGATCCGAGGATCTGCAGGAGCAATCTGTTCCTCAGCGTTCTGACCGTTGATCTTGGGGACCTTGGCGGCGGCCTCGGGAAGATCCGCCGGCAAGTAGTCGCCGGAGACCAACTTTCTCTTTTTGGGCTGTCCAATTGATGGTGTAACGGATGGCTGAGTCAGCTTGAGCGGGAAGGTCCCTGGTTCCACAGGTAACTTCATCGCAGCACACTTTGAAAGGCCATCTGCAATGTCATTCTGAGCTCTTGGAACGTGCTCCATTTGTAGACCTTCAAAGTGTTCTTCAAGCTTCCTCACTTCATCTACATAAGCTTCCATCAAAGGGCTCTGGTAACTCTTGTTAACTTGTCGGACCACCAACTGAGAATCTCCCCGGACAATCAGCTTCCTGATCCCAAGTTCGGCCGCAATCCTGAGGCCGGCAAGCAAGCCTTCATACTCAGCAGTGTTGTTTGTCGCTTGCTCCCTGGGAAAGTGCATCTGGATAACATACTTGAGGTGTTCTCCGGTGGGCGCGATAAGTACCACGCCGGCACCGGCGCCTTGCAGCGAGAAGGCACCATCAAAGTACATTACCCATTCACTTGTCGCTTCTTGTACGGGTACACTCGTTTCTAGAACTTCTTCATCGGGCATTGGGGTCCATTCGGCTATGAATTCTGCCAAAGCTCGGCTCTGTATGGTTGAGGTACTTTCAAACTTGAGTCCAAAGCTCGACAGCTCCAGTGACCACTCAACGATCCTGCCTGTTGCCTCTGGATTGTGTAATATCCTCTTCAGCGGAAAGCGAGTGACCACTGTTATCTCATGTGCTTGGAAATAATGGCGCAGCTTTCTCGAGGCCATGAGGAGGCCGAAAAGCAACTTCTGCACCCCAGAGTATCTTGATCTAGCCCCTTGTAAAAGGGAGCTTACAAAATACACTGGGCGCTGCACCATCTTCTTCCGCACTTCTCCTTGTTCCTGCGCAGAGTCGTCCTTGTCGGGGCCAGAGCTTGTCGGAGGAGCCCCCGGCTTGTCGCTGGATTCGCTTGCCGGTGGTGCTGATTCCTCGTCGGCCTCTCTCTCCGCTACTAACGCAGCACTAACCACCTGGTTGGTTGCCGCTAGGTACAGCAGCAACTTCTCATGTGGTCTAGGTGCGACAAGTATTGGAGTAGAGGATAGGTACCGTTTCAAGTCTTGCAGCGCTGCCTCCGCTTCCGGAGTCCATTTCATAGGACCTGCCTTCTTCAAGATTTTGAAGAAAGGAAGGGCGCGTTCTGCAGACTTCGAAATGAACCTACTGAGGGCAGCCACACAACCTGCAAGCCTTCTGACATCCTTGACGCGCTTCGGGGCCTCGATCTGCTCGATGGCTTTTATCTTGTCGGGGTTAGCTTCAATCCCCCTCTGTGACACAAAGAACTCGAGAAGCTTGCCGGAGGGGACTCCAAAAACGCACTTCTCGGGGTTCAACTTAAGCTGGATCTTGCGCAGGTTCTCAAATGTCTCTTCCAAATCTTGAATCAATGTATCCCTGCTCTTGCTCTTCATCACGATATCATCCATGTAAGCCTCTACATTTCTGTGGATCTGTGGCTCAAAAGCAGTGTATACTACCCTTGCAAAGGTTGAGCCTGCATTCTTCAATCCAAAAGGCATGCGAATAAAGCAATAGGTGCCACATGGAGTGATAAATGCAGTCTTCTCTTCATCTTCCTTGGCCATGAAAATCTGGTGGTAGCCTGAATATGCATCGAGAAAAGAGAGCAGCTCACATCCGGCAGTGGAGTCAACGATCTGGTCAATGCGCGGCAAGGGGAATGGATCCTTGGGACATGCTTTATTCACATCGGTGAAGTCTATACACAGTCTCCACTTCCCGTTGGCCTTACGCACGACGACTGGATTTGCCAACCACGTCGGATGGATCACGCCTCTAACTAGGCCCGCTGCTTCTAGTTTCTTGATCTCTTCGGCAATGAATTCTTGGCGCTCCACGGCTTGCTTTCTGACCTTTTGCTTGACGGGCCGCGCATGAGGACAAACAGCAAGCTTGTGCTCAATCACCTTCCTGGGAACACCGGGGATGTCAGATGGTTGCCAGGCAAACACATCGACATTCGCCCGCAGGAAGGCAACGAGCGCGCTTTCCTATTTGCTGTCAAGTGTGGCACTGATGGTGAAGGTACCACCAGTGCTGTCCTCCTTGGCGGACACCTTCTTGGTTGCCGGAGGAGCGGCCATCCCCTTCTTGCACTTGCCGGTGGAGCTCGATGGAACGTCCTCGACGGCAGCGCAGCACTCCGAAGAGGTGCGGTTGCCGGAGTGGGCCCCAGAGCACTTGCCGGACTTGGTCTTGGTCTTCTTCCCCCCGGGAGCTTCAGCGGCAAGTGTGTCCTTCTCTGCCGCGGCTGCTGCATCCCGGTAGATCTTGTCGGCGCAGACAAGCGCATCTTTCTTGTCACCATGGACAGTGATGACGCTTATCGGCCCCGGCATCTTGAGTACGTTGTAGGCGTAGTGGGAAGCTGCCATGAACTTGGCGAGGGCGGGACGACCGAGTATCCCATTATATGGTAATGGGATATCGGCGACGTCAAATGTGATGCGCTCAGTTCTGAAGTTGAGCTCCCCGCCAAAGGTCACCGGCAAAGTGATCTTCCCCTTGGGCTTGCTCCTTCCCGGGTTTATTCCTTGGAACGAACCGGTTTCTTCGAGCTCGCCATCTGGGATTTGGAGTTTCTTGATCACAGCAGAGGAGATCAAGTTCAGCCCGGCCCCGCCGTCAACCAACATTTTGGTGACCTTGAGGTTGCGGATGGTGGGTGAGACCAGCATCGGCAAGCACCCGACCGCAGTGGTGCGGTCAGGGTGATCCTCAAGGTCAAAAATGATGGGCGTGCTGGACCATTTGAGGAGCCTGCGCGACTCCACGGGCGGCTCTGCTGCATTCACTTCCCGCACCCACTGCTTGAGTTGGCGGTGGGAAGTATGCAGAGAGGCGCCACCGTCGACGCACAGGACTTCCGTGGCCTTCTGGAACTCCTGCTCGCTGTTATCTTCATCCTCCATGTCATCGTCGTCGTCTTCTTCGTCCTTGTCGCGGCCCCGGGGAGGTCGGTCACCTTGCCGCTGCTTGGCCTTGCCGCGGCGTCCTCCCCGGCCATTGAACGGCCGCTTCTTGCTGGGCTCTCCTCCGCCACCTTGGGCCTTCTCCTTGTCGCGCCGTTCGTACTCAGCTTTCTGCTGCTCGACGAGGTATTCGACGCGTTTGCAGTTGGAGAGGTCGTGGCCCTTGGTGCGGTGGATTTTGCAGTATTGCTTGTCGGAGCCGTCCTGCTTGTCGGCTGCCGCTACAGGGGCAGGCTCCTTGCCGGAGCCGCCAGCCTATGTTTGCTTGGCGGGAGCCTCCTTGCCGGACTTCTCGACGGCAAGCACTTCCTTCTTGTTCTTTCTTCTGTTGTTCCGCCGCCGGCTCTTCTTTGCCGGGGCGGCGTCGTCGCTGTCGCTTCCCCCTGCGCCAGCATCCTCCCCGGGGAGTCTCCTCCCCTCTTTTGCGCGCGCACACTTATCAGCTAGAGCATAAAGCTCGCTGACATCCCGTATCTTGGTCATGGCCATCTCCTCACGCATGCGGCGGTTACGTACGTTCTGGTGGAACGCACTGATAACCGCAGCAGGGTGGACGCCGGGGATGTTGTGCTGCACGCGGCTGAAGCGCTGGATGTACTTGCGCAGAGGTTCTCCTTCCTTCTGGGCCAGAATGTGGAGATCACTCTCCTGGCCGTGGGGTTTGTGGCCGCCCGTGAAGGCGCCAACAAACTGGTGGCAAAGATCTGCCCAATAAGAAATGGAGCCTTCCGGCAAGTGCATAAGCCAAGAACGAACGTTCGGCTTAAGCACGAGCGGGAAGTAGTTCGCCAATATCTTCTCGTCGCGCCCCCCGGCAGCCTGCACTGCGATTGTGTAAATGCTGAGGAATTCCGAGGGGTGCGTCTTGCCGTCGTACTTCTCCGGTACGTCGGGCTTGAAGTTCTTCATGCTGGGCCACTGGACACGCCGCAGCTCACGGGTAAACGCCGGGCAACCCGCCGTGTACGGCAAGTCGCCTGGCTCACCGGGCGCGTACGTGTCAACAGCGGCTCCAGCTCGCTGATCTGATTGTCGCCGAGCTTCTCGGCGGCGCTCGATCGTCGTTCGAGCGTCTTCTTGTCGCCGGTCGTCAAGGACCTGGCGCTGGTCCCGACGAGCCCGCGGATCCGACGACGCCGTGGAGTCGTCGTCGACGTTGATCCGGCGGGGCGGCGTCTTCTGCTTCCGCGGCGGGGAGTGCACCGTAGTTGCACCCCCGGCGGTCTTGTCGCCGTCGGCCTTCGTCTTCTCGACTTGCCGCGACCGCGAGGTCGCTGGCTGTTGCGGAGAGTCGTTGTTGGCGAAGGCGATCAGGCTCTGGATGGTTGCCCTCCAGTCTTCGGCCTTGTCTGCCGCTGGAGGGAAGTCGAGGAGCAGTTGCGCCCTTGCGAGCGCTTCTGCTGGAGAGGAGGGAAGCGGGGGTGAGCGGTGCGAGGAGCGGGATATGCTCGGACTCCTAACTGGGTTAGAAGGAGCAGGGTCCCGCCCCGGCGACCGCGCCTTGCTCGTGCCAGGACGATGGCCCGGAGCGTCCCGCGAGCCTCCGGTTTGCCCTTGGCCCAGCAAGCGGATGCCACCTCCTGTGGCATGGCGCTGCTGGGTTGTCGTTTGCTGAGATGGACGTGGCGCGTCCACGGAGACCGAGGCTCGGTCGTCCGTCTTGTCTTTGGATTTGGTGGCGCCGCGAGTTCCCTCGCCGGCGACCACCCTTCCGACGGCGTCTCCCCCGCCCACCGTTTGCTCCGGTGGCGGCGGATGAGACGCAGACGGGCCTGCGACCTCCGAAACCTTCTTCTTCGGGGCCATGGCGCTGTTGTTGATGAAGCTGACGAATTTGGAGAGGTTGATGAAGAATGCGCCCGCGTGAACGCCGGACCAGGTTCGCACAACCTCGACGCCCCCTACCTGGCGCGCCAAAGATGTCGGGGGAAACTGTCCACCACGAACACCTATGGGACCGGAGCCCCTTGTTTGTGCGGTGAGGGAGCGGAGGGAGCACAAAGAGCAGATCGTGGAGAGCACGCGGGCAGTTTACCCAGGTTCGGGCCGCGATGGACGCGTAAAACCCTACTCCTGCTTAGACTGTATTGAGTTGGGGAGCTCGGGAGCTTGAAGAACTAGCTACACCGAGCGAGTGAGCGATCTAGGTTCCGAACCCTTTCTACGTTGTGCATGGGCCTCCTTTTATAGCTCAAGGGGTCACCGACAGGTGTCAACGTAGGAGAAAGGGTAGAAATGTAATAGTGGTGGTAGTTGTAACAGTGCGGGAATAGTGGAGCTACAGTGGATGAACAGTGGTCACCACCTACTTTGACAGTGGGGGACAAGAGCATTTAATGCCCGTCGCCGTCGACCCCAAAAGCGCCCGCCCTTGCGTCTCCGTTTGCCACGGCGATGACTTTACCCCCGTGGAGTGCCACCGTGTCCCCCAGGCTGCGCAGCCATCCGCCACGCGTCCCTGGAGTGGCCCCAGGGCGACGCGTGGTTCGATGAGCTGGAGCGCGGGCACACAGCATAACTCTCCCCGGCAAGCACCTTGCCGGGGTCTTGACCTTGCCGGGCCCGGGAGCTTGTCGGGCTCTGAAGCTTGTCGCTCCCCGGGCCCTGCCGGGGCGCATGCCGCGCCGAGGCATGTCTTCTGAAGTGTAATCTTCTGGCCTTCCTGGCAAGCTCCTCTTGCCAGGGTCTTGTGCTAGTGAGGTAATCTTGAGCCTGGGACGGCCTTCCCGGCAAGCTCCACTTGCCGGAGTCTTGATCTTCTGTCTTGTATACTTTGTTTTTGAATGGTTTTATATGGAGCAAGAAGGTCTCCGGCAAGCACGTGGTAGGCCCTGCCGCGGGAAGCTGCTACTGCCCGTGCACAAGTTGGGGTACTGAGGTACCCCTACCTTAGTACACCGACATTCCGCATATTGATGGACTCGTCACTAACTTACATGATTGTCTTTGTTCCAATCTCTCTCTATTCCGTGTTCTCCTAACCTTCTGTCATAGCCGGTTTGCGTGTCCGATAGATTTCGACGTTCAACCTGATAGAATTGGGTAGAGCCAATGGCAGATCGCCACTCAATTGAGGGCGGGGTTCTTACCTTCCCTGCCACCAATAACATGCACTAGCATCAGGCATGTATCTTTCTTCGTTGATGTTTTTATATAGATGCTCTCGCCACATCTTTTGTGACACCTATATATACATGGTTTTATGCGACTCTCTGCGTCGATATTAAACTTAGACATCGACATGTCACTACCAAAATTAAGGCTCACCAATATTAGCACTTCCCTTGGGCGTGTGGACACCCTCTTTTATGAAATCCCCCTCTTCGTGTGAGCAAACATGGTTTGATCTCTTATTATTTTTGCTTAGGGCATCTTCTCTAATTGCCAACATAGACACCGCTCTTCAATATAACCGCCCTGCTTGTCACACCTTCTCTCTTACTTGATGCATTCTTCTAACGTGCAATATTATTACCGAGCTATGATCCATTTGAAATTCTAACTCTAAAATAGTTGTTTCCTTTTTGCAGGGAAACTCTAAAATAGGTGTTCATCGTAGAGTGCGAGAATTCCAGACAGCCACTCATCGATGATCTGGATCACATACTTTAGGACTCCTTTGGATAGTAGAGATTTTAGAGGATTTTTTGAATCCAAAGCATATTTTGTACGAGGGCCATTTTGATCATAGGATTGGGATCACCATTTTTTAAATGCAATCCATTTTTGTTCCCTCTATTTAATACTCCCTCCGTTCCTAAATATAAGGTTTTTTAGACATTTCAAATGAAATACAACATACGGATGTATGTAGACATATTTTAGAGTGTAGATTCACTCATTTTGCTCCGTATATAGTCACTTGTTGGAATCTCTACAAAGACTTATATTTGGGAACGGAGGGAGTAGGATTCTGAATAAAAGCTCACACCTCCTTTTTTTCTCTCTTTGTGAAGTCCAACAACCTACACTCTATCTCCATAATCCTCAAAAACTTTTTTTTGCAGACTTTTGCACAACACGAAAACATCAATTACAAATTCCCGTGGTTAGAAATTATGTACTAGTAGGATTTTCTTTAACGGTTCATAGTAGTAGTGCATGATATCACACTCATTTTTTTTTTCTGTTTCTACATCTTTCAAATTCATGCGACTCAATTGGCCTTGAGCCTGCACAAGGATAGTTTTCTTTTTTTGAGGATCATACAAGGATTGATTTCTTGAGACAAAGGCGAAAAGGCAAAAGCGTGCAATTTGCACGATATATTTTTGACGAAAGGTATTTGCACGAATTTTGAGCATCCTCGAGACGTGAGCTCAACTCAGCTCAGGTACTGCCGTGCCGTGGGCCCTGCGGCGGCAAATTTGACTATTTTGACCTGTTGTGGCAACAAATTCACAAAATGAACTGCTCGCGAAACTATTTCACTCCCGTAACCCTTTTGTGCAGCGCCCGCCACGACGGCGCTGCACCCTTCTGTGCAGCGCCTGCAACAGAGGCGTTGCACACCTGTCCACCGTGGCAGCCCCTGGCCCGCACCCAGGCCGTGCAACGCCTCCCACTCAGGCGCTGCACATTGTAATGTGCAGCGCCCCCGAGCCAGGCGCTGCACATTGTAATGTGCAGCGCCCCCGAGCCAGGCGCTGCACAGGCAGTTATCCACCAGCCGCACGCACGCCCAATCCCCACCCCTCCCATTAACCCTTGCGGCTGCTGCATCTTCTCCTCCCCCTCCTCAATCCCCATCTCAAAAACTCTCAGATCTGAAGCTTTTGTCCGTGGATTTCTTCCCCCTTCGATCCTACAAGGTACACTCCTCCGATCCCCTTCTTTCTATCCATACATTTTCTCTTTTTTGCAAGATTTGTGTAATTCTTTTTAGATTAGATTAGAATATTGCATATGTGGGATTTGTGATTTGTAGATGATGATGTTAGATGGTATTTGATGGTATTAGATTATGTTAGTGTAGTTAGTATTCAAGTAGTGTTAGTTTAGTTAGATGAGTTAGATGAATTTAGGAGAGGGGGAGGATGATGTTAGTGTAGTTAGTAACTTAGTAGGCTTAGTTAGTATGTTAGTGTAGTAAGATGAGTTAGATGAATTTAGGAGAGGGGGAGGATGATCTTACTGTAGTTAGTATGTATTGAAAATAGACTATGTTAGATGGTATTAGATGAGTTAGGATATTATTTTAGATTAGTTAGTTGTTATTTTAGATGGAAACCTACATTATGTTAGATGGTATTAGATGTTATGTTAGATGAGTTAGGATGATATTTTAGATGAGTTAGATGTTATTTTAGATGGAACCCACATTATGTTGGAAACTCTTCTATGTTGAACCTACATCGTGTTGAATACATTTTTTCAATTTTTTTCAAATTGTTAGGCTGATGGAGTGGCTTCTCGATGATCACTGGGACAAACAACACCGTTCTTACGCTATGTCCGTGGATCAACGGGTAATAATGAAATTTACCGTTGTTAATTATTTCCGTTAATTTTCAAACACATACCCCATATTTAATGATTTATTTGTCTTGCTTGTAGGAACTTGCACCTCTGAAGCTTCGGGCTCACAGAGTGAACCTTGAAAGGATGCGCTATGATGAGCGCTACACACCTTATGTTAGGGAGGCAGGACTTCTCCCTTTCATTCAGCTGGTCAGCCGGTCGACGCCACCCAACAATGCTGCGGCACTCACCGCGCTCATTGATCACTGGAGGCCTGAGACGCACAGTTTCCATCTGCGGACCGGGGAGATGACGGTGACGCTTCAGGATATAGCAATGATCACCGGTCTTCCTGTCGATGGCGTTCCTTTATGTATGAGCACTGATTCAGATGGGTGGCGCCAGCAGATGGAAGCCCTTATCGGCATGGTTCCTCCAGAGCCTCAGGAACCAGCAGATGAAGGCAAGAAGAAGGAAAGAGTCGCAGCCGGTGCCCCTTACACCTGGATTGCCACGCACTTTGGTACCTGCCCTTTGGAGGCTGATGAGGACACGGTGAGGACACATGCTCGTGTCTACATGTGGTATGTTATATCCAGGACTTTGTTTGCTGATGGCACAGGAAAGAATGCTCCATGGATGTGGCTGAAGGCGTTGACCGTCTTCAATAGCAATTGGAGTTGGGGTTCGGCGACACTGGCTTACTTGTATAGACAGGTATGAAGTTGTTCATATTTCATCTCGTTGGTACATGTTGAATGCGATCTTTCTTTTAATACGATCATGTTCTTTTTTATGTGCAGTTGGACGATGCCAGTTGCAGACTATCTGGAGGTATCGGTGGATGTTTGCTCGCTCTTTCCGTATGGAGCTGGGAGCGTCTGCCGGTTGGACGACCGAAGACGGTGAAGTACGATCCTTGGGATGATAAACAGGACCCACTACGGCGCCCCACTTGGGCTTACAAGTGGGATGTGTTAAATGAGATGACGGATGATCCATCGGTCATGTACAAGCTCTACAGGAGCGAGATGGACGCCATCACGGCTGAGCAGGTTAGTCGATATTGCATAAGTTTTTATCATGCTTATATCTTAACTAGATATCAATTTTGCATTGTATCCCCTTTTGCAGGTTGTATGGGAACCGTATGGCAGTGGAGACAGTTTTGGGAACCCTATGGAGTTCGAGCTCAATCAGATGTGCACTAGGGATAGGGAACTCTGGCATATGCGGTGTCCACTCATATGCAACTGGGCGGTCGAGGTTCACCTGCCACATCGGGTGTACCGCCAGTTTGGTTTGTTCCAGGCATTCCCGCCGGAATGGCAGGACACGGATCAAGTGCTACACGCGTAAGATATAACTAACATTTAGCACCTAGATGTTTGTCGGCCTCATCGTTGGTTCTAATAGTATGTTTATAACTTTCAGGTTGGATAGGAAAAAGCAGCGCAAGATCAAGGACTGGGCCAAGCATCACAGGAAGTTTGTCGTGGAGTGGCAGTATGCTGTTGATCAAGCTAGGCGCAACAAAGGAGCCCCTCTTCGTCAGCACTGCCCGTTGGCGTTCAACAACTATCTCACATGGTTCCTTGCAAGAACCCGTGTGGAGGTATGCAAGCCTGCCTATGCTGAGGATATTTTGGATGATCCCACCGTATTCGATGAGATAGCCCGGCACGAGTACAACTCATTAATTCGTAAAGGAAGCTCAGTGATCCCTTCAGGCCCAATGATGAACTTTGTGGTATTTGCCCTTTACTCTTTTCCATTCACACTATTTACATCTTCGCTGGCCTAACACGTTTATACCATTTGTGTTCATAGCGTTCCCAGATCAAGAAAGCAGCCGATGAGACCGATAGTATACTGGAAACAACCCCGGCTGGCAAAGACGATGGGGAAGGTCCCCTTCGAGCATTCCTTAAGGTTCACATCTCCTTCAAACTAGCACTTAACATGTGTTTGCACGTTTCTTCTCTCATTCACTTGTTCATGTTGCAGCGCCAGGGCCAAAAGTTAAGGCGGCTATCTAATCTTTTCGGTTGTCGTGACCCCGAGTACGTATCACCAGAACGTTCTGGGTCGGCGACACCATCAGATCCCATTTCTGGCGATGGTAATCCTTTGGATGATGAGGATGTTGGTGTGGTCACCCAAGAGGTATGGCATTGCTAACTAGATGCTCACGGTACGGTTGTTGTTGCAATGCTAACTACATGCTCACACACGGTCTTTCCTTAACTTTTGTGTTTGAATAGGCTCCTGACGATATGGTCTTGGGGCAGTACAAGCCTCGTTCTGCAATCAAGTTAAAACCTAGGAGGGCATACAAGAAATACACACCCGATGACTTTACCCAGAAAGGCAAAAGGGCGGTCGAAACCTCGCGGATGGCGGCTTTGGATGACTACTTGGATGACGATGAGGATGAGGAGGCGGAGCCGCAGCCGGAGCGGGTTCCTCTTCCTAGGAAGGTCAAGAAGACATGTGTGAAGAACCGAGGTGGAGCCAGCAAGCGCGGAAGGAACTAGTCATATTTCTATATGTGTCTCTTTTTGTAATGTCGAACGCTATGTCGGACTAGTGTCTCTATTCCTATATGTGTTGAACTTGTCCTATTTATATATGTCTTGACTAGTCTCTATATCTATATATGGCTTTGGATGGGGGAGTGGGGGTCCAGCGCGGCTGGTGGATAAGTGGTAGTGCAGCGCCTGGCTCGGGGGCGCTGCACATTACAATGTGCAGCGCCTGGCTCGGGGGCGCTGCACATTACAATGTGCAGCGCCTGAGTGGGAGGCGTTGCACGGCCTGGGTGCGGGCCAGGGGCTGCCACGGTGGACAGGTGTGCAACGCCTCTGCTGCAGGCGCTGCACAGAAGGGTGCAGCGCCGTCGTGGCGGGCGCTGCACAAAAGGGTTACGGGAGTGAAATAGTTTCGCGAGCAGTTCATTTTGTGAATTTGTTGCCACAACAGGTCAAAATAGTCAAATTTGCCCCCTGCGGCACTTGGCACATATTGAAATGACCGCACTGCCCTTGGTCCCCTTGTCCATTCCAGCCGGTTCATCGGTTGTTGATTTCTTCCCCGACTCCAACGAACCGGCTCCTGACCCGGCCTTAGCTCACTGACTATCCGGTCCAGACGTTCTGTTGGGTCCACGTGTCATTGTCCTGGTGTATTGGTGGTTTAGAAAGTAGCGTAGGCTTGCAATTATGGTAATGGGCGTGGCGCCAAGTCCGGAACCTGCCCCGCTGCCTGCTGTATCAGTCTCATCCATCTTGATTCATCAGCGAATAAATTGACGGTTGAAAAATGCAAATCACAAATGTTGAGACCCAGTAGGAAAATACTCCCTCCATTCCGAAATATAGTGCGCCCGCGCTTTTCGAGATCCAACTTTGACCATAAATTTAACCCACGAGACCGACTGCGGCGGGAGAAAAAAATTACATGATTGAAAACTTCTTTTGAATACGAATTCATTGGTATAACTTTTGCTTCAGCCGCAGACGGTCTCGTTGGTTAAATTTACGGTCAAAGTTGAAGCACGTGGATAGAGGAAGCACTACATTGTGGAATGGATGGAGTACTACTCCCTCTGAACTAAAACCACAACATAAGTTTTGGATCGGAGGGAGCACAAGTATTTAACATATTTTTTTAACAAAATAGTCCAAATACATGTGGGATGAAATTGCGGTTGTTAATAGTAATAGTGTCGGTATGTATTGCATGGAGTATGTGAGTGCCGGCTGATGCATGCGTCGTGCTCTACGTCTTTAGCTGATTTCTTTATTATTATTATTATTATTATTTTGATGTACGCAGTACATAATAGCTCTGCCCATATTATTCATACGACGTTTTTACAGTTCAATTTAAACTGTAAAAACGTCTTATATTCTATTAGAGCGGTAGTACATCTTTAGCTGATTCCATTTGATGGTCATTAATTTTTGCTGATTTTTTTTGTTATTAGTACTAGAGAACATTGGCCTGTGATCGACCACATGGTCGTTGGGAGTACACATGCAATGGATGCTTGACTTGCGGAAGCACGTAGGAGACATGTACGCACATAACGACCTGCAATTTCCTTATACACGTACACACGCACCGCATGATGGCGTATCCATGTGCATACATATGCATTGTTAATTATGAATGGCGACCCTAACATGCATGCCTGCATCGATCGTTCCATGCCTTCCTCCAAATGGATCAATCGGGATAACCATAACTTTACCAAATGCGCCCAATTAGAGCTTTAGCAGAGTCGTCGTATGACACTGGTTGGCATGATAACCGTTGATATAGTGATTTTGGTCTAAAATGGCACTCTGGGAGAGTTGTAGTATACTTTTCCTGTCGCCATTATTATGAAGCACGCGCCATATCTAGCGAGCGAGCCTCCATATTTAGAGGTTATTGCATTGGTTTGGAGTGTGTCATCCGCCAACCGCTCATGCAGGGAAAGTTTCAGCCCAGTATGTTCCTCCCGCGAACTGTTCGATCAATGTGCGGTCTTTTGTATTGCCGCTGGCAGGGCCGCAACCGCTTATCCACGAGAGAAGAACACCAATTAATGGTTGTTATCGACTCATCGTGTTTCGCATCAATTTTCCACCTGCACACGGTAAATCACCCATGTTTTCTGTCAGAGCACACCCGTTTACAGGTATATAAACCTCCATCGCCCCCTTCGCCGGCACCACCACATCCATTATCTTTCTCCATCCCCGTCATCTACACCCTCACCTCAATTGTCCCCCTTCATCGTCTGCAACCCCTCACCCTCTCTTCCCCCACTAACATGTTGGTGCAGTCGTGCCCTCCCCGAGGACCTTTCCCTGGCTAGACAGTTCTGGGAGAAGGAGTGGGACTTATCCGAGTGGGTCGCGAACTCTTGGTCGGCTCACCAAGGTGATGATCTGACGAGGTTGACCTCGGCTCAACGAAGCAACGACCTATCTAGCGAAGGTCGGCAGCCTGGAGCAATGTTGTCAGGCTGGTTTGACGCTGGCGTGATGGTGAAGATCGACTCAAAAAAAGGCTCAACAATTTCCGAGTGTGCGTTTGGAAACAAAACACAATACTTTAGAGAAAATTTCCTTCGAAAAGGAGGTCCAATAACCTGTTAATGAAAAGATGGACTCGGGTCAGATTTGTTTTCGTGTAGAAAATAGATCTGGAAATTGATGCACCCTTCAGACGTTTCCCAGAGTTTAAATGGCCAGATCAAGCTGAAATTTGGGGAGATGGTTGAGGGAGTCCTGGATTTAGGGGTCCTCGGGTGGCCGGAGTACTGAAGTTGGGCCGGATTAATGGGCCGTGAAGATAAAAGCAGAAGGTCATTCCCCGTGTTCGGATATGACTCCTATGTATGTAAAAAGACAAGAAAGATATCCGGATGTAATGTTTCCTTCCTCCCCAAGTCATCTCTGTACAACCCAGACCCCCTTCGGCGTGTATATAAGCCGGAGGGTTTAGTCCGTAGAGCCAGAATCACAATTACTGTAGGCTAGACTGCTAGGGTTTAGCCATTATGATCTCGAGGTAGATCAATTCTTGTAACTCTATATTCATCAAGATCAATCAAGCAGGAAGTAGAGTATTACCTTGATAGAGAGGGCTTGAACCTGGGTAAACATTGTGTCCCCAGTCCCTTGTTACCATCGATCCTTAGACACACAGTTTGGGCACCCCTACCCGAGATCTGCCGGTTTTGACACCGAAAGTGGTAGATATAAGAATTATGCGGCCAATGTACAATTGGATCTTACAAAGAATGTACGAGTTGGATGCTGGACTCCTCTCCCTAAACTCGTACATATTACCGTCCAGATTCGACATGGCTCCAGTAGATGAGAGTTTACCGGAGATTCCTCCATCGGAACGCGATGAAATTTTACAGGGTTGTTCTGGACTCAATTCCGCACAATTCCACCGAAGCAATGATCAAAGCAATGCTCAAGGAGGCAGGGAAGGCAAACACAAATCCACTGTCAAGAGAAAACTGTCGTCAATTTCTAGACGAGCCATCGATCTCATGCGATCACACAACATGCTCTCAATGAAAGCACCAATGTCGGTGTAAAAACCGACAGATCTTGAGTAGGGGGGCCTGAGTTGTTAGATCGGATCGATGGGTAACATGAGAAGAACACACAGGGGATGTACCCAGGTTCGTGCCCTCTCTATGGAGGTAAAACCCTACGTCCTGCTCTTGTTTATATTAAGAAAATATCGAAGTACAAAGTAGATCTACCTCTAGATCGTAAGTTGTGGTTTAAACCCTAGGGGTATGATGAATGGGTATATGTCTCTACAGACTAAACCCATCGGCTTATATCATGTACCGGAGGCCTAGCATAACAAGAGTCCTGGTCGAATACGTCGTTGGAGAGGAGTCCTTGTCTTGATCACCAAGTCTCGTGGAATCTTCCTCGTCTATTTCATGGGACGCCCGAAGTGGCCCATTAGTGAACCTCCATGGGGGTCCTCGGCCCGACCCACCCGGTCGAGAGACATCGTGGTGAGTACCCTCTAGTTCAGGACACCATCAAATACGATAGTGTTGGGTGCACTTATCTACAAGGAAGGCGGTCAGCTCAGCATTCTCAATATATTTGTTGGCCGAGTGGGAACCAGGGTACCACGGGCCACTTGCCTACGGCCCAGGAAGGGCCGCTTGGCCCAAATCATGAGGCAGCCCACCAGTGGGCCTCGCGAGCTAGCAGCCTCATGAGGGCCCTGCCCCGCGAGGGGCTCTCTTCCATGAAGGACTTCACTGAAACCACCATCACGCTAGGCGGCCTCGTGAGACCCCTCCTAGCAAGGCGCCCTCTATTGAGCCCTCCCAAGGAGCCATGCAGGGCGGGTGCCGCCCGCCACATGGGTGATGTCGATAAAGCAGGCGCTAGCCTGTGCGGCCAGGAGAGTTTCCCCTTCGATGCTACGGGAGAAGTTGTGCCAACCTGCCCTCAAAGCAAGTCCCAAAGGTTTCCCCTTTGGTGCAAGCAGACCAAGATGGTGGTGCGGCAGGACGAAGGTCATCGTGGAGCCACAAGCGCTTCACGGATAACACCTTTTGTAGGCAAAGACGACCTTTCGCCATGAGAAGCACATGCGCATGTCCCCTTTCGAATTGCCACCATGTGGTAGCCCTTTCCTGCTCATAATTTTGTGGAAGAGGCCAAGGCATCTATATAAGGGGCAAAGCGGCCACCATAGCAAAGGATAGACTCCTGCCCAAACCCTAGCACCACTGCTAGTACCACAGAGCTCCAGCTCATCTTGTAGCTCCGAGAGCCTTATCCACAAGAAATACAACTAAGTAGGAGTATGATATTACACCGCAAGGTAGCCCAAACCTAGGTAACTCATTGTGTCTTTGTCACGCCTAGCTAGTAGCACCGTGGACGCAAACCCAAGCCTCCAGAGCTCGAACCAGGGTTTTGGAGGATTTACCGTGGATCAGAATCAATCCCCCGACATTTGGCACACCAGCTAGGGGCTTGGTTTTTGCGGCTCGAGCTTCAACACCGCCATGGCCAACACTAGATGCACTCGTGCCCAGCGCCGGGCCAACTGCGTCTAGACATAGCCCATCGTCGTCCCTAGCATCTGCCACGACCGCGCGACCAACATGGGCACAACACTGGAGGAAGGCTCCTACTCCGGCCACCCTTTGGTCGGGTAGCAGTAAGAGCCGCCGCCCACGCGCGTGGCCACGGTGAGTTTGCTTGCCCGCTGGCCCCGTTGTCTGCGCTCCACATGGCGTAGGAGTTGCTGCGCTACTGCCCCCATCGAGGATGGCTCCAACACCTGGCTCGCCCGCATCACCAAGCTCATCAACGTCGCCAGCGATGCCTAATACGCCAATTTTGCATCATGTTTTCTTACTGTTATTTTCAGTGTTTTTTTCTATAATAACACTTTGGGAGTAATTCTAATGCCTTTTCTATCATAATTTGCAAGGTTTATATAAAGAGGGAGAATACCTGCAGCTGGAATTCTCGACCTAAAAAAGCTACGTCAGAGATACCTACTCTGCACATCTCCAAATGGGCTGAAAATTTACGGAGAATTATTTTGGAATATAGAAAAGATACTGGAGAAAAAGGATTCGGGAGGAGGCCACCCAGGTGCTCACTAGGCACCAGGGCGCGCCACCCCCTCCTGGCGCGCCCTAGTGGGTAGTGGGCCACCTGGCCACTTGTGGCGACCATCTTCTGGTATATATTCACATTTGACCTAGAAAAATAAGAGGAGGACTTTGGGTATGGAGCGCGGCTGTCTCGAGACGAAACTTGGGCATGATCACTTTTGCTCTCCGACGAAGCGATTTCCCCGAGGATACTTCCCTCCGCGAGGGGGAAATCAAAGTCATCATCATCACCAACAACCCTCTCATCGTGGGAGGATCAATCTCCATCAACATCTTCACCAGAACCATGTGATACCTTAGATTGGTACCTGTGGGTTGCTAGTAGTGTTGATTACATCTTGTAGTTGACGCTAGTTGGTTTATTTGGTGGAAGATAATATGTTCAGATCCATTATGCTATTTATTACCCCTATGATTTTGAACATACATATGCTTTATGAGTAGCTACTTTTGTTCTTGAGGACATGTGATAAGTCTTGTCATAAGTAATCATGTGAATTTGACATTCGTTTGATATTTTGATGATGTGTATGTTGTGATTCCCTTACTGGTGTTGTGTGAACGGTGAATACATGCCACTTCACCATCTCTGGGCCTAAGGGAATGCATTGTGGAGTAGTTAATAGATGATGGGTTGCTAGAGTGACAGAAGCTTAAACCCTAGTTTATGGGCTATTCCGTAAGGGGCTGATTTGGATCCATACACTTAATGATATGGTTAGATTTTATCTTAATTCTTCTTGCGTAGTTGTGGATGCTTGCGAAGGGGGTTAATCATAAGTGGGAGGTTTGTTCAAGTAAGAACAACACCCCAAGCTGGTCCACCCACATATCAAATTATGAAAGTAGCGAACACAAATCAAACCAACATGATTAAAGTGACTAGATGAAATTGTCGTGTGTCCTCAAGAACGCTTGCCTATTGTAAGAAACTGTTCCGGCTTTCCTTTGACACAAAAGGATTGGGCTACCTTGTTGCACCTATTGTTACTATTGCTACTTGTCACTTGTTACAAACTATCTTGCTATCAAACAACTTGTTACCATAATTTCAATGCTTGCAAAAATTACCTTGCTGAAAATCGCTTGTCATTTCCTTCCGCTCCTCGTTGGGTTCGACAATCTTACTTATCGAAAGGACTAAAATTGATCCCCTATACTTTTGGGTCATCAAGACTCTTTTCTAGCGCCGTTGCCGGAGAGTGAAGCGCCTTTGGTAATCGGAATTTGGTAAGGAAACATTTATATTACGTGCTGAAATTTACTGTCTCTTGTCACTATGGAAAACAATCCTTTGTGGGGTTTGTTCGGGGTACCTTCACCTCGATAGGAAGCACAAAGAGTTTCCCCTCAACCTAATACACCTACTAAAAATATTGGTTATGAAATTCCTTTGGGTATGATAGAGAAACTGCTAGCTAATCCTTATGGAGGAGATGGAAAATTACATCCTGATATGCATCTAATCTATGTGGATGAAGTTGGTGGATTATTTAACCTTGCAGGTTTACCTGGAGATGAAGTTAATAAGAAGGTTTTCCCTTTATCTTGGGGGGGGGAGCATTGACATGGTATAGGCTATGCAATGATATTGGATCTTGGAGTTGGAATCGATTGAAATTGGAATTTCACCAAAAGTTTTATCCTATGCATCTAGTTCATCGTGATTGGAATTATATTTATAACTGTTGGCCTTCTGAAGGAGAATATATCGCTCAAGTTTGGGGGAGGCTTAAGTCAATGTTATATTCATGCCCCAATTGTCGGTGTCCTGGGAACGGCGGTACCCAGGCTTGCCTGCCTGCGGCCCGTGACGTGGCTCCATCGGCGGCCTGGTACGACCCAGTTCCAGCAACCACAGCTCAAGACCCTTGTGAGGAGCCAAGCCTCGCGAGGCAAACGACGACAAGACCTCCCTGGGGGCAGCCTCTCTAGGATGGATCCCGAGGAGCGGATATATCTATGCAAGGTGCACCTCGGGAGGTTCACGTGACGTGAGCCATGACGACCAAGGCTAGGCGGGCGCCAGCGGGCAGAGTGTACCAGTTTCCCCTTTGGTGCTAAGGGGGTAAGCGCAGGCGCGGAGTCCCGAGGAATCAAGCAAAGGTTTCCATATCGGTGCAACAAGAACAAGGACCGTCAGGACTGCAGAATGGAGGTCATCGTGGAGCCCGGCGCGGCGTCACCACCAGAGCCTTTGGCAGGCGAAGACCGCTTTTGTCAGGATAGCTTGTACTAGTTGTTCCCCTTCAAATTTGGCCGTTGTGGGATCCCTTCCAGCCTACACTTGGGAAGAGGACCAAAGCCACTATAAATAGGACCTAGCCACCACCATAGAGGGGATCGAATCCATTCCACCCTAACCATACCACAAGATCATCCGAGCCCAAGAACACCTCTCCTCCTGAGGTTGTTCATCCATTGTACTAGTTCATCCGTAGCCCCATGAGGCAATCCACCACACACACCGGAGTAGGGTATTACACCGCAAGGTGGCCCGAACCAATATAAACCCCTGTGTCCCTTGTTCTTTGAGTTCGTCGTGCTTGGTCGCAGAATCATAGGGCGAGCGCGCTGGAGAGAGAGTGTTCTTCGTGCGCACCCAAGAATTCGAACCTCTCTAGGGTTTGCGGAACCCGAAATCTGACATTTGGCGCGCCAGGTAGGGGTGCGAAGAAGTTCCGCATCTCCGTCCGCCTCGCTCTCCATCCATCAAGCTCCCATGGCAGGCGCCGCCCCTCTAACCGGCTCGATGGGCGTGCGCGGCAGCGCCGCGAGCCACCGAGCTTTCACCCCCGCCTTGCGATAGGTGATGTGACCACCCAAGTTTAGGCTGGAGATGCCGCCTCACTACGACGGTGCGGTAGACCCGGCTGGTTTCCTCCTGTCCTATGAGGAGGTCGTTTGGGCGACCGGCGGCGACAACAAGGTCATTGCCAACTGGTTCCCCATGGCCCTCACTGGCGTATCGTGCCTGGTTTCTCCACCTGCCAGAGTCGTCTGTGGCCTCCTGGGAGGAGCTACGCGACATCTTCATTGTGCGCTTCGCGGCACCGGCGCCCCACGCTGTCGTAGCCCTTTTCGGCGGCTCTCAGGTGCCGCCCTCGGATCGCCACGTCAAGCAGTTCTTCCGCCAAGTGGGCACCGCCCGAGTCTCGCAGGGAGTCCCTCCCGGATGGGTGACACCAGAGGCCGACCTCACCTTCGACTCAAGAGACCACCCAACGACCATCGCGGGTGCAGGTGCACTCTCGATGCTCTGCACCCCCACCATCTGTAATGTGGCGGTAACCAAAACCCTCATCGACGGCGGGGCCGGGCTCAACGTGCTCTCCGCGGAAGCCTTCGGCTTGCTCCACGTGTCGCACGGGCGGCTACGCCCTACCAGGACGTTCTCCGGGGTTATCGACGACTCCATCAGCCCCCTGGGGCAGATCCGCCTCCCTGTCACCTTCGGCACCCACGATAACTACCACACCGAGCTTATCGACTTCGACATCGCCTACATCGGCTTCCCGTACAATGCCATCCTCGGGTATCCGGCTCTGGCCAAGTTCATGGCAGCGACTCACCCCGCCAACAACCTCATGAAGATGCCGGGAAGCAGCGGCGTCCTCACTGTGGCCGGAGACACCAAGGAGGCCCTCAAGCTCGCCTCCAGAGCCGTGGCGGCGGCACGCTCGGCCAATGAAGCGGCTCCGAAGGCCTTGGGGGCTGCACCAGCAAAAAAGAAACAACTTTTCTCTCAAGACCGAGCCAAGACGAAGCAAGTGCCGGTTGACGAGGACGGGGCGTCGGGAGCCACCTTCACCATAGGCGCTAACCTTCCCCCAAATCAAGAAAAGGCGCTTGTCGGATCATGGGTTCCGGCAAACCCTTGAGGTTCGAACACTGGGGTGCGCAAGAAGATCTCTCCTTCCCGCTCTAGTTCGCTCTCGCATTGATTCCTAGGCCTAGCTTGTCAAACCCGAAGAACAAGACACACAAGGATTTATACCGGTTCGAGCCACCGTTGTGGTGTAATACCCTACTCCAGTGTGGTGTGGTGGATTGCCTTGTAGGCTGAGGATGAACAAGTACACGGGAAGAACAGCCTCCTGAGGAGGGGTGTTCTTGGGCTCGGTGAGCTAGTGGGTGTAAGGGTGGTCTGAATGATCCTCCCCTTCTATGGTGGTGGCTAGTCCTATTTATAGAGGCCCGGGTCCTCTTCCCAAATATTGAGCGGGAAGGGATCCCACAACGGCCAAGTTTGAACGGGGACAGCTAGTACAAGCTATCTAGACAAAAGGTGGTCTTCGCCTGCCAAAGGCTCTGGTGGTGACGGCCTCATGGGTTCCGTAGTGACCTTCGCCCTGCCGTCCTACTGGTCTTGGTCTCGTTGCACTGATATGAAAACCTTTGCCTGACGCCTCGAGACTCCTCGCCTGTGCTTGCCCCTTTATCACCAAAGAGGAAACTGGCTTCCCGCGCCCGCTGGCCTTGGTTGTCATGGCTCACGTCACGTGAACCTCGCAAGATGTCCCTTGCCTTGATATCTCCGCTTCTCGGGAGCCAACCTAGTGAGGCCGCTCCAGGGGAGGTCTTGCGTCATCCGCCTCGCGAGGGTCTTGAGTGGTTTGCTGATGAACATGGGCCGTACCAGGCCGCTGGATGAGCCACGCTCTAGGCCGCAGGCAGGCAAGTCTCGGTACCCCCGTTCCCAGAACACTGATAGTAGCCCCCGGGTCCAAGGCGCGCTCGGACTTGACTTCGCGGCGAAGCCAAGGGTGAAGTGCGGAGCGCCGTGGGCCCCAAAAGCCTGCGGGCTTGATTGATGCGTGGCGACTGATGGGACGTGGGCGTCTCCGCTTCCTGATACGTCTCCAACGTATCTACTTTTCCAAACCCTTTTGCCCTTGTTTTGGACTCTAACTTGCATGATTCGAATGGAACTAACCCGGACATACGCTATTTTCAGCAGAATTGCCATGATGTTGTTTTTGTGCAGAAATAAAAAGTTCTCGGAATCGCCTGAAAATCAACGGAGAATTATTTTGGAAAATATAAAAAATACCTGCACGAAGATCCACACCAGGGGGCCTTGGGCTAGCCCACGAGGGTGGGGGCGCACCCCCTTGCCCAGGGCGCGCCCCCCTGCCTTGTGGCCCCCCCGATGCTCCACCGACGTATCCCCAGATCCTATATCTTCCCTTTCGGGAAGAAAAAAATAAGAGAGAGGGAATTATCGCGTTTCACGAGACGGAGCCGCCGCCAAGCCCTAATCTCTCGCGGGAGGGCTGATCTGGAGTTCGTTTGGGGCTCCAGAGAGTGGAGATCGTCGCCATCGTCATCATCAACCTTCCTCCATCACCAATTCCATGATGCTCATCGCCGTGTGTGAGTAATTCCATCGTAGGCTTGCTGGACGGTGATGGGTTGGATGGGATATATCATGTAATCGAGTTAGTTTTGTTAGGGTTTGATCCCTAGTATCGATTATGTTCTGAGATTGATGTTGCTATGGTTTTGCTATGCTTAATGCTTGTCACTAGGGCCCGAGTGCCATGATTTCAGATCTGAACCTATTATGTTTCCATGAATATATGTGTGTTCTTGATCCTATCTTGCAAGTCTATAGTCGCCTACTATGTGTTATTATCCGGCAACCCTGAAGTGACAATAATCGGGACCACTCCCGGTGATGACCGTAGTTTGAGGAGTTCATGTATTCACTATGTGTTAATGCTTTGGTCCGATACTCTATTAAAAGGAGGCCTTAATATCCCTTAGTTTCCAATAGGACCCCGCTGCCACGGGAGGGTAGGACAAAAGATGTCATGCAAGTTCTTGTCCATAAGCACGTATGACTATATTCGGAATACATGCCTACATTGCATTGATGAACTAGAGCTAGTTCCGTGTCACCCTAGATTATAACTTCTACATGATGAATTGCATCCGACATAATTTCCCATCACCGATCCAATGCCTATGAGCTTTACCTATATTGCTTGTCGCTTATTTACTTTTCCGTTGCTACTATCACAAAAACACTATCTTTACTTTTATTGCTGCTACCGCCACTATCATATTACTTTGCTACTAAACTATCTTGCTGCAGATACTAAGTTTCCAGGTGTGGTTGAATTGACAACTCAACTGCTAATTCTTAAGAGTATTCTTTGGATCCCCTTGTGTCGAATCAACAAATTTGGGTTTAATACTTTACCCTCGAAAACTGTTGCGATCCCCTACACTTGTGGGTTATCAAGACTATTTTCTGGCGCCGTTGCCGGGGAGCATAGCTCTATTCTTTAAGTCAATTGGGATTTATATCCGTTTATCACTATGAAGAATTTGAAGGACTCAAAAATCAAGATCTTACCCTCAACTACGAGGGGAGGTAAGGAACTGCCATCTAGCTCTGCACTCGATTCTCCTTCTGTTATGAGTAAACTTGCGACACCTACTCCTGCTATTGAATCTGATATGTTGTATGTTCTTAATGATGCTACTTCTGCTATGTATGATGAAACTACCTCTATGCCTGATACTGTGCCACTAGGTGAATTTCTAGATGAACAAATTGCTAAGGTTAGGGAGAGTGCAAATGTTGATGATATTTATGAAAGTGATGATGAAACTACTCCCAATAGATATGAATTGCCTGTTGTGCCTGAGGGTTATGTTATGGATGAAGAAACTGCTAGAGACTTTCTTGCTTGCAATGATAGATATGATCTTAAGAAGTTATTAGCTAAGCTGAAAGAAAAGTCCTTGAATGCTAGAATGAAACATGACCCTGCTTTTGCTACTTCACCTATCTGTGTCACTGATAAGGATTATGAATTCTCTGTTGATCCTGAGTTAATTACTTTGGTTGAGTCTGATCCTTTCCATGGCTATGAGTCTAAAACTGTTGTGGCACATATTACTAAGTTGAATGATATAGCCACCCTGTTTACCAATGATGAAAAGATCCGCTATTACTATATCCTTAAGCTATTTCCTTTCTCGTTAAAGGGTGATGCTAAGACTTGGTTTAATTCTCTTGATCCTGGTTGTGTGCGTAGTCCCCAGGATATGATGTACTACTTCTCTGCTAAATATTTTCCCGCTCATGAGAAACAAGCTGCCTTACGGGAAATATATAACTTTGCTCAAACTGAAGAAGAGAGTCTCCCACAAGCTTGGGGGAGGCTTCTCTAGTTACTTAATGCTTTGCCTGATCATCCTCTTGGCATGCATGATATACTTGATGTCTTTTATAATGGACTAACTGATGCTTCCAGAGACCACCTGGATAGTTGTGCTGGTTGGCTGAATTATTATTGAATAATATGCTAGCCAATGAAAATAATTGGTCACTTCCTGAACCAGCCCCTAAGCCAACTCCGAGGAAAAGAGGTGTTCTATTTCTCAGTCCTGAAGACATGCAAGAGGCAAAGAAATCTATGAAAGAAAAAGGTATTAAAGCTGAAGATGTTAAGAATTTACCACCTATTGAAGAAATACATGGTCTTGCTAACCCGACACAGGTAGTAAAGGTAAATTCTCTCTATAGATTTGATGAAGGTGATATTCTCATTATAAGTCTGCTAGCCAATGCTTAGATGAGTTTGACAATTTTATTGTGAAAACAATAAAACTTCAATGCTTATGTTGGTAGACAATTACAACACAATGCTTATATGATTGAACGCTTGAGTGATTATCTGTCTAGTGCTAAAAGTGAACTGAAACTTATTAGTACACATGCTTCCATGGTCACCACGCAAGTAGAACAAGTACTTAAGGCTCAGAACGATTTGCTCAATGAATTAAATAGTAAGAATAATGACTATGCTGTTAGAGTTGCTACTAGAGGTGTTAAAATGACTCAGGAACCTCTGTATCCTAAAGGCCACCCTAAGAGAATTGAGCAAGATTCTCAGAGAGCTAATTTAGATGCACCTAGTTCTTCTAAGAAGAATAAAAATAAAAATGATAGAACCTTGCATGCTTCTAGTGAACCTATAGCTCACCCACCCGAGAATCCCAATGACATATCTGTTTCTGATGCTGAGACACAAGCTGGTAATGAACATGAGCCTAGTGATAATATTAATGATGATGTTCATGCTGATGCTCAACCTAGCAATGATAATGATGTAGAGATTGAACCTGTTGTTGATCTTGATAACCCACAATCAAAGAATCAACGTTATGATAAGAGAGACTTTGTTGCTAGGAAGCATGGTAGGGAAAGAGAACCATGGGTTAAAAAACCCATGCCTTTTCCTCCAAAACCATCCAAGAAAAAGGATGATGAGGATTTTGAGCGCTTTGTTGAAATGATTAGACCTATCTTTTTGCGTATGCGTTTGACTGATGTGCTTAAAACAAATCCTTATGCTAAGTATATGAAAGATATTATTACCAACAAAAGGAAGATACATGAAGTAGAAATCTCCACCATGCTTGCCAATTACACTTTTGAGGGTGGAATGCCTAAGAAATTAGGAGATCCAGGAGTACCTACTATACCTTGCTCCATTAAGAGAAACTATGTTAAAACTGCTTTGTGTGATCTTGGAGCCGGTGTTAGTGTTATGCCTCTCTCTTTATATCATAGATTTGACTTGAGTAAGTTGACACCTACTGAAATATCTTTGCAAATGGCTGATAAATCAACTACTATACATGTCGGTATTTGTGAGGATGTGCCTATTGTAGTTGCAAATATTACTATTCTAACGAACTTTGTTATACTTGATATTCCCGAGGACGATAGTATGTCTATTATTCTTGGAAGACCCTTTTTGAATACTGCAGGGGCTGTTATTGATTGCAACAAAGGCAATGTCACTTTTCATGTCAATGGTAATGAGCATATGGTACACTTTCCGAGGAAACAACCTCAGGTCCATAGTATCAATTATATTGGAAAAACTTCAACTATCACTATTGGAGGTTTTGAGTTTCCTATTCCTACTATCAAGAAGACATATGACATACTTATTGTTGGGGACATACATATCCCCATTGAGGTAACATAGTGTTATTCGAAAATTCTCCGGTTTCATGTTACTCGGAAAGAGTTTAATAACAAGACCTGATCAGCCTTGTTAATGGATTCCTTTTGATGAACATGGGATAGGTGAATCTAGATGGCACAATCTTTGTACCCTCTTTTTACTTTTTGTTAATTAGGTTAAATAAAAGAAAAATAGCATTGTCTGTCTGTTTCCAGACTTATCCGTGCAATAAAAAAAATCTCGAAAATAAAAGTTCTCCAAATGCCGTGAAAATGAAATATGATTTTTTTCTAGAATATTTAGGAAAATATGGCACTGAACACACAGCGAGGGCAGCCAGCACGTGGCCACGAGGGCACAGGGCGCGCCCCCTGCCCAGGGTGCGCCCCCTGCCTCGTGGGCCCCACGTGCCCCCTCCACTTATCCTTGCACCCATGCTCTTCCCCTTCCTCCCAAAAAATCACCAACCAGCTCAAACCCGAGTTCTAGCTCATCTTGCTGCCATTTTCGATCTCCTTGCTCAAAGCACCATTCACCAAACTGTTTGGGGAGATTGTTCCTTGGTATGTGACTCCTCCATTGGTCCAATTAGTTTTTGTTCTAGTGCTTTATTTCTTGCAGATTTATGCTGCTGTGGTGACCTTGTTCTTGAGCTTCCATGTCAAATTTTCTTGGTTCCAAGTAGTTCTAATGCATGATATAGCCTCTAGGCACTTATAGGAATTTTTGCTATCAATCTTATTGAGTTTGGTTAACTTTTATTTTGAAGTTACTAAAAATTTCAAAAAAAAATCAGAAAAGTAAAATGTTAAAAAGATTATCGAGGGGCTCCTCCAGCAAGAGCTCAGAGGAGAAGAAGAAAGAAGAAAACAAGAAGCCCAAGTATAATCTTCCTCGGATGGCGGAAGTTCGACCGTGCGAATGGCCGTGTAATAATTTCATGATGTTCGCCGGTATTTACGAAGACTTCTATTGGTTGGCAAATAATGCAGGCCTCACCGACTTCCTCAATGACCAGAAAGAACAATATCTCTTACTCACCAATATTTTCACGCAAAGCTTTCATTTTCATTCTAGGAAAACACCACCTACAGTGGAGTTTCACTTATATGATGTGGTTAAGGATATATCACTTTTAGATTTTTGTGAAATATGTAAAGTACCCTTCGGAGGTATACTTGATGAACCATGTCGTGAAGACGTTGAAGGGTTTATTGGCATGATAGCTGTAGGGGAAACGAGACAAGTTTCAGGGGCAAGAATCACTAGTATACACTTCCCTGTTCTGCGCTACTTTGCTTTATTTGCTAGTAGGTGTTTAATTGGTCGCGGGAACAGTGGGAATCTCAGTGCCCCTGATATTATCATTTTACGCCATGCTTTGTGAAAGAACATGCGGTGCCCCCATGTTTGGTTTTGGTAATTGATGACAATCTCTATGGACTAGTGGTTGCCTTGAGTTATATTTGAAGGGTTTGTCCATAGGCTTTTCTTGGAGTTCATTTGTTGGTTTCAAGGAGAGATTGTGATGACCAAGGTGCTATTAAGGAATTATCCAAAGATTGGTCTTGTGGGTGTTGAGCTTATTGCAAGCATGTCTTGAGGAAGAAGAGTTTGTGATCATTCATGTTTACCTTCAAGACATCATCCAAATGAAGAGAGTTGGAAAGATTCAAGGTTGATCAAAACTAAGTCAAAGAATGAATCAAGTTGATCAACACACAAAGTGTAGAAGATGTACCGGGAGGGATCAAGCAATCCCATGGTATGGTAAGCATTGTCAATCACGCTTTGTGTACTAACCCATGGTCTTCGTGAGAGTTCTTTGTGGGGTTAGGTTGCGGTGTGCAAGTTCAAGTGGAGCATCACGAAGAGATCAAGTGCTTGAAGCTTGCCGTCCATTGTGGTGACAATGGACTTGTGAAGATATGCCGAAGAGTGGCTCACCCATAGTGGAGTATGGGGGAGCAATCTACTAGTCTTCACCGAGACAACGCAATCAAGAAAGGTGGTCCAACTTGAGGAAGTCAAGATCGTCTACATCTAGCTCAAGTGGACTTTGTGCAAAGCAAAGGTTTGCCCTTGATAGGTTCTCTATTTTACCGGTCTCGTGGTGGTAGTTGGGAGACCGGGTTATAGGATCGTTTGCCGTACTATCAAGGGGGGCTCTCAAGTTGGTAGCTTGATTGTATCGTTAGTAGAGAGCTCAAACCATTGCATCCTTGCATCATGTTTCTTGGTTCTTGTTTGGTTCTCTTTGTGAGTCTTAGAGCTTATGTTCATCTTGATGACAAGCTTGAGTTCATTGAAAACGGAGTTCACATGCGTCTTCTATGATGTTTTCGGTGTTGGAGGTTTTACCGGTCTTATCCGAGGAAGGGTTCTCACCATTTTATTATGGGCCTTTTATAATTTGCTTCTTATTGATATTTCTTTCAAGATTGTGTTATCCCTTGTCGCTAGCTTTCCAACAAACTTGGTTTCATCGAATTCGGAGTCCGTTTGCAAAAGTTGTGGCAGTTTTGGTGTTCTGAAAAGGCTGCAGCGGTACTACCGCGAATTGGAGGGGATGTAATTTTTTACTACTGCTCCAGAGCAGTACTACCGTGGCTCCTACAGCGGTAGTACCGCTCCGGACCAAAAACTTGTCCCAAGTCATGCGGTGGTAGGCCCGGATGTAATTTTTTAGTACCGCTCGCAAGCAGTAGTACATATACCCTTAGCAGTAGTACCGCTACCCCTAGCGGTAGTACCGTGAGGTCAAGCGGTACTACTGCTTCGACGGTTCTTCTGGCCTTTTTGCCTCCTCGCTGTTGTTTTTTAAAGGGGTAATACCGCCCTAGCGGTAGTACCGCTCCTTGGAGCGGTAGTACCGCTCTGTGCGGGCTGTGAGCATAACAGTTGGATTTTTTCCCACCTATAAAAGGGGGTCTTCTTCCCCAATGAACCTTATCCTTTGAGCTCATGTTCTTCCCCCATTGTTGACCTTCTTCGAGCTTGCTATCTCTCAATCCCTCCATGGATTCTTGCTAGTTTTTGGGGGAAAAGAGAGAGGAGATCTAGATCCACACTTCCAGCAATCACTTTCTCCTCTTTGTGAGGGGAACCCTTTGGATCTAGTTCTTGGAGTTCTTGGTGTTCTCCTTCTTGTTCATCCTCTCTTTTCCCTCCCTAGCATTAGTTGCTTTGGTGGGATTTGAGAGAGAAGGACTTGGGCACTCCGTGTGCCCTTGCCATTGCATTTGGTGCATCGGTTTGAGTTCTCCACGGTGATACGTGGAAGTGAAGTTTGAGAAGCTTATTACTCTTGGGTGTTTGGGCACCATAGAGCTTGTTCCTCTTGGGTGCCTTGGCACCCTAGACAGTTGGTGTTGTTCGGAGCTCAATCATTGTGGTGTAAAGCTCCGGGCAAGCGTCGGGGTCTCCAATTAGGTTGTGGAGATTGCCCCGAGCAATTTGACGGGTACCGGTGACCGCCCCCAAAGGTTGCCTAAGTGTACGGGTTCGGTGACCGCCCCCAAGGGTTGCCATTTGTAAGGGTTCGGTGACCGCCCTCAAGGGTCCCTTAGTGGAATCACGACATCTTGCATTGTGCGAGGGCGTGAGGAGATTACGGTGGCCCTAGTGGCTTATTGGGGAGCATTGTGCCTCCACACCGCTCCAAACGGAGATTAGCATCCTTAAGGGTGTGAACTTCAGGATACATCGTCGTCTCCGCGTGCCTCGGTTATCTCTTACCCGAGCCCTTTACTTATGCACTATACTTTGTGATAGCCGTATTTTTTCTTGTCATATATCTTGCTATCACCTACTTGTTTATCTTGCTTAGCATAAGTTGTTGGTGCACATAGGTGAGCCTAGTTGTTGTAGGTTTTGTGCTTGACAAATTAACCGCTAGGTTTATTCCGCATTTGTTCAAGCCTAAACCGTAATTATTTTAAAAGCGCCTATTCACCCCCCCTCTAGGCGACATCCACGATCTTTCACTTTGTTTCAAGACACAACTTTTAGCTTGGGCGCCGTCGTTGCCAAACGATTGAGTCTGAACCACTCAATGGGCCCGTCTTTGGAGGCATCTTTGCTTCTCGCCTTGCTAAATATTTTAATATACCTATTAGGCATCATGAGAAGGAAGAAATATTGCTTGCCCCTATTTATCTAGACTACAAGAGCATGGTAGCTCATGATTTTATTGTTAAAGACAAGAATATGCAACTTAATTATAAATTGAGGTGTAAAGCCCAGGATGGGACTATATCTCCTACGTGTCGAGGCACGACTTAAAGATATAAGCCCATTCTGGAATGATCGCAAGTTTGGTACCTTTGCACATCTCATGTAAAAATAGGGATGGAAAACTGAAAAGATAGTTGGCTTACACTCGCCACGTCACACAAATACATTACATGTTCAAACATCATTCAGATAAACATCACAGCCCATCTAAGGGTAAAGATCCAAATGACAAGATACCAAACATAACTTAAACCACAGGTCTAGATCGAATCCTAGTAGAAGCTCTACTGATCAACCGGATAGTTCACATAGTAACGGCTACGCTCCTCGTCGTACTCCCAGTCTAGCTCAGTGCCATCGCCTGTGTAGCTCACCATCGTACCTGCATCTGGTGTGTTGAAGTAACTGTGAGCCACAGAGGACTCAGCAATCCCGTTCCCGGGTAACACGACTATTTAAGCCTTGGGTGTGGAACAAGGATGAAGAAAAAACAAGAGGTTGCAGCAGCACTAGCCTAGCTTACGTAAAAGAGAGCGAGAAGAGAAGGTGCCTCGGTCGAGAGATGATCACGAAGTGATCCTAACTAAAGCAAGTCAAACATAACCCCATCGTGTTCACTTCCCGAATCCCTTTCGGAAAATGACCGTCACGGTACACACGCTGGTAGTGTATTGGAACATGGTGTCAAGTTTTCTACAACCGGATATTAACAAGCTCCCATCTGCCACATAACCGCGGGCACGGCTTTCAAAAGTTCATAACCCTGCAGGGGTGTTCCAACTTGGCCCATGACAAGCCCACGATCTGCGGAGTCGCAACTCCAAGGTTGGAAGGCCCGAGTATCCTCGGAATCCCGTGCTCAAGATACTCCGACTAAGGTAAGTCTAATCCAGCAAATCCTCCCGGCGTGCCGACACCCTGATAGTAGCCGCGCGTATCTAGTCTCAGGCCACGACCGGATGGGCGACCCCACAGGTTTTTACCAGACCTTGAGTTCCCTCGAAGTGGCCCCGCGTAACCCCCAGTTTGGACCAACACTCATGTGGATCACTGGCCCGGGTTGTTGATTAAGAAGAGGGTTAATTACTCCCTATGAAAGTTTTTAGTTGTTTAGGCAAATAGTACCAATGTTGGGACTTGCTGGAAAAGACTTAGCACTTAGCGGTTTATCGAGGGGGTCCCATAACCCCAACCTTGTGAGGAACGCATAATCAAGGAACATAACACCGGTTTATATGGTTCCTAGGGCGGCATGAGTGGAACAAATCACCAAGCAAAAGGCTTAGCCTTCCACCCATTACCAATATATAGATGATTTCATTTAATAATTAATATAGTGTGATATCCCAACAAGCTTCAACAAGAAGCAAGAATCTTCGATCTTCACCTGCAACTAGCAATGCTATAAGAGGGGCTGAGCGAAGCCTACGTATAGCCAATCAATGGTTTGCTTAGGTAGGGTGGTTAAACAGGTTCATGGTTACAATAGGAGGCTGACAGGAAAAACATGCGCATCGAGGCAAAACTATAGATCGAGACTCTAGCAATAGGAAAAGATAGTAATGTTATCGGGGTTCGGTCATCTTGCCTGAAGAGTTGTCGATGGGATCGTAAGAGGGGTCCTTGTTCTCAACCTCGGTAGTAACCTCGTGCTCGTACTCGTACTCGGTCTCAGCTTCCGGCTCTACTCAAACACAAGAACACAAGGCAACGTATCAAACAAGATGCAATGCGCAGAAAAATTACTGGATGCATGACTGATGCACTATGGAAGCAAAACAGATACACTATGTAAGCACAGAAAGTCTACTTAGGAAGCACAGTGTTACAGCACAACAATATGCATCAAGCAAAATGCTTCAAAACATGATAACAATAGGATATTATGAATCTACATGCAAAATCACACAAGTTTCATATAGGACTTGCTCAAAACGGAGCAACGGGCTAAAAGTTACACCCGAAACAATAAACAAGCACAAGCTGAAAATAACAGCCACATAGCAACTTCGGGGAAAGAGATAAATGGCCTACAGCACTCAAACATCATGGAAATGAGCATGGACATAAACTAGACATATCCTACAGCAAACAATTCCATTGGAGCATCCCCAAAGGAGCCATGGATCAATAGCAACAAGCTATGACATATTGAACTTGACAACAAAATCCTGACATCAGTAATTTGTTGCAACTTGGGAGCAAGAGTTAAATATGCTACATCCACTCAAATAAGCATGTGAGAGCATGAATGGATAGCCAACAACTTATACATCAAGGAATCATCAAGAGTCACCCAAAAACTATCATGGTTTTGCCTAGAACAACAAGCAAACATGGCATCTGGAAATTACAGATTCCAGACTTAGTGAAATTTCACTAAGTGTTAAAACAGCAGTTTCATCATGGCATCTTTGAGAGAAAGTTTAAGTCACCTCAAAGCTAAACATGGCAAGTGGTAAGCACCACAGCAAAGTACACATGATGGTGAATCCAAAACATCTAAGCATGCATCAAGGGGACAAACACAACGATAGCAACGAGTTCCTCTACGAGGCATCTCGTAACAAGTTTAACGACATAACAGCCACATAGCACTTTGCAAAGGAGATAAGCATGGCAAGATGAAATCTATCATGCAAGCTAAAGCACCCAACATGTAGAGCATTTCATGACGAACACGTGGACATATCATTTGCATCATTTGGATAAACATGCACCAAGTTATCACATTGCAAAGATGGCATGAAAACAACTACTAACAGCAGTTTATAACAAGTAGCACTCTTCCAACAGATATTTAAGCATCTAGATGACCTCAAACATGCATGGCACAATGGAACAAAACGTAGTACAAGTCTCCACGATCATTTTGACATATCATTTGCTCAAATCGGACCATCACACAAAAAGTTATCCACATTTTAAAACAACATCAGACACTAAAAATCACCAGGGACTTAGTGAAAAAAACTACCTCGGGTCAAACGGGGTCAACGGATCTGAAAGTCAATGCGGGCTCCTGGGCGGATTGGGCCGGATCCGGCCCAGCGGTGGAGCGGCGGCCCACCAGGCTTCGGGGCCTCGCGGCGCCCGGATCGGGGTGGCCCAGCGAGGGACGCCGGCGGGAGGAGGCGGTGGAGGCCCGGCTGGGCCTAGGGTTCGGCCCACCCGGCGCTGACCCGGCCCGGGCGGCGGTGGCGATTGGATCTGGCGAGGGGATCCTCCCTCGCCCCGAGCGGCGGCGGCGGCCTTCGGGCGATGGAGCGGCTGGCCTTTGGGCCGGCGAGGCGGGAGCCGAGGGGCGACGGGACCCGGCGGCGGGGCGGCCCGACCGGTGGGGTGGCGGCGCCGGCCGGCAGCGGAGGGCGGCGCGTCGGAGGCGGAGGCCGGCGGTGGAGCTTCGGCTCGGGAGGTGTGGCGGCCGGAGGCGGTGAAAGGGCGGCGGGGCGGCGCGCCGGTGAGGTGGAGAGGGGCCGGTGGCGAGGAGAGCTGCACCGGCGGCGGGTTCCGGAGGATGAAGATGACCCGAAGGAAGGAGATGACGTGCGGGGTCTGCGCGTCGGAACGGAAGCACGGCCGCAGAACTACGGAAGCACGGTGGAGATTCTCGGAAGCATGGTTTCCTGGGACGTCGGAAGCACAAATTTTCAACGGTGGAAGCACCGCGGAGCAACGGTGGAAGCACCGGCGGCGCACTGTGGAAGCATAGGGTTTTCTGGACGCAAATTTTGGGGAAGATGGACGTTTATATAGGCACAAGGAGCTAGGGTTGTCCAAATGAGGTGAGGTTTTCAGCCACATGATCACAATTAGATGGCCTAGATGAAGGGAGGGGTTTGGGTTGGTTTGGTGGGCTGTTAGAGGGGTGTCTTGGGCCTCAAAGAGGGGGTACTTTCAGCCCACAAGAATAACTGTTGGGGTAGCAAACGAACTCCAAACGAGACGAGATTCGACAGGCGGGTTACACACACCAAAACAACAACACACGACAAGTCTCACACCAAAACGGAAATGTTACATGGCCAAACACCAAAGTAGGCCTCGGGGATGCCACGGACACGTGAGAGAGCTCCGGAACTCGAAACGAACAACGGAAAGGAACGAGTGGGACCGGATGCAAACGACAACACAAATGCAATGCAATGCACATGACAACACGATATGGATGAATGAAACACACGCAACACGACAAAACGGCGAAAACCCAAAAGACGAAGAACCCGAAATGGAATTGATGAAGCCAGAGATATATATATTGCCCAAAAGGGAAAGTATTACATCCGGGGTATTGCAAACTCTCCTCTACTACAAAAAGATCTCGTCCCGAGATCTAGGACTGGAAAAAGGAAGGGTACTCGGAACGAAGATGATCTTCTCGTTCCCACGTAGCTTCTCGGTCGGTATGGTGTGACCACTTGACTTTCAAGAATTTGATGGAATTGTTGCGGGTCTTGCGCTCGGTTTCTTCGAGAATAGCAACGGGATGCTCTCGGTAAGACAAGTCTTGTTGAAGATCAATCTCTTCAAACGGAATCATGCGTTCAGGAGTCTTGAAGCACTTGCGGAGTTGAGACACATGAAACACATCATGAACATTGGCGAAGTTGGAAGGGAGCTCAAGTTGATAGGCTAGATCGCCTCTTTTGCCAAGGATCTTGAAAGGCCCGACGTATCTAGGAGCAAGCTTTCCTTTGATACCGAATCTTTGGGTGCCTTTCATCGGAGAAACACGGAGATAGACATGATCCCCAATGTTGAAAGCCAAATCACGATGCTTGCCGTCATAGTAGCTCTTCTGACGCGACTGAGCGGCCTTGAGATTCTCACGTATGACTTTGCACATTTCTTCGGCTTCTGAGATCAAGTCATTGCCAAGAAGTTGACGTTCACCAGTCTCGGACCAGTTGAGAGGGGTACGACACTTTCTGCCATAGAGGATTTCAAATGGAGCTTTGCCGGCACTTGCTTGAGAGCTGTTGTTGTAAGAGAACTCGGCAAATGGAAGGCAATCTTCCCATTTCATGCCAAAAGATATGACACAGGCTCTGAGCATGTCTTCTAGAATCTGATTCACTCGCTCGACTTGACCACTAGTTTGAGGGTGAAAAGCAGTGCTGAACCTGATCTTAGTGCCCATGGCGGACTGAAAGGAGTCCCAGAACTTGGAAGTGAACAAACTTCCACGGTCTGAGGAGATAACTTGAGGAATGCCATGTAAAGACACAATTCTGGAAGTATACAATTCTGCCAGTTGAGCTGCATTGATGGATTCTTTGACTGGAAGGAAGCGAGCGACTTTGGTAAGCTTGTCAATCACCACAAAGATAGAATCATTCCCTCTCTTGGACTTAGGAAAGCCAGTGACGAAATCCATTTCAATGTGGTCGAATTTCCACTCGGGAATAGGAAGAGGTTGGAGAAGACCGGCTGGACGTTGATGCTCTGCCTTCACTCTTCTGCAGACATCACATTCATTCACGAATTGGGCAATCTCCCTTTTCATGCGAGTCCACCAGTAAGATTGCTTGAGGTCTTGGTACATCTTGGAACTGCCAGGATGAATCGAAAGGAGGGAATCATGTGCTTCTTCCATTATGAGCTTCCTGAGATCACCTTTGGGAACCACGAGTCTGTCCTCGAAGAACAAGGTATCTCTCTCATCAACGCAATAGCACTTGTATTTAGGAGTACCCTTTGCAATACCATGTTTCACTTTCTGCACCATAGCATCACTGAGTTGGGCCTCACGGATCTGATCTTCCAAGGTAGGAGCAACTTGAAGATTTGCAAGAAAATCCTGCGGAACAACTTGGAGGTTGAGCTTCCTGAATGCTTCACAAAGCTCAGGCTGGAACGGCTTGATAAGGAGGCTGTTGCAATATGCCTTTCTGCTCAAAGCATCTGCAATCACATTTGCCTTGCCAGGAGTGTATTCGATGCTGGGATCATACTCTTGGCGGAGGTTCAGATTCATCCTGGCAGTGTACCGTGACGGTCATTTTCCGAAAGGGATTCGGGAAGTGAACACGGTGGGGTTATGTTTGACTTGCTTTAGTTAGGATCACTTCGTGATCATCTCTCGACCGAGGCACCTTCTCTTCTCGCTCTCTTTTACGTAAGCTAGGCTAGTGCTGCTGCAACCTCTTGTTTTTTCTTCATCCTTGTTCCACACCCAAGGCTTAAATAGTCGTGTTACCCGAGAACGGGATTGCCGAGTCCTCTGTGGCTCACAGTTACTTCAACACACCAGATGCAGGTACGATGGTGAGCTACACAGGCGATGGCACTGAGCTAGACTGGGAGTACGACGAGGAGCGTAGCCGTTACTATGTGAATTATCCGGTTGATCAGTAGAGCTTCTACTAGGATTTGATCTAGACCTGTGGTTTAAGTTATGTTTGGTATCTTGTCATTTGGATCTTTACCCTTAGATGGGCTGTGATGTTTATCTGAATGATGTTTGAACATGTAATGTATTTGTGTGACGTGGCGAGTGTAAGCCAACTATCTTTTCAGTTTTCCATCCCTATTTTTACATGAGATGTGCAAAGGTACCAAACTTGCGATCATTCCAGAATGGGCTTATATCTTTAAGTCATGCCTCGACACGTAGGAGATATAGTCCCATCCTGGGCATTACAAGTTGGTATTCAGAGCCTTCTCCGACCTAGAAGCCCCCACTGATTGATCGAATCGTTGACGGTCGAGTCTAGGCACACACTAAAAATGTTTTGAGTCCTATATTTATATCGGAGAGTAGGATTTCTTTGCTCCTCATCCCCTTTCACTCTGGTGAGGACTCCTGACGACTACTCTTGCCTCTTCTACTTTCAAAAATTGCACCAATTTTTTTTTAGGAATCTCGCGAGTATTGTGGGATTGTTTCGATGTCTTTGTGACGAGAATATTGTTCTCGATGCCGCCTGACATTAGGGGTTGTGGCAGTGTCCCGGGGAGTTGAGCTTCGGGGTATTGTCGTCGCAAGCATATCGCGATAGTACTAGAATACTTAAGACGTCCGACATTGAAAACTCTCCTATACGGTTAGTGGAAAGATAACCCCGACATCACCCAGTACCGGGGAGGTAGTTCGGGAGTATTGCCATAGCTTTGTATAGTGGATGCTTTTCGAAGGTCCGAGGTAGACGGTTTCCGAGAAAGACTGGTTATGTGTTGAAGGATGGATACAGCTGGATGTAGGTTTAGAGTTGATTGCGCGGTGCTTCCCCTATATCCCCAACACCTGATTGCATAACTGGAAACTTTCGGAAATTAATAGGTGGGTTCATCCAGTAGATCGTAGGCATTCTTCCAATGAATGCAGGTTACGGAATTTGGGGTTCTACATTGAGTGAAGTGGTTTTATGGCCGATGTTCCGATCGGGAGTTGCATCTTAAAGGGTCCTTGGCTATGCTGATCCGGGGATTGCAAAACCCTTTCGTAACGCGTTCATAAGCTTTCAGCACAAAGATGTCGAACGAAGCTCCTATCTTGTGTTTGTTCCATCTGTACCTTGTGTTTTTTCTTTTTACCTTTTGTCTCCCAGTGGCTTCTCGTGAAGATTGTTGTTATCATTAAGCTGAGAATTTCATTCGTTCCTCTTGTTCGAATGATTCTTGTTTGCATTTCAATCCGTTGTTTCAGCTTATACCTTATTTCAATCAATTTGCTGATTGGTGGTCATCTCTTTCAGGATGGCTCCGAAACGGGTTCCCAATGCTAACCCAGAGGGTGAAGAGGTGCCAGGTCGTCCTCCTTCCCCTCCTCCTCCGTCTGAGGCTTGGAGAGCGATTATGCAAACTACAAATCGGAACACCCAGATGTTGATGCAGATGATGCAGCAAATGCAAGCAAATCAAGCAAATCAGGGTGCTCCAGGGAACCAAGGCAATTTCTTCAACCAACAGCACCATGCTACGCTCAACCAGTTCTTGGCCAATCAACCAAAGGCTTTCAGTTACTAGGTCGACCCTCTCGATGCTGAAGATTGGATCACTGATATCAAGAAGCATTTTGAGTGCAGCAACATAAGGCCTGAGGACTATGTGAAATTTGCAGCCTTCCAACTCAAGGACCAAGCAGCTGACTGGTGGCAGCAGTACAAAGACTCCAGAGAAGGGCGTGTGATCTCTTGGGATGATTTCTGCAAGGAATTTCGCTCTCACCACATTCCTACAAGTGTCATCGAGGGTATGCGTGAGCAATTCCGCAACCTGAAGCAAGGCTCAATGACTGTCTACCAGTATAATGTCAAGTTCCAAAACCTCGCCCGCTATGCCAAGCAAGACATACCAGATGCGAAGAGCAAGATCTATTAGTTCCGTGGAGGTCCGAAGGATGAACTTCAACTTGCTCTCACCTTGTTCGAGCCTGAGGAGTTTGACAAATTCTATAACATGGCGCTTAAGCAAGAGGCAGCCCAGCTCAAGATGGAGGCTTCTAAAAAGAGGATTCGAGATGCCGTTCACTCCTCCTCATCTTCTCAAGTGGTCGCGAAGCAACATAAATTTTGTCTTCCTCCTCCTCCAGTGATCCGAGCTCCCTACAACAACAACAAGAACTCTAGTGGCCGTGGTTTCTCCCACCCACCCAACCCGAGCAACCAGTCGAAGAATCAGTTTCAGTCTCAAGGTTCCAAGTCAAGTGGTTCTCATTTCCGTCCTCTCTCAGAAGTGGTCTGCAACAAGTGCACTCAGAAAGGTCACTATGCTAACAAGTGCCCCAACCCAAGGCGCCTTCCGCCTCCTCCACCTGTCAGTACAGCTATTGTCAAGCATAATCCAAAGTCAGCAAGGGTGAATCTGATGAATGCAGCGCAAGCGGAGAATTCTTCTGATGTCATTTTGGGTAACCTTCCAGTTAACTCTTTTCCTGCTAAAGTGTTGTTTGATTCGGGTGCTTCATGTTCTTTCATGTCATATCCATTTGCATCCAAGCACAACAATGTTACCAAAAGTTTGCCAAGGGAATTACCAGTTGTTTCTCCGCGCAAACTAATGCATTCAAAGATATTTGCTCCGGATGTATCTATTCGCATGGGTGATTATCGATTTCTGGCCTCTCCGGTGGTTCTCGGCAATTCCGACATCAACCTTATCCTCGGAATGGATTGGCTTTCTCAGCATGATGCTCAAATTGACTGTGCACAGAAGGAAGTCAAGATTACTCATTCCGATGATGATGTGATTATCTTCGCCTCCAGGGATAACACTATCAGGCTTTTCTCTCTCAATGACAAGGGCGAAATGAATGCCATATCTCAAATTCCGGTGGTACACGAATACGAAGACGTCTTTCCTGAAGAACTTCCAGGCATGCCTCCACACCGTCAAGTGGAATTCGTCATTTAACTCGAGCCGGGTACTGAGCCAGCATGCCGGTGTCCTTACAAGCTCTCTCCTAAAGAGTTGAAGGAGTTGAAGAAGCAGCTTGATGAACAGGAGCATATGGGTCTGATCAGGCCTAGCACGTCTCCTTGGGGCTGTGGTGTCTTATTTGTCAATAAGAAGGATGGCACGGATCGTCTCTGCGTCGATTACCGGCCATTGAACAAGAAGACAATCAAGAACAAGTATCCGCTCCCCAACATCAACGAGTTGTTCGAGCAGCTCAAAGGAGCTAAAGTGTTCTCTAAGATCGACCTCCGAATGGGCTATCACCAGATTCGCATTCGAGAAGAAGATATCCCCAAGACTGCCTTCAGAACGAGCTACGGCTCCTATGAGTATACTGTCATGTCCTTTGGTCTCGCCAATGCTCCACCTACCTTCTCGAGAATGATGCACTACATTTTCAACCCCTACACCGGCGAGTTTGTGCTTGTGTATCTGGATGACATTTTGGTTTTCTCCAAAAATGAAGAAGATCAAGAAAAGCACCTCCGTCTCGTTCTCGACAGACTCCGTGAACATAAGTTCTATGCCAAGTTCTCCAAGTGCGAATTTTGGCTCGATAAGGTCTTGTATCTGGGCCATATCATCTCCGTTGACGGTATTGCGGTAAACCCCGAGAAAGTTGAAGCAATTGTCAACTGGGAAGCTCCTCAGAACGTCAAGCAACTCCGAAGCTTCCTTGGTCTTGCCAGCTATTGCAGAAGGTTCGTTGAGAACTTCTCCAAGATTGCCAAGCCTCTTTCCAACTTGCTGCAGAAGAATGTCAAGTACTACTGGTCTCTAGATTGTGAAGTGGCATTCAAAACTCTCAAAGAAAAGCTCGTCTCTGCTCCAGTTCTAACTCCTCCATATGAGTCCAAGCCCTATGAAGTATTCTGCGATGCTTCTCTTCAAGGACTTGGTGGTGTGCTTATGCAGGACAAGAGAATTGTGGCATACACTTCTCGTCAGCTAAAGCCAAGTGATAAGAACTATCCCACACATGATCTTGAACTAGCAGCTGTGGTACATGCTTTGATTACGTGGAGACACCTTCCGTTGGGCAGAAAAGTCGACATCTTCACCGATCACAAGAGCTTGAAGTACATCTTCACTCATGCCGCTCTGATACCAACTTGTAATGCCTAGGATGGGACTATATCTCCTACGTGTCGAGGCACGACTTAAAGATATAAGCCCATTCTGGAATGATCGCAAGTTTGGTACCTTTTTCCATCCCTATTTTTACATGAGATGTGCAAAGGTACCAAACTTGCGATCATTCCAGAATGGGCTTATATCTTTAAGTCGTGCCTCGACACGTAGGAGATATAGTCCCATCCTGGGCATTACATGAGGTTTGATGAAATATACTGTGAAATTGTTACCTTGCCTGCACCTTCTTTGTTTGATCTGTCTACATGCGTATTCCTCATCACCTCACATGCCTTCTACAAGTACCAAGGCCAGGCACAAGCTTCAGAGCCTGAGCCTGAGCCACATCTTGATCCTTCCCGTCAATCTATTTATGGGTGGGAGCTGGATGAGCTTGCCAACTAGTGGCATCCAGAGGACACATCTCAGTACACTGGAGGGAGTGGCTTCGATCCGTGGCCATAGACCAACTTAGGCCAAAAGCCTAAGCTTGGGGGAGTACGTGTTTCTCATCGACTTACATTCATGTTCACACTTATTTAGTTGTCGGTGCTCACACTCTTTCACTGTGCCATCCTGATACGTCTCCAACGTATCTATAATCTTTGATTGTTCCATGCTATTATTTATGAAGTCTTGGATGTTTAATGGGCTTTATCATTCACTTTTATATCATTTTTGGGACTAACCTACTAACCCAAAGGCCCAGTCCAGATTGCTGTTTTTTTGCCTATTTATGGGTTTTGCAGAAAAGGAATATCAAACGGAGTCCAAACGGAATGAAACCTTCGCGAGAGATATTTTTGGAGGAAATCACGCTCGGGAATCTTCGGGACCAAGTCAGGGGACTGAGAGCCAGCCCTCGAGGGTGGTGGCCGCGCCCCCTTCCCAGGGCGCGCCCCCTGCCTCGAGGCTAGCCCACACGGCCGTCGGTGCCCTCCTTCTTCCTATATATACCTACGTACCCCAGAAACTCCATACGCAGAGAGAAAACCCTAATTCCACCGCCGTAGCTTCTGTTCCCGTGGAGATCCCATCTTGGAGCCTGTTCCGGGAGGGGGATCCATCTCGGAGGCCTTCATCATCATCATCATCATCGCCCTCACCATGAGTTGTGAGTAGTTTACCTCAGACCTTCGGGTCCATAGCTAGTATCTAGATGGCTTCTTCTCTCTCTCTGGATCTCAATACGAAGTTCTCCTCAGTCTTCGAGGAGATCTATTCGATGTAATCTCTTTTTGCGGTGTGTTTGTCGAGATGCGATGAATTGTGAGTTCATGATCAAGGTTATCTATGAAAGATATTTGGTTCTTCTATGAACTTTTTATGTGTGCTCATAATATCCTTGCATGTCTCTTCGAATTATTGGTTTGGTTTAGTGTGGGGACCCCGACTTAGAAGTCGAGATCGCCGAATGCACGTGTACAGTGATCCCAGAGATCAATGCTCACTGAACACACAGAAGCTGAATAACAAGAGTCTTAGATCCATACATACCGTGTTACACAAATTAAGGCCATATTGGCCAAGTCTTACATAGATAAAGCCTCACGGGCTGAATAGCAAATAACTCAAATAGCGGAAGTCTTCGATGATAAGTAGAACCCATGCCATCTGCCTTAACCCTACATGCATTCTGACTGGGATAGAGTCCTAGTTCGCATGTTCGTCTCCATAGAACTCTTCTTCATAATCCTGTTCCTCCATGCCTGGCCAATTAAATAACCAGTGGCAAGCCAATGAGTACTTTGAATGTACTCGCAAGCAACCCATGATTTGGTTCAAAGTAACAATGCAATTGAATAGCAATGAGCAATCTAGCAACGAGCTAGAATAAATATTCTACCATCAAGTATATGCATCAATGACTTCATGTAACCTCCAGAACAGGTTACCGATATCAACATGAATAGGATTCAACTCAACGAGTCAAGTCACCACCTTGACTCATCACACACACATACTTTCACCGATGTAGTAAAATTCTGGACATAGTTTAAGTAGCACCACCCAACTGTCCATGACCGTGGACACGGCTATTCGAATAGTTTTACACTCTGCAGAGGTTGCGCACTTTACCCACAAGATCCGGGAAGCTTTCGTGTCACCCACGATCCCGTAGTACCTTAAGTACTCGGCGGAAGCACCCGGTCATTATCTTTCCTTAGACGACACTAACATAGAGTCCACTCGTTGGTACACGGCCCTCGAGTACAAACAATAGATCATGGGACTTGCCCTAATTTCAATGTCACGCGTACCCGAAGGGACCAACGGTGTGTCCGATGCCCTGTAAAAACAGTCATGGTCGTCTATCCAAGCACGACCCCGTCCCGGGAAAGACCTCAAGTCCTCCCGTCACTAGTAATGCGGGCACCATGCTAGTATCGGTCTAAGTAATCAATAAAGCCCCGTCCCATAAGGGGTAGAGTGGTTGCACATGTTTGGTTGGGACGGTAGTCACACATAAATCTAATCCATCATTTCACCCATGCACAAGATTTTTACCGGCACATCACTTCTTCCTCAAGTGATGACCTAACTCAACATCACCCTCGGGCATTAGGGGCACCCGATGGGGTTCATGAAAAGAATGCAACCACGAAGGTTGCATGGCACACATGCATCACAAAGCATCACTACTAACCATTTGCATGACATCTAGCACATAGCAAGATCATGAGTGAAACATGCATCATGTGGTGGTTCATAACTAGGTCACCACCATAACTCTTATTATCATGCATTCGGAAACAAACGGGTTCCGAAGAATAAGTGCATCATGGTCAAAGGGCTGCTTGCCTGGATTGGCTTGGTCTTCAAAGTCTTCAAATCCTTCTCCACCTTCTTCCTCAGCAACCTCGTCAAATACGGTGTCTAATCGTCGCAAAATAACAACGGGAAAATAAGACCACGATAAAAACAGAAAAATCAAAGTGCTCAGAAAAATGCCAACTTATTTTTGTTAAATACTAGAGGGAAAACTAAGATGGCAAAAATTCTTAGTTGGAGTTTTGGAGTTACAGAATGGAATCTAAGGATTTTTGAACATGAGTTTTAATGCTCAAATTTGAATTTAAATTTGAACAGAACAGAAAAGTTTCATGGATATGTGTGAAAGTGACACCATTAAATAGGTTGGAGTATTACAAGATTTTAGGAGTTGGAATTAATACATTTGGACAAATATTTATTTCTGTAAAATTATTTGAAATCTTACAGAAAAGAAAAAGAGGAAATGGCCCTGTGCCACTGGGCCAGAACGGCCACAGTGCACGGCCCATGGCGAACAGCCCAGCCGCACGAGAGCCAGCGCGCGCGCGCCAGGTTTTCAAACCTGACGGGCGGGGCCCGGCGGTCAGTGGCTGCGAGGGGAGAGAGAGGGCGGTGAGGATGACAGGCGGGGCCCGCCTGTCATCTTCAACCTTGCGGCCAACGCGACGGCGAGCTCACCGGCGGCGATTCCGGGCATGGCGGGGCAAACGGAGGGCAGGAATGGACTCAGCAGCGAGTCGTGGATGTAGTGGTGGTGGCGCGGCTCGCCGGAGGGGCCTGGTTCGCCGGCGGCGAGGACACGCGGCGGAGGGTCGTCGGGAGGTCGCTGCTCCGGTTGATTCCGGCAGCTGCAGAAGGGGAAAAGAGAGGGGAATGCATCAGTGGTGTGCGGCGGTTCCAGATCGAGCAAGGGTTGGAGCGGAGAGGGCCTGTACCGCGAGATCTCCGGCTGCCCGACGCGGCGGAGCTCCGGTCGATTCCGATCACTAAGGCCCTCTGCGGGCGAATGAGTGGTTCTGGAGCGCTAGGGGATGTGGGGAGGAGCTGAGTGCTGTTGGAGGGGCTCGGGGCGTGCTATATATAGGGGAGCGGCGAGGTCCCGTGGACCTGTGCGCCGGCGAGCTTCTGCTCGACGCCACAGTGCACGGGAGGCGATGGGGATGAGTCTGTGGCGTTGCTGGACGAACTCCAGGGCGGAGGGAAGGAAGAGGGGGAGCGGGGGATGCTCCAGAGGGCTTGCGCGTGTGAGGCTGACGAGTGGTGCTTGCGGGCGGCCGGCGCGCGTGCGAAGGAGGCCACTGGAGGGAGAGGGAGGAGGGGGACAACGCCGGGGAGGGTCGCAGACGTCGAGGCGCGTTGGTAGGCGCGAGGGGGAAGCACGAGGTGGTCGGGGGCATGCGATTGGGCGAAGCTACAGTACGGGGGCGCACTGTAACACGCTCTGGAGCGAGCTTATCGCATGCCATGGCATGCCATTGGCCCCCTGGGCGTGTCCGCCATGTCTGGGGGGGTCTAGGGCGACGTAAGCAACTCCGGTGTGGCCTTGGATGCTCTGGAGATGCAGTGAGAGAGGATTGAAGTTGGTAAATGGGTGAATTTGGGCTGTCCAGCAAGGTGAATTGGGGTTTTCACCCCTCAATCATGGAGCTGTGGACACGGGGGAGTTACTGGAGGTAGATTGTAACTAGATGAAGTTGTGGTAGAAAGTTGAGGCAAAAGTAAATAGTAAAAGCGGTCAAGATGGTAGTTTTGGTGAAAAGGCAGAAGGTGTTTGATCATGTTTTGGTCAAGCAAATGATCTCCACTTGCCATGACACTTAACAGGATTGAATGTCATATGAAAATAGGGTGTTTCACCAAATTTGGGCTCATTTGAAGAAACTAGCCAATGTAACTTTGGTGAACCCTACAAATCAACAGAAATGGCTTCATCTTGTTTAAGTCAAGCTAATCATCTCCCCTTGATGCACCACTTGGTGTAGTTTCATCATTTGGGGTATTGATCATGCCCACAAAGTTTGAAGCTCCAGGTAAAAAGTTGGTAATGTAAAGTTGTTCAAATTTGCATTTGAACAGAAATGGTTTTGGGGTATTCTGATCAAGTTGCCCTACTCCAATTCTTGTGCCATTTGGTCTAGATGCCTTATTAGGCCATTCTAGCATGTGCACCAAGTTTGAGAGCATTTGGACAAGTTTGGCAATGTAAAGTTGCTCAAACTTCACATATGGACAGAATGGTTAAGAAGGGTTTTGATGATGTTTTCTTGCTTCCCAAGGCATGGGGCTTGGCAAGATCATCAAATATGTCATATATGACATGATAGAATTTCCCTGGAATTTTTGGAGAATATTTCCTTTGTAAATATTTCAAAAGCTTGAAATATCCAGAAAGGGATTTAGAGGGATTAGCCCATTATTTTGAACATGACCAAGTGTTGAAACTCTTATATATGGACAATATATGTCCTATGAGTCTCCCTGAATTTTGGCAAATATTTTTGAAATACTTAAATAATTTTCCCCTATTAAAGACCATTTCTGGCCTTAAGAAAAAGCTTTTAAATAAAATAGGGAAATAACTTTTAAAATTATACTTTTGTGATTTCTGGGAGTCCTATGACTACTAGGTCTCAAATATGCTTTTTGAAATAATTTTCTCACCCTAAATCAAGCACTTGCAGTGCAAACCTCAATTCAGGGGTTTTTGGAATACTAAATTTTAAAAATACATTTTGGCCAAATTAATTTTATAGGAAAATACTATACTGCTATATAACACTTGGCATGATCATTGGGCGGAAGTTTTGGGTAAGGAGATGAATTCTACAAGAGGTAATAGTTGACTTTAATGAGCACATGAAAAACATAGGAAGAAAAAACTCAATTCCAAATAAAAGCCAAATGATGCCAAAAAAATTTGCTGGTCCAAATTTTCATACTTCATTGATGCAAATAACATGTTACAAAATGCAGGGTGTGACAGACCTACCCCCCTTACAAGAATCTCGTCCCCGAGATTCCTAAACTAGGTCTTAAAAGAGATCGGGATACTCGGATCTAAGATAGTCTTCACGTTCCCAGATTGCTTCTGCTTCCGTGTGGTTGCTCCACTGGACCTTGAAGTATTTGATAGTGCGGCTTCGCGTCCGTCGTTCTGCTTCGTCCAAAATGTGAATGGGCTTCTCGCGGTAGGTCAAATCAGGCTGCAGATCAATGGCTTGGTGATCAACATCCTTGTAGAGATCAGGCTTGCTTGGAACTTGGAGACATTTCTGGAGTTGTGACACGTGGAATACGTTGTGCACATCGGATAGCTCAGGTGGTAGTTCCAACTGGTAAGCCACTTCTCCTCGTCGTGCTGTGATCTCAAAGGGTCCAATGAACCTTGGTGCGAGCTTCCGCTTGACGTGGAAACGCTTGGTTCCCTTTAGAGGAGTTACCCGCAGGTATACATGGTCCCCGACATCGAAACTCATGTCCTGACGGTGAGTGTCTGCATAGCTCTTCTTCCTTGACTTGGCTGCCTTCAAACGTTCTCTGACTAGTTGGACTTGCTCTTCTGCTATGCAGAGAATATCCGGTCCAAAGACTAGCCCTTCTCCAGTCTCTGACCAGTTGAGGGGTGTGCGACATCTGCGTCCGTACAACACCTCAAATGGTGCCATCAGAAGGCTCGACTGATAACTGTTGTTATAGGAGAACTCGGCAAATGGGAGACAATCTTCCCACTTGGCTCCATATGCCAAGACACAGGCTCAGAGCATGTCTTCGAGAATTTGATTGACTCATTCTGTCTGACCTCCGGTCTATGGGTGAAAAGCCGTGCTGAAAGATAACTTGGTTCCCAAGGTTTCTTGGAACTTCTTCCAGAACCTTGAGGTGAACTGGGTTCCTCGATCTGACACAATCTCCTTGGGAATGCCGTGAAGGCTTACGATTCTGTCGATGTAGAGAGCTGCCAGCCGGTTGCCATCATAAGTAGTCTTGACAGGAATGAAATGGGCCACCTTGGTCAAATGATCGACTATGACCCAGATAGAGTCATGTCCTCTATTTGACCTTGGTAATCCAGTGATGAAGTCCATTCCGACTTTATCCCACTTCCACTCGGGAACCTTGAGTGGTTGAAGCAATCCAGCGGGTCGCTGATATTCAGCCTTGACCCTTTGGCACACATCACACTTTGCAACATAGGTTGCAATCTCTCTTTTCATCCCGTGCCACCAGAATCTTTCCTTCAAGTCTTGATACATCTTGGTTCCTCCGGGGTGGATGGAATACGGAGTGTCGTGGGCCTCTTGCAGGATCAGGTTCTTCAGCTCTGTCTTGTTTGGTACGCAGATGCGGCCTTTGTACCAAACAATCCCGTGCTCGTCTTCAGAGAATCCTGGGGCCTTGCCTAGCTTCATCTTCTTCTTGATGCCTTCAATGCTTGCGTGTCCATCTTGTGCCTTCTTGACTTCGTCCATCAGGGTCGGTCTGACTTCCAAATGATCCAGAAATCCAGGGGTGACCAATTCCAAACTGAATTGTTCGAGTTCCTTAAACAAGGCTGGCTGCCTCTCTTGAATATGGCATTCAAGGAGCAAGCCTTCCTGCTTAAGGCATCGGCCACCACGTTAGCCTTCCCGGGGTGATATTGAACACTGAGGTCATAATCTTTGATGAGTTCCAACCATCTTCGCTGGCTCATGTTCAATTCCTTTTGGGTGAAAATGTACTTCAGACTTTTGTGGTCTGTGTATATCTCACACCGTTTCCCTAGGAGGTAATGCCGCCATGTCTTCAAGGCATGAACCACTGCCGCTAACTCAAGATCGTGAGTAGTGTAGTTCTCCTCATGAGGTCGTAGCTGCCTGGAGAGGTATGCTATGACTCGGCCTTCTTGCATCCGAACGCTTCCCAATCCGGTTCGAGAGGCATCACAATATATCACGAACTCCTTGTGAATATCAGGTGTTGCCAGAACTGGGGCAGTGGTCAACCTCTTCTTGAGCTCTTGGAAGCTCTCTTCGCATTTTGGCGTCCACTCGAACTTCTTGTCCTTTTTGAGGAGCTGAGTCATCGGTCGGGCAATGCTAGAGAATCCTTCCACGAATTTGCGGTAATAGCCCGCAAGTCCAAGGAAGCTTCTGACTTCCTTGACGGTCGTTGGAGATTGCCATTGGGTCACAGCTTCGATCTTCGCGGGATCAACTGATAATCCTTCTTCGGTCAGGACTTGACCTAAGAATCCAACTTTATGCAGCCAGAACTCACACTTGCTGAATTTGGCATATAGTTGGTGCTCCCGAAGCTTGTCTAGGACCATCCTCAAATGTTGCTCGTGTTCTTCCTCCGTCTTCGAGAAGACAAGAATATCATCAGTGAAGACAACAACGAACTTGTCCAAATATTCCATGAAGACTTTATTCATGAGATACATGAAGTAAGCTGGGGCATTGGTTAACCCAAAGGACATGACCGTGCACTCATACAGGCCATATCGGGTTACGAATGCCGTCTTCGGAATATCTTGGGGTCTGATCTTCAGTTGGTAGTACCCAGATCTGAGGTCGATCTTGGAGAACACCTTGGCTCCGCTGAGCTGATCAAACAGATCTTCGATCTTGGGAAGTGGATATTTGTTCTTGATTGTAACTTCATTGAGGGAACGATAGTCAATGCATAAGCGGATGGTACCGTCCCTCTTTGCCACAAACAGAACAGGTGATCCCCAAGGGGAGGCACTTGGGCGGATAAATCCCTTCCTCAGCTGCTCTTCCAGTTGCTTCTTCAACTCGGCTAATTCTTCCGTCCCCATTCTATAAGGCTTCTTATAGATGGGTCCTGCCCCGTGCACGAGCTCGATGATGAACTCAATGTCACGGTCAGGGGGCATTCCCGGTAGTTCATCCGGAAAGACATCAGGATACTCGCATACCACCGGTACTTGCTCTAGCCCAACTTCAGTTAGACAGTTGACTTGAACGGCTTGAGCGGAAGAGGAGTTGGGAGCAAACTTGACTTCGACTCCTTGGTCATTGGTCACAGTGACTGTCTGATTGGCACAGTCTAACAAGCCTTGGTGCTTGCTGAGCCAATTTATGCCTAGGATCACATCCAAGCCTTGTGATCTCAGGACGATGAGGTCTGCTAGGAAATCTACACCGTTAATGGTAATACTGACTCCCTTACAACCTATCTTGGCTCTCATCTCTGCTTCGGGGGTTTGTACCACCATAGGGTTACTCAGGGGTGTAGGGGTCATGCCACTTTTTAATGCAAATTTTTGAGTGACAAATGAATGCGTTGCTCCAGAATCAAACAAGACAGTTGCAGGTACTGAGTTGACAAGGAACGTACCCAACACGACGTCCGAGTCTTCCTGGGCTTCTTCAGCAGTGACATGATTCACAGGCCCCTTCCCGTGGTTAGGCGGGTTGCGAGGAGCTGGGTTCCTCGGTGGCATCCCGCGGCCTTGTCCTGGGTTCTGCGCATTGGGGCGCGGGGCATCAGGCTTCTTATTGGGGCACACCCTTGAGATGTGTCCTGACTGACCACATCCAAAGCAAGTGACTTGGTTTGGATTGTTGATCTTGTTGCCACCACTGTTATTGGGGTTGAAAGCTGGCCTTGGGTTGGCATACTGCTGAGGTTGATAGTTGGTGTGAGGTGCAGGAGCTCTTGGCTGCTGATAGGTTGGCTTGGCCGGGGCTGACTGCCACGGGCGAGGCTTCTGGTTGCTGGAACTTCCCTTGCTGACCATCTTGCGCTTGCGAGTGTCTTCCAAAGCACGCCGCTTGTCTTCAAGCATGAGTGCTTTGTTCACCAGGTCAGGGAAGGTTGGGCAGTCGCACACGACAAGCGAGTATTGCAGAGTCTGATTGAGGCCTTCCATGAAGCGCTCCCTTTTTGCAGCATCAGTGCTGACATCTTCAGGGGCATACCTTGACAGAACACTGAAGTTCTGCATGTACTCCTTGACAGTGCCACTTCCTTGCTTCAGGGCTCGGAACTCACGCTTTTTGATAGCCATGATCCCGGAAGGAATGTGGGCTTTGCGGAATTATGCCTTGAAGTTGACCCAAGTGATGTCTTGTTCAGCATGCATGACCTTGAATCCATCCCACCAAGCTCTAGCAGTCCCCCCGAGGCAGTGGGCTGCATAAGCCACCTTCTCGCGGTCTTCGGTGCATCCGACTAGTTCCAGCAAGTCCTCAATGGTGCGGACCCAGTCGTCTGCATCCAGGGGTTCAACAGTCTCGATGAAAGTTGGCGGTGCATGCTTCTTGAACTCTGCCAACGTGGAACGTCCATTGCCATTCCCCGCCGGCTGGCGGTTGTTGGTGACAGCTTGAGCAATCAACTGAAGGGCTGCAGTGTTGGCTTGGCGTTCCTCTCGGAAAGCTTGGAGAAGCTGAGCCATGTCCATGTTCGGAGGAGGTGGTGGTGGTGGAGCTTGGTCGTAGGTTTGGTCGTGGCCTGCCTCTGACTGAGCAGATGCTCCGGCTTCAGGCTGCTGGGTAGAGGTACCAGTACGAGTTACAACAGGCATCCTGTTGGAGCGGTAAAATGTCTCGTGACTTGGAAGAGGGAAAGCAAGATAGATGGGTGCCTAGTAAGGGGGTGGGTGTGACACTAATCAAATCATGCAAGGGCCGAAAGGCCAAACACATTCATTAAAATCCAAATGGGTGATGCAGTCGTTTACATATCCCCGAAGGAAGAATATGACATACATCCAAACACAACAAAAGCAACACTAGATGGTTTCATATGAACCATACAGGGACTCGACTGCGCATAGGGGTTACACGACCTATCCTACCGTAGAGGTCACGAACTGGCATATCCGAATAGCGAATAATGCCTAAGCGGCGGAATGCTCGGTCGCGTATTCTGGCTCTTCGGGGTCTCCTCCTTGTCTTCATCTGTCTGGGCCCCCTTGTCACTTGAGGGTGTGGGGGAGTGGAGGAGTTGGATACGACGGTGCTTTGTCGGTGGTGCCGAGAAAAGCTTGCGATATTCCTTTGCCGTCATGCGGCGTCACCGAGCTGGTTCTTCATTCTTGGAAGATACATCTTTGGAGGGCCTTCCGCCTCGGTATGCGATAGCGGACTATCCGGAAGGCGCTCCTTCTTTCTTGATCCTACTTGTCTTCTCTTGAGCTCCGAAGAAGTGCCTTGGTCTTGTGAAGTTCTTCTCGGAGCTTCATTGATTCCGAGGCCAAGTCTTGTGGCAAGCTGTCGGCACATAGACTGAAGTAGGTCTGGAACCGAAGCGAGAGTCCTTCCTTCAGTGGAGGGGCTAGTGCGCTGCTTTCATCTTCACCTTCCTTCCGGTAAGGCAAGAAGCGAGTTGTCATCTTGGCTGCCATCTCCGGAAGAAGCTCGTGGAGACGGGTTAGTGCCTTGAGTGCAGCAGCCTCGACAGCGAGAGGTAATGTTGCCATCTGGGGTCCCTCAAAGAACCAACTTGTGGGAGGATCGTTTGCCTTCACGATCACTTCCACATGGTACTCCACCTCAGTGTCGCTAACCCAATGCTCAAGGTAGGTGAGGATGGGTGCTCGGTGGAACTGGCACTCCTGGAGGCTATCCTCGAGAAGCAAGGGAAACCCAGTGGTCAGGTGCTCTTCAGGTACAGCGGCCATCTACAAAGGTTGAATAGGAGAGGTTAATAAGCTGATGAAATCTCAGGTTGGTAAGGTTTAGAAAAGAAGAGAGGTTCAGAAGGTTTTTGAAAAAGGGGTCTCATCTAACTAACGCCCATGCTAACTAAGGCTTCCTACAGTCAGGATGGCTCTGATACCAGCTCTGTGGGGACCCCGACTTAGAAGTCGAGATCACCGAATGCACGTGTACAGTGATCCTAGAGATCAATGCTCACTGAACACACAGAAGCTGAATAACAAGAGTCTTACATCCATACATACCGTGTTACACAAATTAAGGCCATATTGGCCAAGTCTTACATAGATAAAGCCTCACGGGCTGAATAGCAAATAACTCAAATAGCGGAAGTCTTCGATGATAAGTAGAACCCATGCCATCTGCCTTAACCCTACAGGCATTCTGACTGGGATAGCGTCCTAGTTCGCATGTTCGTCTCCATAGAACTCTTCTTCATAATCTTGTTCCTCCATGCCTGGCCAATTAAATAACCAGTGGCAAGCCAATGAGTACTTTGAATGTACTCGCAAGCAACCCATGATTTGGTTCAAAGTAACAATGCAATTGAATAGCAATGAGCAATCTAGCAACGAGCTAGAATAAATATTCTACCATCAAGTATATGCATCAATGACTTCACGTAACCTCGAGAACAGGTTACCGATATCAACATGAATAGGATTCAACTCAACGAGTCAAGTCACCACCTTGACTCATCACACACACATACTTTCACCGATGTAGTAAAATTCTGGACATAGTTTAAGTAGCACCACCCAACTGTCCATGACCGTGGACACGACTATTCGAATAGTTTTACACTCTGCAGAGGTTGCGCACTTTACCCACAAGATCCGGGAAGCTTTCGTGTCACCCACGATCCCGCAGTACCTTAAGTACCCGGGGGAAGCACCCGATCATAATCTTTCCTTAGACGACACTAACATAGAGTCCACTCATTGGTACACGGCCCTCGAGTACAAACAATAGATCATGGGACTTGCCCTAATTTCAATGTCACGCGTACCCGAAGGGACCAACGGTGTGTCCGATGCCCTGTAAAAACAGTCATGGTCGTCTATCCAAGCACGACCCCGTCCCGGGAAAGACCTCAAGTCCTCCCGTCACTAGTAATGCGGGCACCATGCTAGTATCGGTCTAAGTAATCAATAAAGCCCCGTCCCATAAGGGGTAGAGTGGTTGCACATGTTTGGTTGGGACGGTAGTCACACATAAATCTAATCCATCATTTCACCCATGCACAAGATTTTTACCGGCACATCACTTCTTCCTCAAGTGATGACCTAACTCAACATCACCCTCGGGCATTAGGGGCACCCGATGGGGTTCATGAAAAGAATGCAACCACGAAGGTTGCATGGCACACATGCATCACAAAGCATCACTACTAACCATTTGCATGACATCTAGCACAAAGCAAGATCATGAGTGAAACATGCATCATGTGGTGGTTCATAACTAGGTCACCACCATAACTCTTATTATCATGCATTCGGAAACAAACGGGTTCCGAAGAATAAGTGTATCATGGTCAAAGGGCTGCTTGCCTGGATTGGCTTGGTCTTCAAAGTCTTCAAATCCTTCTCCACCTTCTTCCTCAGCAACCTCGTCAAATACGGTATCTAATCGTCGCAAAATAACAACGGGAAAATAAGACCTCAATAAAAACAGAAAAATCAAAGTGCTCAGAAAAATGTTAACTTATTTTTGTTAAATACTAGAGGGAAAACTAAGATGGCAAAAATTCTTAGTTGGAGTTTTGGAGTTACAGAATGGAATCTAAGGATTTTTGAACAGGAGTTTTAATGCTCAAATTTGAATTTAAATTTGAACAGAACAGAAAAGTTTCATGGATATGTGTGAAAGTGACACCATTAAATAGGTTGGAATATTACAAGATTTTAGGAGTTGGAATTAATACATTTGGACAAATATTTATTTCTGTAAAATTATTTGAAATCTTACAGAAAAGAAAAAGAGGAAATGGCCCTGTGCCACTGGGCCAGAACGGCCACAATGCACGGCCCAGGGCGAACAGCCCAGCCGCACGAGAGCCAGCGCGCGCGCGCCAGGTTTTCAAACCTGACGGGCGGGGCCCGGCGGTCAGTGGCTGCGAGAGGAGAGAGAGGGCGGTGAGGATGACAGGCGGGGCCCGCCTGTCATCTTCAACCTTGAGGCCAACGCGACGACGAGCTCACCGGCGGCGATTCCGGGCATGGTGGGGCAAACGGAGGGCAGGAATGGGCTCAGCAGCGAGTCGCGGATGTAGTGGTGGTGGCGCGGCTCGCCGAAGGGGTCTGGTTCGCCGGCGGCGAGGACACGCGGCGGAGGGTCGTCGGGAGGTCGCTGCTCCGGTTGATTCCGGCAGCTGCAGAAGGGGAAAAGAGAGGGGAATGCATCAGTGGTGTGCGGCGGTTCCAGATCGAGCAAGGGTTGGAGCGGAGAGGGCTTGTACCACGAGATCTCCGGTTGCCCGACGCGGCGGAGCTCTGGTCGATTCCGAGCACTGAGGCCCTCTGGGGGCGAATGAGTGGTTCTGGAGCGCTACTGGGGATGTGGGGAGGAGCTGAGTGCTGTTGGAGGGGCTCGGGGCGTGCTATATATAGGGGAGCGGCGAGGTCCCGTGGACCTGTGCGTCGGCGATCTTCTGCTCGACGCCACAGTGCACGGGAGGCGATGGGGATGAGTCTGTGGCGTTGCTGGACGAACTCCAGGGCGGAGGGAAGGAAGAGGGGGAGCGGGGGATGCTCCAGAGAGCTTGCGCGTGTGAGGCCGACGAGTGGTGCTTGCGGGCGACCGACGCGCGTGCGAAGGCGGCCACTGGAGGGAGAGGGAGGAGGGGGACAGCGCCGGGGAGGGTCGCAGACGTCGAGGCGCGTTGGTAGGCGCGAGGGGGAAGCACGAGGTGGTCGGGGGCATGCGATTGGGCGAAGCTACAATGCGGGGGCGCACTGTAGCGCGCTCTGGAGCGAGCTTATCGCATGCCATGGCATGCCATTGGCCCCCTGGGCGTGTCCGCCGTGTCTGGGGGGTCCAGGGCGACGCAAGCAACTCCGGTGTGGCCTTGGATGCTCTGGAGATGCAGTGAGAGAGGATTGAAGCTGGTAAATGGGTGAATTTGGGCTGTCCAGCAAGGTGAATTGGGGTTTTCACCCCTCAATCATGGAGCTGTGGACATGGGGGAGTTACTGGAGGTAGATTGTAACTAGATGAAGCTGTGGTAGAAAGTTGAGGCAAAAGTAAATAGTAAAAGGGGTCAAGATGGTAGTTTTGGTGAAAAGGCAGAAGGTGTTTGATCATGTTTTGGTCAAGCAAATGATCTCCACTTGCCATGACACTTAACAGGATTGAATGTCATATGAAAATAGGGTGTTTCACCAAATTTGGGCTCATTTGAAGAAACTAGCCAATGTAACTTTGGTGAACCCTAGAAATCAACAGAAATGGCTTCATCTTGTTTAAGTCAAGCTAATTATCTCCCCTTGATGCACCACTTGGTGTAGTTTCATCATTTGGGGTATTGATCATGCCCACAAAGTTTGAAGCTCCAGGTAAAAAGTTGGTAATGTAAAGTTGTTCAAATCTTCATTCGAAAAGAAATGGTTTTGGGGTATTCTGATCAAGTTGCCCTACTCCAATTCTTGTGCCATTTGGTCTAGATGCCTTATTTGGCCATTCTAGCATGTGCACCAAGTTTGAGAGCATTTGGACAAGTTTGGCAATGTAAAGTTGCTCAAACTTCAGATATGGACAGAATGGTTAAGAAGGGTTTTGATGATGTTTTCTTGCTTCCCAAAACATGGGGCTTGGCAAGATCATCAAATATGTCATATATGACATGATATAATTTATCCAGAATTTTTGGAGAATATTTCCTTTGTAAATATTTCAAAAGCTTGAAATATCCAGAAAGGGTTTTAGAGGGATTAGCCCATTATTTTGAACATGACCAAGTGTTGAAACTCTTATATATGGGCAATATATGTCCTATGAGTCTCCCTGAATTTTGGCAAATATTTTTGAAATACTTAAATAATTTTCCCCTATTAAAGACCATTTCTGGCCTTAAGAAAAAGCTTTTAAATAAAATAGGGAAATAACTTTTAAAATTATACTTTTGTGATTTCTGAGAGTCCTATGACTACTAGGTCTCAAATATGCTTTTTGAAATAATTTTCTCACCCTAAATCAAGCACTTGCAGTGCAAACCTCAATTCAGGGGTTTTTGGAATACTAAATTTTAAAAATACATTTTGGCCAAATTAATTTTATAGGAAAATACTATACTGCTATATAACACTTGGCATGATCATTGGGCAGAAGTTTTGGGTAAGGAGATGAATTCTACAAGAGGTAATAGTTGACTTTAATGAGCACATGAAAAACATAGGAAGAAAAAACTCAATTCCAAATAAAAGCCAAATGATGCCAAAAAAAATTGCTGGTCCAAATTTTCATACTTCATTGAAGCAAATAACATGTTACAAAATACAGGGTGTGACATTTAGCCTACTAGATCTATAGTTCTTGCAATGGGAGAAGTGCTTGGCTTTGGGTTCAATCTTGCGGTGTCCTTTCCCAGTGACAGTAGGGGCAGCAAGGCACATATTGTATTGTTGCCATCGAGGATAAAAAGATGGGGTTTTCATCATATTGCTTGAGTTTATCCCTCTACATCATGTCATCTTGCTTAAGGCGTTACTCTGTTTGTATGAACTCAATACACTAGATGCATGCTGGATAGCGGTCGATGTGTGGAGTAATAGTAGTAGATGCAGAATCGTTTCGGTCTACTTGTCTCGGACGTGATGCCTATATACAATGATCATTCCTTGATAGTCTCATAATTATTCGCTTTTCTACCAATTGCTCGACAGTAATTCGTTTACCCGCCGTAGAATATCGCTATCATGAGAGAAGCCACTAGAGAAAACTATGGCCCCCGGGTCTATTCTCAACATATCAATCTAGATCTACTTTACTTTTCTTGCTTTTACTTGCTGTTTTATTAAACCGAAAATACCAAAAATATAACTATCATCTCTATCAGATCTCACTCTCGTAAGTGACCGTAAAGGGATTGACAACCCCTTATCGCGTTGGCTGTGAAGTTCTTATTTGTTTGTGCAGGTGCGAGGGACTCGCGCGTGGTCTCCTACTGGATTGATACCTTGGTTCTCAAAAACTGAGGGAAATACTTACGCTACTGTGCTGCATCTCCCTTTCCTCTTCGAGGGAATACAACGCAAGCTCAAGAGGTTGCACATCCATGCTTAGTTTCAATTTCTTTTTCTTAGTCTTTTTCCTGTGTACTAGAAAAAATCAGAAAAACAAAAAAATATGAGTTGGAGCTTCTAGGTAGTTTACTTTGCTTGTAGTAGTAACTAAAAACGAGAAACCAAAAAGATTTCCCGTTCTTCTTTTGCTTGTTGGGAGCTTTCCGTGTAAATAGTTTCTTTTCTTTTCTTTGTGGGTTGAGAGTAGAAGACCATGATTAAAATGCTTAGTGTCTCTCTTATGCTTTGTTGTTGATTTAACCTTGAGCCATATTACCTTGTCTTCTCTCTTGTATTAAATGTCTGCAGATTCCAGCTTAAGTCCAATGCACGTGCACTATTATTATTTTCCACACCGTTTGGTCGTGTGAGTGAAAGGCAATAAGGATGATATATGATGAACTAATTGAGATAAGAAAAGCTGGTATGAACTCGACCTCTCTTGTTTTTGTAAATATGATTGCTCGTCATTCTTGATTCAGCTTGTTATGAATGAAACATGTTTGCAATAGCAATTAGAGATCATAGCTGCTTATGCCATGCTTAATTAGATGGGAGTTTATAATGGTCTATCTTGCGTGCCAACATGATATTAAAATGGTTGTGATGTGGTATGATGGGGTGGTATCCTCCTTTGAACGATTTAAGTTACTTGACTTGGCACATGTTCACGCATGTAGTTGAAACAAATCAACATAGCCTTCACGATATTTATCTTCATGGTGATTTATATCCTACTCATGCTTGCATTCATTGTTATTAATTTTAATGCATGTTCATGACCGTTGTTGCTCTCTAGTTGGTCGCTTCCCAGTCTCTTTCTAGCCTTCACCTGTACTAAGCGGGAATACTGCTTGTGCATCCACTTCCATAAACCCCAAAGTAATTCCATATGAGTCCACTATACCTTCCTATATGCGGTATTTACCTGCCGTTCCAAGTAAATTTGTATGTGCCAAACTCTAAACCTTCAAATGAAATTCTGTTTTGTATGGTCGAACAACTCATGTATCAACTAGGGTTGTCTATATCTTCCTTGCTAGGTGGGTTATTCTCACGATAAGTGGACTCCGCTCATCATTCATGAGAAATTGGCTGGTAATCGGGATGCCCAGTCCCATGCTCAAAATCATAATAATTAAACAAAACTCCCCCAGGACTGTTGCTTGTTTGGACGGTACCCGTTGTTTCGGGCTAGCCGTGGAGTGTGCTTGTTGGTGGTTGGGGGAGTATAAACTTTACCATTCTGTTTGGGAACCGCCTATAATGTGCATAGCATGGGAGATATCGAGATTCTTGGTTGTTATGTTGACAATGAAAGTATACCACTCAAAATGTTATTCAATCTCTATGTAAAAATTGAGCTCTGGCACCTCTACAAATCCCTGCTTCCCTCTGCGAAGGGCCTATCTATTTACTTTTATGCAGAGTCATCATCCTCTTATCAAAGAGCACCAGTAGGAGAGCACCTCTGTCGTTGCATGTATTACTATTAATTTGCATTGAGTATGATCATGACTGGATCTCTTTTACCATGAATTACAATGTCTAGTCAGTCCTTGATCTTTAAAGGTGCTCTGCATTTATGTTTTGCGGTCTCAGAAAGGGCCAGCGAGATATCATCTTGTTATATCATATCATGATTGTTTTGAGAAGTGTTGTCATCCGAGGTTTATTATTATTGCTTGCTAGTTGATTATGCCATTGATGTGAGTAGTCTTGAGACCTAAAAGTTATTGTTAATGTGGTTAGTTCATGATCTTGTTGAAAACCTGAATGCTAGCTTGCATATTTACAACAACAAGAGCAAATAGAGTTTGTCAAAGTTTTTCTTTATCACTTTCAGTTTATCAACTGAATTGCTTGAGGACAAGCAAAGGTTTAGGCTTGGGGGAGCTGATACGTCTCCAACGTATCTACTTTTCCAAACCCTTTTGCCCTTGTTTTGGACTCTAACTTGCATGATTAGAATGAAACTAACCCGGACTGACGCTGTTTTCAGCAGAATTGCCATGATGTTGTTTTTGTGCAGAAATAAAAAGTTATCGGAATCGCCTGAAAATCAACGGAGAATTATTTTGGAAAATATAAAAAATACCTGCACGAAGATCCACACCAGGGGGCCTTGGGCTAGCCCACGAGGGTGGGGGCGCCCCCCCTGCCCAGGGCGCGCCCCGTGTCTCGTGCCCCCCCGATGCTGCACCGACGTACCCCCAGATCCTATATCTTCCGTTTCGGGGAGAAAAAACATAAGAGAGAGGGAATTATCGCGTTTCACGAGACGAAGCAGCCGCCAAGCCCTAATATCTCTCGGGAGGGCTGATCTGGAGTCCGTTCGGGGCTCCGGAGAGTGGAGATCGTCGCCATCGCCATCATCAACCTTCCTCCATCACCAATTCCATGATGCTCACCGCCGTGTGTGAGTAATTCCATCGTAGGCTTGCTGGTCGGTGATGGGTTGGATGGGATCTATCATGTAATCGAGTTAGTTTTGTTAGGGTTTGATCCCTAGTATCCACTATGTTCTGAGATTGATGTTGCTATGACTTTGCTATGCATAATGCTTGTCACTAGGGCCCGAGTGCCATGATTTCAGATCTGAACCTATTATGTTTCCATGAATATATGCGTGTTCTTGATCCTATCTTGCAAGTCTATAGTCACCTACTATGTGTTATGATCCGGCAACCCCGAAGTGACAATAATCGGGACCACTCCCGATGATGACCGTAGTTTGAGGAGTTCATGTATTCACTATGTGTTAATGCTTTGGTCCAGTACTCTATTAAAAGGAGGCCTTAATATCCCTTAGTTTCCAATAGGACCCCGCTGCCACGGGAGGGTAGGACAAAAGATGTCATGCAAGTTCTTTTCCATAAGCACGTATGACTATATTCGGAATACATGCCTACATTGCATTGATGAACTGGAGCTAGTTCTGTGTCACCCTAGATTATAACTTCTACATGATGAATTGCATCCGACATAATTTCCCATCACCGATCCAATGCCTACGAGCTTTACCTATATTGCTTGTCGCTTATTTACTTTCCCGTTGCTACTATCACAAAAACTACAAAAACACTATCTTTACTTTTATTGCTGCTATCGCCACTATCATATTACTTTGCTACTAAACTATCTTGCTGCAGATACTAAGTTTCCAGGTGTGGTTGAATTGATAACTCAGCTGCTAATACTTAAGAGTATTCTTTGGCTCCCCTTGTGTCGAATCAACAAATTTGGGTTTAATACTTTACCCTCAAAAACTGTTGCGATCCCCTACACTTGTGGGTTATCACTTCCCCATGCTGACTCGGCAACTGCACGACTTGACGAGTCCCTGCATGCACAAAGACCATCATTACCTGTGATTATGGAGGCCGGTAGTTGGCCTCCTCCTGGCTATAAATGAGGCGACGGGCGGGCCCCTGTTGCCCATATCTTCCTCCATTCCACCTGCTTCTTATTCTTCCTCCTTGCTCCTTGCTTCGCAGTGACACCCATGGCGCCGGCGGGGAGGTTCTCGCCCGCAGATAAAGGGAAGGCCCGCCAGGAGGGGCCCGGCTCACCACCGCCTAAGAGGGGATGAGGATGCCCTCGCAAGCATGTCGTGACCCCCGCCGCGGCCCCTCGCGGGCGTGGGCGGACCTCTTCGGGGCTCGGCGCCGTCCTTGGCGGCCGTGGCGGTGGCTCTTCGCGCGGTGGGGATCGCCCAGGTCGTGGCAACCTCGTTGATGAAGGGAGGCACGCCAGGGTCGCCCGGCCTCCCCGGCCGCGCTTCCACTCAGCGGAGGTGCTGCCGGAGTTTGTCGTTTGGTCGGAGAACCCGGCTGGCACCTGACTTCCGCTCCCGCGCTCCTTTGCCAGCGAACTGCCGGCTACGGGTCCCGACAGTCTCTGGGTGCAGGCGGACGGTTATTGCAGCGGGGCTTCGTGGGTCGCGGTGGAGGTCCCCTCCACGGGCGACGTATCCCTGGCCCGCGATTGGCAGACGTTCACCCACGCGCGTGGCCTGAGCAGGCGGTGCACCCTCCACTTCAAGTACGACGGCGATGCGACCCTCTTCGTGAGGGTATTCAGGGAAGACGATCGCTGCGCCGGGTGCTGCCCCGAAGACAACAACGGCGGCGAGGTGCTCGGCCTTGGCGACGGACTTGACGAGGATGAGGATGAACTCGCCCTCGGCGCCGGCTGTGGTTCATCCAGCTATGGCAGCTCCTCCCTCAACGGCAGCTCCAGCAGCGGTGGCTACGACCAGGCGCCATGTCGTCGCGCCCGCTTCGAGGGCGGTGGCGGGTCGTCTCGTCGCCGTGCCCCAGTGAAGCGCGAGGAGGGCTTTGGCTGAACCCAGGGGGCTGATCCTCGTGAGCGGCCGCATCGTAGGAGCCGCTTTTTCCTGTCCCTGCCTTTCCTTTCCTCCTACATTACCAAAAACAAGTATGGGGCCCTGCTAGGGCATGTAATGGTCCGTGATTTTTATGATGCTTTGTGCTGTGTTTACTGTTTCCGGATTGTGCTGCGGGATCCGTGCATTATGCGGGCATAGGGGGAGAAGACTTATCTTGACGCATTCGGGGTAGCCCCCATCTCGTGAGGTGCGGCCCTTTGCGGAGCTGCAAAAATTCGTTAGGAGATTCTTATCCTTCGTTGCGCGAGGTCCCAAGCATGGGCTGAACATGGTCAAACACACTTTGTCGCGGTACCCATGGGGCACAGACTTAAAGAGAGGGATGCACCGATCACGAGCTCAAACGAGGGTGCCTCACAGAGACTAAGGAGGCGCGCATGCACGCCACCCTGTCCAGCCCCCTCGTGAGGCGCGCGAGGGAGAGCGTCGGGCAACTTCCGCCCTCCCTAGCGCAAAGCAAAGAATCAAGGGAAGAATCAGAGAGAGAGGTGGTTCAACCAAGCCATCGAGAAACGCCAGAACTTCAAATTCCATTAAGAGAAAAGAAAAAGGGGCAAGCCAACTACAGAAAGCAAATGAACAGCCGCATCCGACACCTAGTCTAGTCTTCTCACCAGCTTGGAGCTAAGTGCTGCCACTAGGACGTGGGAGGGAGCCCTCGAGGCCCAAGGGCGGCACTCCGGACACTCTGGGGCGTGTACAACCCCACTCATTATTACGTGAGAGTGTCACGAGCAGAGACCTTCACAGGCACTGGGCCTTGCTTCATGGGTAGAACTTCAGGAGATGCTAGATGTTCCAAGCGTTCTGGATGGGGATCCCGTCTTGTGTCTCCAGGTGCGCGGCGCCAGGCCTGGAGACATGGGCAATCCTAAATGGGCCCTCCCACATGGGTGAGAGTTTGTGCAGCCCTTCCCTGGAGAGCACCTGCCTCAGGACGAGATCGCCCACGTCGAGCGTCCTGGAGCGGACGCTGCGACAGTGGTACCGTCCCAGCACCTGCTGGCACCTTGCCACTCGGAGCGAGGCTTCTCGGCGGCATTCCTCCCCCAGCACGAGGTCAATCCCCCGCATGGCGTCCTACTACGTTTCATCGAACGCCAGGACCCGCACAGAGTGATGCTTGACCTCGTGAGGGAGAACTGCTTCTGCTCCATAGACGAGGAAGAACGGGGTCTCGCCTATTGGCTTGGTGGCGGTGGTGCGGATGGACAACAACGCGAACTGGAGCTCGTCGTGCCAGCCCCTACCGCAGGCCTCATGTTTATTCTTGAAGGTCCTGGCCTTGAGGCCCCTTAAGACCTCCGCGTTGGTGCGCTCGGCCTGGCCATTGCTCCTGGGGTGTGCCACTGAAGCGTAGCAAATCTGCGTTCCAAGGTTAGCACAATATGTCTTGAAGAGGTTGCTAGTGAACTGCGAGCCGTTGTCGGTGATGATGCGGTTGGGGACACCGAACTGGCTTATGAGAACCTTGATGAATTTGACCACGGATCTGGTCGGGATGGTGCAGACGGCTTCCACCTCCGCCCATTTGGTGAACTTGTCGATGGCGACATAGAGGTAGCGGGAGCCCCCGGGCGCTCGAGGGAATGGACCCAGGATATCCAGCCCTAGACTGCGAATGGCCAGGAGAGTGGGATAGTTTGGAGGCCCTGAGCCGGCTGGTGGATCTGCTTGGCATTGAATTGGCAAGCCTAGCAGGACTTCACCAGCTCGGCTGCATCGTTGAGCGCCGTGGGCCAGTAGAAACCGCTGCGAAACGCCTTGCCAACTAGGGTGCGTGATGACGAGTGATGCCCGCAATCCCCGGCGTGTATGTCAGCTAGCAGCTCGCCCCTTGCTTCCTGAAGATGCACCATAAAGAAACATCATTTGGTCATTTACTGTAAAGCTCACCGTCTTGAATGCAATACGTCGTAGCTTGTCGGGCTACATGCTCTGCGTCCTCTTCTTTCTCCGACAGCGCTCCTCGCACCAGGTATGCCTTGAGCTCCCTAGTCCAGCATCCCTCCTAAGGCTCGAGCGCCAGGAGCAGGCGCGCTCCCGAGGTCTGGCCACAGGCAGGGGCTCCCGAGGTCGGTGGCTAGGGGAGTTCCTCCTGAGGCGTCACTGGCCCCTCAGCCGGAGGTGATGCCGAAGGCTTGAAGAGCCGTTCCTGGAAGACATCGGGATCCTGGGGCAGGCGCCTGGATGCCCTTTTGGCGATTTCGCCGGCTTCCTTGTTGGTGCCACGGGGCACGTGCTGCAGCTCCAGGCCCAAGAACTACTTCTCCATTTTGCGTACCTCCGCGAGATATGCCTCCATGTGCTCGTCCTTCGGCTCGTATACCTTGTTGGAGAAGTTGACGAGGAGCTGCGAGTCACCCCTGATGATGAGGCACTTCACTCCCAGGGCTGCCGCAACCTTCAGGCCAGTGATGAGGCCCTCGTACTCTGCGATGTTGTTGGAGACCTTCTCGCCATGCCGAAAGCAGAGCTGCACGGTGTAGTAAAGCTTGTCATGAGTGGGCGAGATGAGCACAGCTCCAACCCCCACACCCTAGCGTGCGAACGCACCGTCAAAGTACATGACCCATCCGGCGCTTCACTTCCTGGCGAGAGGGACCGGTCCTCGCCTGCTTCGAGCTCCGGGGCATCGGTCCATTCTGCCATGAAGTCAGCGAGCGCAGCTCCTTTGATGACCCTAGTTGTGCTAAACTCCAACTGGAATGCTTGCAGCTCGATATTCCATTCGACGACTCTTCCCGCATCATTGGGGCTCCGGAGTACCCTCTCCAGCGGGTAAGCCGAGACGACCTTGATGGGTGGCCTTGGAAGTAATGACGCAGTTTTCGCGAGGAGCGTGAGGAAGAGCTTCTGTGGCATGGGGTATCGCGCTCTCGCATCCCGTAGCACCATGCTGACGAAGTACACCAGGTGCTCGACTAGGGCAGGAGTGTCGATGAAGCCCGAGTTCTCCAGAGGTTTGTCGCCCACAGTGGCTTCCATAGGCCCGGTAGCGCCGTCTCGTAAGGCTTGATCACCTGCTGGTATCATTGTGGCTTTGGTGGCGCCGTCTTGGCAGTGCGCTGTCCTGGCCGGAGACGCGACGTTGCGCGGCATGCCCTTGACATGGCGTTCTTCCCGGACAGCCACCAGTGCCGTGCTAGCTGAGTAGGGCGTGGTGGCTATGTAGAGCACCAGTGGCTCGAGGGGACGAGGCGCTACAATCACTGGTGGGCTGGTCAAATATCTCTTGAGGTCTTGAAATGCCAGGTCGGCCTCCGGGGTCCACTCGAACGACCCCTTTTTATTCATCAGCTTGAAGAACGGCAAGTCACGCTCCCCCAGCTTGGAGATGAAGCGCCCTAACAAGGCCACGCAGCCCGCGAGCTTCTGCATTTCCTTCAGGGTTTGCGGTGGGCTCATGTCTTCTATTGCTTTGACCTTCTCCGGGTTGGACTCAATTCCTCGGTGCGACACGAGGAAGCCTAGCAGCTTGCCGGAAGGGACACCAAATACGCACTTCTCCGGGTTAAGTCTCAGGTCCACCTGGCGCAGGCTGGTGAAAGTCTCTTCCAGGTCCTGAATGAGGGTCCTTGCTTCTCGAGATTTTACCACGATGTCATCGACGTAGTATTCTGCGTTCCTCCCGAGCTGCGGGCCCATGGCGATGTGCATCAATCGCCGGAAGGTCGCCCCTGCGTTGCGCAGCCCGAATGGCATGCATATGTAGTAGTATACCCCGCACAGGGTCAGGAAGGTCGTCTTCTCCACGACTTCTACCGCCATCTTGATCTGGTGGTAGCCCGAGAACGCATCCAAGAAGCACAATAGGTCACACTCTGCGGTGGAGTCGACGATCTGGTCGATGCGCGGAAGCGGAAATGGGTCTTGAGGGCAGGCTTTGTTGAGGTTGGTGAAGTCAACACACATGCGCTCCTTCCCGCCTTTCTTGGGCACAACGACAGGGTTTGCTAGCCATTCTGGGTACCGAACCTCGCGGATGACACCCGCTGCTTCTAGCTTGCGAGTTTCTTGCACGATGAAGGACTGCTTCTCTATAGACTGCTACCCCGCCTTTTGCTTCACAGGGCGCACATTAGGGCACACCCTTAGGTGGTGCTCGATTAGCCCTCTCGGGACCCCTACCAGCTGCTTGGGCTCCCAGGTGAACACCTCCTTGTTCGCGCGCAGGAACTTCACCAACACCTCCTCTTGTTCTAGGTAGAGGTTGGCGCCTATTGTGAAGATGGCTCCCGAGTATCCACCCTCCTCGATGGGTACTTGCTTTGTTTCGGCTCGGTCTTGAGTGAACATCTGCTTCTTTTTTGCTGGTGCGGCCCCTTGGCCCCTGGGGCGGCCTCATCGGCTAGGCGTGCTGCCACAGCGGTCCGGAAGACGAGCTTGAGGGCCGCCAGTGCCTCCTTGGCGTCTCCAGCCACGGTGAGGACGCCGCTGCTCCCCGCCATCTTCATGAGGTTGTAGGCAGGATGGGTCACTGATGTCTACTACCCAAACTTCTTCTTGTAGACGTTGTTGGGCCTCCAAGTGCAGAGGTTTGTAGGACAGTAGCAAATTTCCCTCAAGTGGATGACCTAAGGTTTAGCAATCTGTGGGAAGCGTAGGATGAAGATGATCTCTGTCAAACAACCTGCAACCAAATAACAAAGAGTCTCTTGTGTCCCCAACACACCCAATACAATGGCAAATTGTATAGGTGCACTACTTCGGCGAAGAGACGGTGATACAAGTGCAATATGGATGGTAGATATAGGTTTTTGTAATCTAAAAATATAAAAACAGCAAGGTAACTAATAATAAAAGTTAGCACAAACGGTATTGCAATGCTTCGAAACAAGGCCTAGGGTTCATACTTTCACTAGTGCAAGTTCTCTCAACAATAATAACATAAGTGGATCATATAACTATCCCTCAACATGCAATAAAGAGTCACTCCAAAGTCACTAATAGCGTAGAACAAATGAAGATATTATTGTAGGGTACGAAACCACCTCAAAGTTATTCTTTCTGATCGATCTATTCAAGAGTCCATAGTAAAATAACACCTAGCTATTCTTTCCGTTCGATCTATCCTAGAGTTCGTACTATAATAATGATACGTCTCCAACGTATCTATAATTTTTTATTGTTCCATGCTATTATTTATGATGTTTTGGATGTTTAATGGGCTTTGTTATACACTTTTATATTATTTTTGGGACTAACCTATTAACCCAAAGGCCGAGTCCAGATTGCTGTTTTTTTGGCCTATTTCGGGGTTTTACAGAAAAGGAATATCAAACGGAGTCCAAACAGAATAAAACTTCGGGAGAGATATTTTTGGAGCAAAATACGCACGGGAGACTTGAGAACCACGGAGTAGGGCTGACGTGGCATCCATGAGGGTGGGGGGCACGCCCCCCCCTACAGGGCGCGCCCCAGCCTCGTGGGCCCCACATCTGGCCCCCGGTGCCCTCCTTCCTCCTATATATACCTACGTACCCCGAAACCATCAGAACAACAGAGAAAACCCTAGTTCTACCACCACAACCTTCTGTTCCCGTGAGATCCCATCTTGGGGCCTGTTCTGGAGCTCCCCCGGAGGGGGGATCTACCACGGAGTGCTTCTGCATCATCATCTTCATCGCTTCACCATGAGTTGTGAGTAGTTTACCACCGACCTTCGGGTCCACAGTTAGTATCTAGATGGCTTCTTCTCTCTCTTTGGATCTCAATACCAAGTTCTCCTCGGTCTTCGAGGAGATCTCGATGTAATCTCTTTTTGCGGTGTGTTTGTCGAGATCCAATGAATTGTGGGTTTATGATCAAGATTATCTATGAGAAATATTTGGTTCTTTTCTGAACTCTTTTATGTATGATTATAATATCCTTGCAAGTCTCTTCGAATTATTGGTTTGGTTTGGCCTACTAGATCTATAGTTCTTGCAATGGGAGAAGTGCTTGGCTTTGGGTTCAATCTTGCGGTGTCTTTTCCCAGTGACAGTAGGGGCAGCAAGGCACATATTGTATTGTTGCAATCGAGGATAAAAAGATGGGGTTTATACCATGTTATTTGAGTTTATCCCTCTACATCATGTCATATTGCTTAAGGCGTTACTCTGTTCTTATGAACTTAATACTCCAGATGCATGCTGGATAGCGGTCGATGTGCGGAGTAATAGTAGTAGATGCAGAATCGTTTCGGTCTACTTGTTTCGGACGTGATGCCCATATATAATGATCATGCCTAGATATTCTCATAATTATTCGCTTTTCTATCAATTGCTCGACAGTAATTCGTTCACCCACCGTAGAATTCTGCTATTATGAGAGAAGCCAGTAGAGAAACCTATGGCCCCCGGGTCTATTCTCAACATATCAATCTACAATCTACTTTACTTTTCCGTTTTTACTTTCTGTTCTTATATCCAAAAATACCAAAAATATCAAACTATCATATCTATCAGATCTCACTTTCGTAAGTGACCGTAAAGGGATTGACAACCCCTCATCGCGTTGGCTGCGAAGTTCTTATTTGTTTGTGCAGGTGTGAGGGACTCACGCGTGGTCTCCTACTGGATTGTTACCTTGGTTCTCAAAAACTAAAGGAAATAATTACGCTACCGTGCTGGATCACCATTTCCTCTTCGAGGGAATACAACGCAAGCTCGAGAAGTATCAAGAAGAATTTCTGGCGCCGTTGCCGGGGAGGCTTACACAAAAGTCATATACCAAGTACCTATCACAAACCCTTATCCTTCGCATTACATTTATTTGCCTCTCGTTTTCCTCTCCCCCACTTCACTCTTGCCGTTTTATTTGCCTTTCTTTTTGCCGTGTGTTTATCGTTCGCTTGCTTCTTGTTTGCTTGTGTGTTGGATTGCTTGCTTGTCACTATGGCTCAGAATAATACTAAATTGTGTGACTTCTCCAATACCAACAATAACGCTTTTATTAGCACTCCGATTGCTCCTATTACCGATGCTGAATCTTGTGAGATCAATGCTGCTCTGTTGAATCTTGTCATGAAAGATCAATTTTCTGGCGTTCCTAGTGAAGATGCCGCTACCCATCTAAACAACTTTGTTGATTTGTGTGATATGCAAAAGAAAAGGGATACGGATAACGATATCGTTAAATTGAAGTTATTTCCATTTTCGCTTAGAGATCATGCTAAAACTTGGTTTTCCTCTTTGCCTAGGAATAGTATTGATTCGTGGAATAAGTGGAAAGATGTTTTTATCTCTAAGTATTTCCCTCCTGCTAAGATCATCTCTCTTAGAAATGATATTATGAACTTTAAGCAACTAGATCATGAGCATGTTGCACAAGCTTGGGAGAGAATGAAATTAATGATATGTAATTGCCCTACACATGGTTTGAACTTATGGATGATTATTCAAAACTTTTATGCTACCTTGAATTTTGCTTCTAGAAATCTTTTAGATTCGGCCACAGGAGGCACTTTCGTGGAAACTAGCAAACTCCTAGATAATATTATGGTTAATTATTCTCAATGGCACACCGAAAGATCTACTAGTAAAAAGTACATGCTATTGAAGAGATTAGTGTTTTGAGTGGAAAGATGGATGAACTTATGAAATTATTTGCTGCTAAGAGTGCTTCTTCTGATCCTAATGATATGCCTTTATCCACGTTGATTGAAAATAATAATGAATCTTTGGATGTGAATTTTGTTGGTAGGAATAATTTTGGTAACTATGCTTATAGAGGAAAATTTAATCCTAGGCCTTTTCCTAGTAATTCCTCTAATAATTATGGTAATTCCTACAACAACTCTTATGGAAAGATGCCTTCTGAATTTGAAACTAGTGTTAAGGAGTTTATGAACTCGCAAAAGAATTTCAATGCTTTGCTTGAAGAAAAATTGCTTAAGATTGATGAATTGGCTAGAAGTGTGGATAGAATTACTCTTGATGTTGATTCTTCTAAACTTAGATCTATTCCAGCTAAGCATGATATCAATGAGTCTCTCAAAGCCATGAGAATTTCCATTGATGAATGCAAAGAAAGAACCGCTAGGATGCGTGCTAAAAAAGAGAGTTATATAAAAGTGTGTTCTTCTAGTTATCATGAAAATAAAGATGAAGATCTGAAAGTTATTGATGTGTCTCCTATTAAATCCTTGTTTTCTAGTATGAATCTTGATAAAGATAGGATTGGAGATGAGTCTACTTTAATTGAAAGGTGTCCCAATGATTCAGAGTTTTTAGATCTTGATGCTAAAATTGTTAAAAGTGGGATTGAAGAGATTAAAACTTTGCATAGTGATGAACCCACTACTTTGGATTTCAAATGATTCAATTATGATAATTCCTATTTGATTGATTGTATTTCCTTGTTGCAATCCGTACTAAATTCTCTGCATGCCTATAGTCAAAATAAAGCTTTCACCAAACACATAGTTGATGCTTTGATGCAATATTATGAAGAAAAACTTGAATTGGAAGTTTCTATCCCTAGAAAGCTTGATGATGAGTGGGAACCTACTATTAAAATTCAAATTAAAGATCATGAATGCTTTGCTTTGTGTGATTTGGGTGCAAGTGTCTCCACTATCCCAAAAACTTTGTGTGATTTGTTAGGTTTCCATGAGCTTGATGATTGTTCTTTAAATTTGCATCTTGCGGATTCTACCATTAAGAAACATAGGGGAAGGATTAATGATGTTCTTATTGTTGCCAATAGGAATTATGTGCTCGTAGATTTCATTGTTCTTGATATAGATTGCAATCCTTCATGTCCTATTATTCTGGTAGACCTTTCCTTAGAACGATTGATGCAATTATTGATATGAAGGAAGGAAATATTAGATTCCAATTTCATTAAGGAAAGGCATGGAACACTTTCCTAGAAATAAAATTAAATAACCTTATGAATCTATTATGAGAGCCACTTATGGATTGCCTTCCAAAGATGGCAATACCTAGATCTATCCTTGTATCGTGCCTAGCTAGGGGCGTAAAACGATAGCGCTTGTTGGGAGGCAGCCCAATTTTATATTTTTTGTTTTTGCTTCTGTTTAGGAATAAATATTGCATCTAGCTTCTGTTTAGATGTGGTTTTGTGTTTTAATTAGTGTTTGTTCCAAGTAGAACCTTTGGGAAGACTTGTGTGAAGTTTATATGATCTTGCTGTAAAAAACAGAATCGTTAGCGCTCACTAGAATAGTCACCAGATTTTACTGGAGTGTGATATTTAGTTGATTCTTTTTGAAGATGATTAATATACAAATTTCTCACGTTTACCAATTTATTTAATTTTTTTTGGAGTTACGAAGTATGCGAAAGTTACAGATTACTACAGACTGTTCTGCTTTTGACAGATTCTGTCTTTCGTGTGTTGTTTGCTTATTTAGATGAATCTATGAGTAGTATTGGGGAGTATGATTCATAGGGAAGTTGGAATACAGTAGGTTTAACACCAATATAAACGAAGAATGAGTTCATTACATTACCTTTGAGTGGTGGTTTGTTTTCTTATACTAACGGAGCTCACTAGATTTTTGTCTAAGTTTTGTGTTGTGAAGTTTTCAAGTTTTGAGTATTGCTTTGATGGACTATGGAACAAAGAGTGGCAAGAGCCTAAGCTTGGGGATGCCCAAGGCACCCCAATTTAAAATTCAAGGACAACCAAAAGCCTAAGCTTGGGGATGCCCCGGGAAGGCATCCCCTTTTTCGTCTTCATCTATCGGTAACTATACTCGGGACTATATTTTTATTCACCACATGATATGTGTTTTACTTGGAGCGTCATGTATGATTTGAGTATTTGCTTTTTAGTTTGATAGAATCATCCTTGCTGGACACACCTTTTTTAGAGAGATAAATATGGCCTAGAATTTGTTAGAACACTCTATGTGCTTCACTTATATCTTTTGAGCTAAATAGTTTTGCTCTAGTGCTTCACTTATATCTTTTAGAGCACGATGGTGATTTTATTTGGTAGAAATTGTTGCTCTCTCATGCTTCACTTATATCCTTTTGAGAGTCTTTTAGAACAGCATGGTAATGTGCTTTGGTTATAAAACTAGTCCTAATATGATAGGCATCCAAGATGAATGTAGTAATAACTTTCATACAAAGTGCGTTGAATATGATGAGAAGTTTGATACTTGATGATTGTTTTGAGAATGAGGATAGTGATATTAGAGTCATGCTAGTGGAGTTATTATGAATTTGAGAAATACTTGTGTTAAAGTTTGTGATTCCCGTAGCATGCACGTATGGTGAATCGCTATGTGACGAAGTTAGAGCTTGATGTATTTGTAGAATGTCATCCTTTGTGTGGAGGTCGGGGGCGCGCGATGGTTAACTCCTACCAACCTACCCCCTAGGAGCATGCGTTGATTGCTTTGTATTGATGACTCGTAGATTTTTGCAATAAGTATATGAGTTCTTATGACTAATGTTGAGTCCATAGATTGTACGCACTCTCATCCTTCCACCATTGCTAGCCTCTCTGGTACCGCGCAACTTTCGCCGGTACCATACACCCACTATATACGTTCCTCAAAACAGCCACCATATATTTTCCTCAAAACAGCCACCATATTTGCCTACCATGGCATTTCCATAGCCATTCCGAGATATATTGCCATGCAACTTTCCACCGTTCCGTTCATATGACACACTTCATATTGTCATATTGCCATGCATGATCATGTAGTTGACATCGTATTTGTGGCAAATCCACCATGCATAACTTTTCATACATGTCACTCTTGATTCATTGCACATCCCGGTACACTGCCGGAGGCATTCATATAGAGTCATACTTTGTTCTAGTATCGAGTTGTAATATCGAGTTGTAAATCAATAGAAGTGTGATGATCATCATTATTAGAGCATTGTCCCATGCGAGGAAAGGCCAAACAAAAGAAAAGGCCCTCCAAATAAATAAAAGAAAAGAAAAAAAGAAAAGAAAAGGGGACAATTTCTACTATCTTTTTCCACACTTGTGCTTCAAAGTAGCACCATGTTCTTCATGATAGAGAGTCTCATGTTTAGTTACTTTCATATACTAGTGGGAATTTTCATTATAGAACTTGGCTCGTATATTCCAACGACGGGCTTCCTCAAATGCCCTAGGTCTTCATGAGCAAGCAAGTTAGATGCAGACCCACTTAGTTTCCTTTGTTGAGCTTTCATACATATTTATCTCTAGTGCATCCGTTGCATGGCAATCCCTACTCACTCACATTGATATCTATTAATGGGCATCTCCATAGCCCGTTGATACACCTAGTCGATGTGAGTCTATCTCCCTCGTTTTTGTCTTCTCCACAACCACCACTCTATTCCACATAGTGCTATATCCATGGCTCACGCTCATGTATTGCGTGAAAGTTGAAAGGTTTGAAAGAATTGAGTATGAAAACAAGTGCTTGGCTGAAACCGGGATTGTGCATGATATGAATATTTTATGTGATGAAGAGGAGCATAGCCAGACTATATGATTTTGTAGGGATAACTTTCTTTAGCCATAGTATTTTGAGAAGACATGATTGCTTTGTTAGTATGCTTGAAGTATTATTATTTCTTATGTCAATATAGACCTTTGTCTTGAATCTTTCAGATCTGAATATTCATGCCACAATAAAGAGAACTACATTGAAAATTATGTTGGTTAGCATTCCACATCAAAAATTATGTTTTTATCATTTACCTACCCGAGGAGGAACAAGAATTAAGCTTGGGGATGCTTGATACGTCTCCAACGTATCTATAATTTTTTATTGTTCCATGCTATTATTTATGATGTTTTGGATGTTTAATGGGCTTTGTTATACACTTTTATATTATTTTTGGGACTAACCTATTAACCCTAAGGCTGAGTCCAGATTGCTGTTTTTTTGCCTATTTCAGGGTTTTACAGAAAAGGAATATCAAACGGAGTCCAAACAGAATGAAACTTCGGGAGAGATATTTTTGGAGGAAAATACGCACGGGAGACTTGAGAACCACGGAGTAGGGCTGACATGGTGTCCACGAGGGTGGGGGGCGCGCCCCCTTGCACAGGGCGCGCCCCCTGCCTCGTGGGCCCCACGTCTGGCCCCCGGTACCCTCCTTCCTCCTATATATACCTACATACCCCGAAACCATCAGAACAACAGAGAAAACCCTAGTGCTACCGCCGCAACCTTCTGTTCCCGTGAGATCCCATCTTGGGGCCTGCTCCGTAACTCCGCCGGAGGGGGGATCTACCACGGAGTGCTTCTACATCATCATCATCGCCTCACCATGAGTTGTGAGTAGTTTACCATCGACCTTCGGGTCCATAGTTAGTATCAAGATGGCTTCTTCTCTCTCTTTGTATCTCAATACCAAGTTCTCCTTGGTCTTCGAGGAGATCTATTTGATGTAATCTCTTTTTGCGGTGTGTTTGTCGAGATCCGATGAATTGTGGGTTTATGATCAAGATTATCTATGAGAAATATGTGGTTCTTTTCTGAACTCTTTTATGTATGATTATAATATCCTTGCAAGTCTCTTCGAATTATTGGTTTGGTTTGGCCTACTAGATCTATAGTTCTTGCAATGGGAGAAGTGCTTGGCTTTGGGTTCAATCTTGCGGTGTCCTTTCCCAGTGACAGTAGGGGCAGCAAGGCACGTATTGTATTGTTGCAATAGAGGATAAAAAGATGGGGTTTATATCATGTTATTTGAGTTTATCCCTCTACATCATGTCATCTTGCTTAAGGTGTTACTCTCTTCATATGAACTTAATACTCTAGATGCATGCTGGATAGCAGTCGATGTGTGGAGTAATAGTAGTAGATGCAGAATCATATCGGTGTACTTGTTTCGGACGTGATGCCTATATATAATGATCATGCCTAGATATTCTCATAATTATTCAATTTTCTATCAATTGCTCCATAGTAATTCGTTCACCCACCGTAGAATTCTGCTATCATGAGAGAAGCCACTAGAGAAACCTATGGCCCCCGGGTCTATTTTCAACATATCAATCTACAATCTACTTTACTTTTCTGTTTTTTACTTTCTGTTCTTATATCCAAAAATACCAAACTATCATATCTCACTTTCGTAAGTGACCTAAAGGGATTGACAACCCCTTATCGCGTTGGCTGCGAAGTTCTTATTTCTTTGTGCAGGTGCGAGGGACTCGCGCGTGGTCTCCTACTGGATTGATACCTTGGTTCAAAAAAACTGAGGGAAATACTTACGCTATTGTGCTGCATCACCCTTTCCTCTTCGAGGGAATACAACGCAAGCTCGAGAAGTAGCAAATAACACCTCAAGACACACATCAATGAAAACCCTATTGTCACCTAGATACTCCATTGTAACCTCAAGTATCCATGGGCATGATTATACGATATTCATCACACAATCTTAGATTCATCTATTCAACCAACACAAAGAACTTCAAAGAGTGCCCCAAAGTTTCTACCGGAGAGTCAAGACGAAAATGTGTGCCAACCCCTATGCATAGATTTCCAAGGTCACGGAACCCGCAAGTTGATCACAAAAACATACATCAAGTGAATCAATAGAAGAGCCCATTGTCACCACTGGTATCCCACACAAGACATACATCAAATGTTCTCAAATCCTTAAAGACTCAATCCGATAAGATAACTTCAAAGGGAAAACTCAATCCATTACAAGAAGGTAGAGGGGGAGAAACATCATAAGATCCAACTATAGTAGCAAAGCTCGCGGTACATCAAGATCGTGCCAAATCAAGAACACGAGAGAGAGAGAGAGAGAGAGAGAGAGAGATCAAATACATAGCTACTGGTACATACTCTCAGCCCCGAGGGTACTACTCCCTCCTTGTCATGGAGAGCGCCAGGATGATGAAGATGGATACCGGTGATGGATCCCCCCTCCGGCAGGGTGCCGGAACAGGGTCTCGATTGGTTTTTGGTGGCTACAGAGGCTTGCGGCGGTGGAACTCCCGATCTAGGTTATGTTCTGGAAGTTGGGTATATATAAGAGGTGTTGGCATAGGGAACAAGTCAGGGGGGTCCCTGAGGCGGCCACGAGGTAGGGGGCGCGCCCCACCCTTGTGGTGGCCTCGGGACTCTTCTGGTCCATCTTCGGTACTCCGTGGGCTTCTTCTGGTCCAAAAACAATCTTCGTGAAATTTTAGGTCAATTGGACTCCGTTTGGTATTCCTTTTCTGCGATACTCAAAAACAAGGAAAAAACCAGAAACTGGCACTGGGCTCTGGGTTAATTGGTTAGTCCCAAAAATCATATAAAATAGCATATAAATGCATATAAAACATCCAAGATGGATAATATAATAGCATGGAACAATAAAAAAATATAGATACGTTGGAGACGTATCAAGCATCCCCAAGCTTAATCCCTGCTCGTCCTCGAGTAGGTAAATGATAAAAATATAATTTTTGATGTGGAATGCTACCTAACATAATTATCAATGTAATTTTCTTTATTGTGGCATGAATGTTCAGTTCCGGAAGATTCAAGACAAAAGTTTAATATTGACATAAAAATAATAATATTTCAAGCATACTAACGAAGCAATTATGTCTTCTCAAAATAACATGGCCAAAGAAAGCTCATCCCTACAAAATCATATAGTCTGGCTATGCTCTATATTCATCACACAAAATATTTAAATCATGCACAACCCCGGTTTCAGCCAAGCAATTGTTTCATACTTTAGCATTCTCAAACTTTTTCAACTTTCACGCAATACATGAGCATGAGCCATGGACATAACACTATAGTGGAATAGAATGGTGGTTGTGGAGAAGTCAAAAAGGAGGAAGATAGTCTCACATCAACTAGGCGTATCAACTGTCTATGGAGATGCCCATCAATAGATATCAATGTGAGTGAGTAGGGATTGCCATGCAACGGATGCACTAGATCTATAAGTTTATGAAAGCTCAAAAAGAAACTAAGTGGGTGTGCATCCAACTTGCTTGCTCACGAAGACCTAGGTCATTTTGAGAAAGCCCATCGTTGGAATATACAAGCCAAGTTCTATAATGAAAATTCCCACTAGTATATGAAAGTGACAAAATAGGAAACTCTCTATCATGAAGATCGTGGTGCTACTTTGAAGCACAAGTATGGTAAAAGGATAGTAGCATTGTCCCTTCTCTCTTTTTCTCTCATTTTTTATTTGGGCCTTTTCTCTTTCTTTTTTTGGCCTCTTATTTTTATTTTTTGTCCGGAGTCTCATCCCATCTTGTGGGGGAATCATAGTCTCCATCATCCTTTCCTCACTGGGGCAATGCTCTAATAATGATGATCATCACACTCTTATTTACTTACAACTCATGAATTACAACTCGATACTTAGAACAAGATATGACTCTATATGAATGACTCCGACGGTGTACCGGGATGTGCAATGAATCAAGAGTGACATGTATGAAAGAATTATGAAAGGTGGCTTTGCCACAAATACGATGTCAACTACATGATCATGCAAAGCAATATGACAATGATGGAGCGTGTCATAATAAATGGAATGGTGGAAAGTTGCATGGAAATATATCTCGGAATGGCTATGGAAATGCCATAATAGGTAGGTATGGTGGCTGTTTTGAGGAAGGTATATGGTGGGTGTAATGTACCGGCGAGAATTGCGAGATACTAGAGGGGCTAGAAATGGTGAAATGGTGAAAGTGCGTATATTCCATGGACTCAACATTAGTCATAAAGAACTCACATACTTATCGCAAAACTTTATTAGTTATCGAAATAAAGTATTACACGCATGGTCCTAGGGGAAGGGTTGGAAGGAGTTAACGATCGCGCGATCCTGGCCTCCACACAAAGGATGACAATCAATAAATAAATCATGCTCCGACTCCATCACATAACGGTTCACCATACGTGCACGCTACGGGAATCACAACCTTTAACACAAGTATCTCCCAAATTCACAACTACTCACTAGCATGACTCTAATATCACCATCTTCATGTCTCAAAACAATCATAAGGAATCAAACTTCTCATAGTATTCAATGCACTTTATATGAATGTTTTTATTATATCCCTCTTGGATGGCCATCATAATAGGACTAAATTCATGACCTAAGAAAATTACCATGCTGTTCTAAAAGACTCTCAAAATAATATAAGTGAAGCATGATAGTTCATCTATTTCTTCAAAATAAAACCACCATCATGCTCTAAAGAGATATAAGTGAAGCACTAAAGCAAACGACAAACTACTCCAAAAGATATAAGTGAAGATCAATGAGTAGTTGAATAATTATGCAACTATGTGAAGACTCTCTAACATTTAAGAATTTCAGATTTTGGGATATTATTCAAACATCAAGCAAAACAAAATAAAATGACATTTACAAGGATATCACACATCATGTGAAGAAGTAAAAACTTAGGCTCAACCGTTACTAACCGATAATTGTCGACGAAGAAAGGTGGGATGCCAACCGGGGCATCCCCAAGCTTAGATGCTTGAGACTTCTTGAAATACTATTTTGGGATGCCTTGGGCATCCCCAAGCTTGATCTTTTTTGTCTCCTTAATTCCTCTCATATCATAGTTTCCGGAATCTTAAAAACTTCATGCACACACAACCAAAACAAGAACTCATGAGATAAGTTAGTATAAATCAAATCAAAACCTTAACATTATCTACTGTAGCAAATCACTAAAATTATAGTTTGACATTGCATACTAAATGCCTATGGATATTTAATACTCCTATCCTCAAATAGAGTCATTAAACATACAAACATATGCAAACAATGCAAACATAACATCAATCTGTCTAAACAGTACAGTCTGTAAAGAATGGAATTGTTCTCATACTTCCCTATCTCTAAAAATTCTGAAAAATACCACGTTACAGAGAACTTATTCATGCTCACCGTGTAAAAATTTCAAGATTTTATCACGTTTTGACTATCTATAAGAATTCAGACAATGATAGAAAATTTTCTGTTTTCAAACAACAACACAAAGACTTGCAAAATAAGCATGGTAAAGGCTAGACTTGACATTTTATTGAAACAAAAGATAGAAAAATACCTCTGAATAACAAAATGAAAATATAAACAAATAAAATGACGCTCCAATAAAACTCATATCCTGCGGTGAATAAAAATATAGCCTCAAGTAAAGTTACCGATAGACGAAGACGAAAGAGGGGATGCCTTCTCGGGGCATCCCCAAGCTTAGGCTCTTGGTTGTCCTTGAATATTACCTTGGGGTGCCTTGGGCATCCCCAAGCTTAGGCTCTTTCTACTGCTTATTCCATAGTCCATCAAATCCTTATCCAAAACTTGAAAACTTCACAACACAAAACTTAACGGAACTTCGTGAGATGCGTTAGTAAAAAAATTCAATCCTTACTTGTCGGTACAGTTGTGAACTCATTCTTATTTTATATTTGTGTTATATCTATTGTATTCCAACTTTTCCATGGTTCATACCCTATAATACTACCCATAGAAGCATCAAAATAAGCCAACAACACAAGAAAACATAATCTATCTTAAAGATGGTACTGTGTAAAGATGCGAATTGATGTAAAACCTCTGCATTTCTAAAAATTCTGAAAAATTAGGAAAATGTGGGAAATTTGTAGATTAGAGTTCTGTAAAACATTCAATAATTTATCACGTTCCAGTAATCAGAAAGAATTCAAACACTGGGCGCAAAAGTTTCTGTTTTTCAACAAAAACAATCTACTATCTTCCAAATCATCCCAAAGGTCTTACTTGGCACAAACACTAATTTAAAACATGAAAACTCATCTAACCAGAGGCTAGATGATATATTTATTGAAAAATAGGAAATAAAAATATTGGGTTGTCTCCCAACAAGCGATTTTCTTTAAAGCCTTTTAGCTAGGCATTGAGATTTCAATGATGCTCACATGAAAGTAAAGAATTGAAACACAAAGGGAGCATCATGAATTGCATGACAAGCACATTTAAGTCTGACCCACTTCCTATGCATAGGGATTTTGTGAGCAAACAAATTATGGGAACAAGAATCAACTAGCATAGGAAGGCAAAACAAGCATGACTTCAAGATTTTCAACATAAAGAGAGGAAACTTGATATTATTGCAATACCTACAAGCATATGTTCCACTCTCATTAAAATTTTCAGTGGCCTCATGAATGAATTCAACAATATAACCATCACATAAAGTATTCTTTTCATGATCCATAAGCATAGAAATTTTACTACTCCCATCATAAGCAAAATTGTTCTCATTCATAGTAGTGGGAGCAAACTCAACAAAATAACTATTATGAGACACTTGATTAAAATCATGATGACAAGTTTCATGGTTATTAGTATTCTTAATACTATACAAGTCATCACAATAATCATCATAAATAGCAACTTTGTTCTCATAATCAATTGGAATCTCTTCCGAAATAGTGGATTCATCACTAAATAAAGTTATGACTTCTCCAAATCCACTTTCATCAATATAATCATCATAAATAGGAGGCATGCTTTCATCATAAAAAAATTGCTCATCAAAACTTGGGGGACTAAAAATACCATCTTCACCAAACATAGCTTCCCCAAGCTTGTGGCTTTGCATATCATTAGCATCATGGTTATTCAAATGATTCACACTAACAACATTGCAATCATGCTCATCATTCAAGTATTTAGTGCCAAACATTTTAATGCATTCTTCTTCTAGTACTTGGGCACAATTTTCCTTTCCATCATTTTCAGAAAGATATTAAAAAGATGAAGCATATGAGGCAACTCAATTCCATTTTTTGTAGTTTTCCTTTATAAACTAAACTAGTGATAAAACAAGAAGCTAAAAGATTCAATTGCAAGATCTAAAGATATACCTTCAAGCACTAACCTCCCCGGCAACGGCGCTAGAAAAGAGCTTCGCTGACGGGATGTGAGTGCCGCTTACCTAGCCTCCCCAGCAACGTCGCCAGAAAAGAGGTTGGTGTATACTACACAACCTTCTTCTTGTAGACGTTGTTGGGCCTCCAAGTGCAGAGGTTTGTAGGACAGTAGCAAATTTCCCTCAAGTGGATGACCTAAGGTTTATCAATCCGTGGGAGGCATAAGATGAAGATGGTCTCTCTGAAACAACCCTGCAACCAAATAACAAAGAGTCTCTTGTGTCCCCAACACACCCAATACAATGGCAAATTGTATAGGTGCACTAGTTCGGCGAAGAGATGGTGATACAAGTGCAATAAGGATGGTAGATATAGGTTTTTGTAATCTGAAAATATAAAAATAGCAAGGTAACTAATGATAAAAGTGAGCACAAACAGTATTGCAATGCTTTGAAACAAGGCTTAGGGTTCATACTTTCACTAGTGCAAGTTCTCTCAACAATAATAACATAACTTTATCATATAACTATCCCTCAGCACGCAACAAAGAGTCACTCCAAAGTCAGTAATAGCGGAGAACAAACAAACCGATTATTGTAGGGTACGAAACCACCTCAAAGTTATTCTTTCTGATTGATCTATTCAAGAGTCCGTAGTAAAATAACACGAATCTATTCTTTCCGTTCGATCTATCCTAGAGTTCATACTAGAATAACACCTTAAGACACACATCAACCAAAACCCTAATGTCACCTACATACTCCATTGTCACCTCAAGTATTCGTGGGCATGATTATACGATATGCATCACACAATCTCAGATTCATCTATTCAACCAACACAAAGAACTTCAAAGAGTGCCCCAAAGTTTCTACCGGAGAGTCAAGACGAAAACGTGTGCCAAACCCTATGCATAGATTCCCAAGGTCACGGAACCCGCAAGTTGATCACCAAAACATACATCAAGTGAATCAATGGAATACCCCATTGTCACCACGGGTATCCCACGCAAGACATACATCAATTGTTCTCAAATCCTTATAGACTCAATCCGATAAGATAACTTCAAAGGGAAAACTCAATCCATTACAGGAAGGTAGAGGGGGAGAAACATCATAAGAACCAACTATAGTAGCAAAGCTTGCGGTACATTAAGATTGCGCCAAATCAAGAACACGAGAGAGAGAGAGATCAAACACATAGCTACTGGTACATACCCTTAGCCCCGAGGGTGAACTACTCCCTCCTCATCATGGAGAGCGCCGGGATGATGAAGATGGACCCCCCTCTGGCAGGGTGCCGGAACAGGGTCCTGATTGGTTTTTGGTGGCTACAGAGGCTTGCAGCGGCGGAACTCCCGATCTAGGTTATGTTCTGGAAGTTTGGGTATATATAAGAGGTGTTGGCGTCGGGAACAAGTCAGGGGGGTCCCCGAGGCGTCCACGAGGTAGGGGGGCGCGCCCCCACCCTCGTGGTGGCCTCGTGACTCTTCTGGTCCATCTCCGATACTCCGTGGGCTTCTTCTGGTCCAAAAACAATCTCCGTGAAACTTCAGGTCAATTGGACTCCGTTTGGTATTCCTTTTCTGCGATACTCAAATATAAGGAAAAAACAGAAACTGGCACTGGGCTCTGGTTTAATAGGTTAGTCCCAAAAATCATATAAAATAGCATATAAATGCATATAAAACATCCAAGATGGATAATATAATAGCGTGGAACAATCAAAAATTATAGATACGTTGGAGGCGTATCAGTCGCGGCCATGAACTGAGCTAGGGCAGGATACCCGAGGATGGCGTTGTACGGAGGCCAATACGAGCTATGTCGAAGTCGATCAGCTCGGTGCGGTAGTTGTCATGGGTGCCGAAGGTGACTGGGAGGCGCATCTGCCCTAGAGGGATGGCGGAACCGCCGCCAACTCCGGAGAAGGGCTTGGTGGGGCGCAGCCGCTCGAGCGGCACATGGAGCAGGATAAAAGCTTTTACCGAGAGCACGTTGAGGCCAGCCCCACCGTCGATGAGGGTCTTGGTGACTGCCACGTTGCAGATGGTGGGTGTGCAAAGCATCGGGAGAGCGCCTGAGCCCGCAACGGAAGCGGGATGGTCCCCTGAGTCGAAGGTGAGGTCAGTCTTGGGCGCCGCCCATCCGGGAGGGGCTCCCCGCCGTACGGGCGCGCCGCCGATCTGGAGGAAGAACTGCTTGACGTGGCGGTCCGAGGGCGGCGCTTGTGAGACGCCAAGGAGGGCCGCGACGGCGGCGGGCGGCGGTGCCACGAATCGTGCGACGAAAAGGCCGCGCAACTCCCCCCAAGAAACCATAGAGGATCTGGGAAGGTTGAGTAGCCAGGCCCGCGGTGCGCCAACGAGGGCCATGGGGAACCGGTTGGCCATGAACTTGTCGTCACCTCCGGCCTACAGAATGGCCTCCTCGTATGCCAGCAGGAAGGCTAATGGATCTGCCGTGCCATCATAGCGGGGTGGCATCTCTGGCTTGAACATGGGCGGCCGCACCGCAAGGCGGGGGTGAAGGCCCTGAGCCCCATGGCGTCGATACGGGCTTCCGTCGGTCCAGTCGGGGGAGCGACGCCGGCCATGGGGGCCGAACGGAGAGGTGAAGCCGGTGGAGCAGTGAAGCTTCGGCACACCCCTAGCTGGTGCGCCAAATGTCGGATCGTGGGTTTCGGCAAACCCTTGAGGTTCGAACACTGGGGTGCGCATGAAGATCTCTCCTTCCCGCTCTAGTTCGCTCTCGCACCGATTCCTAGGCCTAGCTCGTCAAACCTGAAGAACAAGAGACACGAGGATTTATACTGGTCCAGGCTACCGTTGTGGTGTAATACCCTACTCCAGTGTGGTCTGGTGGATTGCCTTGTAGGGTGAGGATGAACAAGTACACGGGAAGAACAACCTCGTGAGGAGGGGTGTTCTTGGGCTCGGTGAGCTAGTGGGTGTAAGGGTGGTCTGAATGCTCCTCCCCTTCTATGGCGGTGGCTAGTCCTATTTATAGAGGCCCGGGTCATCTTCCCAAATATTGAGCGGGAAGTGTTCCCACAATGGCCAAGTTTGAAGGGGGACAACTAGTACAAGCTATCCCGACAAAAGGTGGTCTTAGCCTACCAGGTGACATTGTTGTGGGCTCCGTGGTGACCTTCGCCTTGCCGTCCTGCTGGTCTTGGTCTTGTTGCACCGATATGGAAATCTTTGCCTGACGCATCGGTACTCCTCGCTTGCGCTTGCCCCTTTAGCACCATTGAGGAAACTGGCTTCCTGCGCCTTCTGGCACCCGCCTGGCCTTGGTCGTCATGGCTCACATCACGTGAACCTCGCGAGGTGTCCCTTGCCATGATATCTCCGCTCCTCAGGAGCCAACCTAGTGAGGCCGCCCCAGGAGAGGTCTTGCGTTGTCCGCCTCGCGAGGCTTGGCCCCTCGCGAGGGTCTTGAGTGGTTTGCTGATGAAGATGGGTCGTACCAGGCCGCTGGATGAGCCATGCTCTGGGCCGCAGGCAGGCAAGTATGGGTACCCCCATTCCCAGAACGCCGAAAACGCTGGTTGGTTTCTTATGCGAGAACAAGGAGGTGTTCGCGTGGAGGCCCAAGGACCTGGCGGGAGTCCCAAGGGGGTGATAAAACATCACCTAAATGTATGCCACAATGTACGCCCAGTAAAGCAGAAGGGACGACGGCAGTCCACAGAGAAGCAGCCTTCATCGTACAAGAGACTCGTAAGCTACAAGAAGCTGGTGTGATCCGCGAAGTGCGGTACCCAGAATGGCTAGCGAACCCGGTAGGTGTGCCCAAGAAAGGCGGGAAGGAGCACATGTGTGTTGACTTTACCAACCTCAACAAATCCTGCCCACAAGACCCATTCCCACTGCCGCGCATCGACCAGATCGTCGACTCCACCGCCGAGTGTGACCTGTTTTGTTTTCTGGATGCCTTCTCGGGCGGTCACCAGATCAATATGGTGGTGCAAGATATTGAGAAGACGTCCTTGTTGACCCCATGTGGGGTGTTCTGCTACACTTGCTTGCCGTTCGGGCTGCGTAATGCTGGGGCAACCTTTCAGCGGCTGATGCACATCGCTCTGGACAGACAACTCTGGAGGAACGCCGAAGCCTATGTTGACGACATCGTGGTAAAATCTCGAGAGGCCAGGACCCTTGTTGATGATTTGGAAGACACCTTGGCCCTGCGCAAGGTAGACCTGCGGCTCGACCCGGAAAAGTGTGTGTTCGGCGTCCCATCGGGCAAGCTGCTGGGTTTCCTGGTGTCGCACAGAGGAATTGAAGCTAACCCCGAGAAGGTCAACGAAGACCCTCAAATAGATGCAAAAGCTGGCCGGATGCATAATGTCTCTTGGACGTTTCATCTCCAAGCTAGGGAGCCTGCCCTCCCCTTCTTCAAGCTGATGAGAAGGAAATGCCCATTCGAGTGGACTCCAGAGGCTGACGCAACTTTTGAAGACCTCAAGAGATACCTCACCAGCCCACCAGTAATGGTGGCGCCCAAACCTCAAGAGCCCTTGGTGCTTTACCTGGCCGCTACACCACACTCCGCCAGCGCGAAATTGGTGGCGGTCCGGGAGGAGCAGCAGGACAAGACAACACAGCCCTGGGACAATACTCCCGAGGCTCCGGCGGGATCAGCTGTTGATCAGGTTCCACGAGACGGCGTTCCTGAAGCTACAGTTTCCCTAGCTGGCGACCAAGCTCCCGAGGCCTCTCGGCCTCAGGAGGCGCCACAACCCCAGGAGAGCTTGGACTCCGCCAACACTTCCACCCTCATCGAGCACCCGGTGTACTTTGTCAGCATGGTACTTCACGACGGTCGGGCGTGTTACCCCATGCCGCAGAAACTTATGCTCGCACTCCTCGTTGCTTCGCACAAGCTGCGCCATTATTTCCAAGGCCACCCCATCGAAGTCATATCAGCTTACCCGCTGGAGAGGGTGCTATGGAGCCCTAATGCTGCGGGAAGGGTCGCCGAATGGAACATCGAGTTGCAAGCATTTCAGCTTGAGTTCATCACCACCAGGGTTGTTAAGGGTGCCGCACTCGCCGAATTCGTGGCGGAATGGACCGACACCCCGGGGCATGAAACAGGCGAGGATCGGTCGCTTTCGCCCAGGAGTGAAGCACCGGATGGCTGGGTCATGTACTTTGACGGCGCCTTCGCACATCAGGGCGCGGGGGCTGGAGCTGTGCTCATCTCGCCCACCCAAGACAAGCTCTACTATGCCGTGTAGCTCTACTTCCAGCACGGCGAGAAGGTTCCAACAACATCACGGAGTACGAAGGCCTAATTGCTAGCCTGAAGGCTGCGGCCACCTTGGGTGTGAAGTGCCTCACCATCAAGGGCGACTCCCAGCTCCTTGTCAACTTCTCCAATAAGGTGTACGAGCCTAAGGATGAGCACATGGAGGCGTACCTAGCGGAGGTATGCAAAATGGAGAAACAATTCTCGGGCCTGGATCTGCAGCACGTACCGCACGACACGAACAATGAGGCAGACGACATCACCAAGAGGGCGTCCAAGCGCCAGCCTCAGGAGCCCGATGCTTTGATGAGTGCCTCTTCAAGCCCTCATTAGCCCCTCAGGTTGCGGAGCAAAAACCGCCTTAGGAGGAGCTCCCCCTCCGCCGACCTCAGGAGCTCCCGCCCGCGGCCCGACCTCAGGGGCGCGCCTGCTCCTCGCAATCGAGCCTTAGGAAGGGTGCTGGTGTCACGCCCAAGATGCGATTCTATCCTGATCACGTGATGAACTCGTGATTGGGGCACAACCGCATTTCGGGCGCTTAGCAAGATGGATATCATTACATCGTACCATTACATACATAGATGGGGAAACATACAAGTCATACAACTCCACATGAATACAACACATCATATATAAGACATCCGACTACAGATGAGAACATGAAAAGCACAACGACATCCATCCTGCTATCCCAGGCTGCCAACCAAGAACCTATCCCAAGACTGACGAAGAAGAAGAAGAAAGAACTCCAACACAAGTAAACATCGCCTTCACGTCAAGTCATCGGAACCTGCACCTACAACTGTTGTTGTAGTATCTGTGAGCCAACAGGACTCAGCAATACCATAACCATGGGTATCAAGACTAGCAAAGCTCAATGGGCAGGGAGAGGTTAAGTGGTGAGGTTGCAACAGCGGCTAAGCAATGTATGGTGGCTAACTTACGAGTACAAGAATAAGATGAGCATCTACACAAACGATCGCAAACTAGTAATGATCGCTAAGTGATCCTGAACTACCTACGAGTCAAACATAACCCACCGTGTCCTCTTCTCAAAATGAAAAGAGACGGTCACGGTTACTCACGCGGTTCGTGAATTTTATTTCGGATCCTCTGTCAAGTTTTCTACAACCGGACATTAACAAATTCCAATCTGCCACATAAATGCGGGCACGACTTTCGAAAGATCATAATCCTGCAGGGGTGTCCCAACTTTGCCCATCAAAAGCTCTCACGATCAGCAGAGGTAAAAACCCCTTATCTTAGGGACAACCCGATCAGACTCGGAATCCCGATGCACAAGACATTTCGACAATGGTAAAACAAGTCCAGCAAGACCTCCGGGCGTGCCGACACCCTGATAGTAGCCGCACGTATCTCGTCTCTCGCCACGTCCGGATGGGACATCCTACAGGTAAAACCAGACCTCGAGTTTCCCCGCGGTGGCCCCAAAGTCTACCCGTTTGGGACCAACACCATCAGCACTGGCCCCTCCCAGTAATGTAGAATTAAGAACCCGAGGACGCGACCCCCTATGTAATTTGATTAATTAATTAAGTTTTTATTATGAGGAAATTAAAAACCAATGTTGGGCCTTGCTGGAGGAGTTTTATTCAAAGCGAACTGTCAAGGGGTCCCCATATACCCAACCGCATTAGGAACGCAAAATCAAGGAACATAACACCGGTTTATCTGTTCTTAAGGCGGCGTGAGTGGAACATAACACTGAGCAAAAGGCCAAGCCTTCCACTCATTTCCAAGTATAAATGTGTGTTAATTATAGTAATAGATATTGTGATATTCCAACAAGTTCTGACATGGAGCAATGAGAGGCTGACAACAAATAGATAGGTAGCGCGACATATAGCGATAGCATCAAGACAACTAGCATAGCAATGATATTAATGAGATCCAAGGTGACGGTCATCTTGCCTGAGACCCGCTAGGAAGAAGAACGAGTCCATGAAGAAGACGAAGAAGAAGCCACGAAGACGAACCAACCATAGTCGAACGAATCCTCATGATCGCAACGAAACAAGAACTATCGAGAAGAAGCACAATTGGAAAGAAGCAAAGAACATAGTAAACAACCATCACATAAATATGGCATGATGCACAACCAAGTATGACACATGTCCATTTTAATGATTCATGGCATGGCAAGGTGCACAAACAATACTACAAGTTAAGTGGAGCTCAATATGCAACGAGTTGCATATTGACGAAACACCACATCCAATTATTTAGCTCACTCCCGTTTATGTACCCAACAATATTAAATGTTTTTAAACATGGCAAGAGGAGAAGCATACATAAACCATCTATTTAGAAAAGTTTAAATGAGGCCAGAACAACAAACAACAATTCCGAAAAAATCCCCACATGTCATTTAGCAAGTTTTAATGCAAACCATAATTTTAACCATTTAAATGTTGTTAACATGATGCAGATGACATAAACAAGTTTCATGCTCTTTTTATTAAAAGTTGACATGAGCATTTGTCATCGTGGCAGAAAGAATGGGGTGCCACGGCGACAATAACCGAAAATGATGCCACATCAACATATCGGTTCCGGTAACTCGTTGAGAGACCGGTGCAAAAGAAGGATGGCATGAGCAAGTCATGCAAGGACGATGGGGTGATCCCGGTTACCGGGTTCCCACATATCGGTGGCATGGAAACGAGTGGCACTTCGATCACGGTGCAAACAGAGGGTGCATCTCATACATCACAAGCATTCGTTCTCGGAAGGTCATCTCGGCGTTATACCTTTGAAGCATGCATTTTTGAAGCGGATCGAGTTTGTAGATGAAGTAGTCATTCACGGGTCGTCGTGAGAGGTAGTCGCACAGGACGATGGTAGTGGAAGAAGTCGTTCACGGGGCGTCGTGGGAAGTAGTCGTTCACGTTTCGTAGTCGTACACATCGGTGGTAGTTGTACTCGTCGTGGAAGTAGTGGTACACATTCGTTTCAGAGAGGTACTTGACGAATTCGAGGTCTTCGAGGGTCGACGGTAGTGGCACACAAGAAGGTAGTTGAACTTGACGTATCCGAGGGCTCCGGGCGTCTTGGTACTTGGCGATTCCGACGACGGCGGTAGAGGTACTTGACGCATCACTGGGTGTAGTCGTACTCGAGGTTCGTCCACGTCATGGGACTTGGGGTCTCCAAAATGTAGCAGAACAAAGGTCTCGGTTGCAGCCATGTAGTTGGACTTGGTGGACATCCGAGTCTTGCAGGGCTCTTGTCGATGATGGTTCTTGGAGCTGCGGTCTTGGCACGCAGGGAATAACAACGCGTGTAACAAAGAAGGAAGCACGGTTGGCCGGTGGTGTGGGACGACGCCGGGTTCGTGGTGGAGCAAGGGAAGTCACTTAGGAGGATGCGACCGCGGAAGAAGAGGCAGCGTAGAACCGAGGCAGCAGCGGAGCTCCAAGCTCGGCTCCATGGCGGCAGTGTAGGCGACAATGGAGCAAGGCGGTGGTGGGTACATGATTGATGCAGGAAACTTGGGCAGGAGGAGGCTGAGCCTGCTGTTGCTGTCTCCGGCGGCGGCAAGCTTCGACGCGGGCGGAGGGGAGATGGCGTGGCGGCGATGCAGGAAGGCGGCGGTGCTCGAGGACGATGAGGCTGCAACACCATGCGCGGAGGAGGAGAGGAGGCAGCGAACTGGCGCGGGTGCCATGGCGCAGCGACGCTCAGCCTGGCAAGGCGACGTCGCGGTGGAGAAGGATGGCGGGTTGCGGTTCTATGGGGGGCGACGACATAGAGGAGAGGGCCGGCTCGACGTCGGGAAGGTGCTTGGGGGCGCGGGCTCCTGGTGATGTGTGCGTGCGGGAGAGGGAGAGTGGGGGGTCGAGAGGAGATGAGAGGTCGCGGCGCTGGAGCATCGGCGATGGAGGTACCTAGTGCGGACGAGAGGAGGCAGGGGATCGAGAGGAGGGTGAGGGCTCGGGACAGGCAAGCGAGAGAGGTGGATCGAGCGTTCAGCTCTCCCTTGGCGGCGCGAGGGGGAACGAGAGGGACAGGTCGATGGGAGGGGGTCAGGGCTAGGGTTAGGTGCGGCTGGGCCTAGGTGGGCTTTGGGAGGCCGACCTATTGGAGAAGGAGGCTGCTGGGCTTCTCTCTCTAAATATTAAGAGAGAGAAAACACAGAGAATTAAAAGAAAAGAAAGAGGGGGTTAGGAGTAGAGTTTGGGCATGAGGCAATTTTCTTGGACTAACAAAAATGAGGGTGACCCAAGAAAATAAAAGGAGGGAAGATTGAACGATGAAAATTCAAACTCATTTGAATGGGTTTGAACTAGGACTTGGTTTTTGAAGTGTCCAAAAATGTTGAAATTTTTGGAGGAACCTCGGCAAATGGGAAGAGAATTGTTGGCAAGGTTTTGAAGCCAAACTTGAAGTAGAAAAGACACGGGGAATATTTGCAAGTATGTTTTGGTAATTCCAAAAGAATGGAATATTTATTATAGCTCCATAATTACTAGGAGGATATGTTCTAAAGAGAAATCACCATTGTGAATATCCCTCGATTTAAATAGATCAAAAGATCTATGAAATTAATTTAGTTGAGTTTTAAAAAATGACATGATAGCATGATGACATGATGCAATGCAAAATAAATAGAGCAAGCACAAAAGAAACACATGGTGAAACCCGAAATAACTGGAAGTCTACTGGAGCGTTGGTCTTGGGGCGTCACAACTCTCCCACACTAACAGAGGATCTCAACCCGAGATCCTAGAGATGGCACCGAAGAGAAACGGAAAAGGAAGAGTTAAAACAAAGTTGCTTCTTAGACAAACGAGTGAAACCATGAACTTTGAGAGGTTGAACAAATTGAAAGAAAGAATACAACGGAGATGAATGAAATTGCAAACACTCCGTTAGCAAAGAGAACAAGGAACATTGCGAGAATGAAGAGCTTAGGTGACAAGATAGACATTGAAACCACTCCGGTTAATGAGAGATAGAAAAAGGAATTTGAAAGAATGAATTTGGGCAGCACTCCGGCTGAAAATGGGATGAATAGAACATGAACTTGAGAAGATGGATCGATACATGATGAGATGAACAAGACAATGCCTCCGGTAGAATTGAAAGAATGTAATGAAAAGAACGGTAAAGAAAATAACATCTTCCAGCATGAATGAATTTGAAAGAAACCTTAGAAGGAAGGATTGAACGGAGTTGTTGAGAGAATCAACAACAAAAAAATAAGCTTGTCGTGGACTTATGGAAACATCCCAAATCTTGAGGTGATATTATGCCACAACCAAAAGCTTGAATAGCCGAGAAGAATGACGAATTGCAAAACTCCACTTCAAGAGAATACGAGAATTATTTGCAACTCGAGGTGCAAGGAGAAGAATGCTTGAGATGCTCCACAAGAATTTAATGAACACTAGAAGAATGAATTAAATCATGAAGAGACACCATGAAGAACTCCGGTAACAAAAGGATGATGAGAGAGGAATGCAAGATGACAAGAATAAGATTAAGGCCTTGCGATGATTTAGACGGGGTTCCGATGAGATGGCCAAGAAAACTTTGAACTTCGGAAAATAAAACATGAAAGCACCTGGGATTAGAATTTGTTCGTCATGAGCAAACTCCGAATGAAGGGAATAGACAACTTGATGAGAAAGAATAAGAATTATGTTATGCTTATCCTCCACCAATTAAATTGATGAGAAACAATGGACTTGCATACTACTTCTTCGCGTTGAAATTGCAAAAAGAGGGATATAGCTCAAACTTGAGAAAGTCTTCATGAACCACCGATAGGATTGGAAATAACAAATGAATTAACATGAATAAAGAAAAGAATTCCAAGCGAAGCGCCGTAAGAATTGAAGTCGAGCTAGGAAAGAGGACAAACCACCATGAAGATTTCGAAGATGAGCGAGGAAAATTGAAGGAATCACCGGAAAGAATTAGAATACTAAGGAAGAAAAGAACGAAGATATCGCGAACGGACTAAATGATACTTGGACGAAGCACCGGAAGAATATGTAGACGAACAAAGAAGCATTAATTCAGAATAGTTGGAGGACGAAGTTGAAAACTGAGAACAAAGAAATCTTCTGAAATGATGGCCTTCGGAGGATCACAATGGACGGAATTCATGAAATACTCTGGATGGGTAAGAAAAGATTTATTGACGATCGGAATAATTCGAGGGGATAGCATTAAGCTAGAAGCACGAATCTTCGAGAGAACGGAGAAGATTTAGGGGAAAACTCTTCTTCGGTCTTCAAATGTTGACGAGGGACACCACCAAAATTATTGAGATACTTCGGAAGAATGAAAAGAGGGAAGATTGAACCAACGATGAGAAGAATTTGAAATTGATTTTTGAAAGGCACATGACTGATGGAATCCATTCTTACATCACACTTTGAAAGAATTTGAGAATAACTCAAAAAAATATTAGAAGAGTCAGGTAAGATCCTGGGAAAAGACCTGTGGGTTATGGGCCCACCAAAGAGAAACACCGTTGGAAAGGATTATTCGAATGAGAAATGATGCACCAGAACGATTAAAAGACTCGAATGAGGTTACAACCTCGAATAAATTAGAATATAGACAAATATCTTGAGATTTGTTCGGAACTCCAGAACAATTAAATGGCGAGAGGCAAACGGGCAAGGGGAAACATCTGAGCAAAAGAAAAGAATATGATGAACACCGAATAATTGAATTGGATCCACCGGAGAATTAAAAGAGTTGAAGAATGACGAACTAGATGAGGATCCACCCGTTGAAATAATTACCGAAAGAATGAAGAAACTTTGCACGAATAGGATGGATACTTGATTACGGACTCCGGCTCCGAGAGGAAAAAGGGTGGGCGGGTGGGAAAAAGAAAGACCACATCAGACGAGGAAAACGATGCCGGTTGGAAAGAACTGAGGATTGAACTGGCAAAAGACGAAGAGGATCGAATCAACTCGACGAGAATTGCACCGGATGACAAGTGCTGACACCACAATAAACGACAACTAACTACGTGATCCTACAAAAATTTGAAGGGGAAGAGGAGTAATTCAAGACACCTAAGTCAAGATTCCTCACCAGAGCGACGAAGGGGCTGAGGAGTAAAAAGAATTCCTACTCTCCGATATAACCAGACTCCAAAAACAATTTTGCTAGACTCCACAACGGCCAAACTACGATCAATCAAGGGGGCTAATATGGTCGGTCGAGGCTCTGATACCAACTTGTCACGCCCAAGATGCGATTCTATCCTGATCACGTGATGAACTCGTGATTGGGGCACAACCGCATTTCGGGCGCTTAGCAAGATGGATATGATTACATCATACCATTACATACATAGATGGGGATACATACAAGTCTTACAAATCCACATGAATACAACACATCATATACAAGACATCCGACTACGGATGAGAACCTGAAAAGTACAACGACATCCATCCTGCTATCCCAGGCTGCTGACCAAGAACCTATCCCAAGACTGACGAAGAAGAAGAAGAAAGAACTCCAACACAAGTAAACATCGCCTTCACATCAAGTTATCGGAACCTGCACCTGCAACTGTTGTTGTAGTATCTGTGAGCCACGAGGACTCAGCAATCCCATAACTATGGGTATCAAGACTAGCAAAGCTCAATGGGTAGGGAGAGGTTAAGTGGTGAGGTTGCAGCAGCGGTTAAGCAATGTATGGTGGCTAACTTACGAGTACAAGAATAAGATGAGCATCTACGCAAACGGTCGCAAACTAGTAATGATCGCTAAGTGATCTTGAACTACCTACGAGTCAAACATAACCCACCGTGTCCTCTTCTCAAAATGAAAAGAGACGGTCACGGTTACTCACGCGGTTCGTGTATTTTATTTAGGATCTTCTATCAAGTTTTCTACAACTGGACATTAACAAATTCCAATCTACCACATAACCACGGGCACGGCTTTCAAAAGATCATAACCCTGTAGGGGTGTCCCAACTTAGCCCATCACAAGGTCTCACGATCAGCAGAGGTAAAAACCCCTTATCTTAGGGACAACCCGATCAGACTTGGAATCCCGGTGCACAAGACATTTCGACAATGGTAAAACAAGTACAGCAAGACCTTCGGGCGTGCCAACACCCTGATAGTAGCCACGCGTATCTCATCTCAGGCTACGTCCGGATGGGACATCCTACAGGTAAAACCAGACCTCGAGTTTTCCCGCGGTGGCCCCACAGTCTACCCGTTTGGGACCAACACCATCAGCACCGGCCCCTCCGTGTAATGTAGAATTAAGAACCTGGGGACGTGACCCCCTATGCAATTTAATTAAATAATTAAGTTTTTATTATGAGGCAAATTAAAACCAATGTTGGGCCTTGCTGGAGGAGTTTTATTCAAAGCGAACTGTCAAGGGGTACCCATATACCCAATCGCATTAGGAACGCAAAATCAAGGAATATAACACCGGTTTGTCGGTTCTTAAGGCGGCGTGATTGGAACAAAACACTGAGCAAAAGGCCAAGCCTTCCACCCATTGCCAAGTATATAGGTGTGTTAATTATAGTAATAGATATTGTGATATTCCAACAACCAAGTTCTGACATGGAGCAATCTTCATCTTCACCTGCAACTAGCAATGCTATAAGAGGGGTTGAGCAAGCGGTAACATAGCCAAACAACGGTTTGCTGGGATGGTGTCAAAGTTTAAAGGGTGTTTCATGGCAACAATGAGAGGCTGACAACAAATAGATAGGTAGCGCGATATATATCGATATCATCGAGACAACTAGCATAGCAATTATAGTAATGATATCCAAGGTGACGGTCATCTTGCCTGAGACCCGCTAGGAAGAAGAACAATTCCATGATGAAGACGAAGAAGAAGCCACGAAGATGAACCAAGCGTAGTCGAACGAATCCTCATGATCTCAACGAAACAGGAACTATCGAGAAGAAGCACAACCGGAAAGAAGCAAACAACATAGTAAACAACCATCACATAAATATGGCATGATGCACAACCAAGTATGATGCATGTCCAGTTTAATGATTCATGGAATGGCGATGTGCACAAATAATACTACAAGTTAAGTGGAGCTCAATATGCAACGAGTTGCATATTGACGAAACACCACATCCAATTATTTAGTTCACTCCCGTTTATGTACCCAACAATATTAAATGTTTTTAAATATGGCAAGAGGAGAAGCATACATAAACTATCTATTTAGACAAGTTTAAATGAGGCCGGAACAACAAACAAAATTCCAAAAAAAATCCCCACATGTCATTTAGCAAATTTTAATGCAAACCACAATTTTAACCATTTAAATGTTGTTAACATGATGCGGATGACATAAACAAGTTTCATGCTATTTTTATTAAAAGTTTACATGAGCATTTGTCACCGTGGTAGAAAGAAAGGGGTGCCACGGCGGCAATAGCTGAAAATGATGCCACAACAACATATCGGTTCCGGTAACTCGTTGAGAGATCGGTGCAAAAGAAGGATGGCATGAGCAAGTCATGCAAGGACGATGGGGTGATCCCGGTTACCGGGTTCCCACATATCGGTGGCATGGAAATGAGTGGCACTTCGATCAAGGTGCATCGCATACATCACAAGCATTCGTTCTCGGAAGGTCATCTCGGTGTTATACCTTTGAAGCGTGCATTTTCGAAGTGGATCGAGTTCGTAGAGGAAGTAGTCACTCACGGGTCGTCGTGAGAGGTAGTAGCACACGGCGATGGTAGTGTAAGAAGTCGTTCACGGGGCGTCATGGGAAGTAGTCTTTCACGTTTCATAGTCGTACACATCGGCGGTAGTTGTACTCATCGTGGAAGTAGTGGTACACATTCGTTTCGGAGAGGTACTTGACGAATCCGAGGTCTTCGAGGGTCGACGGTAGTGGCACACACGAAGGTAGTCAAACTTGACGTATCCGAGGGCTCCGGGCGTCGTGGTACTTGGCGATTCCAGAGACGGCGGTAGGGGTACTTGACGCATCAACTGGTGTAGTCGTACTCGAGGTTCATCGATGTCGTGGGACTTGGGGTCTCCAAAACATAGCAGAACAAAGGTCTCGGTTGCATCCATGTAGTTGGACTTTGTGGAAACCCGAGTCTCGCAGGGCTCTTGTCAATGATGGTTCTTGGAGCTGCGGTCTTGGCACACAACGAATAACAACGCGTGTAACAGAGAAGGAAGCACGGTTGGCCGGTGGTGTGGGATGACGCCGGGTTCATGGTGGATCAAGGGAAGTCGCTTAGGAGGATGCGACCACGGAAAAAGAGGCAGCGCATAACCGAGGCAGCAGCGGAGCTCCTAGCTCGGCTCCATGGCGGCAGCTGTAGGCGGCAATAGAGCAAGGCGGTGGTGGCAACAAGACTGATACAGGAAACTTGGGTAAGAGTAGGCTGAGCCTGCTGCTGCTGTCGCCGATGGTGGCAATCTTCGGCGCGGGCGGATGGGGGATGGCGCGGCCGCGATGCAGGAAGGCGGCTGCGCGCGCGAGGATGACGGCGGCTGCAATGCCCTACACGGAGGTGGAGAGGAGGCGGCGAACAGGCGCGGGAGCCATGGCGTGGAGGCGCTCGGCCTGGCGAGGCGATGGCGTGGAGGAGAAGGACGGCGGGATGGGGCGTCATGGGGGCGACGACACAGATGAGAGGGCTGGCTCGGCGTCGGGAAGGCGCTTGGGGGCGCGGGCTCCTAGCGATGCATGCATGCGGCAGAAGGAGAGTGGGGGTCGAGAGGAGATGAGAGGTGGCGCTGGAGCAGCGGTGATGGAGGTACCTGGTGTGGACGAGAGGGGGCAGGGGATCAAGTGGAGGGTGAGGGCTCGGGACAGGCAAGCTAGAGAGGTGGATCGAGCGTTCAGCTCTCCCTTGGCGGCGCGAGGGGGAACGAGAGGGAGAGGTCGATGGGAGAGGGTCGGGGCTAGGGTTAGGTGTGGCTGGTCCTAGGTGGGCTTTGGGAGGGCGACCTAGTGGAGAGGGAGGCTGCTGGGCTTCTCTCTCTAAATATTAAGAGAGAGAAAACACAGAGAATTAAAAGAAAAGAAAGAGGGGGTTAGGAGTAGAGTTTGGGCATGTGGCAATTTTCTTGGACTCGCAAAAATGAGGGTGACCCAAGAAAATAAAAGGAGGCAAGATTGAACGATGAAATTCAAACTCATTTGAACTTTATTCAATTGGGTTTGAACTAGGACTTGGTTTTTGAAGTGTCCAAAAATGTTGAAATTTTTGGAGGAACCTCGGCAAATGGGAAGAGAATGGCAAGGTTTTGAAGCCAAACTTGAAGTAGAAAAGACATGGGGAATATTTGCAAGTGTGTTTTGGTGATTCCAAAAGAATGGAATATTTATTATAGCTCCATAATTATTAGGAGGATATGTTCTAAAGAGAAATCACCAATGTGAATATCCCTCGATTTAAATATATCAAAAGGTCTATACAATTAATTTAGTTGAGTTTTAAAAAATGACATGATGGCACGATGACATGATGCAATTCAAAATAAATAGAGCAAGCACAAAAGAAACACATGGTGAAACCCGAAATAATTGGAAGTCTACTGGAGCGTCGGTCTTGGGACGTCACAGCTGGACCAAAGAGTTCAGGGCCTACCTGCTACAGGGAACCCTGCCGGATAAGGAGGAAGACGCGGAGCGCGTGGCTCGGTAGGCCACGGCCTACTGCCTTCGGGATGGTGAATTATACCGAAAATGACCCAACGACGTTTCCTTGCGGTGCATCTCCAGGGAGCAGGGGTGCGAGCTGCTGACAAACATACATGCGGAGACTGCGGGCGTCACTCATCATCGCGCACCCTGGTGGGCAAGGCGTTTCGCAACACATTCTATTGGCCAACAACGCTCAGCGACGCAGCCGAGCTGGTGAAATCCTGTGAAGCCTGCCAGTTCCATGCCAAGCAAATCCATCAGCGTGCTCAGGGCCTTCGGACTAAACCACTCTCGTGGCCATTCGCAGTCTGGGGGCTGGACATTTTGGGACCATTCCCTCGGGCACCCGCGGGCTACCGCTTCCTCTACGTCGCCATCGACAAGTTCACCAAGTGGACGGAGGTGGAGCCAGTGCGCACCATCCCCGCCGGCTTAGCAGGCAAGTTCATCAAGGGCCTCGTGAGCCGGTTCGGGGTCCCTAATTGCATCATCACCGACAACGGTTCACAGTTCACTAGCAATCTCGTCAAAACATATTGTGCTAATCTTGGAATGCAGATATGCTACACCTTAGTGGCACACCCCAGAAGCAACGATCAAGCTGAGCGCGCCAACGTGGAGGTATTGAGAGGCCTCAAGACGAGGACCTTCAAGAAGAAGCTCGAGGACTGCGGCAGGGGCTGGCACGACGAGCACTAGTCCCTGTTGTGGTCCATCCGCACCACCGCCACCAAGCCAACGGGTGAAACCCCGTTCTTCCTCGTCTATGTAGCCGAGGCGATTCTCCCTCACGAGGTCAAACATCGCTCCGCACGGGTCCTGGCATTTGACGAAGCAAGCCAGGATGCCATGCGGGGGATGGATCTCGTGCTGGGGGAGGAACGCCACCGCCAAGCCTCGCTCCGAGCGGCAAGGTACCAGCAGGCGCTACGGTGGTACCAACCCCGCAACGTCCACTCCAGGATGCTCGAGGTGGGCGATCTTATCCTGAGGCGGGTGCTCTCCGGGGAAGGGATGCATAAGCTCTCACCCATGTGGGAGGGCCCATTTAGGATTACCCACATCTCCAGGCATGGTGTCGTGCGTCTGTAGACGGGGGACGGCATCCCCATCCAGAAGGCCTGGAACATCCAGCACCTCCGGAAGTTATACCCATGAAGCAAGGCCCAATTCCTGTGAAAGTCTCCGCCCGTGACACTCTCACGTAATAATGAGTGGGGCTGTACACGCCCCGGAGTCCCCGAAGTGCCGCCCTCGGGCCTCGGGGGTTCCCTCACACGTCCTAGTGGCAGCACTTAGCTCCGCGCTGGTGAGAAGACTAGACTAGGTGCCGGATGCGGCTGCTCATTTGCTTTCTGTAGCTAGTTGCGATCTTTTAATGAATTTGGAGTTCTGGTGTTTCTCGATTTCTTAGTTGAGTTTTCCCTCTTCTACTTTGCTCGCCCCTTTTTCTTGCGTCAGGGAGGACGGTAGTTGCTTGATGCTCTCCCTCGCACGCCTCGCGCGGGGGCTAGGCAGGTGCGCCCGTGTCCGCGCGCTGGGCCAGCCTACATCGCGGGCACACCTCGCCAAAGCCATATCGCCCTAGAGCTTTGGCTTCCCCGATCTTCGCGAGGCGCCCTAGAATGAGCTCATGATTGGTGACAAGTTCGTGACCCCCGGGTAGCGGGACATGGTGCATTAAGCCATGATTAGCCCACGCCTAAGGGCTCGCGCAAGGAGGAACAGGGTACCCAGCGGATTCCCTAACAAATTTTGCAGCCTTATGATGCCTCCCAAGGCCTACGGCTCCCGAGTCGACAGCAAGGAGGCCTCCCCAGGTACCAGAAGGCGCATCATTACGAGGTGAGAAGCCTCCCCGGGAACTAGAAGGCGCATCTTCAGGACGTGAGAAGCCGCCCCAAGTGTGTCGAGCTAAGTTATCCCTCTACACTCACGAGGAGCATGGATATCATAACATAGCACAAAAGCAATAAACATAGCATAGCGGCATAAGCGTCACAGTTCATTACACACCCCAGCGGGGCTTTCTACCTTTTTTCAAATGCGGGAAGAAAGGAAGGGCTAAACAAAAGTGGGCCACACAACCGCAGCAGCTCGCGAGACCCGGCTCCAAGGGCCTCCCGGAAACAGCTCAGTCTAAGCCCTCCTCGCGCTTCACCATCGTGTGGCGATGGGATGACCCGTCGCCGTCCTCGAAGCGATCCCGACGACGAGGTGGTTGTCGTAGCCGCCGCTGCTAGTGCTCTCATTGGCAGAGGAGCCACCGCCGCTACACAAGCCATGGCCATCGCAAAGGGCAAGTTCGCCCTCAGCCTCGTCACGACCGTCGCCAAGGCCGAGCCCATCATCGCTGCTGCTGTCTTCAGGGCATCACCCTATGTGGCGACCATCTGCCCCAAACACCGTCACGAAGAGGGTCACAACGCCGTCATACTTGAAGTGGAGGGTGATCGCCCACCCAAGCCATGCGTGCGGGTGAACGTCTGCCAGCCACGGGCCAGGGCCACGTTGCCCGTGACAGAGACCTCCACAGCGACCCACAAGGCCTTGCTGCAGCAACCATCGGCCTGCAGCGAGAGACTGCCAAGACCCCCGGCTCGCAGTTCGCAGGTGAAGGAGCGCGGAAGCTGAAGCCAGGCGCTGGCCGGACTCTTCGACCACAAAACGAACTCCGGGGGCACCTCTGCCGAATGGAAGCGCGACCGGGGAGGCCGGACAACCACGGCGTGCCTTTCTGTGGTAGGGGGGCTGCCTCGCCGGGCGCGGCCTCTGCCGCGAGAGGAGGTGCCGTCACGACCGCCTAGGACGGCGTCGGCTCCAGAAGGAGTGCGCCCACGACCCTGAAGTACCGCTGCAGGGGCAGCGACATGCTTATGAGGGCAGCCCCGCCCTCTCTTGAGCAGCGGCAAATCAGACCCCTCCTGGCGAGCTTTCCCCTTCTCTGCGGCAGAGAACCTCTTAGTTGGCGCCATGGAGGCTCCGGAGAAAAGGCAAAGTAGGGAGGAAGAAGAAAGGGCAGGCAGCGATAGGAAGGAGATGAGCAATGGGGGCTTCGCCCTCCGCTCATTTATAGCCAGGAGGAGGCCAACCGCCGATCTCCACGGTAGCACGTAATGATGGTTTTTCTATGCACGCAACAGGGTCTCATCAAGTCGGACAGTTGCCGAGGCAGCATGGGGAAGTGGAGATGCCCATGTCCAATTAGTCTTCACGCGTCGACCAAGGCCGCAGGAGATTATGGCCCACGGCGCTTCGCACTTGCCCCTTGGCTTCACCTTGAAGCCAAGTTCAAGCGCGCCTTGGGACCAGGGGCTACTGTCGGTGTCCTGGGAACAGGGGTACCTAGGCTTGCCTGCGTGCAGCCCGTGACGTGGCTCCATCGGCAGCCTGGTATGGCCCAGTTCCAGTAAATACAACTCAAGACCCTCGCGAGGCAAACGACGACAAGACCTCCCTAGGGGCAGCCTCTCTAGGCTGGCTCCCGAGGAGCGGAGATATCTATGCAAGGTGCACCTCGTGAGGTTCATGTGACGTGAACCATGACGACCAAGGCCAGGTGGGCACCAACGAGCGCAGTGTACCAGTTCCCCCTTTGGTGCTAAGGGGGCAAGCGCATGCGCGGAGTCCCGAGGAATCAAGCTAAGGTTTCAAGGACCGTCAGGACTGCAGAATGGAGGTCATCGTGGAGCCCGGCACAGCGTCACCACCGGAGCCTTTGGCTGGCGAAGACCGCTTTTGTCAGGATAGCTTGCACTAGTTGTTCCCCGTAAAATTTGGTCGTTGTGGGATCCCTTCCCGCCTACATTTGGGAAGAGGACCAAAGCCACTATAAATAGGACCTAGCCACCACCATAGAGGGGATCAGATCCATTCCACCCTGACCATACCACAAGCTCATCCGAGTCCAAGAACACCTCTCCTCCTGAGGCTGTTCATCCATTGTACTAGTTCATCCTCAGTCCCACGAGGCAATCCACCACACACACTGGAGTAGGGTATTACACCGCAAGGTGGCCCGAACCAGTATAAACCCCTGTGTCCCTTGTTCTTTGAGTTCGTCGAGCTTGGCCGCGAAATCATAGGGCGAGCGCGCTGGGGAGAGAGTGTTCTTCGTGCGCGCCCCTGAGTTCGAACCTCTCTAGGGTTTGCAGAACCCAAAACCCGACACCAATCATGAGCTCTCGAGAAAAAATATTATACATAATTTTTATGCTCAGCTTTCTCGTAATGATCAATCCATACTCGATACTTCTTGTACTGGATCCTTTATGAAGAATACTATTGCATTGAGGTGGGATCTTCTTGAAAGAATTATATGCAACTCTAAAGATTGGGTACTCGACGAAGGTAAGGAGTCAGGTATAAAACTTGAGTTTGATTTTGTTAAATATTTTATGGATACTAATGCTTTCAATGATTTTAGCACTAAATATGGACTTGACTCTAAGATAGTAACCTCATTTTGTGAATCATTTGCTAATCATATTGATCTTCCTAAAGATAAGTGGCTAAATATTACCCATCTATCAAAGAAAAGGTTGAGGAACCAGTTAGAGTTAAAGAACAAACTATCATTTACAATGTTGACCCACTTGTGCCTACTGCTTTTATTGAAAAAACTGCCTTTCCCTGTTACGATAAAGGAACATGCTAAAGTATCAACCATAGTTAACAAAAGTAATATTAGAGAACCTAGACCTTCTGAGCAAATTAAAGTAGAACCTAGTATTGATATGGTTAAAGATCTCTTGGTCGATGATCTTGATGGGCATGCTATCTATTTCTGTGATGAAGCTGCTAGAATTGCCAAACCCGATACTAAAGATAATAATAAACTTGTTGTTGGCATGCATGGCGTCTCAGCCAAAATAGGAGATCATTGCTATCATGGTCTATGTGATATGAGTGCCAGTGTGAGTGCTATTCCTTTTACCTTATATCAAGAAATTGTGCATGCGATTGCACCTGCTGAAATAGAAGATATTGATGTTACTACTAAACTTGCAAACAGAGAAACCATCACACCGCTAGAGATGTAGAAGTCTTGTGTGGGAAGATAAAATACCCTACTGATTTCCTAGTTCTTGGTTCTCCACAAGATGACTTTTGTCCCATAATTTTTGGTAGACCTTTCTTGAACACTATCAATGCTAAGATATATTGCAAGAAAGAGACCGCCAGTGTTAATTTCGATGATGTGTCTCATTAGTTTTATTTCTCTAAGTTTCGTAGGAAACCTTTTAATAAGGAATTGCGTAGCAAAGATGAAATAATTAGTCTTGCTTCTATTGCCATTCCACCTACTGATCCATTAGAGCAATATTTGCTAAACCATGAAAATTATATGATATGCATCAAAGAAATGAAATAGATAAGATGTTCTTTCAACAACAACTTATTCTCAATCACAACCTGGCTGTTGAAACCTTAGGATGTCCTCCTCCACCTAAGGGTGTGATACATCTCCAACGTATCTATACTTTTGATCGTTCCATGCTATTATATTATATGTTTTGGATGTTTTATATGCATTAATTTGCTATTTTATATTATTTTGGGGACTAACTTATTAACCTAGAGCCCAGTGCCAGTTTTTGTTTTTCCTTGTTTTTGAGTTTTGCAGAAAAGGAATATCAAACAGAGTCCAAACGGAATGAAACTTTACGATGATTTTTCTTGGACCAGAAGACACACAAGGGACTTAGAGTCCAAGTCAGCGGAGCCACGAGGCGGTGACAAGGGTGGAGGGCGCGCCCCTACCTTGTGGGCCCCTCGCAGCCCCCTGACCTACTTCTTCCACCTATATATTCTCAAATATTCCAGAAACTCTAAGGAGCGCATCAAAACCATTTTCCCACCACCGCAAACTTTTGTATCTGTGAGATCCCATCTAGAGGCCTTTTCTGGCACTCTACCGGAGGGGGATTCGACCATCGAGGGCTTCTACATCAACACCGTTGGCCTTCCGATGAAGTGCGAGTAGTTTACCACAGACCTACGGGTCCATAGCTCGTAGCTAGATGGCTTATTCTCTCTCTTTGATTCTCAATACCATGTTCTCCTCGTTGTTCTTGGAGATCTATCCGATGTAATCTTCTTTTGCGGTATGTTTGTCAAGATACGATGAATTGTGGATTTATGATCAGCTTATCTATGAATATTATTTGAATCTTATCTGAATTCTTATATGCATGATTTGGTATCTTAGTAATTCTCTTCGAACTATTGGTTTGGTTTGGCCAACTAGATTGGTTTTTATTGCAATGGGAGAAGTGCTTTGCTTTGGGTTCAATCTTGCGGTGTCCTCACCCAGTGACAAAGTAGGGGTAGCGAGGCACATATTGTATTGTTGCCATCAAGGATAAAAAGATGGGGTTTTCACCATATTGCTTGAGTTAATTCATCTACATGCAAAACCCGACTAGGTTCGAACTCTGGGTGCATGCGAAGATCTCACCCTCGCCTATCTATCTACTTGCCGTCTCACCAACTAGCACGACGAATAGGAATGTAAAAGAGACTCGAGGCAGTTTATCCTGGTTCAGGCCACCTAGCGGTGAGTGGCCCTACTCCAGCAGTGTGGTGTATTAGCCTCGAGATGGGCTATGGATGAACTAGTACAATGGGTGAACGACCTCTGGAGGAGAGGTGTTCTTGGGCTCGGAAAAGCTAGTGAGCTTGTCACGGTGGAATGGGTCTGACCCCTTTGCTGGGTGGTGGCTATCCTACTTATATAGTGGCCTTGGTCCTCTTCCCCAAAATGTTTGGCGGGAAGGGATCTCACAACGACCAATTTTAAAGGGGGACAACTAGTACATCTTATCCTGACTAAAGGTGGTCTTCGCCTGCAAAGCCTCTGATCCTGACGCCATGCTGGGCTCGGTGATGACCTCCGTCCTGCCATCCTGGCGGTCTTGGTCTTGTTGCACTGGAATGGAAACCTTTGGCAGATTCCTTGGGACTCCACGTCTGAGCCCGCTTCCTTAGTACAAAAGAGGAAACTGATGTACTGTGCCTGCTGGCGCCCGCCTGGCCTTGGTTGTCATGGTTTGCGTCATGCAAACCTCGCGAGGTGGGGGGTTGCATGGAGTTCTCCGCTCCTCGAGAGCCAGCCAGCCGAGGCCGCCCCTTCCGGAGGTCTTGGTGTCGTCCGCCCCGCGAGGCTTGGTCCCTCGCGAGGGTCTTGAGTGTAGATGCTGAAGATGGGCCGTACCAGGCCTGAAAAGGTGCCAAGTCATGGGCCATAGGCAGGCAAGTCTGGGTACCCTAGTTCCCAAAATGCCGATAGTAGCCCTCAGGCCCAAGGCGCGCTCGGGCTTGGCTTCGAGGCGAAGCCAAAGGGCAAGGGCGAAGCGCCGTGGGCCCCAATCGCCTGCGGGCCCGGTTGGCGCGTGGTGCCTAGATTGGACGTGGCCGTCTCCACTCCTCCACGCCGCGTGGCAATTTCTTGATTTGGCGGCCGCCTGCTTCTATCACAACCTTGCCAGACTCGCATGCCGCGTGGCAATTTCTTGATTTGGCGGCCGCCTGCTTCTATCACAACCTTGCCAGACTCGCACGCCGCGCCCAGACTCGTCCTTCCCCGCGCCTCTTCATCTTGTGACTCCACTGCCTTCTTCCTTGATTTGGCGCCTCACCAATCTTTTCTTAGCCCCCACGGCCCCTAGGCCGAAGAAGTAGGGGAGATGTAGCGTTCCCGCCAAGTCTCGGCTCGATTGGGAACCTACGCTTGACTGGTTATGGTAATTAACTTGGAGGGATTGGCCAAGGTCCGGCCGGCTCTCGCCGCCGACTCCAACGAGTGGAAAGCGGCGGTGGTCTGGCCCGCTTCCCGATGCACTGAGGACATGGAGGCCACTTAAATCCCTATCCACCTCCACGCTCTTCTGGCTGGATTGGTCCCCCTTTCTCCGACTTCTTCAATGTCGTGCTTACGCATTACCAGATCCAGGCGCTGCATCTGGATCCCATGTCCCTCAACATCCTTGCCGCCTTTGGCTTCATGTGCGAGGCTATGATGGGCATCGCCCCATCTGTCGCCTTTTCCACCACTTCTTCTCACTCCGACTGATCGACAGCCGTCAGTGCTCGGGGTGCGTGGCCTTCCAAGCTGAAGCGGCGACATCTGGCTCAGGTATCGACTTCGCGCTCCATCCGGATGTGAAGGGCTTCCAGAAGCAGTGGGTGTTTGTGGACGCCACCATTCTTAGTCCCTTTCTGCTCCCGCGAAGACCAGCAGAGCCCAGCTCCGACTGGTGCTATGAGCAGCTGGTCGACTGGCGTCTCGTCTTTGTTTGGACAAGGTTGGCCGGGCCGAGGAGAGTTGGTGTGACCGCTCCAATTGTGGTGAGAGAGTTTGTCGGGCAGCACATCGCCCGCTCCAGTGTCATTCTCACCCTATGTGGACCTTCTCTAGCCCCGAAGATCAGATAAGGCTTAAGGTGCCTTCGCTCCCTCTCGAAACGCTATGCGCAGTGCTTGAGCTCCTGACCGGCGACCCGACGCCTACCAAACTCCCGAAGAACGGCTGCCTTCTGTACAACTGCTCGAACATGGAGATCTTCGTGAAGCAAATGCCCCTCTTCGACGAGTGGGGGCTGCGCCCGGAGGGCCTTGGAGGGCTCCGTGAGAACCCTGTCTTGGTGACTACAGTACTCGACGATCCCGCAACGCACGCCCCAAATGTGGGTGTAGAGGGGCGGGCGCCGCCGGGCACTCCTGAGGCGATTGGCGAGGAGAAGAGTTCGCCCCGTGCTCCTAAGGCAGCTGCTCCTGGAGTCCCGGTGTGCACTCCCGAGATCAGCCACTGCCAGCAGGCATGCCCCATAGCCGCTGGCGAAGTCTTGCGCACGAGCCCGGCGTGCGCCTCCGAAGCAACGTCATGTCCCCGAGCTGCGGAGGATCGCGCCCCAGTTTTCTGCCTGCTTCGCCCGGACCTGGAGGCATTTCGCAAGTAGAGAAAGCTGCGGGGCCATGACAGCAGTGGTTTCCGGCCCCTAAAATAGAGGAAATATGAAGTAGTGAAAAGGTAAGTGCCTTATCTTTGTGGTTCTCTGTGCGCAAAGCCTCTTCCTGATCTTGCCTCTCCAGGGCTCCTCCGGTCGTGGCGACGAAGGCTCCTGAGGTCCACCACTCGGGGGCTCCTGACCCATCATCGGCTTCGGGCTCCCCGCTCCAGGTGCTCGTGCCAGACGCGGAGATAGCTTGCGAGGTTAATGTGCCTCCGGAGGACAGATGGCCTCCCGTGTTCTTGCCTTGGAGCTGCTTTCGAGGCACCGAGGGCGTGCCAAGGGCTTTCCCTTTCACCCTTGCGAGTGGCTGGGCTTCCTCAGCTCTAGGTCCGTCTTCGAGTGCTAGGGTTGCGCCACCTAGTCCGTCTGCGAGGGCCAATATGGAGGTTGGGGGGCACCAGACACCAGCCCCTCGCGAGGGACGGACAGGACTCCTTGTGCCCCCTTGGCAGCCCCTGCGCCGAGGAGGGATTTGGGCACGCGCTGAAGCTCGCGTGGATGCAGCGCCGTTCATCACGACCTTCTCCATGAGGCTGCCGGTGCACTTGGCCGGCTTGGGAAAGAGCTCGCCGATGTTGATGCGTGTCTTGAGTCGGGGAGCCTTCACTTGGCGTAGGAGTGGCACAAGCTAAAGGTGGCCATCAATCTCGGGCATCTTCAACATGAGTGCGCCAACGCGAAGGCCGCGCGAGAGCTCGCGGACTCACGGGAGGCCTGTGCTCGGGCCTTGGAGGAGGCCAGGGCCACCACCTTCACCGCAAGGCCACCGAGGAGCACGAGCGGGAACTTCAAGCCTCGAATGCTGCCCTTGAACAACGGATCAAGGCGCGCAGTGCCACCTTGGTGCTGATGAAGGGAGCGCCTTCCGAAGAGGAGGAGATCCGGAAGCGCAAAGAGGCGCTGATGCTGGAAGCCTCGGAGCGCAGCCTGGACCTTGAGCGACTGGAGGCGAGGGAGCGTCAAGTGACCATGGCTGAGGATGTTGTTACCATCCGTGAGACTAAGGCCCAGGAGGAGATTGACCGGAGGGTCACGAAGGCTTGCGCGGTTCTTGCCGAAGAGCACCGCTTGAAGCTAGAACTGCTGGGTGCCGAGCCCGATGGCAGGACCGCCGCCCTTCGGGCAAAGCTGGGCGAGGCACAACAACACGAGAGGGCCACCAAGGATGCCCAGGCCTTAGCCCAAGATGACCTAGCATCCACTCGCGCCGAACTGCATTCACTTTAGCGACAGATTGATGACGTCGCATCCATTGTGAAGAAGAACAAGGACAAGGTGTGTCGTTGCTTGACGCTCCAGCATGAGCATGCCCCAATGCTCCAGTCTCTTCGGGTAAGGGCCAATCGAGACCTGGGCGCCTTCTGCGAGGAGAGCGCTCCTCATCCGCATGCGGACGACTACGCTAGGCACCTCCGCTTCTTCACCAGGATTGTGACCCGCCTGGAGGGTCAGGCCGCGAGGGCCCGCGAGCTCGTTGAAGAGAGAAGCCGTGGCCTGCTCGGGCACGCGTTCTCGCGCATCTGCAACCATATTCAGAATCTTGACCCCCATTTTGATTTTGATGCCGCGATAGCCCCTGTCCCTCGGGCTATTCAGGGCAACCTGGTGAAATGGGTGGACGATCATGTGGATGCCCTGGTCGCAGAGTTCGCTCTTGAGGATGACACGATCTTGATTGCTGCCGAAGAAGGTGATGCAGGCGATGATGATGAAGACGATGCCTGCGATAGCGAATCCTCGACGTCCTCTAGCTAAGCTCGCATTTCATTTTTACTTCGACCTATATGCAGGAACCTCGGGGAGGGCGGGGGGCGTGAGAGTATTTTTGAAGAAAAAAGGGGTGCCCCTTGTGATGTGTGAAATGACGACATGCTTTGTGATGTAGTATCTGAATTAAGCCGCTGCGAGGCTGCGGGCTCCCGAGCGGGGTAGTTGTTTGTGACTTATCTCTGTTTCCGTAGATCTTGAGCGGGTCCTGATGCTGTGGTAGCACCTTCTTCCCGAGGCAATCCCGAGGGCTCATGAGGCTTTGTGCCTCCTAAGGAGTCTGCTAGCCCGCCTGACAGTGCCTTGCGAGGAGCCAATTGTCGGATGGCAGGGTGTGCGCGTGGCGACTGTGCCCTTGACCCCGGGGGGCTTTGGCGCCCCCGGGCTAGCCCGAGGAGCGCGGTGCGTACGTGCCATGCCCAGCCCTTGCTCGCGAGGCGCTCGCGGGAGGGATAGCAGACGTGAGCCTCACTCACTAAACCAGAAACCAGAAAGAAAAAAACCGCCGCGAGACAAGAGAAAAAGGCAACTTCCCCCCATTTTGACAACATAAGAGAACTACAAATCTTAGTACAGAAAGTGGCGAATCGAATTACAGGAACTTGGCGAAAGCAAACAGCCGCGTCCGGCACTTGATACGTCTCAAACGTATCTACTTTTCCAAACACTTTTGATATTGTTTTGGCCTCATTCTTGCATGATTTGGACTAAACTAACCCGGACTGACGCTGTTTTCAGCAGAGCTGCCTGTATGGTTTATTTGTGTGCAAGAAAACGGATTTTTAGGTATCTTAGAAAAATCCACAAAAAATCACAGAAAATCCACGCACCCGAAGGAACCAGGAACCAAAAGTGGGACCAGAGGGGGGCCAGGGGGTGCCCAGGCGCCCTGTGGGCGCCCCCCCCCCCCGGGCCGCGCCGGGGGGCCGCCTGGGTGGGTCCCACACCCCTGGTGCCCTACTTTATCCCGTATTTTTACTCCCGACGCAGAAACCCCAGATCAGAAGTTCTTTCGCAGTTTTCCGTCGTGGGGCCGCCGCCACCCTCTGTTCTTCCTCGGGAGGGCTAATCTGGAGGCTGAATTGGCCTCCGGAGAGGGGAGATCATCGCCATCGTCATCATCATCACCACTCCATCATCCCTCCATGACTTCTCCCTCCATGTGTGAGTAATTCCCCCGCTGTAGGCGAAGGGGATGGTAGGGATTGGATGAGTTAGATCATGTAATAGTTTATCAGATCGTTGGGGGCATGTTGCCTATCATCTACTATGGTGTTTATCATCTTTGCTTCAACTTGTTATTCTTAATGCTTGACACTTAGGGCCCGAGTGCCATGATTTCGGATCTGAACCATATGTGTTTGCATGAATATATTTGTGTTCGTGATCCTATCTATGAGTTGTTTGCACCTGTTACGGTTCGGAACCGACGATCCCAAAAGTGACAGCTTGGGACACCAAAGGGGATGGTCCGTGGTTTGAGGATTATATGTATCCATTGAGTTCATTGCTTTGTTCCGGTGCTCTTTGACAGGAGCACCTTAATATCCATAAGTTCCTTTTGGCCCCGTTCGTAGCGGGATGGTAGGACAAAAGATGTTGTGCAAGTTCTTATTGCAAGCACGTACAACTACCTACGGGATACATGCCTAATGTTTGATATTTGCCTAGATGATCATTACTTTTCCGTGTGTCGTGCCCCAAGTTAGAATCTATCTCATCCATGCAGCGCCCAACCATCCATCTCCCTAGCCTACGGTGTTTTAAACCCTGCTTGTCACTAGTCGCTACTTTTGCTATTAACTTTGCTATCTACTGTTGCTATTTACTTTTGCTGTTTACTTTTACTATTACTATCATCACTATCATATCACTGTTACCACTTATCTTTTGTTGCAAGTAAGTATATTTCAGGTGTGGTTGAATTGACAACTCAACTGTCAAAGCTTATAAATACTCTTTGGCTCCCCGTGTGTCGAATCAATAAATTGGGTTATTCTTACCCGCGAAGACTATCTCGATCCCTTACGGTTGAGGGTTATCAAGTACCGTTTTCTGGCGCCGTTGCCGGCTGAGCATAGCAATATTTACAAGTCTACTTGCGGTATCCTACCTGCTACACTTTATCTACTATGGGTAAGAAAGGAGACCCCAAGGTTCCGATCTTACTATCTACCACAAGAAGAGGTACTGCTCTAAGCACTAGTGCTACACTTGATTCACCTTCCGTTATGAGTAAGTTTGCCTCACCACCACCACATGATGCTCCTACTGAATCTGTTACTATGTCTGATACTCTTGATGATGCTTCTACTACTTTTGATGATGATATTAGTTCGCTTGGTTATGCTCTTGAGAAACAAATTGCTGCTGCTGCTAAAAAATCGGGAATTGAACTTCCTGTTACTCGCTACCCTATTGGTGAAACTTATGATTATCCTGATTTGAGTAAACTCAAAGAGAGGCTCCTTGATGATGATTACTATATACTAGATGAAGAATTATGCAGGGAACTGACAGAGTTTTCTGGCTCTGACCCTGAAGCTATTAAGAAACTGTTTGAAAAACACTCTTTGAAGAACAAAACTGTTCCTAATCCTGAATTTGCTACATCCCCTATATGCATTGATGATCCTGATTATGATTTCTCTGTTGATCTTTCACTTATACCTATGGTTGAAGCTGACCCCTTTTATGGCAGAGAAAATGATGATGCTATTGCACACCTGACTAAACTCGGTGAGTTGGGTAGCCTGTTTACCACAGATGAGAAGATACGATACTTTTATGTGACCAAGCTTCTTCCTTTCTCCTTGAAGGAGGGTGCTAAAGCATGGTATGATTCACTCCCATGCGGTTCCATTAAGAGTCCTTAGGACTTAGCTCACTCTTTTGTTGATAAGTACTTTCCTGCTCACATGCAACATGCTGCTTTACAAAGAATTTATAACTTTAAACAGTTGCAGGATGAGTCCCTCCCTAAAGCTTGGGGGAGGTACTGCGGTCTGATTCGGGCTAGACCAGGACATGAAATCCCTAAGAATGAATTAATCGATATATTCTATGCTGGTCTAACTGATGAATCCAGGTCCTATTTGGACAGTTGTGCTGGTTGTGTTTTCAGGAAACGAACACCGGACGATGCGGACGATTTAATGGGCAGGATTGCCAAAAACCATGAAGATTGGTCCGTCCGTGAACCACCTCCACCAACAAAGAAGAGGGGCATGTTTGTTCTGAGCCCCGAGGATATGCAAGAAGCAAAGAAGTCTATTAAGGAGAAAGGTATTAAAGCTGAAGACGTGAAGAATCTACCCCCTATTGAGAAGCTGTGTGAGCCTACTACTCACCCTCCTATGGTAGAGGTACACTCTCTTTTAGATTTCAACGCAAGTGACATCCCTCATGGTAAGCCTCCTGATCAATGTTTAGATGAGTTTGATAATTTTATTATGAAACAAAATCATTTTAATGAGAGGATAGAAAGTCAATTGCATGATAATTCCCTTGCTATCAAAAGACTGCTTGATGTTTTAGATAGAACAGTTAATGATGTTCAATGTCTTGTGAAGCATTTTCATATGGTTCAAACTCAGCTTGATCAAATTTCTAATGTCCAAAGAGATTTGCTTGCTAACAATGCCAAACAAGATAATTTGCAGGCTTTCGGGATTAAGACCCGAGGAGGAACTAGCACTCAAGATCCTCTTTATCCAGAGGGGCATCCGAAGAGAATCGATCAGGATTCTCAAATACAGGAAGAAGAAATTGATGGCTCTCCAAAGAAAAAGAAGAAACATAAGGAGACTGACAATTCTAATGATCCTATTGCAGATGAAGAACCAGCTATTGATCCCAACAGTGTATCTATCTCCGATGCTGAGACTGAAGACGGTGCTGAACCTAAAGGTAATAATAATGAGAAGAATGATCCTCCTGAAGTTCGAGAAGAAGAAGCACCTGACAAACGTAAGAGGTACACTAAAGAAGACTTCATCGCAAGAAAACATGGGAAGGAAAGAGAAAGATGGATACAGAAACCCATGCCCTTTCCAGGTAAGTCCATCAAATCTAAAGAAGAAGAGCATTATAATAAGTTTTGTGAGTGGATTAAACCTCTTTTTCTTCAAATCCCTTTGACTGATGCTATTAAGTTACTTCCTTATTCAAAATATATGAAAGATATTGTCACTAATAAAAGAAAAGTTCCTAATGATGCAATATCTACTATGCTTGCTAACTACTCTTTCAGTGGCAAGATTCCTGAGAAGCTCGGTGATCCAGGTATACCCACCATTCCTTGCTCCATAAAGAATAATTATGTCAAAACTGCTTTATGTGATCTTGGGGCAGGAGTGAGTGTTATGCCTCTCTCTCTTTACGAGAGGCTTTGTTTAGAAAAACTAATTCCTACAGATATCTCCCTTCAGATGGCTGACAAGTCAACCGCTGTTCCGATAGGTATTTGTGAGGATGTTCCCGTAGAAGTTGCTAATTGTTTAATTCTTACTAATTTTGTTGTGCTTGACATGCCTGAGGATGGGAGCATGTCCATTATTCTTGGTAGACCTTTCCTTAACACCGCAGGTGCTATTATTGATTGCAATAAAGGGAAGGTCACCTTCCATGTTAATGATAAAGAACACACGGTATATTTTCCGAAGAAGATCGACAGGAGGCATGGCCTCAACTCTATAGAAAATATCAAGACCGTGAAGATTGGAGAATGGGATTGTCCACTACACGTGCCTCACAAATACAAAACTATCATGGTAGGGACAATGTCCATCAAGGTAAAGGTTCAGTGATTACTTTGTGAGAGGTGAGACTTTTTGCTCTATATATCGCCTGTTTGTTGGTAAGACTTGATCAACCTTATTAACAAATATGTTTTATATGGATAAAAAGTTGAGCTTGTTATGTTTTCACTTGTTTTTAGTTTTGTCCTACTTGTTGTACCAAGTATTTATGTTTTTGAAGCTTCACAATACCACTAACTGCTTCAAGTTTTCAGAGAGTTTCGCAGCTTTTTGAACTTCGAAAAAATTTCAACAGTGAAGTTTTCAGAAAAATTCCAGAAAAATTATAATAAAAATTTCCACGACGAGAGAGACCCAGAAAGTCCTGGGGCCAGCCAGGGGGGGCCACCAGTGGCCCAGGCGGCCAGCTGGCGCGGCCCAGCCCCTGGCCGCGCCCATAGGCCGCCTGGGGCCCACGGGACCCCCCTCCAGGTATGTCTTCTTCCTCCCTCTCTCTCTCTTTCTCCAAAAACGCGAGTTCTGCACTTGTTCTTTGTGTTCTTGCTGTTCTTGGAGGCGATTCTTCGATCTCTCTCTATAGCCCATCATTTGAGCTGAAATTTTGAGCAAATACTCCCTGGTATGTGACTCCTCCACCCCTCCAATTAGATTTTTGATTGGTGACCTCATTTGTGAGTATTTAGTAGTTCTTGGTGCTGTAGAGATGAGCTTGCATGCATGTGTAGAAAGTTATTTTTCAAGTTTTGATGCAAGTTTAGGCCTTGGGCAAGTGAGTTGAGTAGTTTGCCTTAGCTCACTTTGTTTTAATCCTCGTTTTTGTAAATTGTATTTTTTTTTCAGAAATGAGTTTGTTAGGAAGGGCAAAAGGATGGCTTGAGAAGAGGAGGCCTGCACACTCCGATCGAGTTACTAGAGCCGCAGCTTCACCATCGACTGCTAGGGTGAGCTATAATGAAGATCATGTGCCCCTGGAGTTGTTGGAAGATACAAGTCCAGCACGTGCGATGACGTTTCCATGTGATGAATTCATGGAAGCTGCGGGAATCAAGGATGAGTTTTATAATCTTTGTGCTAATGCAGGTTTGACACGACTCATCACGAGCCGTGTTACCCAGTATCAAAAACTCACCTCCAGTTTCATTAACAGTTTTAGATATAATCCTGATTCAGGTGCTATTGAGTTTAAAATTTATAATGATCTTATCACCATGACTTTGGGAAATTTTTGTGAAATAATAGGTGTGCCGAACGTTGGGAGGACGACTAGGATGGCCACTCAGCCCTCCGAGCTGAAAACCGTCATCAACTCCCTCTGCAGCATGGGTACGAGGGATATTCATCGGTCGAAGATCTCCAGCATCTTGTTTCCTCACCTCAGGTATTTTGCATATTATATTGCCAGAGGGGTGTTAGCTCGTGATAACACGAGCAACATTTCTGCTCCGGATATTGCTATCCTGGCAGCAGCCCTCTCAGGGAGGTCTGATTATAATCTGGGTACCTTAATTGCTCGACGCCTTGCTATGAACGGTAACAAGGGGGACTTATATGGTGGCGTTTACGCCACACTTATCTTAGAGCATCTTGGAGGCACCCCACACCCTGATGACACTCCTTTTACTTATTTAAGCTTTGATCTTGCTGCTATGAAAAGGCATAAGTTTGTTACCATGGGTTCTGAGCTTGATAATCTTATTTATATCTTGCGTTTCGGAACTGCCGCGGAACGCGAGATCAGTCTACCTGCACCTCTTTTGTTTGATTTTTCTCGCAGGAACGGATGGTCCTTTGATGTTGTTCAGTTCGATGAGTTCATGGTCCAGCATCAGTTTCATAACCCCATGGAGGGGGTTGTGCCCAACGAGGAGAGGCACGGTGAGATACCACATTTTCAGGAAGAGACCGCCACCGAGTTTGGTGAAGGGTCTTCCTCTGTTTGGCGTTCGGAACCTTCCTCGTGGGAGACTCCGAGGAGTTCGGTGTACGCGCCAGCATCCTTCTACGACCCGTGGACTCACCACCATACCCCTGGAGCAGGAGGCTCCTGGGGGCAGTAGCTGCTACCAACTTAGGCCAAAAGCCTAAGCTTGGGGGAGTACGTGCCCTTCTCACTTTTCCATTGTATTATCTGTTTTATTCACTTTGATCTTTTCAAAGTTTTTGCCCATTCTTCTTTATTTCTCTCTTTGCAAAAACAAGAAAAAGATTTTCTTTTTTTTTCTTTTGCTTTTATTCAACCTTTGAAAAACCCAAAAAGATTTCCTTTCTCTCTTTAGTTTGCTTTGTTTTCAGAGATCAGCTCGAGTCCGTGATGGCATTTAATTATATTTCCTACGTTCGATCATGCAAGTGACAAGCAGTAATGACGAAGATCGACTGAAGGGAAGCAACAGGGAAGACCGGTATGAACTCTTATTGTTTCTACTTTTGTACATATGCCTGTACTTATGATCTAAAGACCAGCTTGTAGCGACATAGTGCTATGTTTACAATGCTCTCCAGTGGTTCATGCTTTCCTTGTGGCTAGTCCCGAATAATTAGAGTATATAATGTGTTATTGAAATGATCTACATTCATTGCACTGTTCATAGTCTGGTATACTAAGGTGGTATTTCCCTTTAGAGAATTTTTAAATTGACTTGGCACATGCTTACACATGTTTAAGACTAAAAAGTCTACTTTGCCTTGATGATCTTTGAGTTTTAGAATAGTTATATCACTTTGATGCCCGATTCAATGTTGCTTTGTCGCTCTGCATGATTATGACCGTTATTGCTCTCTAGTTGGTCGCTTCCCAGTCTTTTGCTAAACCTCCACCTGTACTAAGCGGACTGACTGCTTGTGCATCCGAAATCCTTAAAACCAGTTATGCCATATGAGTCCACTATACCTTCCTATATATGGTATTTACCTGCCATTCCTAACGAAGACTTTCATGTACCATCTCGAAACTAATCAAAAGCATTTCCTTTTTGTGCCTATGTTTTAGCTCATGAGGAAGTAGTAGTTAATTCATGATCTTTTTAAGTTGGACAAGTTTCACCCCTGGATTGCATGTATAATGTGCAAACCCCTAATACGAAAAGGAACTGGGATTGAGTGCGCCCGGCTCAAAAAGATAATATAACAAACAAACCCTCCTTCACGCTTTATCCATGAGAAATCAGAAAACTTTGGCAGTGATAAACAAAGGAGATTAAGAGGATGTGATCGTCCTCATGCGGGAGCCGTTCCTCGAGACTTGTCCACTTAAAAAGTGATTGAGTTATCTGCTAGCATTCGTTGACGAAATATGCACTTCTCAAAACATGTTTACTTCTGTTTTTAAAACCAAGAGCTCTGGTACATGTTTAGTTTTTGTTTCCGACCACGGGTTTTCAACCTTGCCAATAAAAGCCACGGTTCGAGAGTCTCATCTTCTTTCTTCAAAGCACCGACTAGGAGAGCATAATTGTCATTCTGAGTGTAATGTGCACTGTCCCAAAGTATTACATTGTCTTCTGCATACTTGTGATATGATTTATTCTGAAATTCTCAGTTCTAGTCTCCTTTAAAACTCTGGAGGAGTCTCTGCATTTATGTTTTGCTTCACTCATGGAGGCTAGCGAGATACCACCCTAATATGCTCAAGCTATGTGCAATGTAATCTTGTCTTGATTTTCAGTAATAAATTATTTACTTTATAGTATTTGTGACTGGTCACTTGAAAGAAGGATTGCTCCTTGCATTGTCCTCATAAGTACTGTTTTAATACTTGCTAAACTATTTTCGTAGTACATGCTTATATACATCTAATGAAGCAAAAGAGTTTGTCAAAGTTTTCTTTGTCGTGTCCAGTTCGTTGAACTGAATTGCTTGAGGACAAGCAATATGCTAAGCTTGGGGGAGTTGATACGTCTTAAACGTATCTACTTTTCCAAACACTTTTGATATTGTTTTGGCCTCATTCTTGCATGATTTGGACTAAACTAACCCAGACTGACGCTGTTTTCAGCAGAGCTGCCTGTATGGTTTATTTGTGTGCAGGAAAACGGATTTTTAGGTATCTCAGAAAAATCCACGAAAAATCACAGAAAATCCACGCACCCGAAGGAACCAGGAACCAAAAATGGGACCAGAGGGGGGCCAGGGGGTGTCCAGGCGCCCTGTGGGCGCCCCCCCTGGGCCGCGCCGGGGGGCCGCCTGGGTGGGTCCCACACCCCCTGGTGCCCTACTTTATCCCGTATTTTTACTCCCGACGCAGAAACCCCAGATCAGAAGTTCTTTCGCAGTTTTCCGTCGCGGAGCCGCCGCCACCCTCTGTTCTTCCTCGGGAGGGCTAATCTGGAGGCTGAATTGGCCTCCGGAGAGGGGAGATCGTCGCCATCGTCATCATCATCACCACTCCATCATCCCTCCATGACTTCTCCCTCCATGTGTGAGTAATTCCCCCGCTGTAGGCGAAGGGGATGGTAGGGATTGGATGAGTTAGATCATGTAATAGTTTATCAGATCGTTGGGGGCATGTTGCCTATCATCTACTATGGTGTTTATCATCTTTGCTTCAACTTGTTATTCTTAATGCTTAACACTTAGGGCCCGAGTGCCATGATTTCAGATCTGAACCATATGTGTTTGCATGAATATATTTGTGTTCATGATCCTATCTATGAGTTGTTTGCACCTGTTACGGTTCGGAACCGGCGATCCCAAAAGTGACAGCTTGGGACACCAAAGGGGATGGTCCGTAGTTTGAGGATTACATGTATCCATTGAGTTCATTGCTTTGTTCCGGTGCTCTTTGACAGGAGCACCTTAATATCCATAAGTTCCTTTTGGCCCCGTTCGTAGCGGGATGGTAGGACAAAAGATGTTGTGCAAGTTCTTATTGCAAGCACGTACAACTACCTACGGGATACATGCCTAATGTTTGATATTTGCCTAGATAATCATTACTTTTCCGTGTGCCGTGCCCCAAGTTAGAATCTATCTCATCCATGCAGCGCCCAACCATCCATCTCCCTAGCCTACAGTGTTTTAAACCCTGCTTGTCACTAGTCGCTACTTTTGCTATTTACTTTGCTATCTACTGTTGCTATTTACTTTTGCTGTTTACTTTTACTATTACTATCATCACTATCATATCACTGTTACCACTTATCTTTTGTTGCAAGTAAGTATATTTCAGGTGCGGTTGAATTGACAACTCAACTGTCAAAGCTTATAAATACTCTTTGGCTCCCCGTGTGTCGAATCAATAAATTGGGTTATTCTTACCCGCGAAGACTATCTCAATCCCTTACGGTTGAGGGTTATCAACACCTAGCTAGTCTTCTTGTCTTCCCACCAGCGCGGAGCTAAGTGCTTTCACTGGATGTGAGCATAGTCATTGTGGGACAGTGGCGATGGCCAGCGCGGAGCATGGTGCTTCCACTTGGACGTGGGGTGGAGCCCCCGAGGCCTGAGGGCGGCTCTCCGGAGACTCCGGGGCGTGTACACCCCCACTCATTATTACTTGAGAGTGTCACGAGCGGAGACCTTCACAGGAGTGAGCATTACTTCATATCGCCAGACCAGGGTCCCGCGTTGTGCCGCCCCCGACCATTGTTGGGGTGTCCGGAAACCAGTATGAGGCCAAGGGGCAAGGAGGACGCCATTGGCACCCTCGGCGACCACAGGCCCTCTGCCGGGGGGTGAGGGCTCGCCGGCACCTCCCTCGGCAGAGGACCTACCTCCGTACATCACCTTACTCCATGCGGTGCGGGGAAAGCATGGCTTCAGGCTTTTCCCGCGCACATCCCAACGCGTGCTACCTCTTGAGCTTGCGTTGTATTCCCTCGAAGAGGAAAGGGAGATGCAGCATAGTAGCGTAAGTATTTCCCTCAGTTTTTGAGAACCAAGGCATCAATCCAGTAGGAGACCACGCGCGAGTCCCTCGCACCTGCACAAACAAATAAGAACTTCGCAGCCAACACGATAAGGGGTTGTCAATCCCTTTACGGTCACTTATGAGAGTGAGATCTGATAGAGATGATAATTATATTTTTGTTATTTTTGGTTTAATAAAATAGCAAATAAAAGCAAGAAAAGTAAAGTAGATATAGATTGATATGTTGAGAATAGACCCCGGGGGCATAGTTTTCTCTAGTGGCTTCTCTCATGATAGCGATATTCTACGGCGGGTAAACGAATTACTGTCGAGCAATTGATAGAAAAGCGAATAATTATGATACTATCTAGGCATAATCATTGTATATAGGCATCACGTCCGAGACAAGTAGACCGAAACAATTCTGCATCTACTACTTTTACTCCACACATCGACCGCTATCCAACATGCATCTAGTGTATTGAGTTCATACGAACAGAGTAACGCCTTAAGCAAGATGACATGAGGTAGAGGGATAAACTCAAGCAATATGATGAAAACCCCATCTTTTTATCCTCGATGGCAACAATACAGTACGTGCCTTGCTGCCCCTACTGTCACTGGGAAAGTACACCGCAAGATTGAACCCAAAGCCAAGCACTTCTCCCATTGCAAGAACTATAGATCTAGTAGGCAAAACCAAACCAATAATTCGAATAGACTTGCAAGGATATTATGAGCACACATAAAAAGTTCAGAGAAGAACCAAATATCTTTCATAGATAACCTTGATCATAAACTCACAATTCATCGGATCTCGACAAACACACCGCAAAAAGAGATTACATCGAATAGATCTCCTCGAAGACCGAGGAGAACTTTGTATTGAGATCCAGAGAGAGAGAAGAAGCCATCTAGATACTAGCTATGGACCCGAAGGTCCGAGGTAAACTACTCGCAACTCATGGAGAGGGTGATGTGTAATGCCCCGGATGTAATACTTTCCCTTTTGGGTATATAATATATCTCCGGCTTCATCTATTTCCATTCCGGGTTCTTGTCTTTCGGGTTTTCGTTGTTTTGTTGTGTGAGTGTGTGGCATTCATTCATATCATGTAGTCATGTGCATCGCATTGCATTTGTGTTGTGGGTTGCATCCGGTTCGTCGTGTTTCTTCCCGTTGTCCGTTTCGCGTTCCGGAGCTCCCTCACGTGTCCGTGATGTCCCGTAGGCCTACTTTGTTGTTCGGGCGTTTTACGTTACCGGTGTGCCGCGAGGTTATTTTGTGTGTTGTTGTTTTGTTGTGTGCAACCCGCCTCTCAAATCTCGTCTCGTTTGGACTCCATTGACTTTTCCATCCGTTGTCCGTGTGGGCCCAAAGTGCCTTCACTTCGTGTCCCAGAAACATCCCTACTGCAGTCTTTTATCTCCGTCTAGGCCTTTTAAAACTATCCCCGCGATCGGATCCGTCGGATCGCGATCGGAGGGCTCCTAGCGCCCCTAAACTCCCTCCTAACCCTAAACACTGCTATATTTAGACCCCTCTAGGTCTATTTGGGCATCCCTATCCCCTTCTTCTTCCTCCTCTAGATCTCCTTCCTTTTTTTTATTTTCTTCTTTCCCCAGATCCCAAAAACTTCCCCGCAGCCTTCGAGGCAGCCAGCCGCCACGTCCTGTCGATCGGATCGAAGCAAGCGCTTCGGCCAGGTCAACGTGGCCGAGCCAGTCGCTCGACCGACCGCCTCCCGCGCGTCGCTGGATCCAGGCTTCGACCGCGCCAGCTCATCAGCCTCGCCAGGCCTCGTCGCCCACATCGCCGTCCCGGCTGGGCCACCCCGCCGCGCCGAGCCGGTCCCCACTTCGCCTCTCCGAGCCGCGGGCCGACCGCGCGCTCGCATCGCTCCTTCGCCCCGCTACGGTCGCAGCTGGGCCCGAGGCCGTACGCCGCCAGCGCCGCGCCTGGGCCTCCGCCCGAGCGGGCCTCCTCCACCCCAGCCGCGCGCCACGGGCCGCGCCGGCCCGTACACCGCCACATCCCCGCGCTCCAGCTGCGCCTCCGAGGGCCGCACGCCGCCGGCCCGCACCAGATCCGCCGCCTCCTCGCCAGTGGGCCGCCGCCCCGATTCGCTCCGCGGGCCGAGCCGCCCAGCCGCCGGATCGGGCCAGATCCGCGCCGCCGGCCCGACTCCTTTTTTTTTTCCAGTTCAGATCTGCTAAGGTTGACTCTAATTCCACTAAGTCCAGTTTTACCTGTTCTGAGATGCTAAGTTTGACCTGCTGTAACTTTTTGCCTGATGCTCCGTTTTGTGCGTGTAATATGTCCAGACGTTCGTGGAGTTGTGCTCTACGTTTTACCTGTTGTTGTCATGCATGTTAGAGATCATCTAGGCACTTGTTTTGCTGTTGCAAGAGTGCATCATGATATAAACTGCTGTTATGTGTTATTTTTCATGCCACCTTTGACATGTGATATCTTTTAGCTCGTTTGTCCAAATGATGCAAATGACATGTCCACGTGTTCGTCTTGCCACGAACTACGTGTTGCTGGTGATAGGTTGCATGGTAGATTTATTATTGCCTTGTTATCATCGTTGCAAAGTGCCATGTTCATATGTTGTGTTTTCACTTGTTATGAAATGCCATCTTGTTGAGCTCGTTGCAATCGTTGTGTTCACCTCTATGGTGCATGCTTGTGTGTTTCGGGATCACCTTCATGTGCACTTTGATGAGGTGCTTACCCTTTGCCATGTTTAGTTTCGAGGTGACTTAAACATGCTATTTTAGTTGCTATGATGATATTGCTGTTTTAGGACTTAGTGATTTTTTCACTAAGTCTGAAATCTGTAACGTTCCGATGCCATGTTCGTGTGATGTTCTAGGACAAAGCATGTTAGTTTTGGGGTGGATTTTGGTTGTTCCTTGTAGTATATATTGTTTTCTTTCCATCCATGTCCTCACATGTCCATTTAAGTGGCTGTAGCATGTTTATCTTTTGCTCTAAAGTTTCAATAAAATTCTGCTGCCAGAATTTTATTGTCAAGTTCAATATGTCCAAGATCATTGCTATTGATCCGTGACTCCGTTGGGGGTGCACTTTGGACCCAGTTGCTGTACTGTATGTCTAGTTTGTGTTCATGTCCTTTGCCATGCTTTTTGGGTGCTGTAGCTTAATTATTTTGAGCTCCCAAGTTGCTTTGTTGCTGTAATTTTCAGCTTTCGCTCAAATCTTGTTTCGGGCATAACTTTTAGCCCGTAACTCCGATTTCAGCGAAACTTATATCAAACTTGGTTGTTTTTCCGTGTAGATTAATAATATCAGATTGTTATCTTGTTTTGAGGTGTTTTGCTTGAGTGATATTTTACGTGCTCCTTAGTGCATCCTTCATGCATTCATGTTTTTCGAGTGCGCATTGCATCTTGTTGATTGGTGCTTGGTGTGATTGTTTTGTTTAGAGCCGGAAGCTGAGGCTGAGTACGAAGTTGAGCACGAGGTTTCCAACGAGGTTGAGCACGAGGACCCTTCTTACGATCCGAACGACTTCTCTTCAGGCAAGATGACCGAACCCCGATAACATTACTATCTTTGCCTATTGCTAGTAGTCTCGATCTATAGTTTTGCCTCGATGCCCATGTTTCTTCTTGTCAGCCTCCTACTTGTAACCAATTGCCATGTTTAACCACCCTACCTATGCAAACCGTTGCTTGGCTAAGTACGCTTCGCTCAGCCCTTCTTATAGCGTTGCTAGTTGCAGGTGAAGTGAAGATGCTTGCTCCATGTTGAAGTTTGGTTGGGTTATATCACACTATATAAATGCTCAAAATGAAATCATCTATATATTGGCAAGGGTGGAAGGCTAAGCCTTTTGCTTGGTGTTTTGTTCCACTCATGCCGTTAGGATCCGTATAAGCCGGTATTATGTTCCTTGATTATGCGTTCCTAACACGGTTGGGGTGTATGGGACCCCCTCGATAAACCGCTAAGTGCTAAGTCTTTTCCAGCAAGTCCCAACATTGGTACTATTTGCCTAATAACAAACTAAACATGCATAGGGAGTAATTAACCCTCTTTCTTAATCAACAACCCCGGGCCAGTGCTCCACATGAGTGTTGGTCCGAAACGGGGGTCCTGCAGGGCCACCTCGAGGAAACTCAAGGTCTGGTAAAAACCTGTAGCATCGCCCATCCGGTCGTGGCCTGAGACTAGATACGCGCGGCTACTATCAGGGTGTCGGCACGCCGGGAGGATTTGCTGGATTAGCCTTACCTTAGCTCGGTATATCTTGAGCACGGGATTCCGAGGATACTCGGGTCTTCTCACTTTGGAGTTGCGACTCCGCGGATCGTGGGCTTGTAATGGGTCAAGTTGGAACACCCCTGCAGGGTTTGAACTTTCGAAAGCCGTGCCCGCGGTTATGTCGCAGATGGGAGCTTGTTAATTCCGGTTGTAGATAACTTGACACAATGTTACTAATACACTACCAGCGTGTGTTCCGTGACTGTCAATTTCCGAATAGGGATTCGGGAGTTGAACACGAAGGGGTTATGATTGTGGAGCTTGTAGCTAGGATCACTTCGTGATCACTTCTCGCCGAGGCCTTCTCTTCTCGCTCTCACTTACGTAAGCTAGATGCTAGTTGCTGCTGCAGACTTATTCTTTTCTTCAGCCTTTCCCTCACCTAAAGGCTTAAATAGTTCTGTTACCCGGGAACGGGATTGCTGAGTCCTCTGTGGCTCACAGTTACTTCACACACCAGATGCAGGTCCAGCTGTGAGCTATCCAGGTGATGGCACCGAGCTGGATTGGGAGTACGACGAGGAGCGTAGTCGGTACTACGTGCGCTACCCGGACGATCAGTAGTGGAGTCTCTTACTAGGATTCGTTCCGCCTGTGGTTTATTTATCTAAGTTTGGTACTTTGACTTTTGGCTTTTGCCCTTAGAGGGTTGTAGTGTTCTTAATGTATGATGTTTGAGACTTGTACTGTGATTCTGTGGCGTGGCGAGTGTAAGCCAACTATTTCAGTTTACTATCCCCTCTTTTACATGAGTTGTGCAAAGATTACCAGACTTGAGATCATTCTAGGATGGACTTATGCCTTTAAGTCGTGCCTCGACACGTAGGAGGTATAACTCCATCCTGGGCATTACATGATGATGATGATGATGAAGGCCTTCGTGATGGACCCCCCCTCCCGGAATAGGCTCCAAGATGGGATCTCCACGGGAACAGAAGCTATGATAGTAGAATTAGGGTTTTCTCTCTGCGTATGGAGTTTCTGGGGTACGTAGGTCTATATAGGAAGAAAGAGGGTACCGGGGGGCGTGCAGGCCAGCCTCGAGGCAGGGGGGCGCGCCCTGGGAAGGGGGGCGCGCCCCCACCCTCGAGGGCTGGCCCTTCGTCCCCTGACTTGGTCCCGAAGATTCCCGAGCGTGATTTCCTCCAAAAATATCTCTCGTGAAGGTTTCATTCCGTTCGGACTCCGTTTGATATTCCTTTTTTGCAAAACCCTGAAATAGGCAAAAAAAAAACAGCAATTTGGACTGGGCCTTTGGGTTAGTAGGTTAGTCCCAAAAATGATATAAAAGTGAATGATAAAGCCCATTAAACATCCAAGACTTCATAAATAATAGCATGGAACAATCAAAAATTGTAGATACGTTGGAGACGTATCAAGCATCCCCAAGCTTAATTCCTGCTCGTCCTCGAGTAGGTAAATGATAAAGAAAGAATTTTTGATGTGGAATGCTAACCAATATAGTTTTTCAATGTAATTCTCTTAATTGTGGCATGAATGTTCAGATCTGAAGGATTCAAGATAAAAGTCTATATTGACATAAGAAATAACAATACTTCAAGCAATACTAACAAAGCAATCATGTCTTCTCAAAATACCATGGCTAAAGGAAGTTATCCCTACAAAATCATATGGTCTGGCTATGCTCCCTCTTCATCACACAAAATATTCATATTATGCACAACCCCTATTTCAGCCAAGCACTTGTTTTCATACTCTATTCTTATCAAACCTTTCAACTTTCATGCAATACATGAGCGTGAGCCATGGATATAGCACTATGGGTGGAATAGAGGTGGTTGTGGAGAAGACAAAAAGGAGGAAGATAGTCTCACATCGACTAGGCGTATCAACGGGCTATGGAGATGCCCATCAATAGATATCAATGTGAGTGAGTAGGGATTGCCATGCAACGGATGCACTAGAGCTAAATATGAATGAAAGCTCAACAAAAGAAACTAGTGGGTGTGCATCCAACTTGCTTGCTAACGAAGACCTAGGGCATTTGAGGAAGCCCATCGTTGGAATATACAAGCCAAGTTCTATAACGAAAATTCCCACTAGTATATGAAAGTGACTAATCATGAGACTTTCTACAATGAAGATCATGGTGCTACTTTGAAGCACAAGTGTGGAAAAAGATAGTGGCAATTGTCCCTTCTCTCTTTTCTCTCATTTTTTGGAGGGGCTTTCCTCTTTTTTTTATTTTCCCCTCTCTATATTTTTTGGGCCTTATCTTTTTTTATTGGCCTTTCCTCACACGGGACAATGCTCTAATAATGATGATCATCACACTTTTTGTTACGACTTGAAATTACAACTCGATACTACAACAAGTATGACTCTACATGAATGCCTCCGGTGGTGTACCGGCATAAGCAATGAATCATGTGTGACATGTATGAAAAATTATGCATGGTGGCTTTGCCACAACTACGATATCAACTACTTGATCATGCATGGCACTATGACAATATGATGCTTGTCATATGAACGGAACGGTGGAAATTTGCATGGCAATATATCTCGGAATGGCTATGGAAATGCCATGATAGGTAGGTATGGTGGCTGTTTTGAGGAACAATATGGTGGTTGTTTTGAGGAAGGATATATAGTGGGTTTATGGTACCGGCGAAAGTTACGCGATACAAGAGAGGCTAGCAATGGTGGAAAGGTGAGAGTGCGTATAATCCATGGACTCAACATTAGTCATAAGAACTCATATACTTATTGCAAAAATCTACGAGTCATCAAAAACAAAGTAATCAACGCATGCTCCTAGGGGGGAGGTTGGTAGGAGTTAACCATCGCGCGCCCCTGACCTCGACACAAAGGTTGGCACTCTACAAATACCTCATGCTCTAACTTCATCACATAACGGTTCACCATACTGCATGATACGGGAATCACTAACCTTAACACAAGTATTCTTCAATTTCATAATAACTCCACTAGCATGACTTTAATATCACTATCCTCATGTCTCAAAACAATTATCAAGCATCCAACATCTCATTCTATTCAATGTACTTGGTGTGAAAATTTTACTACATTGACATTGGATGTTTATCATGTGAAGACTAGTTTATTTAGCCTAAACACATTACCATGCTGTTTTAATAGACTCTCAAATAGATATAAGTGAAGCATGAGAGTTCAACAATTTCTACAAAATATAACCACCGCCATGCTCTAAAAGATATAAGTGAATCATAAGAGCAAAAACTATTCAACTCAAAAGATACAAGTGAAGCACATAGAGTGTTCTAATAATTTCTAGGCCATATTTAACTCTCTCAAATAGTTGTGTCCAGCAAGGATGATTGTGGCAAACTAAGAAGCAAAGATTCAAATTATACAAGACGCTCCAACCAAAACACATAGCATGTTGCGAATAAAAATATAGCTCCTAGTATAGTTACCGATGGATGAAGACGAAAGAGGGGATGCCTTCCCGGGGCATCCCCAAGCTTAGGCTTTTGATTATCTTGATTTTACTTGGGGTGCCATGGGCATCCCCAAGCTTGGGCCTTTGCTACTCCTTGTTTCATAGTCCATCAAAGCAATACTCAAAACTACAAAACTTCACAACACAAAACTTAGACAAAAATTCTCGTGAGCTCCGTTAGTAAGAGAAAGCAAACCACCACTCAAAGGTACAGCAAGGAATTCATACTTTGTTTATATTGGTGTTAAACCTACTGTAACCCAACTTCTCTATGGTTCATATCCTCCAATATTACTCATAGATGCATCGGAATAAGCAAACAACACACGAAAAACAGAATCTGTCAAAAACAGAACAGTCTGTAGTAAACTGCTGGGTTCGCCTACTTATGGAACTCGAAAAAAATAAAAATAAATTGGTAAATTTGCGAAATTTGTCTACCAATCAGCATAAAAAAGAATCAACTAAAAATCACGCTCCAGTAAAATCTGAAGAGTACTTTAGCGAGCGCTAACGATTCTGTTTTTCACAGCAAGATCGTATAAACTTCACACAAGTCCTACCAAAGGTTCTACTTGGCACAAACACTAAAAAAACATGAAAACACATCTAATCAGAGGCTAGATGCAATATTTATTCCCTAACAGCAACGAAAGCAAAAACATAAAATTGGGTTGCCTCCCAACAAGCGCTATCGTTTTACGCCCCTAGCTAGGCACGATACAAGATAGATCTAGGTATTGCCATCCTTGATCTTCACCCTTTTAAGGGTGTCGAGCTAGAATCCGGGAGGTTCCTTATGTTTCCCTTCACTTTCTGAGATCTTTAGATCTAAAGCATCCAACCGTTTATTACAAAGGGTAATCAACATATTCATACGATGGACATTTCCACTAACATTCTTAAGTGGTTCGAGAGACTTTTGTAATATTTTTGTTACTTCACATATTTTCTCAAAAACTTGAGTCTCTTCCTGGGTGGAAGGCTACCCGGATATATCTACCAGGACATTATAAGAATTAAGGGTATGATTTCCCAAGAAATTTCCTCCGGTAACGGTATCTCGGACAAGCCTATTCCAAGGGGTTATGCCAATATAAAAATTGCGAAGAAGCACGGAAGTGGAAAGCTTCCGATTAGATCTATTCTGAGCATTGCAAATTCTATACTAGGCATCTTTTAAGTTTTCTTCCTCCCTTTGTTTAAAGTTGAGGATCTCACTCTCAGGAGTGATGATAATGATAGGTGTGCTAGACATGATGACAAGCAAGCAAGCAACACGCGGAAGCAAACAAGAAGCAAGCGAACAAAAAACACACGGCGGAAGAAGGGCGAATAAAACGGCAAAGGTGAAGTGGGGGAGAGGAAAATAAGAGGCAAATAAATGTAATGTGAAGGATAAGGGTTTTTGATAGGTACTTGGTATATGACTTTTGTGTAAGCCTCCCCGGCAACGGCGCCAGAAATTCTTCTTGCTACCTCTTGAGCTTGCGTTGTATTCCCTCGAAGAGGAAAGGGAGATGCAGCACAGTAGCGTAAGTATTTCCCTCAGTTTTCGAGAACCAAGGTATCAATCCAGTAGGAGACCACGCGCGAGTCCCTTGCACCTGCACAAACAAATAAGAACTTCGCAGCCAACGCGATAAGCGGTTGACAATCCCTTTACGGTCACTTACGAGAGTGGGATCTGATAGAGATGATAATTATATTTTTGGTATTTTTGGTTTAATAAAACAACAAATAAAAGCAAGAAAAGTAAAGTAGAAGTAGATTGATATGTTGAGAATAGACCCGGGGGCCATAGTTTTCTCTAGTGGCTTCTCTCATGACAGCGATATTCTACGGCGGGTAAACGAATTACTGTCGAGCAATTGATAGAAAAGCGAATAATTATGAGACTATCTAGGCAAGATCATTGTATATAGGCATCACGTCCAAGACAAGTAGACCGAAACGATTCTGCATCTACTACTATTACTCCACACATCGACCGCTATCCAGCATGCATCTAGTGTATTGAGTTCATACGAACAGAGTAACGCCTTAAACAAGATGACATGATGTAGAGGGATAAACTCAAGCAATATGATGAAAACCCCATCTTTTTATCCTCGATGGCAACAATACAATACGTGCCTTGCTGCCCCTACTGTCACTGGGAAAGGACACCGCAAGATTGAACCCAAAGCCAAGCACTTCTCCCAGTGCAAGAACTATAGATCTAGTAGGCCAAACCAAACCAATAATTCGAAGAGACTTGCAAGGATATTATGAGCACACATAAAAAAGTTCAGAGAAGAACCAAATATCTTTCATAGATAACCTTGATCATAAACTCACAATTCATCGGATCTCGACAAACACACCGCAAAAAGAGATTACATCGAATAGATCTCCTCGAAGACCGAGGAGAACTTTGTATTGAGATCAAGAGAGAGAGAAGCCATCTAGATACTAGCTATGGACCCGAAGGTCTGAGGTAAACTACTCACAACTCATGGTGAGGGCGATGATGATGATGATGATGATGAAGGCCTCCGTGATGGATCCCCCTCCCGGAACAGGCTCCAAGATGGGATCTCCACGGGAACAGAAGCTACGGCAGTGGAATTAGGGTTTTCTCTCTGCGTATGGAGTTTCTGGGGTACGTAGGTATATATAGGAAGAAGGAGGGCACCGGGGGCCGTGTGGGCCTGCCTCGAGGCAGGGGGGCGCGCCCTGGGAAGGGGGGCGTGCCCCCACCCTCGAGGGCTGGCCCTTCGTCCCCTGACTTGGCCCCGAAGATTCCCGAGCGTGATTTCCTCCAAAAATATCTCTCACGAAGGTTTCATTCCGTTTGGACTCGGTTTGATATTCCTTTTCTGAAAAACTGTGAAATAGGCAAAAAACAGCAATCTGGACTGGGCCTTTGGGTTAGTAGGTTAGTCCCAAAAATGATATAAAAGTGAATGATAAAGCCCATTAAACATCCAAGACTTCATAAATAATAGCATGGAACGATAAAAAATTATAGATACGTTGGAGACGTATCAGCGCGCCATCTTGGCCTGGGGCGGGGATGCCGTGTGACGCCCCGAGACCGATGCGCCAGGTGTCAGCCAGTTATTCGTCATTGTTGCCATGTCAATTGCTTGCGTTTTGCACTTTGCCTTGTCATCATGTGCATTTCATCAGCATGTTTTCAAAACTTGCATTCGTTCTGTTTCCCCGGGTCTCTCTGTTGTCCGTTCTGAGTCCAGACACACTCGCACGCGCCCGCGGCACCTTCGAATATTTATTTTATAAGTGGCCGAAAAATGCTCTCGGAATGGGTTGAAACTTGCGTGCGGTCTTATTATAGCATAGGTAGACCGCCTGTCAAATTTCGTCGCATTCGGAGTTCGTTTGATAGCCCAACCGATAAACTTATAGCGGCACTATAGCCGGTTAAACGTCGGACGTTTCAGTGCTCTGAGACATGTTGCCGGGCTGCCAACTCTCTCTCTCTCTCTCTCTCTCTCTCTCTCTCTCTCTCTTCTCAGCCTCACATTCTACACAACCATTTTTACCCCTCGACTGCACGTCCGAAACTGTCCCGAACCCGACCCGAGCAGTCGTGACCGTTGGGTCCGGATCATCCGCAAACATCCCTACAATATCATCGATTCTTTATTTGGATTCCCTACCTATTTATTCTCGTCTGTCCGATTTCGATCGGAGGGACTAGATAGCCCCTATTTTACCCACATGCTATATATATAAAGCCAAAACCCTAAAAACTAGGGATCCTGTCCCATCCATCTCCTCATTCCCGCAGCCGCCGCCACTCCTGTCCCATCTTCCTCGGGATCCCCTCCTCCTCGCAATCCCCATCGAGCCAACCTGCTCCTCCCGATCCAAATCCCCTCGACCAACCCGTTCGCTCTCTTCGTCGACCTGGGAGACAAGCTCCTCCCCTCGACCCCGCTGTCCGTCACGCCACCGGAGCCTCGAGTCACCGCACCATCGTCCTTCGGCCCTGCAGCCGCGAGCTCCAGCTCCTCGTCCCGTGCCTGCAGCAGCCACCGTCCTGCCTCCCGCTCCTCCACCCTGCTTTCCCTCACGCCTCGTCCTCCCCGTTCCTTTTCCCCTCTCTCTCATGTCTCTGCCTGTCTCACAGGGACCGCCATGGCCGACGGCCTCCTAAAGCCCCGTCGCCGCCGGGAACGAGTTCTCCTGCGCTTGGATCCGGACGCCACCGAGCTCCCGCGTCGGCGCCCAAGATACCGTGCCCTTCGCGCCCCTTCCTCGGAGCTCTGCATCCGCCGCGACGCCCGGCTCCTACCTCTGCATTGAGCAGAGGAGGATGGCGCCTCTGCTTCGCACGAGAACGATGACAAAGCTTTGCCCGCTCACCCATTACCGCATCGGCCTCGCACAGTGCCAGCGCCAGCGCCAGGCCCAGCGCCCGAACCGGCCTCTCCTGCTGCGCGGCTGCAAGGCCCAGCCAGCCGGCCTCGTTCACCCTGGGCCGCGACCCTCAAGGCTAGCCCCGCAGCCAAGCCGGCCTTCTCTGCATCTGGGCCGCAGCCCAGGGGTGAGCAGCCCCTTGTTCCTATCGGGCCAGCCAATTTCGGACTGTTATGTTTTTTTCAGTCCTGCGAATTTGTTAATTATTCCAGTTGCTGCAGTTTTACAGTTTGAGCCCTCAACTTCATGCATTTAATAACTCCACATCTGTGCATCATATGTAAAAACTTTATATATGAAAAATGCTTAGAATTTTGTGTAGATACATAATATGCCACTTTCACCACTGTTAAAAATGTTTAACTTGCTGTTTTCATTAATTTGTGTAAATAACTTGCTAAAATGGTTTATTTCATAACTAAATTACCGTAGCTCGAAATTTAATAAACTTTATATGTAAATGGGGTGGAAAAATGTGTAGAATAACATGGTTCCCCTTGTTTTGCTGTTTAACAACATTAAAATGGCGTAATAGGCAGAACAGTACCAAATTCATAATATGAACATGGGGATTTTCCGGAATTGTTGTTTGTTGTTCCGACCTCATTTAAACTAGTCTAAATAGTTAGTTTACTTTTGCATCATACTTGCTTGAGCATATTGTCATGTTCTTGTGTTGTTTTTCTGTGCTTCCTACCTTGCCATGTATTGCTTCCTGTATAGACTTGTCTTGCATCATACCTTGCCATGTATTGCATCATATATAGACTTGTGTTGTTTTTCTGTGCTTCCTACCTTGCCATGTTTTGCTTCCTGTATAGACTTGTAGTGCATCCTATATAGAACTGTCTTGCATCATACTTGGTTGAGCATATTGTCATGTCTCGTGTGGTGTGTTTACCGTGTTGCTTGCTTCTTCTCGTTAGTGCTTGTTCCGTTGCGTTCGTGAGGATTCGTTCGTCTACCCGTGGTTCTTCTTCAAGGCTTCTTCTTCGTCTACTTCATGGATCCGTTCTTCTTCCTTGCGGGATCTCAGGCAAGATGACCATACCCTTGGATACCTTTACTATCATTGCCATGCTTAGTAGTCTCGATGCTATCGTTACATGTCGCGCTACCCATCTTATTGTTAGCCCCTCTCCTTGTTGCCATGAAACCTCTAACCTTTGAAACCTTCCTAGCAAAACCATTGTTTGGCTATGTTACTCGCTTGCTCAGCCCCTCTTATAGCGTTGTTAGTTGCAGGTGAAGATGAAGTTCGTTCCAGGAGGGAACTTGTTGTTGGAATATCACAATATGTTATATATATAATAACACACCTATATACTTGGCATGGGTGGAAGGCTTGGACTTTTGCTCGGTGTTTTGTTCCACTCATGCCACCTTAGGCGCCGATAAACCGGCATTATGTTCCTTGATTTTGCATTCCTTACACGGTTGGGTATATGGGGACCCCTTGACACTTCGTCTTTGAATAAACCTCCTCCAGCAAGGCCCAACATTGGTTTTAATTTGCTCATAATAACAACTTAATTAATTAATTACATAGCGGGTCATGTCCCCGGGTTCTTAATTCTACATAACAGGGGGGCCAGTGCTGATGGTGTTGTTCCCAAACGGGGGTTATGCGGGGCCACCACGGGGAAACTCGAGGATTGGTTTTACCTTTAGGATCGCCCATCCGGTTGTGGCCTGAGACGAGATACGCGCGGCTACTATCAGGGTGTCGGCACGCCGGGAGGTCTTGCTGGACTTGTTTTACCATTGTCGAAATGTCTTGTGCACCGGGATGCCGAGCCTGATCGGATTTCCCTAAGAGAAGGGGTAATAATTATTATTACTTCAGCTGATCGTGAGAGATTGTGATGGGCTAAGTTGGGACACCCCTGCAGGGTTATGATCTTTGGAAAGCCGTGCCTGCGGTTATGAGGCAGATTGGAATTTGTTAATGTCCGATTGTAGAAAACTTGACAGAGGATCCGAGATAAAACACACAACTGTGTGAGTAACCGTGACTGTCTCTTTTCTCTTTGAGAAGAGAACACGGTGGGGTTATGTTTGACTCGTAGGTAGTTCAGGATCTTTAGCGATCACTACTAGTTTGCAACCGTTTGCGTAGATGCTCATCTTATTCTTGTACTCGTAAGCTAGCCACCATATTATGCTTAGCCGCTGCTGCAACCTCACCACTTTACCTCTTCCTACCCATACAGCTTTGCTAGTCTTGATACCCATGGTTATGGGATTGCTGAGTCCTCGTGGCTCACAAATACTACAACACCAGATGTAGGTTCAGCCGAGAAGGATGCAGGAGCTGGTTCAAGTACTTCATTGGGAGCTCGATGAAGAGAGTGGCCGTATGTGTGTGACGTTTCGACAATCAGTAGTGGTTCCTACTAGGGGCGATCGGGACCTTGTGGCTTTATGTATTTGGTATCTTTCATTTGGATCTTCGCCCGTAGTCGGGTTGTGATGTTTTGGATGATGATTTGCTTATGTAATGTATTGTGTGACGTGGCGAGTGTAAGCCAACTATCCTTTTGCAATTTCATCCCTATTTTTACATGAGTCGTGCAAAGATACCAAACTTGATATCATTCTAGAATGGGCTTATACCTTTAAGTTGTGCCTCGACACGTAGGAGGTATAATCCCATCCTGGGCATTACAATTTGGTAATCAGAGCCTTCTCCGACCTAGAAGCCCCCACTGATTGACCGAATCGTTGACGGTTGAGTCTAGGCACACACATGAAAATGTTTTGAGTCCTATATATATATATATATATATCGGAGAGTAGGATTTCTTTTGCTCCTCATCTCTTTTCACTCTGGTGAGGACTCCTGACGATTACTCTTGTCTCTTCTACTCTCAAAATTTCACTAATTTTTTTTAGGATCACGCGAGTATTGTTTGGATTGTTCCGATGTCTTTGTGACGAGAACATTGTTCTCGATGCCTCCTATCATTTAGGGGTTGTGGCAGTGTCCCGGGGAGTTGAGCTCCGAGGTGTTGTCGTCACAAATATATCGCAGCAGTTCTGGAATACTTAAGATGGCCGACATAAAAAATTCTCCTATGCGGTTAGTGGCAAGATAACCCCGACATCACCCAGTACTGGGAGGTAGTTCGGGAGTATTTCCATAGCTTGTATAGTAGATGCGTTTCGAAGGTCCGAGGTAAACGGTTTTCGGAAATAACTGGTTATGTGTTGAAGTATGGATATAGCTGGATGTAGGATTAGAGTTGAGTGCGCGATGCTTCCCCTGTATCCCCAACACCTGATTGCATAACTGGAAACTTTCGGAAATTAATAGGTGGGTTCATCTAGTAGCTCGTAGGCATTCTTCCAACTAATGCATCATATGGAGTTCGGGGTTCAACATTGTGTGAAGTGGTTTTATGGGCATTGTTCCAATCGGGAGTTGCATCTTAAAGGGTCATTGGCTATGCTGATCCGGGGATTGCAAAACCCTTTTGTAACACGTTCCATGAGCTTTCAGCACGAACATGTGGGACGAAGCTTCTATCTTGTATTTGTTCTATCTGCTCCTTGTTGCTTTTATTTACCTTTTGTTCTTCCAAGTGGCTTCTCGACAAGTTGATGTACCTACATAATTCATTCGTTCAATTCTCCGTTCGAATGATATTGTGAAGATTATGTTGCAACATATCTATCCTTTGTTTTTGTTTTGATTCTGGTATTCGAGTTGCTTCGATGTCAAATGTTGATTCCATACCTTCCTAATCGGTGTTCTCATATTTCTATGGGAGTGCTAATTCTTCTTGACCATCGAGATTTTCATGTTAATCCTTTTCAACTGGTGTGCCTTCTCTTCAAGTTATTGTATACGGACGCATTTGAGAAATCTGACGATTTGTCTGTTTCATTCATCCCAAGTTGCCTTTGTTTTTCCCACCCTCCCACCCTTTTCTTCTCGGAGCCAGAAATTCTTAAATGAAATATCCATTTTATTAATGTGATGTTTCTTCATTCTTTCTTTTATTCTCCGGTGATTCCTCAGGAAGATGCTAAGGAAGCTTCAAGTTATCGTTCCTCATTCTCGTTTATTCTCCGATGAACTTAATTTCAAGCTTCGATCATGATCATATCTCTTCCTTTTGTTTCACATGTTTTCACATGTTGAAATTTCTTAGCCGAAGTCTCTCTTATTTCTTCACATCTCTGTATACTTATCCGGAGTGTTCAAGATATCTCAAAAGATTCACGTTTCCATTCTTAATATGTTCAAACTATTTTGAGATGGCCATCTTATTCAACCAGTTTAATTCAGCTGGTGCAATATCTCTTAAGCAATCTTTTTCAACGGTGATTTCTTTTGAGTTGGTCCTAACCCACAGGTCTTTTCCCAGGATCTTACGTGACTCTTCCATTTTTTTTCCGGAGAATTCTTTTCAAAGTGTGACGTAGGAATGATTTCCACCAGTCACACGCCTTCTCCAAGCTTGTTTTCAATTATTTCCATCTTTAGCTCTACCTTCCTCTTGTCATTTGTCCGGAGTACCTTGAAATTCTTCATGGCATTTCTCGTCTTCAGCCTCAATATTCGAAGACCGGAGATGTGTTTCTCTTAAATCTTGGTCGTTCTCTCAAGATTCGTGGTTCTAGCTTCATGCCATCCTCATTATTGTTTTGATCACGAGGAATCTTTTTATATCCATCCGAAGCATTTCATGAATCCTTTCCATTGTGATCCTTCGAAGCCATCATTTCAGAAGATTTCTTCGTTCTCAGTTTTCAACTTTGTCCTCCAAATATTCTCCATTGATGCCTCTTCGTCCGTCTCCATATTCTTCCGGTGCCTTGTTCAAGTACTCTTTAATCAGTCTGTGATCTCTTCGTTCTCTTGTATCTAAATTTCCTCAAGTGCTTATTCTTCCTGGTGATTATTCTCTTTCATCACCCGGTTTCAATTCTTACGGCGGTTCATTCAAGATTACTCTTCCGTTGTTATCGTATTAATTCATTTGTTCTTTTCATAATCCTACCGGTGAGTCGTTCAAGATTATTCTCAAGTTTGGCAATATCTCTCTCCAATCCTTTCAAGAAGAATAAGTAGTAGGCCAAATCCGTTGCAGGTCATCAATTTAATGTGATGAAGGATAAGCATATTGTAAATCGTATTCTTATTTTCCTCGAAGTGATTAATCTCTTTTTTCCGGAGCGTGTTCATCATATCATATTCTCGGTTCTAAGTTGTTCATCTTGTTTTCCGGAGCTCCAAGTTATTTCAATTATATCATTTCAAAGCTCCATCTAATTCATCGCAGGCCTTGAATCTTATTCTTTTCATCTTTCACTTCTCATGCTTTCATTACCGGAGTTCTCATGGTGGTTCATCAATATTTAATTACCCTCGAAGTCTTCATCAAGATTCTTGTTGGAGCTCAAGCATTCTTCTTCTTGCATTTCGAAGTGCAATTCGTACTCCCTGTTTCGTTTGAGATGGTGTTATGTCATTCTTGGGAATTTTCCTTCATGTTTCATGATTCACAAGTTATCAAGAATGAAATATTTAAACCCATCATCCTTATTTCTCAGGAAATCCTTTCAACCTCCCATTTTGTTTGTTGGAGTTATCTTGGGTCGTATCTCACCAAAATCCTTTCCCTAAGGATTGTTGCTATTTATGGTGCTTATAAATGACCCAAGTTCTTCATTTATCATTCCGGTGAAATAAGTTTTTCGTCTCCTTGTTGATCTCAATCCAAACAATTGTTTTCAGTGAGTGGCTGGCTGTCACCTCATAATTTTGAGATGTTTTCCATAAGCCCACATCAAGCTTATTCTTTTGTTGTTGATTATTTTCAACAACTCCGTTCAACCCTTCTTCGTAAGGATGTTTTTCTAAATTCATTGGTGGCAGAAGTTATCATTTGCTCTACTTTATTTCTTCATAACAATCTAGCTTCTATTCTTTTGTTCCGGAGGTATTGTAATATTGATATCTTCGTTCCATCATCTCGTTTTATCAAGATCATGCTATTGTCCTTTCTAGTCCATTTAACTAGAGTGTAGTGTCCTCCATTCCAATTCTCTCATCTTATCAAGTTTTGCCTCTCTTTTCAACCGGAGTGCTATCTGAAATCTTTCTTAACCTTGTGCCATCCTTTCAATTGTTTCGGAGGTAGTGTGTTGTTGATTTCATCAAGCATCAATCCATCTCCTCAAGTTCATGTTCAATTCCTTCCATTTTCAGTCGGAATGTTGTCCAACTTATTTCGTTCTATTCCTGCTCCATCTTGTTTTAACCGGAGTGGTTGAAATTCTTTCGTCATCCGTGAGCTCTTGTTCATGTCTTTTAACCTTACAAGGATCTCGTAATGTTCCTTGTTCCTCATTTTCCCGGAGTGCTTTTAACTTCGTTATTCTCCGTTGTATTCCTTCCTTCAAGATTGTTCAACCTCTCAAGGTTCCTGGTTTCATTCGTTTGTCCAAGAAGCAACTTTGTTTTACCTCTTCCTTTTCCGTTTTATCCGGTGCCATCTCCAGGATCTCGGGTCGAGATCCTCTATTAGTGTGGGAGAGTTGTGACGCCCCGAGACCGATGCGCCAGGTGTCAGACAGTTATTTGTCATTGTTGCCATGTCATTTGCTTGCGTGTTGCACTTTGCCTTGTCATCATGTGCATTTCATCAGCATGTTTTCAAAACTTGCATTCGTTCGGGTTCCCCAGTTCTCTCTGTTGTCTGTTATGAGTCCAGACACACTCGCACGCGCCCGCGGCACCTCCGAATATTTATTTTATAAGTGGCCGAAAAATGCTCTCGGAATGGGTTGAAACTTGGCGTGCGGTCTTATTATAGCATAGGTAGACCGCCTGTCAAATTTCGTCGCATTCGGAGTTCGTTTGATAGCCCAACCGATAAAGTTATAGTGGCACTATAGCCGGTTAAACGTCGGATGTTTCAGTGCTCTGAGACATGTTGCCGGGCTGCCATCTCTCTCTCTCTCTCTCTCTCTCTCTATCTATCTCTATCTCTCTCTCTCTCTCTCTCTCTCTCTCTCTCTCTCTCTCTATCTCTTCTCAGCCTCACATTCTACACAGCCCATTTTTACCCCTCGACTGCACGTCTGAAACTGTCCCAAACCCGACCCGAGCTGTCGTGACCGTTGGGTCCGGATCATCCCCAAACATCCCTAAAATATCATCGATTCTTTATTTAGATTCCCTACCTATTTATTCTCGTCCGTCCGATTTCGATCGGAGGGACTAGATAGCCCCTATTTTTACCCACATGCTATATATATAGAGCCAAAACCCTAAAAACTAGGGATCCTGTCCCATCCATCTCCTCATTCCCGCAGCCGCCGCACTCCTGTCCCATCTTCCTCGGGATCCCCTCCTCCTCGCAATCCCCATCGAGCCAACCAGCTCCTCCCGATCCAAATCCCCTCAACCAACCCGTTCGCTCTCTTCGTCGAACTGGGAGACAAGCTCCTCCCCTCGACCCCGCCGTCCGTCGCGCCACCGGAGCCTCGAGTCACCGCACCATCGTCCTTCGGCCCTGCAGTCGCGAGCTCCAGCTCCTCGTCCCGTGCCCGCAGCAGCCACCGTCCTGCCTCCCGCTCCTCCACCCTGCTTTCCCTCACGCCTCCTCCTCCCTGTTCCTTTTCCCCTCTCTCTCATGTGTCTGCCTGTCTCACAGGGAACCGCCATGGCCGACGACCTCCTCAAGCCCCGTCGCTGCCGGGAACGAGTTCTCCTGCGCTTGGATCCGGACGCCACCGAGCTCCCGCGTCGGCGCCCAAGATCCCGCCGCCCTTCGCGCCCCTTCCTCGGAGCTCTGCATCCGCTGCGACGCCCGGCTCCTACCTCTGCATCGAGCAGAGGAGGATGGCGCCTCTGCTTCGCACGAGAACGACGACAGTGCTTTGCCCGCTCGCCCGTCGACCTGCTTGACCCGCTCCTGAACCGGCCTCTCCTGTTACCGCATCGGCCTCGCACAGCGACAGCGCCAGCGCCAGGAACAGCGCCCGAACCGGCCTCTCCTGCTGCGCGGCTGCAAGGCCCAGCCAGCCGGCCTCGTCCGCCCTAGGCCGCGACCCTCAAGGCCAGCCTCGCAGCCAAGCCGGCCTCCTCTGCATCCGGGCCGCAGCCCAGGGGTGAGCAGCCCCTTGTTCCTATCGGGCCAGCCAGTTTCGGCCTGTTATGTTTTTTCCAGTCATGCGAATTCGTTAACTATTCCAGTTGCTGCAGTTTTACAGTTTGAGCCATCAACTTCATGCATTTAATAACTCCACATCCGTGCATCATATGTAAAAACTTTATATATGAAAAATGCTTAGAATTTTGTGTAGATTCATAATATGCCACTTTCACCCGTGTTAAAAATGTTTAACTTGCTGTTTTCATTAATTTGTGTAAATAACTTGCTAAAATGGTTTATTTCATAACTAAATAATTGTAGCTCCAAATTTAATAAACTTTATATGTAAATGGGGTGGAAAAATGTGTAGAATAACATGGTGCCCCTTGTTTTGCTGTTTAACAACATTAAAATGGTGTAATAGGCAGAACAGTACCAAATTCATAATATGAACATGGGGATTTTCCAGAATTGTTGTTTGTTGTCCCGGCCTCATTTAAACTTGTCTAAATAGTTAGTTTACTTTTGCATCATACTTGCTTGAGCATATTGTCATGTTCTTGTGTTGTTTTTCTGTGCTTCCTACCTTGCCATGTATTGCTTCCAGTATAGACTTGTCTTGCATCATACCTTGCCATGTATTGCATCATATATAGACTTGTGTTGTTTTTCTGTGCTTCCTACCTTGCCATGTTTTGCTTCCTGTATAGACTTGTAGTGCATCCTATATAGAACTGTCTTGCATCATACTTGGTTGAGCATATTGTCATGTCTCGTGTGGTGTGTTTACCGTGTTGCTTGCTTCTTCTCGTTAGTGCTTGTTCCGTTGCGTTCGTGAGGATTCGTTCGTCTACCCGTGGTTCTTCTTCAAGGCTTCTTCTTCGTCTACTTCATGGATCCGTTCTTCTTCCTTGCGGGATCTCAGGCAAGATGACCATACCCTTGGATACCTTTACTATCATTGCCATGCTTAGTAGTCTCGATGCTATCGTTACATGTCACGCTACCCATCTTATTGTTAGCCCCTCTCCTTGTTGCCATGAAACCTCTAACCTTTGAAACCTTCCTAGCAAAACCATTGTTTGGCTATGTTACCCGCTTGCTCAGCCCCTCTTATAGCATTGTTAGTTGCAGGTGAAGATGAAGTTCGTTCTAGGAGGGAACTTGTTGTTGGAATATCACAATATGTTATATATATAATAACACACCTATATACTTGGCATGGGTGGAAGGCTTGGCCTTTTGCTCGGTGTTTTTTCCACTCATGCCACCTTAGGCGCCGATAAACCGGCATTATGTTCCTTGATTTTGCGTTCCTTACACGGTTGGGTATATGGGGACCCCTTGACACTTCGTCTTTGAATAAAACTCCTCCAGCAAGGCCCAACATTGGTTTTAATTTGCTCATATTAACAACTTAATTAATTAATTAATTGCATAGGGGGTCATGTCCCCGGGTTCTTAATTCTACATAACAGGGGGGGCCAGTGGTGATGGTGTTGGTCCCAAACGAGGGTTATGCGGGGCCACCACGGGGAAACTCGAGGATTGGTTTTACCTGTAGGATCGCCCATCCGGTTGGGGCCTGAGACGAGATACGCGCGGCTACTATCAGGGTGTCGGCATGCCGGGAGGTCTTGCTGGACTTGTTTTACCATTGTCGAAATGTCTTGTGCACCGGGATGCCGAGCCTGATCGGATTTCCCTAAGATAAGTGGTAATAATTATTATTACTTCAGCTGATCGTGAGAGCTTGTGATGGGCTAAGTTGGGACACCCCTGCAGGGTTATGATCTTTCGAAAGCCGTGCCCGCGGTTATGTGGCAGATTGGAATTTGTTAATGTCCGGTTGTAGAAAACTTGACAGAGGATCCGAGATAAAACACACAACTGTGTGAGTAACCGTGACTGTCTCTTTTCTCTTTGAGAAGTGAACACGGTGGGGTTATGTTTGACTCATAGCTAGTTCAGGATCTTTAGCGATCACTACTAGTTTGCGACCGTTTGCGTAGATGCTCATCTTATTCTTGTACTCGTAAGCTAGCCACCATATTATTCTTAGCCGCTGCTGCAACCTCACCACTTTACCTCTTCCTACCCATAAAGCTTTGCTAGTCTTGATACCCATGGTTATGGGATTGCTGAGTCCTCGTGGCTCACAGATACTACAACACCAGATGCAGGTTCAGCCGAGAAGGATGCAGGAGCTGGTTCAAGTACTTCATTGGGAGCTCGATGAAGAGAGTGGCCGTATGTGTGTGACGTTTCGACGATCAGTAGTGGTTCCTACTAGGGGCGATCGGGACCTTGTGGTTTTATGTATTTGGTATCTTTCATTTGGATCTTCGCGCGTAGTCGGGTTGTGATGTTTTGGATGATGATTTGCTTATGTAATGTATTGTGTGACGTGGCGAGTGTAAGCCAAATATCCTTTTGCAATTTCATCCCTATTTTTACATGAGTCGTGCAAAGATACCAAACTTGAGATCATTCTAGAATGGGCTTATACATTTAAGTCGTGCCTCGACACGTAGGATGTATAATCCCATCCTGGGCATTACATGCCGCCATAAGGGCTCCGGATGCCGTCGTGGCCTGGTTCACCTGTGGTTCACGGTTAGCGTAAGCATGCTCCGGAGACATCGGCTATACCGTGTGGATGTTGTTGACGAATGCGTTGATGAAGCTCCACGGGGCCTCGCGAGGGATGTCCATCTCGCTTGGTCCTGATGCCCAAGCCTGTTGGGGAAACAATTGAGGATTCCTAGGCGAATATGTGGGCCTGCCGCCGGCGACGCGGCTGCATCGGTTGCTCTGGCCTCCGCATCATTATCCTGCCACGTGAGGTCTCTGTCCGGTTGGCGCGATACTTGGCCGTGGTGATCTTTGAGCGCCGGCCCATTGCTGCCCCATGGAACGACGCTCGAGCTCGCCACGTCCGCGAGCATCGCCCTTCTTGCTTGGCGAACGATGTTGCGGCTCGGGTGGGTGTTGCGAGGATCCTAGGGCTCCCTGAGAGGAGCCAGGTGAGCCCCACGGAAGCTGGCATGTGCTCCCGACGGCGCCTGAGTTGTTGGCAGGCTGCAAAAAGGAGGGGGTGCCCCTGCATGCTGCTTCGAGCAGCTCTGCCACTCTCTCCAACAAGGCGTTGTGGCCACCTTCCATAAACCTGTATCGTAGGAGATCCCGGGCCACCACAACTACGACCCGCATGTTTGTCTGCTCACAGCGCGTGTGCGGGGCTGTCGCTGTTGCGTAGTTCAAAGACCGTGCGTTAGAGCGGTTGCAGCATTGAGTGGAGGAGTACGACGGTGATCCGCGCCGCCCGCGGCCTGGGGCATTGGGCGGCGCATGGGCCGCAGGAGGCGCGGAGTTGAGACCTTCACCGGCAAGGGGCGTCTCCTGAACGGGCTGGGCAGCCCCTGGCTCGAAGTGGGCAGACGAGATGCCAGCCATGAGGCAGTGAGGCGACGATGAACCGAATGGACGAAGAGGAGCTTCGACGCACCCCTACCTAACATGCCAAATGTCGGATTCAGGGCTCCGCAAAACCCTACTAGGTTCGAACTCTGGGGTGCGTGCGAAGATCTCACCCTCACCTATCTAGCTACTCGCCGTCTCACCAACTAGCATGATGAACAAGAATGTAAAAGAGACACGAGGCAGTTTATCCTTGTTAAGGCCACCTAGCGGTGAGTTGCCCTACTCCAACAGTGTGGTGGGTTAACCTCGAGATGGGCTATGGATGAACTATTACAATGGGCGAACAACCTCCGGAGGAGAGGTGTTCTTTGCCTCGGATGAGCTAGTGAGCTTGCCAGGGTGGAATGGGTTCGATCCCTTTGCTGGGTGGTGGCTATCCTACTTATATAGTGGCCTTGGTCCTCTTCCCCGAAATGTTTGGCGGGAAGGGATCCTACAACGGCCAATTTTGAAGGGGAACAACTAGTACATATTATCCTGACTAAAGGTGGTCTTCCCCTCCAAAGCCTCTGATCCTGACACCATGGTGGGCTCGGTGATGACCTCCGTCCTGCCATCCTGGCGGTCTTGGTCTTGTTGCACTGGAATGGAAACCTTTGGCAGAATCCTCGGGACTCCGCGTCCGAGCTCGCTTCCTTAGCACCAAAGAGGAAACTGTTGTACTACGCCCGCTAACGCCCGCCTGGCCTTGGTCGTCATGGCTTGCATCATGCAAACCACGTGAGGTGGTGGGTTGCATAGAATTCTCCGCTCCTCGAGAGCCAGCCAGCCGAGGTTGCCCCTTCCGGAGGTCTTGGTGTCGTCCGCCCCGCGAGGCTTGCTCCCTCGCGAGGGTCTTGAATGTCGATACTGAAGATGGGACGTACCAGGCCTAAAAAGGTGGCACGTCATGGGCCGCAGGCAGACAAGTCTGGGTACCCTGGTTCCCAGAATGCCGACAACATCATGTCATCTTACTTAAGGTATTACTTTGTTCTTCATGAACTTAATACTCTAGATGCAGAATCATTTCGATCGATGTGTGGAGTAATAGTAGTAGATGCAGAATCGTTTCGATCTACTTGACACAGACGTGATGCCTATATTGCATAATCATTGCCTTAGATATCGTCATAACTTTGTGCTTTTTTATCAATCGCTCGACAGTAATTTGTTCACCCACCGTATTATTTGCTATCATGAGAGAAGCCTCCAGTGAAACCTATGGCCTCGGGGTCTATTTGCCATCATACTAGTTTCCGATATATTATTTTAGAATCTTTTACTTTCCAATCTATAAACCAAAAACCCAAAAATATTTTATCTTTTGTTAAACTATCGCTGTCAGATCTCACTTTTGCAAGTGACCGTGAAGGGATTGACAACCCATTTATCGCGTTGCGTGCAAGTTGTTTGATTGTTTGTGAACGTATTGGTGATTTGTGCATTCATCTCCTACTGGATTGATAACTTGGTTCTCAAACTAAGAGAAATACTTATCTCTACTTTGCCGCATCACCCTTTCCTCTTCTAGGGAAAAACCAACGCAAGCTCAAGAAGTAGTAGGAAGAATTTCTGGCATCGTTGCCGCGGAGATCTATGCCAAGTCAAGACATACCAAGTACCCATCATAAAACTCTCATCTCTTGCATTAAATTATTTGCCATGTGCCTCTCCTTTTCCTTTCCCCCATTTCTAAAACAATTTTCGAAAAGATTTGCCTTTTTTTCTTTGCCCTTTTTATTCACCCTTTTTTCCATCCGTTTGCCTTTTTGTTTGCTCGTGTGTTAGATTGCTTGCTTCGTCCCGATGGCTCTAGAGAATACCAAATTGTGTGACTTTTCTAATACTAATAATGATGATTTTACTAGTACTCCAATTTCTCCCGCCACTAGTGCGGAATCTTGTGAAATTAATGCCGCTTTGTTGAATCTCGTTATGAAAGATCAATTTTCTGGCCTTGCTAGTAAAGATGCCGCATCACAACTTAACAATTTCATTGATGTGTGTGATACGCAAAAGAAAAGAGATGTGGATAATGATATTGTTAAATTGAAGCTATTCCCGTTCTCAGTGCGATATTGTGCTAGAAATTGGTTTTCATCTTTGCCTAAAAATAGTATTGATTCATGGAATAAGTGTAAAGATGCAGGTAGGGGTCGACGTCGAAGCTTTGGTCGTTGCCTGACATGCTTGGAATTACTAATGGTAGATGGGTGAGGACTAGATCTGCGCAGAGTGTCGTGATGGTACTTTGCCACTTGGGTTATATGCATCAAGCTATTAGCTGGTGGCGGGAAATCGATGAGGGAAGAGGCGAGGATTTTACAATTCACCCATGTGGAGCATGGGAAGGCTAAGTGGAGCACAGAACTCGAATACCGTATGCGGTGCCATGTGTTATCTATCACACACGTGTTAACATAAGGAAACGTATGTGTAACTTACTAATCATCGCACATGAGTACTCGCAGACGCATCGTGTGTGATACTCCCAACCATCGCAAGCAACTAGTTTGCCATTTTCAACGGTTTTTATACACACAGAATCACACACGAATTAACTCCAGTAACCGTATGTTTTATAATTTCTCATCGTAAACAGTTCATCTGAGTGGGATGTTTGCCGCGTATCACACACACATCTTGTTTACACGAATCGTTTGTGTTCTTTGGCTCATCGCAACTAGTTCATCTATGTGAACTGTATGCCGCATATCACACACATCTTGTTAAGTTGAACCATTTATGTTTTGTTCCCCAATCAAAAATAGTTCGTCCGAGTGGACAGTATGCCATATATCACATACACCTTGATCTGGCTAACAGTTTCTGTTTTATTCCCTAATAGCAAACAATTCCTCTAAGCGCACTGTATGCCATATATTGCACACACCTTGATATGGCTGCCCGTTTCTGTTGTTCTGTATCATCGCAAACAGTTCATATGGATCAACCGCATGCCCCGCATCACACACGCAACTTAAATCTGAACCGTGTTTGATGTATCCTTCATCGCAAACGTTTTGCATATTTTTTGACGTTTTTTACATCACCGTTTGTGATTAATGCATCACACACAGTTTCGTCAAAGGGTCTTTGATCGTAGTGTCGCGTTAGTAGCATCCTGCAGTAGTGTCGGAGAGAAATACAAAGCTATCTTAATGATGCACAAGAGAGTTCAGAGAAGACTCAAATAATATTCATAGATGATCTGATCATAAATCCACAATTCATCGAATCTCAAAAAACACACCGCAAAAGAAGATTACATCGAATAGATCTCCAAGAACATCGAGGAGAACATTGTATTGAAGATCAAAGAGAGAGAAGAAGCCATCTAGCTACTAGCTATGGACCCGTAGGTCTATGGTAAACTACTCATGCATCATCGTAAGGGCATCAAGGCTGATGTAGAAGCCCTCCGTGATCGCGAATCTCCTCCAGCGGTGTCCCGGATAAGGCCCCAAGATCGGATCTCACGGGAACAAAAGCTTGCGGCGGTCGAAAAGTATTTTTGGCGATTCCTCTAGGGTTTCTGGAATATTTGGATATTCATAGAGCTCAGAGGCGGTGCAGGGGGCTCCCATGGGGCCCACAAGCCTAGGCCCCCCCTAGGGCATGCCCCTATAGCTTGTCGTCTCCTCGTGGGTCTTCTGGCCCACTCTCCAAATCTTGTAGGTGTCTTCTGGTGCAAGAAAAATCAGCGTCAACTTTTATTCTGTTTGGACTCTGTTTGATATTCCTTTTTTTGTAAAATCCAAAAACAAGGAAAAATAGAAACTGGCACTAGGCAGTAGGTTAATAAGTTAGTCCAAATAATAATATAAAATAGCATATTAATGCATATAAAACTTCCAAAATTGATAATATAATAGCATGGAAAAATAAAAAATTATAGATACGTTGGAGGCGTATCACTCATCCATCTCCATCTACCTCCAGTATGCCTATGCTGAAATTACTCACTCCCGGTCGTGAGCATCATGAGGTTGTCAGTGAGGAGGGGTTGTTGATGATGACGGCGATGAATTGCATTCTCCGAAGCCCCGAATAGACTCCAGATCAGGCATGCCGATGAAGAGCGGGAGGTGGTGGCGGCTCTGTATCATAAAATGTGATGAAACTTTCTCTCTGATTTTCTCTATCGGGAAGACTGTACTTATGAACCTGGAGGTAGGGAAAACGGAGACACGAGGACCCCACAAGGTAGCATGGCATGCCCTGGGGTTAGGCATGCCCCCTGCCTTGTGGGTAGGTGTTGTCCGCCCTCTAATGGATCTTTCCAGTATTTTTTTTATTCAATAAAAATCTCCAACAAGTTTCGCCCAATGTTACAAACTTTTATTTCTGAACAAAAAACAACCCAAAGGTAGTTCTGCTGAAAACATCGTTAGTCTGGGTTAGTTTCAAATTATGCAAACTAGAGTCCAAAAGAAGAGCAGAAGTGTTTGGAAAAGTAGATACGTTGGAGGCGTATCAAGAACTTGTGTGCACGACTTTAAAGTGATATCTGCAATATATGTTCCAAAATGATCATGCCTTAGTAAACCCAAGTTGACATCGTCACATGGCAAGTTTGAATGTGATATCGAACTTTTGATCATGAATGGAATACACTGGTATGCGGCAGTGCTATACAAACGGTTTTTAACCCCTTTCCGCGACGACATTTGGAACTGTCGCCAAGTGAGTGTGGGGGATACGGGGGTCCTTCCCACATGACCCAGAAACCGTCAGGATAGGGTGCCTTGATGCATACAGTTGTCACTATATAACCGTTTCCGATATCTCGAATATCCCAAACGCTTCATCATTTCTGCTCGTTGTGCTCGCATTGCCATCACAGTCGGAGTTTTGTGGTTTTACCTAAACCCAGGCAGATTCCAGGCACGGGAGTTTTCCACGCACGTACCAAACTGGCTCTATGTTTACAATGCCTAGCACATCACAAACAGTTCATGATTATAAACCATGTACGATAGGTAGACAATCACACACATTTAGTTTCCCCGCACCGTATGTGATAGTGTCTGACATCACACACCCTTTGTAAACGGAAAACTGTGTGCATTGTTACACATGTTTCCTCTTCGTGAACCGTGTCGCATTATGATGTATATCGCACACGCTGTGCTTTATTAATCGTGTGCGCCGTAATGACATGACACCATAATTTCACCCGAATTTAATTGCTGCTATTTAAAATTGTACCTAATTTAAACTTGAAAGTGGCTATAGCTTTATTCATATCCATCAGGGGTAAACAAGCAATGCATTATTCGATTCACAGGTACATTTGTTTAAGAATTACATAAGCACCAAACAAAGAATGATGAACCAGGATTTTGTACTTGTACTATTAGAGATGGAAAAGAAAGAGGCGACAGACATTCTGGTTGCTCAACAAGGTGAAGCGGAATGGCTCTATTGTGCTCTCCTGGATGCAGAAGGCACGCACGACTCTAGTCTAGCCCCTTATTATGGCCGGCCGCCAATCATGTAGTTTGAGAGGTAATCTTCAGTAAACCGCTTCAGGATCCACTGCAAAGGAAAAAAGATTCAGACATTGTCATCTAACACAACTCATTACGGGTAGTAAAAAGAAGGCTACAAGGTTCTTACTTACCATCCTGCAGTTCACTGTTGTCTTGCATAAAGTGTAAACAAATAGTTTGATTGACATCTTTTGACCCATTTTAATAACAATATTTATCAGTTTCCTCACTTGATGTTGGTTCATGAATATCTCATTGCCCCATACGCAGAAAGGGTCGAAGTGTGGATCTTTGGCAATGACATATGTACCTAAAAGCACCAAGTTAATATTAGAAGCTAAACAACCATTGCAAAATGATGTAGTACAACACTCCCTCCGTCCCATTATATAAGATTTTATTACATGTATATCTAGACAACATCAGAACATTAAGGTAACACCTTTCCTTGTTGCTATGTAGCCTGGGATTGCATATTTAGTAATTCAGTACAATGAAAGTTGCTATGTAGCTTCAGTGTGCCGGCTTAAGAATGCTAGTTAAGCAAAACAAGAAGTGGAAAGGTGTGTTAACTGCATCAGGCATAATATTTAAAAACAAGCAAATAATCATTCGAACTGGTATTGTGCAGGTCTAAAGTACACTAGTTATTGTTAAAAAAATGAAAAGGCATGTAAACTGCAATATCCTTAACAATAACCAAATATCGTAATTCATAGTGGTATTGTTGAAACTGTTATTGATGAAATTTAACTGGACGACAAATAGTTGCACATATAGAGCATCACATTGTGAAGAACTGAAATAAACAAGTCATAAGGCCATCTCTAGCAAATCCTTTAAAAGTTAAAGGACTAAAACCCTTAGTGGATATATATACTCCAGCAATTTTTGTCCTTTTCTAGTCGATCCCCTAAACTTAACGTTGTAAACTTCAATTTGATCAAGTTGAAAGGAGTTTCAACCAAAAGTAGCATGCATTCAAACATAAACATAGATATCATAACCGAACATAAAACATAAATTTAAACTAAGCTAAACTACTTTCGGTAGAAGTAGAGGTCGAGCCAATCCTTCCTCGTCATGTACGGTGTGCCACGCGCCGGGTCCGGGCCGGTGTCATCATCGGGGTCATTGGGGAAGGCACCCCTCCACTCGTCGATGTCGATCTCCTCGTCCTTGGGGCCCACGTCGACGCCCTCCACACGCCGTCCTCGTCGCCTTCGACCTCATCATCGGAAGAGAGCGCGATAACCTCGCCACACTCCGCGCCACCGTCCTCACTGCTTTCGACCTCGTCATCGGAGGAGACCGCGGTAACCACGTTGCTCTCCGCACCGGCAAAGATCGCCCACTCTGCCTCCATGAACTCCGGGTGCTGTCGGCGGAGCTCTTGCATGTAGGCCTCGGCGACGGCCTCGGTCTCGAGGCACTCCCATGCCTCGCGGTCCTCCCGTGCCATAGCCGAGATCACCACCCCTGGATCCAGCGGAACGAGGATGACCGAACGTGTGCCGAAGGGGAAATTGAGCCTAGCCGCCGTGCCGCAGTAGCGGAGCTGCCAGCAGTCGTACTCCATGGCCGCGAGCTCGGCCGTGTGGAAGCTACCGAGCCACCGACGGGTGTGGGGTCTCTCGATCTGTAATTTCGGCAACCAATGTCCCCCACTGCCACTGTCGGACCTCGGGGTAGGAACTCATCGGCTGCTGCGTCCAAGGGAGGACAGGGAAGTCCTCGAACATGCGTAGGCGCGCAACGGCGGGCTGATGGCGGGACTGACGACGGCGGATAGAGCCCACGAAGGAAAACGGGGACACCCCTGCGGCCATCTTGCCGGCGTCAGGTGAAAAGGCCGCGATAAACCTCTTTTTGGCCATTGCCTCCTCGATCTCCCCGGCACACAAGCAGAGGTTGAGGGTGGAGGTGGAGGCGATGGCGGCGACCTACCAATGGTTTCGGGGGTGGTGTGTGTCTGTGTGAGCAGAGGTTTTGGGGAGTATGTGGTGTGTGTGGAGGGGGGGTAAGGTGGTGTTTGAGGAAATATTGTGGCAACTTAAAATTTTACTAGGCGGGAGTAACAAGGCGGGGCTACTGAAAATTTGGATCAAGGGCGAGCAGATATTTTTGTGATTGCTAGGGATGCAAAGGCGGGAGTAAAACGCCGGGGCTACTGAAAATTTGAATCAAGGGACTGAAGCAGAGCGGGAGTAACAGACATCGTACACGGACTGCACATACTAATTGTGTGCTATCAAACATTAAAACCTTCCAGGCGGTAGATATTTTTGAGATTATGAGACAATAGATATTTTCGAGATTGCGAGGGATGCAGAGGCAGGAGTATTTGGGGAGCAAGCTAGTGTGCTTGACATGCCGGCTGTTGACTGTAGCCGACGCACCTTCTCGCGTAAGCCATAGGCGTACTTTTCACCGACGATGCTCCAGGATATTTTGTACTGCATCTCACATGGTTGGTGATAATAAACTGTGTGGGATCTACTTGATTTTGCATCTTGATTTGAATTACATAATGGGGTCACAGCGGCAATGGACGGTGTTTGAATTGCTAGAACTTTTATCTGTAGCGAACATGCAACTAATGTGTGTCGTAAAAGAAAAGGAATTATTTAGGGTTCGTTTGGACATTTTTATGCATTAAATTGGTTTTCTAGCCATTTCTGTTGCACAATTTAAAATTAAACTACATGCACATGCTCCGGTGCACCAACATGGGTTGTATAATCATATATGTGTCCATGGGTTTATCCTTATGTGCCATGCAAGAAATGGGGATGAATTTCGAACACCACGGCATAGTGGCTCTCTGGCAAACGTTGACATACTTGCTTTTATAATTCGAGTAAATCCAAAAGTCGTCTGAAATTCATGAAACTTGGCATTCTATCATGGAGCGGCATCAACGTGCCGTGGTAAAAATTTTGTCCCATTTGGGGCAGGTTTGGGTATAAGCTTCTCACAAACCAGAGCTTCTCACAACAAGTGTGATGGTTTCGGTAGGGAACGTTTCACCTTTCTGGACGAAACGGTATCCGTTGCCTCTTCTTGATTTCAATTTTTTTCCTAGTGTCAACATAGAACAACAGGAGTGTTGTGTTAATTTTTTGGAAATTTTTGGGGTTTGTTTGGACATTTTTAATACTTTAATTGAGTTTCAATGCATTCATGTGCATAATTCAAATTTTAACAACATGCACATACTCTAATGCATATAGATTGGTTGAAATTCAAATCCGTGTCCTTGGCTGCATGCTTAGGTCCCATGCAAGAAATGGGAATGAATGTCAAACACCCTGTCACCGTCACTCGGTCGCAAACGTTGAAATACCTGGTTTTAAATTCTAGTAAATCCAAAACTCATCTGAAATTCATGAAACTTGGCATGGTATCATGGAGCGGCATCAACATGCCATGGTAAAAAATTTGTCCCATTTGGGGAAGGTTTGGGTATAAGCATCTCACAAACCAGAGCTTCTCACAACAAGCCTGGTGGTTTCGGTAGGGAACGTGCCGCCTTTGGGGACGAAACGGTATCCGTTGCCTCTTATTTCTTTCAAAAAAAATCTAGTGTCAACATAGCACGACAGGAGTGTTGTGTTTGTTTTTGGAATTTTTCGGGGTTCGTGTAGACATTTTTATACATTAACCGTGTTTTGTAGGCATTTTATGTACATAATTCAAATTTTAACTACATGCACATGCTCCAGTGCATATAAATTGGTTGAAAAATCAAATTTGTGTCCTTGGGTGCATGCTTAGGTCCCATGCGAGAAATGGGAATGAATTTCAAACACCAGGGCACCGTTGATTGCCGGCAAAACATTGAGACAACTGGTTTTTAAATTGTAGTAAATCCAGAACTCGTCTGAAATTCATGAAACTTGGCATGGTATCATGGAGCAGCATCAACATGTTGTGGTAAATGTTTTGTCCCATTTGGGGCAGTTTTGGTTATAAGCTTCTCACAAACCAGAGCTTGTCACAACAAGCCTGATGGTTTCGGTAGGGAACGTGCCACCTTTGGGAACGAAACGATATCCGTTGCCTCTTATTGCTTTCAAAAAATTTCTAGTGTCAACATAGCTCAACACGAGTGTTGTGTTCATTTTTGGAATTTTTCGGGGTTCGTTTGGACATTTTTATACATTAATCAGGTTTTCTAGGCATTTTATGTGCATAATTCAAATTTGAACTACATGCACATGCTCCAGTGCATATAAATTGGTTGAAAAAACAAATCTGCGTCCTTAGGGTGCATGCTTAGGTACCATGCAAGAAATGGGAATGAATTTCAAACACCAGGGCACTGTTGATTGCTCGCAAAATGTTACGCAATCATTCTCACTTGGAAGCGAGACATCCTTTGACCGTCGCCCGCCTCGCTCCCACTGGTCTGTATTAATGGCATGCCCGAGCGACCGCACCCCTCCCATCCTCGACGCCGCTCTCAGTCCTCAAAGCCGCAGTGTATGAGGATGCGACCAAAGCGCCCCATCGGAGGGAGTGGCGACTCTAGGGCTGCTGAAGCACCGGAGAACAGCGTGAATATTGAGACAGAGGTTTCCATCGCCACCGACGAGGTGGAGAACGAGTCTGCCAATAAGCGGAGGCGGGTCGGGCAAAACCGCAATCGATTCCAGCAGGCCTAGACTTCATCAACAACCTCCCCGATGATATCTTGACAGTCATCATATCCCTCCTACTAATCAAATATGGGACGAGGACAACCGCCCTTTACCGGCGGTGGTGCCCCCTATGGCTCAGCACCCCTGTCGACCTCCTCGAGGCCCACGAGCTCTGCCATGGCTATCGCAAAAGCTTGGATGCGTTCTCCCGGATCCTCGACAATCACCATGGCCTAATCAGAGGCCTTATCACGGGCAAGTTCCGTTCCAATGGCAAGGACCAAGCCAAACTTGACGAGTGGTTTCGATCACCGCCCTAGATCATCTCGAGGAGCTCAGTTTTAATAATCGGCATATGCACTCACTGCCAACGTCCGCGCTCCACTTCGCGCCCACACTGCGCCTCGCCAAGTTCATGAACTGCCATTTCCCCCCACTTAATTACACGCTCGCTCTTTTTCTACCACGATTGAAGCACCTCGAGCTCGTAGCCGTGTGCATCCCAAAGGATGACATGGAGCACCTGCTTAGCGGCTGTACTGCACTTGAGGTCCTTTGTCTTCAGGCGATGAATTGGTCGAGTACCTTCCACATCACCTCCAAGAGTCTTTGGACTATTGATGTGTGTTGTGAAGGAAATATGCCCTAGAGGCAATAATAAAGATGTTATTTGTATTTCCTTATATCATGATAAATGTCTTTTATTCATGCTAGAATTGTATTAAACGGAAACTTAGTACATGTGTGGATACATAGACAAAACAGTATGTCCCTAGTATGCCTCTACTAGACTACTTATTGATCAAAGATGGTTATGTTTCCTAGCCATAGACATGAGTTGTCATTTGATCAACGAGATCACATCATTAGGAGAATGATGTGATGGACAAGACCCATCAGTTAGCTTAGCACTATGATCGTTTAGTTTTACTATTATAGCTTTCTTCATGACTTATACATGTTCCTATGACTATGAGATTATGCAACTCCCGTATACCGGAGGAACACCTTGTGTGCTATCAAATGTCCCAACGTAACTGGGTGATTATAAAGATGCTCTACAGGTGTCTCCGAATGTGTTTGTGGTGTTGGCATAGATCAAGAATAGGATTTGTCACTCCGAATGTCGGAGAGGTATTTCTAGGCCCTCTCGGTAATACACATCATAATAAGCCTTGCAAGCAAATGACTAATGAGTTAGTCACGGGATGATGTATTACAAAACAAGTAAAGAGACATGCCGGTAACGAGATTGAACTAGGTATTGAGATACCGACGATCGAATCTCGGGCAAGTAACATACTGATGACAAAGGGAACAACGTATGTTGTTCTGCGGTTTGACCGATAAAGATCTTCGTAGAATATGTAGGAGCCAATATGTGCATCTAGGTTCCGCTATTGGTTATTGAATGGAGATGAGTCTCGGTCATGTCTACATAGTTCTCGAACCCATAGGGTCGCACGCTTAACGTTTGATGACGATCGGTATTACGAGTTTATGAGTTTTGATGTACCGAAGGTAGTTTGGAGTCCCGGATGAGATCACGGACATCACGAGGAGTCTCTGAATGTCCGAGATGTAAAGATTGACATATTGGACGACTATATTCCGACACCGGAAGTGTTCCGGAAAAGTTTTGGATTTAACCGGAGTGCCGGAGGGGTTTACCGGAACCCCCCCCCCCCCCAGGGAGTATGGGCCTTAGTGGGTCATTGAGGGAAAGAGAGAGGCAGCCCGTAGGGTTGGCCGCACCCTCCCCCTTGGGTTCCTAGTTGGACTAGGAAGGGGGGGCGCCCCTCTTCTTCCTTCTTCTCTCCCCCTTCCTTTCCTACTCCTAGTAGGAATAGGAAAGGGGATTCGTATTCCTACTAGGAGTAGGAATCCTACTCCTGGCGCGCCCTAGAAGGCCAGTCGCACCTCCCCCTTGCTCCTTTATATACGGGGGTAGGGGGCACCCAAAGACACAGAAGAAACATTATTCTAGCCGTGTGCGGTGCCCCCCTCCACAGAAACACACCTCGGTCATACCATTGCAGTGCTTAGGCGAAGCCCTGCGCCGGTAGATTCATCATATCTGTCACCACGTCTTCGTGCTGACGAAACTCTCCCGCGAAGTTCTACTGGATCAATAGCTCGTGGGACGTCATCAAGCTGAACGTGTGCTGAATGTGGAGGTGCCGTACGTTCGGTGCTTGATCTATTGGATCTCGAAGAAGTTCGACTACACCAACCGCGTCACTAGACGCTTCCGCTTTCGGTCTACGAGGGTACGTAGACAAAACTCTCCCCTCTCGTTGCTATGCATCACCATGATCTTGCGTGTGCGTAGGATTTTTTTTGAAATTACTACGTTCCCCAACAGTGGCATCATGAGCCAGGTCTATGCGTAGATGATATGCACGAGTAGAACACAAGTGAGTTGTGGACGATACTAGTCACACTGCTTACCAGCATGTCATACTTTGGTTCGGCGGTATATTGAGATGAAGCGGCCCAGACCGACATTATGCGTACGCTTACGCGAGACTGGTTTCACTGTTATGAGCACTCGTTGCTTAAAGGTGACTGGCGGGTGTCTGTCTCTCTCACTTTAGCTGAATCGAGTGTGGCTACGCCCGGTCCTTGTGAAGGTTAGAACAACACATACTTGACGAAAAATCGTTGTGCTTTTTGTATGCGTAGGTAAGAACGGTTCTTGCTAAGCCCGTAGCAGCCACGTAAAACTTGCAACAACAAAGTAGAGGACGTCTAACTTGTTTTTGCGGGGCATGTTGTGATGTGATATGGTCAAGACATGATGAGTTATACGTTATTGTATGAGATGATCATGTTTTGTAAAGTTATCGGCAACTGGCAGGAGCCATATGGTTGTCGCTTTATTGTATGAAATACAGTCGCCATGTAATTGCTTTACTTTATCACTAAGCAGTAGCGATAGTCGTGGAAGCAATAGTTGGCGAGACGACAACGATGCTACGATGGAGATCAAGGTGTCGCGCCGGTGACGAAGGTGATCATGACGATGCTTTGGAGATGGATATCAAAAGCACAAGATGATGATGGCCATATCATGTCACATATTTTGATAGCATATGATGTTTATCTTATTATGTTTCTTATTTTGCTTAGTACGGCGGTAGCATTATAAGATGATCCCTTACAAAATTTCAAGGCATAAGTGTTCTCCCTGAGTATGCACCGTTGCGAAAGTTCGTCGTGCCGAGACACCACGTGATGATCGGGTGTGATAAGCTCTACGTTCACATACAACGGGTGTAAGCCAGTTTTGCACACGCAGAATACTCGGGTTAAACTTGACGAGCCTAGCATATGCAGATATGGCCTCGGAACACTGAAGACTGAAAGGTCGAGAATCAATCATATAGTAGATATGATCAACATAAGATGTTGAAAACTACTCCATCTCACGTGATGATCGGACATGGTTTAGTTGATTTGGATCACGTGATCATTTAGATGACCGGAGGGATGTCTATCTAAGTGGGAGTTCTTTAAGTATATGATTAATTGAACTTTAATTTATCATGAACTTAGTCTTGATAGTTTTTTTTCATATCTATGTTGTTGTAGATCAATGGCCCGTGCTACCGTTCCTTTGAATTTTAATGCATTCCTAGAGAAAGCTAAGTTGAAAGATGATGGTAGAAATTTCATGGACTGGGTCCGTAACTTGAGGATTATCCTCATTGCTGCACAGAAGAATTATGTCCTTGAAGCACCGCTAGGTGGCAAGCCCCCTCCCGCTAATGTAGACGCTTTGAACGTCTGGCAGACGCGGTCTGATGACTACACGATAGTTCAGTGTGCCATGCTTTACGGCTTAGAACCGGGACTTCAACGACGTTTTGAATGTCATGGAGCATATGAGATGTTCCAGGAGTTGAAATTAATATTTCAAGCAAATGCTCGGATTGAGAAATATGAGATTTCCAATAAGTTCTATAGCTGCAAGATGGAGGAGAATAGTTCTATCAGTGAACACTTGCTCAGAATGTCTGTGTACTACAAGTCTACAATCATATGACTCAACTTGGTTGTAAAGTTGACGAGGATAGTGTTATTGATAGAGTTCTTCAACCGCTGCCACCAAGCTGTAAAGGCTTCGTGATGAACTATAATATGCAAGGGATGCAAAAGACAATTCCCGAGCTCTTCGCTATGCTCAAGGCTGCGGAGGTAGAAATCAAAAAGGAGCATCAAGTGTTGATGGTTAACAAGACCACTAGTTTCAAGAAAAAGGGCAAGGGAAAGAAGGGTAACTTCAAGAAGAATAGCAAGACAGTTGCTACTCCCGCAAAGAAACCCAAGTCTGGAGCCAAGCCTGAAACTGAGTGCTTCTACTGCAAAGGGACTGGACACTGGAAGCGGAACTGCCCCAAGTATTTGGCGGATAAGAAGGATGGCAAGGTGAACAAAGGTATATGTGATATACATGTTATTAATGTGTACCTTACTAATACTCGTAGTAGTACCTAGGTATTTAATACCGGTTCGGTTGCTAATATTTGTAACTCGAAACAGGGACTACGGATTAAACGAAGATTGCCTAAGGACGAGGTGACGATGCGTGCGGGAAATGGTTCCAAAGTCGATGTGATCGCCGTTGGCACGCTACCTCTACATCTACCTTCGGGATTAGTTTTAGACCTGGATAATTGTTATTTGGTGCCAGCGTTAAGCATGAACATTATATACGGATCTTGTTTGTTGCGAGACGGTTATTCATTTAAATCAGAGAATAATGGTTGTTCTATTTATATGAATATTATCTTTTATGGTCATGCACCCTTGAAGAGTGGTCTATTCTTGTTAGATCTCGATTGTAGTGATACACATATTCATAATATTGAAGCCAAAAGATGCAAGGTTAATAATGATAGTGCAACTTATTTGTGGCACCGCCGTTTAGGTCATATTGGTGTAAAAGGCATGAAGAAAGTCCATAGTGATGGACTTTTGGAATCACTTGGTGCCTGCGAACCATGCCTCATGGGCAAGATGACTAAAACTCCGTTCTCCGGAACAATGGAGCGAGCAACAGATTTATTGGAAATCATACATGCTGATGTATGTGGACCGATGAGTGTTGACGCTCGCGGCGGGTATCGTTATTTTCTGACCTTCACTGATGATTTGAGCAAATATGGGTATATCTACTTGATGAAACACAAGTCTGAAACATTTGAAAAGTGCAAAGAATTTCAGAGTGAAGTAGAGAATCATCGTAACAAGAAAATAAAGTTTCTACGATCTGATCGTGGAGGTGAATATTTGAGTTACGAGTTTGGTCTTCATTTGAAACAATGTGGAATAGTTTCACAACTCACGCCATCCGGAACACCACAACGTAATGGTGTGTCCGAACGTCGTAACCGTACTTTATTAGATATGGTGCGGTCTATGATGTCTCTTACAGATTTACCACTATCGTTTTGGGGTTATGCTTTATAGACAGCTGCATTCACGTTAAATAGGGCACCATCTAAATATGTTGAGACGACGCCTTATGAACTGTGGTTTGGCAAGAAACCAAAGTTGTCGATTCTTGAAGTTTGGGGCTGCGATGCTTATGTGAAAAAGCTTCAACCTGATAAGCTCGAACCCAAGTCGGAGAAATGTGTCTTCATAGGATACCCAAAGGAGACTGTTGGGTACACCTTCTATCATAGATCCGAAGGCAAGATATTCATTGCTAAGAATGGATCCTTTCTAGAGAAGGAGTTTCTCTCGAAAGAAGTGAGTGGGAGGAAAGTGGCACTTGATGAGGTAATTGTACCTTCTCCCGAATTGGAAAGTAGTACATCATAGAAACTAGTTCCAATGATTCCTACACCAATTAGCGAGGAAGCTAATGATGATGATCATGAAGCGTCAGATCAAGTTTCTGCTGAACTTCGTAGATCAACCAGAGTACGTTCCGCACCAGAGTGGTACGACAACCCAGTTCTGGAAGTCATGTTACTAGACCATGATGAACCTACGAACTATGAGGAAGCAATGACGAGGCCAGATTCCGCAAAAAGGCTTGAGGCCATGAAATCTGAGATGGGATCCATATATAAGAACAAAGTATGGACTTTGGTTGACTTGCCCGATGATCGGCAAGCCATCGAAAATAAATGGATTTTTAAGAAGAAGACCGACACTGACAGTAATGTTACTGTTTACAAAGCTCGACTTGTTGCGAAAGGTTTTCGACAAGTTCAAGGAGTTGACTACGATGAGACTTTCTCACCCGCAGCGATGCTTAAGTCTATCCGAATCATGTTAGCAATTACCACATTTTATGATTATGAAATCTAGTAAATGCATGTCAAAACTGCATTCCTGAATGGATATCTCAAAGAAGAGTTGTATATGATGGAACCAGAAGGTTTTGTCGATCCTAAAGGTGCTGACAAAGTGTGCAAGCTCCAGCGATCCATCTATGGACTGGTGCAAGCATCTCGGAGTTGGAATATACATTTTGATGAGGTGATCAAAGCATATGGTTTTATACAGACTTTTGGAGAAGCCTGTATTTACAAGAAAGTGAGTGGGAGCTCTATAGCATTTCTGTTATTATATGTGGATGACATATTGTTGATTGGAAATGATATAGAATTTCTGGATAGCATAAAAGGATACTTGAATAAGAATTTTTCAATGAAAGACCTCGGTGAAGCTGCTTACATATTAGGCATCAAGATCTATAGAGATAGATCAAGACACTTAATTGGACTTTCACAAAGCACATACCTTGATAAACTTTTGAAGAAGTTCAAAATGGATCAGTCAAAGAAAGGGTTCTTGCCTGTATTACAAGGTGTGAAGTTGAGTAAGACTCAATGCCCGACCACTGTAGAAGATAGAGAGAAAATGAAAGTCATTCCCTATGCCTCAGCCTTAGGATCTATCATGTATGCAATGCTGTGTACCAGACCTGATGTGTGCCTTGCTATTAGTCTAGCAGGGAGGTACCAAAGTAATCCAGGAGTGGATCACTGGACAGCGTTCAAGAACATCCTGAAGTACTTGAAAAGGACAAAGGATATGTTTCTCGTGTATGGAGGTGTCAAAGAGCTTGTCGTAAACAGTTACGTCGATTCAAGCTTTGACACTGATCCGGATGACTCTAAGTCGCAAACCGGATATGTATTTTTATTAAACGGTGGAGCTGTCAGTTGGTGCAGTTCCAAGCAGAGCGTCGTGGCAGGATCTACGTGTGAAGCGGAATACATAGCTGCTTCGGAAGCAGCAAATTAAGGAGTTTGGATGAAGGAGTTCATATCCGATCTAGGTGTAATACCTAGTGCACTGGGTCCAATGAAAATATTTTGTGACAACACTGGAGCAATAGCCTTGGCGAAGGAATCCAGGTTTCACAAGAGAACAAAGCACATCAAAAGACACTTCAATTCCATCCGCGGTCTAGTCAAGGAGGGAGACATAGTGATTTGCAAGATACATACGGATCTGAATGTTGCAGACCTGTTGACTATGCCTCTTCCACGGGCAAAACATGATCAGAACCAAGACTCCATGGGTGTTAGGGTCATTACTTTGTAATCTAGATTATTGACTCTAGTTAAAGTGGGAGACTGAAGGAAATATGCCCTAGAGGCAATAATAAAGATGTTATTTGTATTTCCTTATATCATGATAAATGTCTTTTATTCATGCTAGAATTGTATTAACCGGAAACTTTAGTACATGTGTGAATACATAGACAAAACAGTATGTCCCTAGTATGCCTAAACTAGACTAGCTTATTGATCAAAGATGGTTATGTTTCCTAGCCATAGACATGAGTTGTCATTTGATCAACGAGATCACATCATTAGGAAAATTATGTGATGGACTAGACCCATCAGTTTGCTTAGCACTATGATCGTTTAGTTTTACTGCAATTGCTTTCTTCATGACTTATACATGTTCCTATGACTATGAGATTATGCAACTCCCGTATACCGGAGGAACACCTTGTGTGCTATCAAACGTCACAACGTAACTGGGTGATTATAAAGATGCTCTACAGGTGTCTCCGAAGGTGTTCGTGGTGTTGGCATAGATCAAGAATAGGATTTGTCACTCCGAATGTCGGAGAGAGATCTTTGGGCCCTCTCGTTAATACACATCATAATAAGCCTTGCAAGCAAATGACTAATGAGTTAGTCACGGGATGATGTATTACGGAACGAGTAAAGAGACTTGTCGGTAACGAGATTGAACTAGGTATTGAGATACCGACGATCAAATCTCGGGCAAGTAACATACCGATGACAAAGGGAACAATGTATGTTGTTATGCGGTTTGACCGAAAAAGATCTTCGTAGAATATGTAGGAGCCAATATGAGCATCCAGGTTCCGCTATTGGTTATTGACCGGAGATGAGTCTCGGTCATGTCTACATAGTTCTCGAACCCATAGGGTCCGCACGCTTAACGTTTGATGATGATCGATATGATGAGTTTTGATGTACCGAAGGTAGTTCGGAGTCCCGGATGAGATCATGGACATGACGAGGAGTCTCGGAATGTCCAATACGTAAAGATTGATATATTGTACGACTATATTCGGACACCGAAAGTGTTCCGGAAAAGTTTCGGATTAACCCGGAGTGCCGGAGGGGGTTACCGAAACCCCCCCCCCCCCCGAGGGAGTATGGACCTTAGTGGGCCATTGAGGGAAAGAGAGAGGCAGCCCATAGGGCTGGCCGCACCCTCCCCCTAGGGTTCCTAGTTGGACTAGGAAAAGGGGGGGGGGAGGCGCCCCTCTTCTTCCTTCTTCTCTCCCCCTTCCTTTCCTACTCCTAGTAGGAATAGGAAAGGGGATTCCTATTCCTACTAGGGGTAGGAATCCTACTCCTGGCGCGCCCTAGTAGGCCAGCCGCACCTCCCCCCTTGCTCCTTTATATACGGGGGCAGGGGGCACCCAAAGACACAGAAGAAACATTGTTCTAGCCGTGCGCGGTACCCCCCCTCCTCCACAGAAACACACCTCGGTCATACCGTTGGAGTGCTTAGGCGAAGTCCTGCGCCGGTAGCTTCATCATATCCGTCACCACGCCATCGTGCTGACGAAACTCTCCCGCGAAGTTCTAATGGATCAAGAGCTCATGGGACGTCATCAAGCTGAACGCGGAGGTTCCGTACGTTCGGTGCTTGATTGGTTGGATCGCGAAGAAGTTCGACTACATCAACCGCGTCACTAGACGCTTCCGCTTTCGGTCTATGAGGGTACGTAGACAACACTCTCCACTCTCGTTGTTATGCATCACCATGATCTTGCGTCTACGTAGGAAATTGTTTGAAATTACTACGTTCCCCAACATGTTGGTGGTGCTGCAACGAGATATCACAAAAGGTGGACCACAATATGGTCATTAAGGACACACCTTCACTTGAGAGATTACTTGAAGTTGATCAACAAGGTCCAACAAGAATCAATGTCATTTCTGTGCCGAAATTGACAGCGGTGGGCTACTCGTCTGTCACATACTACTACTTTTAGGTACAACAGTCGCCTTATACCTCTCATTGTTGATCTCAACATTATTTCTAGTTTTGAAGATGTATATTCATCTGTCATCCAACAAAGCTTCCAAATTCTGGGCACAGTGAAGGCCTTGGCACTAGAATCCGTCGGCCCCAACCTGGACCAAGTTGTCAGTTGCCTGATATGTTTTCCGTGCCTGTAGAAGCTGTATATCGAGGTGATATTCCTTTCCTGTTAAATTTTAACCATAAGGGAGTTCAATTTTTTGGACCTTATCCCAAGTTTACAATGACAATGTACTACGATTTCTAAAGGAATTTTGGAGGATTTCATGACATACACCCCCACCCCATATTGGTTGCTTAATTCATATGGTTAGTACAAGTTTTCTTAGGGAATTTTTCATCCAATCCAACCTCTTGTGAAGAAGGCTACATTTTTCTAGATTGTAATCAAATGTCCATGTTAATCATGTAAGATCGAAGATGGCACGTTGGTGCATTTTACAAATCCTGCAAACCTAATAGGTGTGTAGTACTGTTCAAAACTGCATGTAGGCACTAGCATGTTCTCTTCTTTTGCAGATAATAATAGGCTCGGAGGCGGATAATGTTTATAACGACAATCACATCGAATGCCTGGATCTACATTACTCAAATATTACTTTGAACTCCTACCAAGGCACCTTACCGGAGATTACACTCGCTAGGTTCTTTCTTTCCAGAGCAAGGGTGCTGAGGGTAGCGAGGCTGAACACGCATTTAATTAGGAAAGATGAATGGCATGTTGATCAGAGCCGGCAGGTACTGCAGAATGGAACAGGCTCCAAAAAAGTTAAACTTCGTATTGGAAGAGCATATGATAGAGTAATTGGAAGTCATTGTGTCAAACCCATACATGACTTGTGAGCGGCTGATCCCTTTATAGAAATGACGAGGTTTGCAATGTTTGAATTTGGGCATTGTAACCTTTGAAACCTTGCAATATTTATGGTATTTGTTATATAACGTAATCGGATGTTTAATTTGGTATTGCAATCATGTCATGTTACAAGTATATATATGTTGTTCTTGTGTACACAGAGCATAGATGTTCTGCAGACAGAGCATATCACATCGCACACGGACCGCACTAGGTAAACCGTCAGTGATGAGTTCATCAATCGCAAACGATTATACACCAGCAAGCGTTTGCCCACAGCAACACACACGGCTTATTCCATCACAAACAGCTCGCACTCGCAACTATAAGCTGATTCGTGCTTGATGTCTCCAACATCGCTCGCACAGTTTGTCTTATTTGGCACGTATCACGGGGCCAGTCTCTGCTCGCGTCCCTCGGCAAGCTCTGCTCGCCGTTACGTGCCGCGGTGCGCTCTGCTCGCGTCCGTCGACGCACTCGGCTTGTGGACAGCTTTTTCCTTGCGTGTTCAACTGCTATATGCATATATATGGTTGCTCGCCGTTGAGGCGACCGCGGAGTGCTCTGCTCGCGTCCCTCCACGCATGATTTGCCTGCGGTTGGGCCTGCCGTCACACCTTGTTTGCCATGCCACAACACTTAAGCTAATAATCATGCTCAAAATATGGTTTGACAAAAACTTTTGAGTGTTTTTGACTTCGCTTGATTTGGTTTTCTATTTAATGTTTGCAAGTGGAATAAAAATAAAATAAATCCTCCTACTCTTATACTCCTTCTCCTTGCTCCAACCTTTTTCCCAATGATCATGTCATGTGTATAGGACAAAATAGTATTTTCTTACAAAAATATTTTGGCCAAAAAGTATTTTCTAAATTAGGTTTTACAAAACCCCCTGAATTGAGACTTGAACTACAAGTACTTAATTAAGGGTGTGAAAAATGTTTCAAAAATTATATTTCACTCCTATTAGGTATAGGACTCCCATAAAACACAAAAATATAATTTTAAAAGTAATTTTACTATTTTATTTAAAGGCTTTTTCTTTAGGCCAGAAATGGTCTTTAATAGGTTAAAATTATTTAACGGTTTCAAAAATATTTGAGAAAATTTAGGGAAACTCAGAGGACATATATTGTCCATATATAAGAGTTTCAACATGTTCAAAATATTGGTCAAGTCCCTCAAAACCCTTTCTGGATATTTAAAGCTTTTGAAATATTTACAAAGGAAATATTGCCTAATAATTCCAATAAAATTTTAGCATGTCACATATGACATATTTGATGATATTGCCAAGCCTCATGGCTTGACGATCAAGAAAACATCATCAAACCACCTCAAAACCACTTTTGTCCATATTGAAGTTTGAGCAACTTTACATTGCCAAACATGTCCAAATGCTCTCAAACTTGGTTCACATGCTCAAATGGTGTAATCATGCATCTAGGGAAATTTACACAAGTTGGAGAGAAGGATACCATGGCCAAAGTGTTCCAAAACCAAATTTGAGCAGCTCTACATTACCAACTTTTTACTTGTGACCTTAAATTCTGTGGACATGCTCACATATCCTAATGATGACACTACACCAAGTGGTGCACCAAGGAGGATTGATTTGCATGACTAAATCTTGGAAAAGCCATTTCTGTTGATTTGTAGGGTTTGCCAAAGTTACATTGGCAACTTCTCCAAATGAGCTCAAAAGTGGTGGACAGCCTCAATTCTAAATGCCACCTGACCATGTTAATTGTCATGTCAATTGGACTTCATTTACTTGCCCAAACATACAACAAACACCTTCTGCTAACCAAATCCCCTATTTTGACCCCTTCCACGATTCCCCTTTACCTCAAATATTTACTAGATATCACTCTAACCATCCTCTACCTCCAGTAACTCACCCATGCCCACAACTCAATCATTGGAGGGGTAAAAACCCCATTTACCTATTTGTTTTCACCATGGCAGAGCATCTCTCTTCCCCTCCTCTTACTTCTACACTTAACCTACACCCTAAGCTACCAGAGGGCACCTCCAGACCAGCCAGAGGCTAGTGGACAAGCCAGGGAATGCCCAGAGCGCATGAAGGATGCCTGGCATAACAAAATGGCGCTCTGGAGCGCACTTTAGGCACCAGGGCACTGTAGCCGCCCTCTACCCGATGCTCCCGTCGACCATGGGCGCCGGGATCGTGTCACCCGAGGCCGACTCGGCGTGCGTGATACTCCACGCGATCAGCCCCCTCCTTCCCCTTTCTCCGAACCCCTCTGTGAGCTCGCCCGAGCGCGTTCGTGGATGTTTCTCACGGTGCACCGACGCCTCCCCATATAAGCCATCCCCGAGCTCTGTCTAGCCTCTGCTGATCCCCCTCTCACTCGTGCGTCTCCTGAACAGGCTCCCCCCTTGTGGTCTCATGTCCCCTCCATGGCCGTGGTGCCGCCGTTGTACCCCCGGACCAATTCGAGCGCCCTCTGCTTCCCTACTCCGGCTAACCACCCTAGAGGACCCCCACGACCACCAGGAAGCATCACCGCCCTCTGGTGCTCCCTCTCCACCGCCGGACCACCGGTTCCACCATCACCTCCGCCTCCCTCCGCCTTGGACAAAGATGGGCTCATGGTCGACCTCGACGGCGGCCCTATCAACCCGCATCAGGTGCGGCGCAGTTCCTTGAGCGCACCCTTGCCTCCGGCGCCTCCAACGGTAGCTGGTGGGGTCGGCCATCGCCGCAGAAGCCGCCCCCTCTGCCTCCCATCGAGGCCAGCGCAAGGAGGAAGAAGGAGGCCTATGAGCGGGCGCTTCCTCCTCCTCTGGCCCACCTGTAGGCTACCCAGTGGGTGGGCCCCACCATTTAATTGGAGACGGGGCTAGCAGAAGCCGCCTCCCTCACGGGGAAGCGTATTGCACAGAAGACGCCATCGACGTGCCACCCAGCGCGCGCGTGGCCGTGGAGCTAGGCCGGCCCAGTGCGCTGCGGTGCTATGTTGTGCTAAGTGCGCAGTTGTCGGCGTCCTAGGAACAGGGGTACCCAGACCTGCCTGCCTGTGGCCCGTGACGTGGCTCCATCAGCGGCCTGGTACGGCCCAACTTCAGCAACCACAACTCAATACCCTCGCGAGGGGCCAAGCCTCGCGAGGCAGGCGACAACAAGACCTTCTTGAGGCGGGCTCCCAAGGAGCGGTGATATCTATGCAAGGTGCACCTCGCGAGGTTCACGTGACGTGAGCCATGACGTCCAAGGCCAGGCGGGCGCCAGCGGGCGTAGTGTACCAGTTTCCCCTTCGGTGCTAAGGGGGAAAGCACAGGTGCGGAGTCCCGAGGGATCAGGCAAAGGTTTCCATATCGGTGCAACAAGACCAAGGACCGTCAGGGCTGCAGAATGGAGGTCATCATGGAGCCCGGCGCGGCGTCACCACCAGAGCCTTTGGCAGGCGAAGACTACTTTTGTCAGGATAACTTGTACTAGTTGTTCCCTTCAAATTTGGCCATTGTAGGATCCCTTCCCGCTGATATTTGGGATGAGGACTAAGGCCACTATAAATAGGACTTAGCTACTATCGCAGAGGGGCATCTGATAGAGAGCTCGCCTAGCAGAGAGAGAGAGGATCAATTCCACCCTCAGTCACACCACAAGCTCATCCGAGCCCAAGAACACCTCTCCTCCGGAGGCTGTTCATCCCTTGTAGTAGTTCGTCCTCAGACGTATAAGGCAATCCACCACACACACTAGAGTAGGCTATTACACTGCAAGGTGGCCCGAACCAGTATAATCCCCTATGTCCCTTGTCCATCGAGTTCGTCGAGCTAGGCCGTGGAATCGTAGGGCGAGCGCGCAGGGGAGAGAGTGTTCTTCGTGCGCACCTGAGAGTTCGAACCTCTCAAGGGTTTGCGGAACCCGAAATCCAACATTTGGCACGCCAGGTAGGGGTGTGCAGAAGCATCTCTTCCGTCAGTTGACGCATCACCGCCCCGTCGCTTACATGCCTGCCGCTTGCCGTGCTCGTGCTGATCGACTGGTTGCCATCGCTGCCCGCGTCGCTCTGACAGGTCCCGCCGGCGGACCTCCTCGCCGTTCTCCATCGTTCGCCGCCAACGCAGCCACCGGCCAGGCAAGGCACGAGCAGCAGGCCTCATCGCTGCACCCCTCGATGCAGCGTGATGGACGCACCGCAAGCCCGTCCTTGACCCCCGCTGGCTCGTCGTCCCACGGCCGTCCCGGACCCGTGGACGCGCAGGCCATGCTACTCATGGCGCGCGAGCTCCTGCGCAACCACCCCGTCGATGACCTCTACAAGGACTGGCTCGACCGCATCACTGAGCTCGTCAGTGCCGCTGGGGGCTGTCCTGCCCCGTCACTTTCGCTACCTCACCCGCCTCCCCTTGCGAGCGACGTGGCCCATGAAGCGACTCCACCACCCCCGCATCAAGACGTCGTCCACGCTCCAAGGCACGCGGCCCCGCGGTGCAACCCACTGCGCGGGGCACCCGTGCACGAAGATGGAAGCTGCCAAGAGATCCAGCGTCCTCAAGGAGGAGTACCCGCGCTCCCACCATCACCGTGTCAAGACCGTGCGCCCCCTGCAGTGGCGGCATGCGGAAACCAAGACTAAACTCCACCTTCGTGACAAGCTCCGGTGTCCACAGTTGGCTGCCGAGCGTTCACCCCTCAACTGCGCAATGTCAACTGGCCCGGGAAGTCCAAGCCTGACCTGCCTCCATGCTATGACAGTACCCCCGACCCTGCTGAGTTCCTGCAGCTCTGCGAGCTGAGCATCAAGGCGTCGAACAACAACGAGAAGATCATGGAGAACTGGTTCCCCGTGGCTCTCAAGGACGGCGCACGCTCGTGGCTCCTGAACTTGCCCGTGGGATTGTTCTCCTCCTGGGGTGAGATGCGCGAGCATTTCATCGCCAATTTCCATGGCACCCGCGACTGCCCGCCGGCCGTAGGTGACCTGCGGCGCGTCAAGCAGCAATCGGGGGAAACCCTACAGAAGTACATCCAGCACTTCAACAGCGTCCGCCTCAAGATCCCCAAGGTCACGGACGAGGCCATCATCTCAGCATTCTCCGACGGTGTCCGCGAGGTCAAAATGAAGGAGGAGCTCGCCATCCATGAAGATCTATGAACGGCCATGGAGCTGTTCAACCTCACGACCAAGTGCGGCAGAGCTGAGGAGGGGCGCCTTTCCCTCGTCGAGCTCCCCACTGCTGACCACGAAGACAAGAAGGCCAAGGCTAAAGATGTGAATCACAAGGGGGTGGCCATGCTCGCGGTCGAACGAGAGATGAAGCGTGGCCGCGACCACCCAGAGTCCTCCAAGAGCACCCGTCCATTCTGCACCATCCACAACGTGCACAACCACAACACCAACCACTGCCAGGAGCTCAGGGCCATCCACGACAGACGCATTGGCCGACGCCCCGAGCGTAACGACCGGGGCTACGGCCATAGAGGAAGCCGGACTGGGGGGCGCTGGGACGACCGCAGCCCCCGTCAGGAGTGGCGTGATCATCCTCCTGAGGAACGCTGGCACAATCAGCCTCACAAGGGCGCCTGGAGGGACCAGCCTCCCGAGGGTGCCTAGAGGGATCAGCCTCGCGAGGACCGTCCTCAGGGCAAGGCCGGCCTCCATCCGCTGCCACCACCAAGGAGGAACGACGACCAGGACGAAGGGGCTGGGGGCTTCCAGGAGCCTCGCGCCATCGCTTGCATCTTGGGTGGTGCGCAGGCTCCAGCCTCTCAGCGTATCTTCAAGCAGTTTGCCCGAGAAGTAAACGCAGCTCTTCCCATGATAGAGGCCACACGGCCGCTCAAGTGGTCGAAGTGCGCCATCACCTTCTGCTCCGCTGACCAGCTCAAGTGCGCGGTGACCGCCGGCGCTCTCCCAATGCTCTGCTCACCTGTCATCAACAATGTCCAAGTCACCAAGACCCTCATCGATGGCGGTGCAGGGCTCAACATTCTTTCCGTTGACACATTTGACCGTCTCCAAGTTCCGTATGACCAGCTGCAACCCACCAGGCCTTTCTCAGGAGTGACCGATGGCTCCACCACCCCAGTCGGATAGATCTGGCTCCCCATTACCTTCGACACTTGTGACAACTACCAAACCAAGCTCATGGACTTCGACGTCGCACACATCCGCCTCCCGTACAACGCCATCCTTGGGTATCCAGCCCTGGCCAAGTTCATGGTCGTGACTCACCATGGCTACAACATCCTCAAGATGCTAGGGAGCCACGACATCATCACCATCGCCTGCGAAGAAAAGGATACAGTGTGCTCCCTCGAGCGCGCTTACCAGGTTGGGGATGTCGAGGACCCACACAACAAAGACACCATCTACCCCCCTGAAGCTATCCTGAAGAAGAAAAAGCAGTTGCTCGCCCTCGAGCCTCATGAAGATGCAGCACCTGGTGTCCGTGCCTCGGGATCTACGCCCACGGACGGGGCGCCTCCTTCCCTCACATAGGAAGGCGTGCCCGGCGCCCCCCTCAGGCTGGGCTCGGGGGCTCTCCTCTGGAGGGCCTCTGACCTAGCAAATGTCTCGAGGGAGGTGCTCGGGCACCATGTGGAGGCGTAGTTCACCGCACGTTTCCCTCAAAAGAGATCAAGGCGCGAGGCACCAAGCGCTCATGAGTTCATCAGCCAGACCATCAAAGACTTGCAGGTACCAAGGGCGATGCGAGGCGAGCGCCGACCTGCACCGTGGAATGCAACTGTCGTCCCAGGCTTGGGCGATGGGCTGCGCGTCTGCGTCAACATCCCAGGACTCAAGAGGATCGTGTCTCGGGAACTCTGCTGGCCGTCTCAGGTGAGCCAATGCGAGGGCCCTCCTCACAGCTATGTTCGCATGCCCTTCAGCTTGCCAAACCAGGTGGCCCTGCACTAGCGCCACATGCGGGAAGTCCTTGCGGCTCGCGAGGCCAGGAATTAGGAGATCCTGGGGGAAATGGAGTCGGTTCTTCGCGAGCCATCAGATCCTCAGGAGCCTTACGAGGCCCCGGAGTCAGGCGGCTCGTGAGGAGCGACATCTACAGCGAGCATCTTCAGCTACATCAACTTCACTCCAGCATCGATGCCAGGTGACATTTGTTCAGTTCATTTAGTTGGGGGCACCGCTCGGGCTGCATCATCCCCAATTTGCACGGGCTTGCCCCTGTGACATGTATCTTTCTTGCATCCTTAGCTTACTCTATTGGGAGCGCCCCTCGGGCTGCATCATCCCCAGGCCGCATGGGTCCATCCCAGTGGCATGAATCGCATTTTGCATCACTTGGATTAGCCCGTTTCCTCTTATGGATTACTTTATGATAATCACCTGCTCACTCAACACCTCTTCTGGCCTCCCTCGCTGCCGAACGGACTCCTCCTCATCCCGCAACGGGGGCTACACATGTTGGCATGGCGCTTGTGCTCGGGTCCGTCCCTGCAACACCGACAAATATGAGAGATCGAGCTCTGACTCGTGGCCCGCCTCGTGCACGTTACCTCACCAGGTCCTTAGTGCCTTCCTCTTCCTGCAGAAAGATCATTGGCCCAATGGTAGGCGTGATTGTGAGTTGTGCTCAATATCAGGAGCCCAGCGACAGGCGGCCTTCCCGGTTTCTCATTCTCACGTAATTAGCTTGCGCATTAAAGGGGGGGCTTCTGAGCATCGCTTATCAGGGGCTCCTACTGACTCTCCAGCCCTCACCCCCTGGACTTGACCACGGCATCGCGACCAGGCATACCACCGGCGGCTGAGCTCCGCTCGAGGGTCGGGACCCGAGGATGCAGAGCACCTGGAAGAGCGGGAGAAGGGGCGGCCGACTCACAGAGCTAGGGCTTGTTCGTACGTCAAGGGGGACCCCTGAGCATCGCGTCTCAGGGGCCTAACTGGCCACGTAGCCCCTCACCCCCTGGCCTCATCCTAGCGATCCGGACGAGCCAGCAGCGGTTGAGGTATGTGCGGGGTCAGGCCCTGATGATGCAGAACACCAAGGCCTAGTCTAGCATTTCCTTCCCGAGGGCTGTTCACACATCAAGGGGGACTCCTGAGCATCGCGGCTCGGGAGCCTAACTGGTCACGTAGCCCCTCACCCCCTGGCCTCGTCCTGGCGATCCGGACGAGCCAGCGGCAGCTAAGGCATCCGCGGGGCCGGGCTCTGCCGACGAGAACGCTAAAGCAAGCGGGAGGGAAATCACGAAATCTCAGCTGCGCTGCATCTGGAGCGAGCCAGGCGCCCCGCATGGAGAATCACCTCAGGCCCTTCAAGATAAGTCATGCATCCCAGCACGACGCCACTACTCGACAAGTTTGATCTCCATAATCTTGCTCCAGCAACGCGGCCTCCCTTTTTAGCCTCTAGAAGCTGCTTGCACACCAAGGGGGGCCTCTTGAGCATCGCACCTCAGGAGCTCTTACCGGACCCCGGGCCGCTCACCTCCTGGCCCTGACCACGACATCGCGACCTGGGATACCAGCAACGGCTGATGCTTGCATTGGGACTGGGACCTGCCGGCATAGAGCACAAAGGTACTGAAAGGATAAAAAAGAGAGACACTGCAGAAGCAAGGCTTATAGACTCGGTTTCTTAGCAAGAATAATAGGCATCGGAGCAAAAGCATTACAGGTTCTTTACACGCCCCCATGGGGTTCGCTTTGATTCCTCGCAGGGAACAAAAGAAGGAGGTTCCAGGAGACCCTAACTACAGCTGCCATGGTCGACGCCATCATCAACAGTGGGCCACGAGAGGCCGTCTCTAACCCCTCTCAAGTCACCATCGACGATGAGCTTGTGCAGCTGTCGCGCTCTGGGCACGGCTTGAGCTTGGAGGCGCATAGATGTCATCGCTCGTCTCCGGAGATTTGTCAAGCTGGGGAGAGCTGCTGGACTCCCAAAAGCCATCGCTGCGGTTAGGAGAGCTGGCGGCGGGACCGAGAGCAGGCACGGTGCCCGTCATTGTGCCTCCTTGGCAGCTTCCACCAGGGCAGCATTCCTGGCGGCGTCCTTCCTCGTCGAAGACCTTGAAGAACAATGTGGAGACGCCGTCAAACTCGAAGTGAATGACAGAAGCTCCATCAGGACGACACACGCGGGCGACTTCGCCCCATCCTCGGGTCACGAAGACACCAGCCGGGGAAACGGCTTCAACCTCCGCCTCCGAAGCCTGGCTGCAGCACCCGACGTGCTGCAACCACAGCTTGGCAGGACCCCTCGCCAGCATTAGCTCGGCGGACAACCTCGGGAGCCAGATCCAAGCAGACAGTGGCATCGCTGTCCACACCACGAACTCGCGCGAGGAGCAATCTTCATGAGTTCGGGGGCCGGCTGCCCTGTTAGCTCCAGCAGGATGACCCCGACTACGACGCAAGCGGCATTGGGCGCAACCCCCTTGCTCTTAGGCGTACAAGGACAGCGGGTAGCCAGGAGGAGGCCGCTTGCACTAAGGCCTCGTCACCTCCTGCCTCTCATCGGCGTCACGGGGGCAGCTGAACCTCTTCGTCGGCGGGAGTGGCTCTCGCTCCTCACAGGGAGTTTTTCCTTTCTCAGCAGCAGAGAATCTCCTTATCGGCGCCATAGGTGTCATGGTAGGCCGGCGCAGCAAGGAGGAAGAAGAAGCGACGGGCGACAAGGAGAAGGAGATGAGCAACAGGGGCTTCACCCCCTACCCATGTATAGCCTGGAGGAGGCCAATCGTCGGCCTCCATGATCTCATGTAATGATAGTTTTTCCGTGCATGCAGCAGGGTCTTGTCAAGTCGGGTAGTTGCCGAGGCAGCGTGGAGAAGTGGAGACTCCCACGTCCAATCAAGTCGCCACGCATTGACCAAGGCCGTAGCCATTTGGGGCTCACGGTGCTTCGCCCTTGCCCCTTTGGCTTCGCCTCGAAGCCAAGTCCAAGCGCGCCTTGGGTCCCGGGGGCTACTATCGGTGTCCTGGGAACGGGGATACCCAGACCTGCCTACCTGCGGCCCGTGACGTGGCTCCATCAGCGGCCTGGTACGACCCAACTTCAGCAACCGCAACTCAATACCCTCGCGAGGGGCCAAGCCTCGCGAGTCGGGCGATAGCAAGACCTTCCTGGGGGTAGCCTCCCTAGGCTGGCTCGCGAGGAGCGGGGATATCTATTCAAGGTGCATCTTGTGAGGTTCACGTGACGTGAGCCATGACATCCAAGGCCAGGCGGGCGCCAGTGGGCGCAATGTACCAGTTTCCCCTTTGGTGATAAGGGGGCAAGCATAGGCGTGGAGTCCCGAGGGACCAGGCAAAGGTTTCCATATCGGTGCAACAAGACCAAGGATCGTCAGGGCTGCAGAACAGAGGTCATCGTGGAGCCCAGCGCGGCGTCACCACCAGAACCTTTGGCTGGCGAAGACTACTTTTGTCAGGATAACTTGTACTAGTTGTTCCCCTTCAAATTCGGCCATTGTGGGATCCCTTCCCGCCGATATTTGGGATGAGGACCAATGCCACTATAAATAGGACTTAGCCACCATCGCAGAGGGGCATCTGATAGAGAGCTCGCCTAGCAGAGAGATAGAGGATCCGTTCCACCCTCTGTCACACCACAAGCTCACCCGAGCCCAAGAACACCTCTCCTCCGGAGGCTGTTCATCCCTTGTACTAGTTCATCCTCAACCGTATAAGGCAATCCACCACACACACTGGAGTAGGGTATTACACCGCAAGGTGACCCGAACCAGTATAATCCCTTGTGTCCCTTGTTTGTCGAGTTCGTCGAGCTAGGTCGTGGAATCGTAGGGCGAGCGCGCTGGGGAGAGAGTGTTCTTCGTGCGCACCCCAGAGTTCGAACCTCTCAAGGGTTTGCGGAACCCGAAGCCCGACAGCAGTATAGGTATAACCCCCCTTCCTTTGTCTTTATCTTTTTCCAAAGATTTGTAAAATCTCCCAAGTATTCATATTATCTCCAAATTGGATGATTCAAGTTTCTAGTAGTTCCTAAATTCATGATCTATCACATGGTGCTATTTGCACATTTTTCGAGAAACCTTTCCTTCACAAATATTTATGAATTCTCATTTTTCCGTTTCTATGATAAACTATAGAAAATCACAGAGAGCCCATTTTTGATCCAAATACAATGATTCAAATACCTAGATACTTATATGTTCATAACTTAGTTTTTGAACAATTTTCCCAATGCTTTCTGTACCACCTCAAATATTGATCTATTTATCCAAGTATAGCCAACTTTGCAAATCCCTTGGAAATTCACTTGAAATCCAAATGCAGTGAAACCAACTCCTAGATGCTTCTAAAATCATTCCTTCTTAAATGGGTACCCTTGCTCATTTTTCAAAATAATTCTTCTGTACACATCTTGCAAATCCACTACTCTCTTGATTACATCATATAGAAATGTTTAAAAATATCCATTAATCCACTTTCAATGAAACCACTTTGGTCATTCTTCATATGACCAGAGGTATCCTACAAAAGTCCAACTCTGATTTTTAGAGCACTTTTATGTTTGCCTTGTTGTGTTGCTTACTGTGTTGTTTCCGACGATAGTAGACAACGTAGATGGAGTACTCGCAGAAGGACCAGAGGATTTGAAAACCCCCAAGGACTTGGTTAAGACAGGCAAGCAACCATTTGACCATGTTGAACCCTTTTATATCATGAGAGCATTTTCATTGTTTCATCGAGTGCATGTTGTATCTTGGAGGGCAACCTTGCTGGGCTTGCCTCTGTTGCATACCCCATTGATACTTGCATTGTTCATGACTCTATCGTTGTTTAGAGTTGGGCTGATGGGTTGTAGGAATATGTTATAGTAGTTGGATATGCTAAGTGGGTTAGGGTTACGCATTGAAAGAAACAAGTGTGGCTTGACATGATTGCAAAATAACACAGTGGGTGCCACTAATGCCCCTGGGAGATGATGATGAACTAGGGCACTACTTGGTGGAGAAGTGGTGTACCCAGGGTTAATGGAAGTGTTGTTCACAGAGAGTGATTAGATTTAAGATTTTTCGACCGTCCCAACCAAACATGTGCAACCACTCTACCCCTTTATGGGACGGGGCATTATTGATTACATAGGCTGATACTAGCATGGCGTCCACATTACTAGTGACGGGGGTGACTTGAGGTCACTCTCGGGACGGGGTCATGCTTGGATATGCCATCATGACTATTTTACAGGGCACCAGACACACCATTGGTCCCTTCGTGTATGTGTGATAATGTGAAAGGGCAGAGTCCCACGATCTTTTGCTTATACACGAGGGCCGTGTATCAACGAGTGGACCCTATGTTAGTGTCGTTTAGGGAAAGGTAATGATCGGGTGCTTCCACGAGTACTTGAGGTACCGCGGGATCGTGGATGACATGAAAGCTTCCCGGATCTTGTGGGTAAAGTGCGCAACCTCTACATAGTGTCAAACTATTTGTATAGCCGTGTCCACGGTCAAGGACAGTTGGGTGGTGCTGCTTAGACTATGTCCATAAGTTTCTGGAAAACAACACTATTTGGTAAATCAGTTGACGTGATTCCTGAGGAAGTCACGATGAGCTTGAGCATTAGTTGTTCATAACTCTTTCTCGATGTTGATTTCCATAACCCCCTGATACTTGCCGCGGATGCATTCATATCCTTGATAAATGTTTATCATATTTGCATGAGAAAAACTAGCTTTCCGGAAAACTGCCAATATAGTAGTAGAGCCTTGCATAGTTATTTTGTTATCACTCTTGGGTTGCTTGCGAGTACATTCAAAGTACTCACTAGCTTGTGATGTCTACTACGCAACCTTCTTCTTGTAGACGTTGTTGGGCCTCCAAGTGCAGAGGTTCGTAGGAAAATAGCAAATTTCCCTCAAGTGGATGACCTAAGGTTTATCAATCTGTGGGAGGCGTAGGATGGAGATGGTTTCTCTCAAGCAACCCTGCAGCCAAATAACAAAGAGTCTCTTATGTCCCCAACACACCCAATACAATGGTAAATTGTATAGGTGCACTAGTTTGGCGAAGAGATGGTGATACAAGTGCAATATGGATGGCAGATATAGGTTTTTGTAATCTGAAAATATAAAAACAGCAAGGTAACTAAAGGTAAACATGAGCATAAATGCAATGCGTTGAAACAAGGCCTAGGGTTCATACTTTCACTAGTGCAAGTTCTCTCAACAATAATAACATAACTGGATCATATAAACATCCCTCAACATGCAACAAAGAGTCACCCCGAAGTAACTAATAGCGGAGAACAAACGAAGAGATTATTGTAGGGTACGAAACCACCTCAAAGTTATTCTTTCTGATCAATCTATTCAATAGTCCGTAGTAAAATAACACGAAGCTATTCTTCCGTTCAATCTATCATAGAGTTCGTACTAGAATAACACCATAAGATACAAATCAACCAAAACCCTAATGTCACCTAGATACTCCATTGTCACCTCAAGTATCCGTGGGCATGATTATACGATATGCATCACACAATCTCAGATTCATCTATTCAACCAACACAAAGAACTTCAAAGAGTGCCCCAAAGTTTCTACCGAATAGTCAAGACAAAAACGTGTGCCAACCCCTATGCATAGATTCCCAAGGTCACGGAACCCGCAAGTTGATCACCAAAACATACATCAAGTAGATCACGTGATATCCCATTGTCACCACAAATAAGCACATGCAAGACATACATCAAGTGTTCTCAAATCCTTAAAGGCTCAATCCGATAAGATAACTTCAAAGGGAAAACTCTATCCATTACAAGAGAGTAGAGGGGGAGAAGCATTATAAGATCCAACTAGAATAGCAAAGCTTGCGATACATCAAGATCGTGCCATCTCAAGAACACGAAAGAGAGAGATCAAACACATAGCTACTGGTACATACCCTTAGCCCCAGGGGTGGACTACTCCCTCCTCGTCATAGAGCGCCGGGATGATGAAGATGGCCACCGGTGAGGGTTCCCCCCTCCGGTAGGGTGCCGGAACGGGGTCTAGATTGGTTTTTGGTGGCTACAGAGTCTTTCGGCGGCGGAACTCCCGATCTAGGTTAATTTCCAGAGGTTTCAGTATTTATAGGATTTTTTGGCGTAGGGCACAAGTCAAGGGGGGGTCTCCGGGCTGTCCACGAGATAGGGGAGTGCGCTCAGGGGGGTGGGTGCGCCCCCACCCTCGTGGGCAGCCTGTGACTCTCCCTGCCCAACTCTTTTACTACGGGGGCTTCTTTTGGTCCATAAAAAGTCATCAAAAATTGGCACGTCAATTGGACTCTGTTTGATATTCCTTTTCTATAAAACTCAAAAGCAAGGAAAAAGCATAAACTGGCACTGGGCTCTAGGTTAATAGGTTAGTCCTAAAAATCATATAAAAGTGTATATTAAAGCCCATAAAACATCCTAAAAGGATAATATAATAGCATTGAACAGTCAAAAATTATAGATACGTTGGAGACGTATCAGCTTGCCACTAGTTATTTTATTGGCCAGGCATGAAAGAACAAGATACAGTGAAGATTTCTTGTGACGAACATGTGAGCTAGGACGCTTCCCAGTCAGAATGCATGTAGGGTTAAGGCAAGTGGCATGGGTCGAAGTTGTCAATGAAGATTTCCGTTGCGATGATATATACTCAAGACTTGATCATAATGGTCACAAATTATGTAACACGGTATGTATGGATGTAAGACTCTTGTAATTCAGCTTCCGTGTGTTCAGTGATCATTGATCTCTGGGATCTCTGTACACGTGCATTCGATGATCACGACTTACAAGTTGAGGTCCCCACAGAGCTGGTATCAGAGCCAGGTTGACTGTAGGAAGCCTTAGTTAGAATGGTCGTTAGTTAGGGTAAAACTATTTCCAAAACTATTACTAGTTTCAAAACTATCTATACTTCTCATTGATAGTGAACGTAGCATGCAATTTCAAAATTTTCCTACGCTCACGCAAGATCTATCTAGGAGATGCATAGCAACGAGACGGGAAGAGTGTGTCCACGTACCCTCGTAGGCCGAAAAGTGGAAGCGTTATGTTAACGCAGTTGATGTAGTCGAACGTCTTCACGATCCAACCGTTCCAAGTACCGAACGTAGGGCACCTCCGTGTTCAACACACATTCAGCACGATGACGTCCCACAGGCTCTTGATCCAGCAGATGCTCGTGGGAGAGTTCCGTCAGCACGACGGCGTGGCGACGATGTTCGTGATGTGATCCCCGCAGGGCTTCGCCTAAGCACCACGACTATATGATATGTGGTGTAATCTGTGGAGGGGGGCACCGCACACGGCTAAGAGAAACTTGTGCATTATAGGGTGTCCCTCTGCCTTCGTATATAAAGAAGGAGAGGGGGAGGCCGGCCGGCCCCTGTAGGGCGCGCCAAGAGAGAGGAGTCCTACTAGGACTCCAAGTCCTAGTAGGATTCCACTTGGTGGAAGGGGGAAGAAGGAAGGGAGAGGGAGAGGGAGAGGAAAGGGGGGTCGCGCCCCCTCCCATAGTCCTATTCGGACCCCCCCATGGGGGGCACCACCTCCTCGTGGCCTTCCCTCTCTCTCGCCTAAGGCCCATGTTGGCCCGTTACTTCCCCGGGGGTTTTGGTAACCCCTCCGACACTCTGATAGTTATCCGGTGCCCCTCGGAACTCATACGGTGTCCGAATAAGATCATCCAATATATCATTATTTATGTCTCGAGCATCTAGAGACTCCTCGTCATGTACGTGATCTCATCCGGGACCCTGAACAATCTTCGATCACCAAAAACTCATAACTCATAATACAAATCATCATCGAACGTTAAGCGTGCGCACCCTACGGGTTCGAGACCTATGTAGACATGACCGAGACACATCTCCGGTCAATAACCAATAGCGGAATCTCGATGCTTATATTGGCTCCTACATATTCTACGAAGATCTTTATCGGTCAAACCGCATAACAACATATGTTGTTCCCTTTGTCATCGGCATGTTACTTGCCCGAGATTCGATCGTCGGTATCTTCATACCTAGTTCAATCTCATTACCGGGAAGTCTCTTTTCTCGTTCCGTAATACATCATCTCGTGACTAACTCATTAGTCATCGGCTTGCAAGGCTTATTATGATGTGTATTACCGAGAGGGCCTGGAGATACCTCTCCGACACTCTGAGTGACAAATCCTATTCTCGATCTATGCCAACTCAACAAACACCTTCGGAAACACGTGTAGAGCATCTTTATAATCACCCAATTACGTTGTTACATTTGATAGCACACAACGTGTTCCTCCGGTATTCGGGAGTTGCAAAATCTCATAGTCAGAGGAACATGTATAAGTCATGAAGAAAGCAATAGCAATAAAACTAAACGATCATAGTGCTAAGCTAACGGATGGGTCATGTCCATCACATCATTCTCCTAATGATGTTATCCCGTTCATCAAATGACAACACATGTCTATGGTTAGGAAACTTAACCAGCTTTGATTAACGAGCTAGGGACACTATGTTTCGTCTATGTATTCACACATGTATCAAGTTTCCGGTCAATACAATTCTAGCATGAATAAAAGACATTTATCATGGTATATAAGGAAATATAAATAACAACTTTATTATTGCCTCAAGGGCATATTTCCTTCAATCTTTCCTTCTCAGTTTTTCGAAAAACTAAGGTATACTTTCCTTATTGATCTCTTCCCCTTCAAAACTTTTGGTCGCTAGAACCCTTATGCCCATGACCATTGGATTCCTTGTAACCCCCGTGGATAATCTAGAAGGAAGATGCCTTGCCAGACATTCACCCACATCTTTTGAACACAAGATTGGCGACACCGCAACAAGACGATACCAACAGAAGATACATCCTCGAGGAATGAGGACATGAAGACCCAGAAGATGATGACACCCTTCACACTGCCCCAAGATGATGCAGCCTTAGCCTATGGTGATCAGGGCATAGGAAATGCAAGATCATAATATACATCTCTAATAGAGCAACATTGTCCTTGCCATTGTTGTGTCGGCAACCACCGGTGGATGAGAACCTCGCCATTTGGTGCGCCTCACTATGGTGAGCAGGAAAAACGGTTCTCGGCATCCCCCCCTCTTGGTGATGAAACCGTCAACAATGTTTCCGACAGATTGGACCTCTACTATGCCTTGTTAATGTAATTGCATAAATGATTGCTTACCCGGAGCCCTTGATGCCTTAAAAGGAAAAAGTGACCGTCATGATTAAGAAGACAAGAGAAGACCAAGTCAATGCCAACTACGAGGAGCCACCTTCAACCCATCACCTCATCACACGAGAAGTTGTTGAAGATTCTTCAGGCTCAACCCAGATCGTTTCATCGAACAAGAGACGTAGCAAAACCTGAGGAAAATGCATAAGACTGAACGAGGCACAAGGCACGACTATTGAGTCCGAGAACCCCTAGGGTAGGATGAGTCGTGTACCCCCTATGCGTAGTCGAGACCGTATGATGGTTCGAATAGAACCATGATTGTGTGTTGCTTGTTTATATTGTTTGTGTTTTGATATAAGTCACACTTTTGCCCTAGGCAACAAGTACACAACTATATCACCTTCCTTACCTTGTTTCTTTTGTTTGGTCCTTTTTGCACTTGTTTGTACGCACTTGCACTATAGAACCCATTTAGGCATTCCCCTCCTCTATGCTACTTTTCCCTCTCATCTCTCCCCTCAACTGAAGACCAGCAAGACAAGATGCACCAAGGATTCCACCTCAGCAACCAACTGGCACTGAAGACTTTTGCTACAACCTCCACGACCAAGTGCAACCCCGTAGAGTTATGTTTAACCCTCCAGACTGGAAACCCATTCCTAGACCCTTCGAGACTTCATGAGATACCCCAGATCGAATCCTTAACCATGTGCTTAACCCATAGAATTACAAGAGAACCAGTTAAGCCTCTGTAACCTTGCACATCACTTGGTTCATTATGGAACTAGTGGACATAGTGAACGAACTCATTATCATCTTAAGATAGCACCAAAACTGACAATGCCATAGGGAAGACCAATTGAGGGTATAGGAATGAAGGAAAAAAATGACTGGATGAGATTATATCCATGACTTTGAGGAATTATATGAGACCAATTGGTGGATTATGAGGCTTTCATGTTGGCAGATGAACTTGGTGGGATCCTGATAATAGAGTACCATAACTTTCGTCACCCTAGAGTAACTTGGATTTGCAAGGCAATTATGACCGCAAGCTGAAGTTCTTGGTGGTATAAGGAATTGACTTAACCAGGGGATATTGACATGAGATATTTGATGTTACGATAATGACTTAGGGGGGAATGTAGGAATTCTCGTTGGACACGAGATTTGGATTTAAGTAGGTGATTCTAGTTGAGTATAGATGTTGAGTATGTCTACATGGTTCAGAGTAAAATGGATTTAGACAGATCATGATACCATGTTTCTCGGTGGACGACAAACTAGGAGATTGGATTAGTTTTCGGATTTGATTTAGGGATCTATATAAGCATGATCTTGGAGTTTACTTGATCATGATGATGGGAATTGGTGGACTTGTTATAAGTAATGGATAGCTATTTCAAGTATTCGGGGACTATAGGACATTAGGAGATCATGTGGAACACCGTAGACATTGGATTTGTAGAATTAATGGATTAGGTAGTGATTGATGGAAGTTAACGGGCTATTGGAGTTGATTCATAGGAACGAAACAAGATCTTGGAGTGGCTTACAACATGTTTCCTTAGGATAGAGATGCATTATCTTGAACCTTGGAAGAATAGGCTGAGCATTAGGATTATCATGTTTAATTCAAGCTTAGCAGCTCGTATGCCCTACCCATGGATTCTTAGAGGTAGCCATACATATGATTTTGGGGGATCGTATACATGTATGATTCTATTAAACCTCTTCTTGGGAGTCCTGAGGATAATAATAGCATGAGTGATGATTGTAACTAACCTACACGAGTTGATGCTTTCGGTGGAATAAGGTTGTTTGTTTGAAAGGACGAGATAGAACTATTGGCATCTCAGAAAATGTGCTCAAGGATAAGATGATAAACATTCACTCGCACACTAGAATCCTTGAAACCATTAAGCCCCACCAAGCCACAACATGGTTGGATCATGACCATGGGCTTTGGCTCTAGGTCAAGAAGACCTTTGCCAGTACTCAACTGAGACCACCACCAATACCCCAACCCACTTTAAGAACCATGTGAACAAGTCATCGTGGAGTACTTGGACAAGTGAGCATCATCATTGATGGGTGACCTGCTTGTCTACCTGAAGGCGAAAGAAGAACCATTCAGCTGGTCAAGGAACATCTGAAGACCGCCATGTAAAGGAGGAAGGATTACACCAACCGCCATCATCAAGAAGCAAACTTCCGCGTCGAAGACCATGTATCTACAAGCCAACCCTCTCGACGAACCAAGCATTCCCTTGTCAAAGAGAAGCTCACACCAAGACTTACCGGCCCTCCCCAAGATCGCGGCAAGACAAAGAGTACACGGCTACCAGATAGATTTAACACTTGAGTCACCCACTGTGCACAATGATTTTCCACACGACAGCACTCCGAAAACATTTCCAACTTCCTAACTAACCCAATCCCTACAAGGACATCGATCATCAAGCCACTAACGTCTAGCCTGACCTGACCTATGCGAGAGGCCCCTTTGTCAACCTGGATCAAGAAAGACGATAACACTGAGCCATACCATCAAGTACTTAAAGATTCAATGGAGCACTACTTGGCAGCAGAAGCAACATGAAGAAGTGAAGACTACCCCAGATCCAAGTTTTTGTATTCTTTTCCATGCCTAGTTTGGGAATCTCGGGGATGAGATTCTTGTAAGGGGGGTAGGTCTGTCACACCTTGTTTTCCATGCCAGAACACTTAAGGTAATAATAATGCTAAAAATATGGTTTGACAAAAACTTTTCAGTGTTTTTGACTTGGCTTGATTTGGTTTTTTGTTTGCTGTCTGCAAGTGCTCTAAAAATAAAATAAATCCTCCTACTCTGAGACTCCTTCTCCTTGATCCAACCCTTTTCCCAATGATCATGCCATGTGTATAGGACAAAATAGTATTTTCTTACAAATATATTTTGGCCAAAAAGTATTTTCTAAATTAGGTTTTCCAAAACCCCCTGAATTGAGACTTGAACTGCAAGTACTTAATTGAGGGTGTGAAAAATCTTTCAAAAATTATATTTCACTCCTATTAGGTATAGGACTCCCATAAAACACAAAAATATAATTTTAAAAGTTATTTTCCTATTTTATTTAAGGGACAATTACATTTGATCCCCTAGTTGTGTCACACCCGTGTGTTTTGCCCCAAAATTCAAAAAACCCTCGTTTCTGTCCAAGCTAGTTTGCTCCTCTTATGCTTTTTCCCTTTGACCGTTTGACCGTAACTTTGAAAACATCATAACAAATTCATACTAACTCAGAAAAATGCATACAAGATATCGAAATGTTCGGAAAAACATCACCTATATGTGCACATCATTTGCATTCATGACAAAAGTGTTGAAAATCAAAAAAAATCATATGAGCTCAAACTGAGTTATAGACTTTTCAGCACTGTTGTCATGAATGCGAACGACATGCACTTATGGGTGATGTTATTTCGAACATTTTGATATCTTATTTGCATTTTTCTGAGTTAGTATGAATTTGTTATGAAGTTTTCAAAGTTGCGGTCAAACGGTCAAAGGGCAAAAGCATAAGAGGAACAAACGAGCTTGGACAGAAACTAGGGCTTTTTGAATTTAGGGGCAAAACACACGGGTGTGACACAACTAGGGGCTCAAATGTAATTGTCCCTTTATTTAAAGGCTTTTTCTTTAGGCCAAAAATGGTCTTTAATAGGTTAAAATTATTTAACTATTTCAAAAATATTTTAGAAACTTTAGGAAAACTCATAGGACATATATTGTCCATATATAAGAGTTTCAACACATGTCATGTTCAAAATATTGGTCAAAAGCCTCAAAACCCCTTTCTGGATATTTCAAGCTTTTGAAATATTTACAAAGGAAATATTCCCTAATAATTCCAATAAAATTCTACCATGTCACGTATGACATATTTGATGATCTTGCCAAGCCTCATGCCTTGAAGATCAAGAAAACATCATCAAACCCCCTCAAAACCATTTATGTCCATTTTGAAGTTTGAGCAACTTTACATTGCCAAACATGTCCAAATGCTCTCAAACTTGGTTCACATCCTCAAATGGTGTGATCATGCATCTAGACAAATTCGCACAAGTTGGAGAGAAGGATACCATGTCAAATTGTTCCAAAACCCTCTCTGTCCAAAACCAAATTTGAACAGCTCTACATTGCCAACTTTTAACTTGTGACCTTAAATTTTGTGGACATGCTCAAATATCCAAATGATGACACTACACCAAGTGGTGCATCAAGGAGGAATGATTTGCATGAAAAAATCTTGGAAAAGCCATTTCTGTTGATTTCTAGGGTTTGCCAAAGTTACATTGGAAACTTTCTCGAAATGAGCTCAAAAGTGGTGGACAGCCTCAATTCTACATGCCACCTGACCCATGTTAATTGTCATGTCAATTGGACTTCATTTACTTGCCCAAACATACAACAAAAACCTTTTGCTATTTTACCAAAACCCCTGTTTTGACCCCTTCCACTATTCCCCTTTACCTCAAATATTTACCAGAGATCACTCTAACCATCCTCTACCTCCAGTAACTCGCCCATGTCCTCAGCTCAATCATTGGAGGGGGTAACCCCCCCCCCCATTTATCTCTCTGTTTTCACCATGGCAGAGCATCTCTCTTCCCCTGCTCTTACTTCTACACTTAACCTATACCCTAAGCTACGAGAGGGCATCTCCAGACAAGTCAGAGGCTAGTGGACAAGCCAGGGCACACCCAGAGCGCGTGAAGCGTGCCTGGCATGCCAAAATGGCGCTCTGGAGCATGCTACAGTGCACCAGGGCACTATAGCCGCCCTTGCCCCAAGCTCCCGTCGACCTTGGGCGCCGGGATCGTGTGCCCCAAGGCCGCCTTGGCGCGCGTGGCACGCTACGCGGTCGGCCCCCTCCTTCCCCTCTCTCCTCACCCCTCTGTGAGCTCGCCCGAGCACGTCCGTGGACGTTGCTCGCGGTGCACCGATGCCTCCCCCATATAAGCCACCCCCGAGCTCTCTCTCGCCTCTGCTGACCCCCCCCCTCTCTCGTGTGTCTCCCGAACAAGCTCTCTCCCCCCTTGTGCTCTCCTGCCCCCTCCATGGCCGTGGTGCCGCCGCCGTGCCCCCGGACCAATTCAAGCCCCATCTGCTTCCCCACTCTGGCTAACCACCCTAGAGGACCCCCACGACCACCAAGAAGCATCGCCACCCTCGAATGCTCCCTCTCCATCGCCGGTGCCACCATCACCTCCGCCTCCCTCCACCTCGGACAATGACGGGCTCGCGGTCGAGCTCGATGGCGGCCCTATCAACCCGCATCGGGCACGGCACGGTTCCCTGAGCACGCCCTTGCCTCCAGCGCCTCAAACGGTGGCTGGTGGTGCCGGCCATCGCCGCAGACGCCGCCCCCTCTGCCTCGCGTCGAGGCCAGCATGACGAGGAACAAGGAAGCCTGCGAGCAGGCGCTGCCTCCTCCTCTGGCCCACTTGTAGGATACCCAGCGGGGGGCACCATTTAAGTGGACACAGGGCTAGCAAAAGCCGCCTCCCTCGCGGGGAAGCATATTGCACAAAACACGCAACCGACGTGGCCCCCAGTGCGCGCGTAGCCGTGCAGCTCGGCCGACCCAGTGCTTTGCGGCGCTATGCTGCGCTCAGTGCGCAGTATAGGTATAACCCCCCTTCCTTTGTCTCTTTCTTTTTCCAGAGATTCGTAAAATCTCCCAATTATTCATATTATTTATAAATTTGATGATTCAAGTTTCTAGTAGTTCCTAAATTCATGGTCTATCACATGATGCTATTTGCACATTTTCTCAGAAACCTTTCCTTCACAAATATTTATGAAATATCATTTTTCCATTTCAGTGATAAACTTTAGAAAATCACACAAAGCCAATTTTTGATCCAAATACAATGATTCAAATTCTTGGATACTTATATGTTCTTAACTTAGTTTTTCAACATTTTTCCCAGTGCTTTCTGTACGACCTCAAATATTGATCTATTTATCCAAGTATAGCCCACTTTGCAAATCCCTAGGAATTTGAAATCCTGTGAAACCAACTCGTAGATGCTTCTAAAATCATTCCTTGTTAAATGGGTGCCTTTGCTCATTTTTCAAAATAATTCTTCTATACACATCTTGCAAATCTACTACTCACTTGATTCCATCATATTGAAATGTTTAAAAATATCCATTAATCCACTTCCAATGAAACCACTTTGGTCATTCTTCATATGACCAGAGGTATCCTACAAAAGTCCAACTCTCATTTTTAGAGCACTTTTATGTTTGCCTTATTGTGTTGCTTATTGTGTTGTTTCCGGTGATAGTTGACGAAGTAGACGGAGTACTCGGAGAAGGACTAGAGGATTTGAAGACCCCAACGACTTGGTTAAGACAGGCAAGCGGCCCTTTGACCATGTTGGACCCTTTTTATCATGAGATCATATTCATTGTTTCATCGAGTGCATGATGTATCTTGAATGGCAACCTTGCTGGGCTTGCCTCCGTTGCATACCCGGTTGATACTTGCATTGTTCATGACTCTATCCTTGTTTAGAGTTGTGTTGATGGGTTGTAGGAATATGTTATAGTAGTTGGCTACGCTAAATGGGTCAGGGTTATGCACTGAAAGAAACAAGTGTGGTTTGACATACTTGCAAAATAACCTAGTGGGTGCCACTAATGCCCCTGGGAGATGATGATGAACTAGGGCACTACTTGGTGGAGAAGTGGTGTACCGAGGGTTAATGAAAGTGTTGTTCACGGAGACGAATTAGATTTAAGATTTGTCGACCGTCCCAACCAAACATGTGCAACCACTCTACCCCTTTATGGGACAGGGCATTATTGATTACTTAGGCTGATACTAGCATGGTGCCCACATTACTAGTGACAGGGGTGACTTGAGGTCACTCTCGGGACGGGGTCGTGCTTGGATAGGCGGTCGTGACTGTTTTTACAGGGCACCAGACACACCATTTGTCCCTTCGTGTATGTGTGATAATGTGAAAGGGCAGAGTCCCACGATATTTTGATTATAAATGATGGACCTGTATCAACAAGTGGACCCTATGTTAGTGTTGTCTAGGGAAAGGTAATGATCGGGTGCTTCCCCCGAGTACTTGAGGTACTGCGAGATCGTCGATGACACGAAAGCTTCCCGGATCTTTTGGGTAAAGTGTGCAACCTCTGCAGAGTGTCAAACTATTAGAATAGCTGTGCACACGGTCAAGGATAGTTGGGTAGTTCTGCTTAGACTATGTCCACAAGTTTCTGGAAAACAACACGATTTGGTAAATCAGTTGACGTGATTCCTGAGGATGTCACGATGATATTGAGCATGAGTTGTTCATAACTCTTTCTCGATGTTGATGTATGTAACCCCATGATACTTGCTGCAGACGCATTCATATCCTTGATAAATGTTGATCATATTTGCATGAGAAAAACTAGCTTTCTGCAAAACTGTCAATATAGCAATAGAACCTTGCATAATTATTCTCTTATCACTCTTGGGTTGCTTGCGAGTACATTCAAAGTACTCATTGGCTTGCCACTGGTTATTTTATTGGCCAGGCATGAAAGAACGCGATACAATGAAGATTTCTTGGTGACGAGCATGCGAGCTAGGACGCTTTCCAGTTAGAATGCCAGTAGGGTTAAGGCAGATGGCATGGGTCCAAGATGTCAATGAAGATTTCCGCTACGATGATATATACTCATACTTGACCATAATGGTCACAAATTGTGTAACACGGTATGTATGGATGTAAGACTCTTGTTATCCAGCTTGTGTGTGTTCAGTGGGCATTGATCTCTGGATCACTGTACATGTGCATTCAGTGATCACGGCTTATGAGTCGAGGTCCCCACACCTGCACACGATCACGTCGGGGGGCCCATATGCATGCGGTTGCACCGCGTGCATTGCCACATGTTCCAGTTACGTGTGACACGATGGAGTTACACGCTGCAAATTAGAACTGCCATCAGGGCGTGCCGATATTCCAGGCCGTCCGGCTTCCCCTTTATTTCCCGCGGCCATTATAACCTTAGTCTCATCAACCTTTCGATCGCGCCCCACAACACAACAAGCACACCTACGACGATCCATAGAGAGGGGATGTCTAGCGGCGCTCCAATGGAGTTCGGCGAGCATAAAGTGTAGAGCCACGCGAGGGAGATAGATCTCTCGGTGGTCTACACCATCAACCCGACCGTGGTGGACGACTACATCAACACCGTTGAGCAGTTGCTTGATGTCTACTACACAACCTTCTTCTTGTAGACGTTGTTGGGCCTCCAAGTGCAGAGGTTTGTAGGACAGTAGCAAATTTCCCACAAGTGGATGACCGAAGGTTTATCAATCTGTGGGAGGCGTAGGATGAAGATGGTCTCTCTCAAACAACCCTGCAACCAAATAACAAAGAGTCTCTTGTGTCCCCAACACACCCAATACAATGGTAAATTGTATAGGTGCACTAGTTCGGTGAAGAGATGGTGATACAAGTGCAATATGGATGGTAGATATAGGTTTTTGTAATCTGAAAATATAAAAACAGCAAGGTAGCAAGTGGTAAAAGTGAGCATAAACGGTGTTGCAATGATAGGAGAGAAGGCCTAGGGTTCATACTTTCACTAGTGCAAGTTCTCTCAACAAGGATAACATAATTGGATCATATTACTAGCCCTCACCATGCAACAAAGAGTCACTCCAAAGTAACTAATAGCGGAGAACAAACGAAGAGATTAAGGTAGGGTATGAAACCACCTCAAAGTTATTCTTTCTGATCGATCTATTCAAGAGTCCGTAGTAACGTTCAATCTATATAGAGTTTGTACTAGAATAATACCTTAAGACAAAAATCAACCAAAACCCTAATGTCACCTAGATACTCCATTGTCACTCAAGTATCCGTGGGCATGATTATACGATAGGCATCACACAATCTCAGAAACATCTATTCAACCAACACATAGAACTTCAAAGAGTGCCCCAAAGTTTCTACCGGAGAGTCAAGATCAAAACGTCTGCCATCGCCTATGCATAGATTCCCAAGGTCACGGAACCCGCAAGTTGATCACCAAAACATACATCAAGTAGATCACGTGATATCCCATTGTCACCACAGATAAGCACATGCAAAACATACATCAAGTGTTCTCAAATCCTTAAAGACTCAATACGATAAGATAACTTCAAAGGGAAAACTCAATCCATTACAAGAGAGTAGAGAGGGAGAAGCATTATAAGATCCAACTAGAATAGCAAAGCTCGCGATACATCAAGATCGTGCCATCTCAAGAACACGGGAGAGAGAGAGAGAGATCAAACACATAGCTACTAGTACATACCCGCAGCCCCGAGGGTGGACTACTCCCTCCTCGTCATGGAGAGCGCTGGGATGATGAAGATGGCCACCGGTGAGGGTTCCCTCCTCCGGCAGTGTGCCGGAACGGGGTCTAGATTGGTTTTTGGTGGCTACAAAGGCTTTCGGCGGCGGAACTCCCCATCTAGGTTAATTTCCGTATGTTTCAGTATTTATAGGATTTTTTTGGCCTAGGGCACAAGTCAGGGGGGCCTCCGGGCTGTCCACGAGACAGGGGCACACGCCCACGTGGAATGGGTGTGCCCCCCACCCTCGTGGGCAGCCCGTGGCTCTCCTAGCCCAACCCTTTTACTTCGTGGGCTTCTTTTGGTCCCGAAAAAATCACCAAAAATTGGCACGTCAATTGGACTCCGTTTGGTATTCCTTTTCTGTAAAACTCAAAAACAAGGAAAAAACATAAACTGGCACTGGGCTCTAGGTTAATAGGTTAGTCCCAAAAATAATATAAAAGCGTATGACAAAGCCCATTAAACATACAAAACATCATAAATAATAGCATGGAACAATAAAAAATTATAGATACATTGGAGACATATCAAGCATCCCCAAGCTTAATTCCTGCTCATCCTCGAGTAGGTAAATGATAAAAACAAAATTTTTGATGTGGAATGCTAACCAACATAATTTTCAATGTAATTCTCTTAATTGTGGCAGGAATGTTCAGATCTGAAAGATTCAAGACAAAAGTCTATATTGACACAAGATATAATAATACTTCAAGCATACTAACAAAGCAATCATGTCTTCTCAAAATACTATGGCTAAAGAAAGTTATACCTACAAAATCATATAGTCTCGCTATGCTCCCTCTTCATCACACACAAAATTCATATCACGCACAACCCCGGTTTCAGCCAAGCAATTGTTCTCATACTCTATTCTTTCAAACCTTTCAACTTTCACGCAATACATGAGCGTGAGCCATGGACATAGCACTATTTGGAATAGAGAGGTGGTTGTGGAGAAGACAAAAAGGAGGGAGATAGTCTCACATCGACTAGGCATATCAACGGGCTATGGAGATGCCCATCAGTAGATATCAATGTGAGTGAGTAGGGATTGCCATGCAACGGATGCACTAGAGGTCTAGAGCTAAAGATGTATGAAAGCTCAAGAAAAGAAACTAGTGGGTGTGCATCCAACTTGCTTACTCACGAAGACCTAGGGCATTTGAGGAAGCCCATCGTTCGAATATACAAGCCAAGTTCTATAATGAAAATCCCCACTGGTATATGAAAGTGACTAAACATGAGACTCTCTATCATGAAGAACATGGTGCTACATTGAAGCACAAGTGTGGAAAAAGATAGTAGCAATTGTCCCTTCTCTTTTTTTGGGCCTTTTTTTGGCCTTTCTCTTTTTTTGGAGGGGCTTTCTTTATTTAGCCTTTCCTCACATGGGACAATGCTCTAATAATGATGATCATCACACTTATATTGAATTACAACTCGATATTACAACTCGATACTAGAACAAAGTATGACTCTATATGAATGCCTCCGGCGGTGTACCGGGATGTGTAATGAATCAAGAGTGACATGTATGAAAAATTATGCATGGTGGCTTTGCCACAAATACGATGTCAACAACATGATCATGCATGGCAATATGACAATATGAAGCGTGTCATATGAACGGAACGGTGGAAAGTTGCATGGCAATATATCTCGGAATGGCTATGGAAATGCCATGATAGGTAGGTATGGTGGTTGTTTTGAGGAAGATATATGGTGGCTGTTTTGAGGAAGGATATATAGTGGGTGTATGTTACCGGCAAAAGTTGCGCGGTACAAGAAAGGCTAGCAATGGTGGAAGGGTGAGAGTGCGTAATATCCATGGACTCAACATTAGTCATAAGAAGTCATATACATTTTGCAAAAATTTACGAGTCATCAAAACAAAGCAATCAACGCATGCTCCTAGGGGGGAGGTTGGTAGGAGTTAACCATCGCGCGCCCCCGACCTCCACACAAAGGATGACACTCTACAAATACCTCATGCTCTAACTTCGTCACATAGCGGTTCACCATACGTGCATGCTATGGGAATCACTAACTTTAACACAAGTTTTTCTCAATTTCATAATAACTCCACTAGCATGACTCTAATATCATTATCCTCATATCTCAAAACAATTATCAAGCATCCAACTTCTCATCTTATTCAATGCACTTAGTGTGAAAGTTTTTACTACATTGATCTTGGATGCCTATCATGTGAAGGCTAGTTTCATAGCCAAAGCACATTACCATGCTGTTCTAATAGACTCTCAAAAGGATATAAGTGAAGCATGAGAGTTCATCTATTTCTTAAAAATAAAACCACCATCGTGTTCCAAAAGATAAAAGTGAAGCACTAGAGCAATAACAAACTACTCCGAAAGATATAAGTGAAGATCAATGAGTAGTTGAATAATTATGTAACAATGTGAAGACTCCCTAACATTTAACAACTTCAGATCTTGGGATATTATTCAAACAACAAGCACAACAATATAAACTAAATTGGCACTCCAAGCAAAACACATATAATGTGGTGAATAAAAATATAGATCCGAGTATAGTTACCGATAGATGAAGACGAAAGAGGGGATGCCTTCCCGAGGCATCCCCAAGCTTAGGCTTTTGGTTGTCCTTGAATTTTACCTTGGGGTGCCTTGGGCATCCCCAAGCTTAGGCTCTTGCCACTCTTTGTTCCATAGTCCATCAAAGCAATACTCGAAACTTGAAAACTTCACAACACAAAATATAGATATAAATCTCGTGAGCTCCGTTAGTATAAGAAAACAAACCACTACTCAAAGGTACTATAATGAATTCATTCTTTGTTTATATTGGTGTTAAACCTACTGTATTCCAACTTCTCTATGACTCATACATCCCAATACTACTCATAGATGCATTGAAATAAGCAAACAACACACAAAAAACAGAATCTGTCAAAAACAGAACAGCTGTAGTAATCTGTAACTTTCGCATACTTCTGTAACTCCAAAAAAATTGAAATAATTTGGTAAACTTGAGGAATTTGTCTATTAATCATCTGCAAAAAGAATCAACTAAATAGCACATTCCAGTAAAATCTGGTGACCATTCTATCGAGCGCTAACGATTCTGTTTTTCACAGCAAGATCATATAAACTTCACACAAGTCTTCCCAAAGGTTCTACTTGGCACAAACACTAATTAAAACACAAAACCACATCTAAACAGAAGCTAGATGCAATATTTATTCCTAAACATAAGAAAGCAACTAAAATAAAATAATGTTGGGTTGTCTCCCAACAAGCACTATCGTTTAACGCCCCTAGCTAGGCATGATGATTTCAATGATGCTCGCATAAAAGATATGAATTGAAACATAACGGGAGCATCATGAAGAATATGACTAGCACATTTAAGCCTTACCCACTTCCTATGCATATGGATTTTGTGAACAAACAACTTATCGGAACGATAATCAACTAGCATAGGAAGGGAAAACAAGCACCACTTCAAGATTTTAAGCACGTAGAGAGGAAACTTGATATTATTGCAATTCCTACAAGCATATGATCCTCTCTCATAATAATTTTCAGTAGCATCATGTATGAATTAAACAATATAACTATCACATAAAGCATTCTTTTCATGATCCCCTTGCATAGAAATTTTACTACTCTCCACATAAGCAAAATTCTTCTCATTCATAGTAGTGGGAGCAAACTCAACAAAGTAACTATCATGTGAAGCATAATCCAATTGAAAACTAAAATCATGATGACAAGTTTCATGGTTATCGTTATTATTAATAGCATACAAGTCATCACAATAATAATCATAGATAGCAACTTTGTTCTCATAATCAATTGGAACCTCTTCCAAAATAGTGGATTCATCACTAAATAAAGTCATGACCTCTCCAAATCCACTTTCATCAATATAATCATCATAAATAGGAGGCATGCTTTCATCATAATAAATTTGCTCATCAAAGCTTGGGGGACTAAAAATATCATGTTCATGAAACATAGCAGCCCCAAGCTTGTGGCTTTTCATATCATTAGCATCATGGGTGTTCAAAGAATTTATACTAACAACATTGCAATCGTGCTCATCGTGCACATATTTTATGCCAAGCATTCTATATAATTCTTCTTCTAGTACTTGAGCACAATTTTCCTTCCCATCATTTTCACGAAAGATATTAAAAAGATGAAGCACATGAGGTAACCTTAATTCCATTTTTTGGTAGTTTTCTTTTACAAAATGAACTAGCGATAAAACAAGAAACTAAAAGATTCGATTGCAAGATCTAAAGATATACCTTCAAGCACTAACCTCCCCAGCAACGGCGCCAGAAAAGAGCTTGATGTCTACTACACAACCTTCTTCTTGTAGACGTTGTTGGGCCTCCAAGTGCGGAGGTTTGTAGGACAGTAGCAAATTTCCCTCAAGTGGATGACCTAAGGTTTATCAATCCGTGGGAGGCGTAGGATGAAGATTGTCTCTCTCAAACAACCATGCAACCAAATAACAAAGAGTCTCTTGTGTCCCCAACACACCCAATACAATGGTAAATTGTATAGGTGCACTAGTTCAGCGAAGAGATGGTGATACAATTGCAATATGGATGGTAGATATAGGTTTTTGTAATCTGAATATATAAAAACAGCAAGGTACCAAGTGGTAAAAGTGAGCATAAACGGTGTTGCAATGATAGGAGACAAGGCCTAGGGTTCATACTTTCACTAGTGCAAGTTCTCTCAACAAGGATAACATAATTGGATCATATTACTAGCCCTCAACATGCAACAAAGAGTAACTCCAAAGTAACTAATAGGGGAGAACAAACGAAGAGATTATGGTAGGGTACGAAACCACCTCAAAGTTATTCTTTCTGATCGATATATTCAAGAGTCCATAGTAACGTTCAATCTATCATAGAGTTCGTACTAGAATAATACCTTAAGACACAAATCAACCAAAACCCTAATGTCACCTAGATACTCCATTGCCACCTCAAGTATCCGTGGGCATGATTATACGATATGCATCACACAATCTCAAAAACATCTATTCAACCAACACATAGAACTTCAAAGAGTGCCCCAAAGTTTCTACCGCAGAGTCAAGAGGAAAACGTGTGCCAACCCCTATGCATAGATTCCCAAGGTCACGGAACCCGCAAGTTGATCACCAAAACATACATCAAGTAGATCACGTGATATCCCATTGTCACCACAAATAAGCACATGCAAGACATACATCAAGTGTTCTCAAATCCTTAAAGACTCAATCCGATAAGATAACTTCAAAGGGAAAACTCAATCCATTACAAGAGAGTAGAGGGGGAGAAGCATTATAAGATCCAACTAGAATAGCAAAGCTTGCGATACATCAAGATCGTGCCATCTCAAGAAAACGAAAGAGAGAGATCAAACACATAGCTACTGGTACATACCCTTAGCCCCGAGGGTGGACTACTCCCTCCTCGTCATGGAGAGCGCCGGGATGATGAAGATGGCCACTGGTGAGGGTTCCCCCCTCCGGCAGGGTGCCGGAACGGGGTCTAGATTGGTTTTTGGTGGCTACAGAGTCTTTCGGCGGCGGAACTCCCGATCTAGGTTAATTTCCAGAGGTTTCAGTATTTATAGGATTTTTTGGCGTAGGGCACGAGTTAGGGGGGCCTCCGGGCTGTCCACGAGACAGGAGCACACGCCCACCTGGAGTGGGCGCGCCCCCCACCCTCGTGGGCAGCCCGTAGCTCTCGTGGCCCAACTCTTTTACTTCGGGGGCGTCTTTTGGTCCAGAAAAAATCACCAAAAATTGGCACGTCAATTGGACTCCGTTTGATATTCCTTTTCTGTAAAACTAAAAAACAAGGAAAAAACAGAAACTGGCACTGGGCTCTAGATTAATAGGTTAGTCCCAAAAATAATATAAAAGTGCATGACAAAGCCCATTAAACATCCAAAACATCATAAATAATAGCATGGAACAATCAAAAAATATAGATACGTTGGAGACGTATCATTGCTTGCTGGAGACAAGTACAAGGTGGTCGGCATCGACCTCCAGTACACCGCCGGTCTTCCCGGCAAAGATCAGAAGGTTGCCGTCGCCCAGTTGTGCATCGCCATCATGTCCTCATCTACCACTACTGCATGGCCACAGAGCTTTGCGTCCATTTCGCCAGGTTTGTCAACAACACCGACTACAAGTTCGCTACGGTGGAAACCACCGACGATGTAAAGGCGCTCAGGGTTACGGAATTGGCCTGCAAGAACCTTGTCAAAATCCATGAGCACTACAGGGTCTGGGGCAGCATGAAGAAGGACTCCCTGGTTGAACTCACCTCGGCCATCACTGACCCCTACTATGAAAAGATGAAGTAGGATGCCTAGAGAACAAGTCCTGTATCCTGGCACAGGGCCTGGATGCGGCAACTGGACGAACCTCACCTCATGTTCGCGGCCAAGAGCGTGTACACATGCTACGAGATGCACATGCGTATCGTTGACATGAGGAAGTGCCTCATTACCCAAATCGACGAGGCCGGATCGAGCCACGAGAAGTAGATGATGATCTGATGATCGTTTATCCTAGTTAATCATGCATGTAATTAATATATAGTTTACTTTGGTGTGTGGAAATGTCATGTGTGTAGTAGCCACCTATGTAATTATGCATGTAATGGTTTACTTTGGTGTGTGCAAATGCCATGGTTGTAGTAGCCTTATTAGCAACAATCGTCTCTATTATTATCAGTCTTCACACACATTTCTGATTACAGACCTATTTGTCGCGTATCACACACATCTTGTTATATTGAACCATTTATGTTCTCTTGTCTCAACGCAAACAGTTCATCCGAGTGAACCGCATGCCGTATATCACACACACCTTGATCTGGTTGACCGTTTCTTTTGTGTTACCTAATCACAAACAGTTCATCTGAGTCAACCGTATGATGTATATCACACACACCTTCATCTATCTGCCCGTTTCTTTTGTTCCTCCTCATCGCACACAGTTAATTGAACTGAAGCGTATGCCCTGCATCGCACATGCAACTAAAATATGAATCGTGTTTGATGCATCTATCATCGCAAACATTTTGCACCTTTTTTGACGGGTTTTTACACCATCGTTTGCGATTATTGCATCACACACAGTTTCGTCGAAGGGTCTCTGATCGTAGTGTCGCGTTAGTAGCATCCTGAAGTAGTGATAAGACATGATCCTTCCTCAATACAGTCCATGTCACGCGGAAAATGTAAAAAGGTATGTGTGTCGCAACACTCTCCCATTGAATCATGAAATGGGAAGAAAACTCGAAAGGTGACCAAATATAAAAATTAATTATGATACGTGACTGTGTGCACAAGACATGTACAATGTGGTTCCTCCATTATGGAAAACTTGTGAGGACGACTTTAAAGTGCCATCCACTAGGTATTTCAAATTGATCATGCATTGGTAAACCCGAGTCGACATCGTTAGGTGGCAAGTTCGAATGTGATGTCGAACTTGTGATCATGAATGGAATAAGACATGATCCATGCTCAATATTTTCCATGCCACATGAAAATTGTAAAAAAGGTTCGTTCATCGAAAATCTCTCATCTTGAATTGTGTGTCACATCACTATTCAGAAGCAGACATAAACCAAACAGTTTCAATTCATTCAGAGACTATTTGACCTCACTAGTATGGCCATAGTTGAACCACTTAAAAAATTCTACAATCTTTTGACCAAAATTTATGCTGGGTACTTTTTTCAATGACAATGGAAACAAAATCTCAATGGTTGTCATGTCAACTTTCTCTACGGGGCTCAAAATAAAAAAATGACTTTCCATCCTAATTTTCGCTCCCACAAGTGTTTACGTTCCTTCCACCAAATTTGAATGACACTGCTACTTTTCAGCACCTCCTCCTAAATACCCCTGACTTGGCTCTCACCGCTCTCTCGTCCCTCTCCCTCCCTCAGATCCACCACCCTCCTGGAGATCTATGGCTCGATCTCTGGCGAACATGATAGCCAGGACGATCCATTACGGGAAAGTCCGCAAATCTCCGTCGTCTACCCCAAAAACTTATCATATGCGATCATGTCAGAAGTTCCTCTCCCTACATCCCTGAGGGAGTCCTGGATTATGGGGTCCTCGGGCCTCCGGGCTATGTGACGTGGGCTGAATTAATGGGTCGTGAAGATACAAGACGGAAGGCTTTCCCCCGTGTCCGGATGGGACTCTCCTTGGCGTGGAAGGCAAGCTTGGCGTGCGGATATGAAGATTCCTTCCTCTGTAAACCGACTCTGTACAACCCTAGCCCCCTCCGGTGTCTATATAAGCCGGAGGGTTTAGTCCGTAGGGCAATCATAATCATACAGGCTAGACATCTAGGGTTTAGCCATTACAATCTCGAGGTAGATCAAATCTTGTAACCCCTATACATCAATCAAGCAGGAAGTAGGGTATTACCTCCATTGAGAGGGCCCGAACCTGGGTAAACATCGTGTCCCCTGCCTCCAGTTACCTTCGATCCTTAGATGCATAGTATGGGACCCCTACCGAGATCTGCCGGTTTTGGCACCGGCATTGGTACTTTCATTGAGAGTTCCACCATGTTGTCGTCGAAGGGCTCGATGGCTTCATCGATCATCTACAACAACGCTGTCGGGAAAGAGATCTTCCTCCCCGGCCAGATCGTCATATTCGGCGGCTTCGCACTGCATGCTAACTTGCTTGGCCACCTGGAGCAGATCGAAAGCTACGCCCCTGGTCACCAGATCAGTTTGGGGAATCTGAACTATGTCGATGATGTCCGAGGATACTTGATCTTCCAAGGGTTCATGGCTCCAACCACTACTCCGGCCTCATATCCGGAGCGCGTCATCAGGTCCGAAGACGGGAGTCTAGATCCCGCCGGACTATTTGCGGCCATGAAGCTCAACACGGGAGAACCGGAGAGGATAGCACCACCGGCAGTTTCCACAAAGCCGGACTCTTCTCCGGACACTAGCTCTGAACCCTCGTAGTCCGTATCTTGCGAGCTCGGCTGAGGAAGTTCGGTCCCCATCCAAACCTCGCTCTTAAACAGGACTCTGGACCTAATGTGACCCCTCTCCATCATAGAGGAATCGCTTCTGAATTGCGCCCAGCCTGGACTAAGGGCTGAAAATACGTAATTTTACCCCCCACCCACCACCCACTTAATATCCACTATTGAGGATCTAACTTACATGCTCGACTATGCCTCCGAAGACATCGACGGTATGGATGACAATGCCGAAGAGGACCAGGCCCAAAACCCGCCATTCACCGGACGCTAGACGGCCACTTCCTCGTATGACGTGTACATGGTGGACACACCTAAAGAAGGCGACGCTATAATGAGAAGGACCTGGTCGAGGACGAACCTCCTGAGATACCACTGAAGCATCAGCGTCAGCGTCGCCGCTCTAAATCGCATCGCGGAAAAGACAGCAATACCGGCACCAGAGAAAATGATACTCCGGAGAACACCGAAGACAAAGAAGACCCCATCGAACCAACATCCGAATAGGATGATCGGGAGGATGGGCAAGTTGACCCTGACGAGCAAGCAGGTAATGAAGACTCGGAGGATAGCAGCTATCTACCACTCTCCGAGGACGACGTGAGCCTCGGCGATGAAGATTTTATCATGCCAGAGGAACCCCTTGAACAAGAGCGCTTTAAGCGTCGGCTAATAGCCATGACAAGGAGCCTAAAAAAGAAGCAGCAGCAGCTTCAAGCTGACCAAGAGCTGCTCAACGACAGATGGACTAATGTCCTGGCAGCCGAAGAATACGGCCTTGAACGCCCAACAACGAGTTACCTGGAGCGTAAAATACTACCCCAATTCAACGATGAAGCGCTGGAGTCCATACCACACGCGCGTAACGCGGCTGACAGACCTGACCGACCGCCATGTGGCCGGGACAGAACGGCAACTTAGGCCGAACACCAGCCCGCACCACATCGCCCTAAAAGCACAGAAACAACAGCTCGGGGATGCACATATGACCTACGGCGGGACCTGGAAAATTGAGCAGGTCAGACCAGATCAATCTATGGATTGCGGGGGCATGCCCCGACGCGAGAGGATGGTTACCAATCGTGGCGTGACAACAACCACGCCCCGGCCAAAAACCGCATACAGACTTCATCCGGACTGCATCGTGACGTGGCCCGATATAGTGGCGCCGCACACCCCCTATGCTTCACCGATGAGGTAATGGAACACCAGTTCCCAGAAGGGTTTAAACCCGTGAACAGTGAATCATACAACGACACAACATATCCCGCAGTATGGATTGAAGATTTTCTTCTCCACATTCACATGGCTCGCGGTGACGATCTACACGCCATCAAATACCTTCCCCTTAAACTTAAGGGACCAGCACGGTGAATAGCCTACCAGAAAACTCTATTGGTAGCTGGGAAGACTTGGAGGACGAATTCAGAGACAACTTCCAAGGTACCTATGTTTGGCCCCCAGATGCCGATGACCTTAGTCATATAATCCAGCAACCCGGGGAATCGGCCCGGTAGCTTTGGACCAGGTTCCTAATAAAAAAGAACCAGATTGTGGATTGTCCGGACGCCAAAGCCCTCGCGGCCTTCAAACATAGCGTCCGAGACGAGTGGCTCGCCCGACACCTCGGCCAAGAAAAGCCGAAGTCCATGGCAGCCCTCATCGCACTTATGACCCGTTGCGCAGGAGAGGATAGCTGGCTTGCTCGTAGAAGCAATAGCACCAGCGACCCTGGCACCTTCGAAACCAGGGACGACAATGGCAAGCTACGACGCGACAAGCACAAGCGTCGAAACAATAATGATGCAACCTAAGACAAAGCGGTCAACGCCGGATTCAGCGGCTCCAAACCCGGTCAACGGAAGATGCCATTCAAGGCAAATAGAGATGGCACATCCAGCTTAGACAGAATCCTTGATCGGCCTTGCCAGATTCATGGCACCCCCGATAAACCCGCCAATCATACCAACAGAAATTGTTGGGTCTTTAAACAGGCCGGCAAACTCAACGCCGAACGCAAGGGGAAAGGACCGCCCAGCGACGACGATGACCAAGAGCCTCGTCAACCAAACACAGGGGGGCAGAAGAAATTTATCCCTGAGGTAAAAACAGTGAATATGATATACGTCACACATATCCCTAAGAGGGGACACAAGCGCGCACTATGGGACGTCTACGCCATAGAGCCGTTCGCCCCAAAATTCAACCCATGTCCGGCTTGTCCGATCACCTTTGATCGAAAGGACCACCCAACCAGTATTTGTAATGGAGGTTCAGCATCTCTGGTCCTCGATCCAATCATCGATGGATTACACCTCACACGAGTCCTCATGGACGGCGGCGGCAGTCTCAATCTACTTTGTCAGGACACTGCCCGCAAAATGGGCATCAATCCATCAAGAGTCAAGCCCACCAATACTACCTTAGTAATACCTGGTGTAGAGGCCCGCTGTACGGGCTCAATCACACTGGAAGTCATCTTCGGTTCGCCAGACAACTTCCGAAGTGAAGGCTTGACCTTCGATATCGTCCCCTTCCGCAGCAGCTATCATGCACTGCTCGGACAAACCGATTTCGCCCGATTTAATGCAGTTCTACACTATGCCTACCTAAACCTCAAGATGTCCGGTCCACGTGGCGTCATTACAAATTTAGAATTAACGGAAACATGGAGCGCTCCCTCCGTACTGAGGAGCATACCGCGGCGATCGCGGCCGAAGTACAAAGCGGCCCTATCAAGCCGCACACCTCATCGGCTACTAAGCCGCCAGATTATATTGCGCAAGGCCGGTTAGTTCTGCATGTCGGCAGCCCAACAATCCCAGGGCTGGATTAGCAGTTTCGCCTCCGTCGATCGCCACATACATCAGCGAAATTTATACCCGCATACACAACTATGCACTCAAAATAGCTTGGGCATAAGCGGAGGCAATAAACGGACAGGCCTATAGCATGGTTCGACCTTATACGGCCCTCCCCTTTGTTTAACCATCTTTTGTTTTTACCACAGGCGAAATCAAAACCTACTACCCTACGGACTCATAAAAGACTCTCTCCGAGACCGGTTCCGTATAAATAGTTGAAGACCATTCCCCTCAAGGCATCTTTATTACATAGGCGAAAGCGGCGAAGACGTGCGGCAGGAAGGTGCGAGGGATTTTGTAGACCACAACTTCCCTCAAGAACATGTATAGAGCTTTTCCCTTAGCCCTAGACCCCCGGCATGTAAAATGACCTTGGTTATTATGGTACCCTCTGTAAGACTACGCTTTGACATATCAGTCAGATTCCATCGAACAAAATTCTTATTCGGCATCGTCTTTACTTATAGACTTTATGTCGTCTCTTCGGCTGTCTCACGAACACACCTCAGCACAAATTGCGAGGGGCTCTACAAGGCAACAAATGTGTTGCGAAACAGAAAGTCCGAACAGCTTCATAGCACAATTAGGCGTCCCGAGCTCGACACTATATGCATCAGCTCCGAATCATGTCTTTGGTCAATAGTTGGGTTGCCCGGCTCCTGTGTTTGCTACCTTACGTTCCGTCTGATCGGCTAGGATAGTAAAGGGAGAACTGATGCGGTTGCGTTTCTGGTTCTCCCGGTTAAGCACCTTAGTAGAGAAAGTCGAAAACTTACTGTCATGATGTGGCGAGAGCTGGTCAGCCACTCGGTGACTTATTACAATCTTTAGCGATTTTTTTTGTATTACACGAATGACTGTTTCCTGGTCACATATGTAATGCATCCACATTGGGGGCAACCGCGTACATACTAGGGGCTACTTTGTAGACCCATCGTTAAACTCCTATGGCTAAGTGAGAGCAATAAAACTGAATAGTCTGATTGCCTGGTTCGCCACACTGATACCTCCTGCATGGACCAAGACGTTGGGTTAAGTGTATTCATGTGCAATTTGAAAACCCTGGTAGTATTTACATGGGGGTTGAAGCCGACAACTGGGAACTCTCAGATATAAAAACGGCCACATAGGAGGATAAAACTCTTCATAAAGTAAGGAATACATTACAAAGGACTTAGTTCATCATACAAACTCCCGAGCAGTTCGGGCTCGTTCATTCAAACACTACATCGTTAGGGCATTGGCCTTCTACAAGGCAGGCACCTTTTAGTACGTCCTCAAAATAGCGCTCTGGTGTGCGGTGGTCCTTGCTTTCGAGCGGACCCTCAACCGCCACCTTTTCGGCCTTCATCTTCGCCCAGTGCATCTTGACACAGGCGAAGGCCATTCGCACCCCTTCTATAAAAGACCACCTCTTGACATTGTCAATTCGGGCCAGCGCATCGACGAGATGTCGCATGAGGCCAAAGTAGTTGTACGGAATATCTTCGGTCGGCCACAACCAGACTATGACGTCCTTCATGGCCGCGCTGGACATCTTATGCAGCTCTGCCCATTGTGCCATCTGGTCATTCAGCAGTCCCGGATGCCTCTGCTCGGCAAACTGCGACCAGAACAGCTTCTCCGTCGCGTACCCCTCCTAGCCCTGGAAGAATTGGGTGGCGTCCGCATCACTCTTCGGCAGATCCGCATATGCATCCAGAGAACTCCACAGTCGGTTAAGTAAGGCATACTTCCGGTCCCCAAATTTAGCCTGTAAAATAAAGGGCTTGCCAGCCGTTATTTGTCCGGCTTGACGGATTTCTTCGCGCGCTACGCGCGATTCGGATCGCGCCTCTGAAGCGTATTGAAGGGCCTTGGCGAGTTCGGTCCCCTTCACCTTATTTTCTTTTTCTAAGGACTCGCAATTGGCGGCGGTGTCCTTGATCATTTGCTCCATCTCGGTCACCGTTCCTCAAAACGGCACCGATCGTCATGTTCGGCCGTTAAGTACGCATCCACTTTATCAGCATCCGCCTTGCTTACCCTTGCTCTCTCCTTGGTTTGGGAAAGCTCACCACTGAGGGTCTCCACTGTGGCGGCACCATCTGTACAAACACGCAAGTTGTAGCTCTTGAAATTCCACAAAACATGGACATAGACAGGCACACAATAAGATGTATCTTATACCTTGCGCCTGGTCGAGCCGCGTGTTAACAAGGAATAGGTCCTCATCGGCTCGCTCCAATTTCCGTTTGAGTTCGGAAACTTCCACTGACTAGGCAGTCGCCGCTAATAGCGAAGCCTGTTTTAATCCAGATAAAAAATATGTTACCACCTGACAATTGATTATTGATCCACTGCTCGCTTTTCTTTCAAAGAACCGAACAAAGTCTCAGGGGCTACTATCTATATATAGGCATATTTCTCATAAAAATGATCAAAAACATTACATTGCGTACCTCGAGGCCTGCTAGCAGGCTGGAGAAGGCTTCGTTCAGCCCGCTCTGGGCGGACTGAATCGTCTCAGACACCGCACCCATCAAGATGTGGTGCTCGTCTAGGATGGGTGCACTTTGGAGTACGTCCGCCGTGGTATTTAGCGCCTCCGGATTAGCAGAGGTCGCTGCTCCTTCTTCTCCTGCAGAGTGTCGCTCATTAGACTCCGGAGCCTTGTGGGTCTTCGGAGTAGTATGCGGCTGGGGGTCGGATTGACCGGGGCCCCCGTCGCCTGTCATCATGGGGGTTGTAACCCCAGTCCTCTGGCCGCCGAGGCATTACCCTCTGGCGCCATTAAATCCCCCATCCTGCCCGCGCGTCTCTTCAAGGCTTGGGGAGGGCCTATGAGATGACACCTCGGCGTCATCCGCCCTAGGCGGCGGAGAAGCTAATGGAGGCGACTCACTCTCCATCATCTCCAGCGGCAGATCCCCCAAGGATGAGGATAGCCGGGGAAGATCGCGGGCCGGACTAAAAGATAGAACTTAAAGTTATTACCACAGTTCACAGAGATTGGATAAGTGTGAACAATCCCGGGCTACTTGCGAGTCCGCTTGAGGCTTGCTCCGGCGATGATGCTTCGGGGTGGCCTCGGCGTCTGACTCCGAGTCATCCGGGAGGGTAATTTTGTCCCTCTTGGAGGCCTCGCCTCCGGGTCTTCGGAGGCCGCCCTCTTCTTGCCCTTGAGGGGAGGATCTTCCCCTTCCTCCTCCTCCTCCTCCTCGTCACCCTCGTGAGAGGACTGGGCATCAGCTTCTCCGGACATTGCGTCCAGAGTGCCCTCCTCTTTCTTATTCTTCTTCTTAACCGGCGCCTGGTATGGCACCGGGACCATCATCCTCATTAATAGAGGATTGGTTGGGTCTTCGGGGAGTGGAGTCGTACACCGGATCTGCTCCGCTTTCTTGATCCAAACATGTTTGGAGATGGGCTACTCAATACTTCTCCTTCAGAGCGACGAACCTATTGGCGTTCGGAGGTTTGAGAATTTACCTCAATGGCTGGATGGTTGCAGTCGAGGCCGATGTCGTCTAAGGACTTCGGCCATGTTTTCTGCTTCTTAAAAAGCAGCTTCCATATCCCCTTATGTGTCATGCTGTAGAACTGTTGTAGGGTTCGCGAACCTTCTGGATTGAACTCCCACATCTTGAGGGGCCGCCGCTAGCAGGGAAGTGCGCGGCGGATCAGCATCACTTGGATTATATCAGCGAGGGTAGTATCCTCCGCTATCATGCTCTTGACATGTTTCTATAGCAGCAGCACCTCAGGGACCGGCCCCCAGTCCGGACCCTTGTCGGCCCAGGATGTGAGCCTCAGCGGGGGTCCGGATCTAAAGGCTGGAGCGGCTACCCACTTGGAGCCGCGGGGTTTTGTGATATAGAACCATTCATGTTGCCATATTTTGATGGTGTCCACAAAGACCCCCTTTGGCCAATTGACTTTGGGGAGCTTGCTCACCATGGCGCCACCACAGTCTGCGTGTTGTCCGTCAACCACCTTCGGCTTCACATTAAAAATCTTGAGCCATAAGCCGAAGTGAGGAGGGACGCGGACGAAGGCCTCTTACACGACGATGAACGTAGAGATGTGAAGGAAAGAATTTGGGGCCAGATCATGAAAATCCAGCCCATAGTAGAACATGAGACCACTTACAAAGGGGTGAAGGGCGAACCCGAGTCCATGGAGGAAGTGGGGGATGAGCACCACCCTCTCGACGGGCTCCCGAGTGGGATGACCTGCGCTGGATCAGGAAGTCTGTGCTTGATTTCCGCGGTTAGATACCGCGCTTCCCGCAGCTCCTTGATGTTCTCCTCCGTGATGGAGGAGGCCATCCACTTGCCTTGAGAGCCGGCCATAGTCGAAGGAGTTGCAGAGGGGAGAAAATCTTGGAACTTGGGCGCTAGAGCCCGAGGATGGAGAGGCAGAGAGATAATGAGGGGTGAGGCGCCAGAGTTGGATTATATCCACTTATATGGACTGCGATTATCAAGCATCCCCCTCCCTCGAGCCTTAAAACTCACCTGTTCCCAAGGGGTCGTGTGAATGGCACAGTTAGATTACCAAACTCGTATTGATGAGAATCCCGCAATAAGGAGACACGATCTCTGCTTCGACAAGACGTGTCACTGGGAGTTGCGTATTGAAACGCAAGGTGGGAGGCCCAAAAATGGTTCGAAATGATAGCAGAGCCAAACGTGACGTTTCGCCGGAAAAAGTTGTTGATGGATATATTTTAAGTGTTGTGCTTTTTTGATTGTAAGATTAACCTATTGTACAGATCAGATATACATCTCTTGTTCAGAGAACTACTTTGGAGTATTCGGAGGAGGAACCTGCCTTGTGATGCCTAAAATAACTTGCGGGTCGAACTCATCATCATCGGAAGACTGGTTCAGGGGCTACTGAGGGAGTCCTGGATTATGGGGTCCTCGGGCCTCTGGGCTATGTGATGTGGGCCGAACTAATGGGCCGTGAAGATACAAGACGGAAGGCTTTCCCCCGTGTCCGGATGGGACTCTCCTTGGCATGGAAGGCAAGCTTGGTGTGCGGATATGAAGATTCCTTTCTCTGTAAACCGAATCTGTACAACCCTAGCCCCCTCTGGTGTCTATATAAGCCGGAGGGATTAGTCCGTAGGCAATCATAAGCATACATGCTAGACATCTAGGGTTTAGCCATTACGATCTCGAGGTAGATCAACTCTTGTAACCCCTTACTCATCAAAGTCAATCAAGCAGGAAGTAGGGTATTACCTCCATCGAGAGGGCCCGAACCTGGGTAAACATTGGGTCCCTGCCTCCTGTTACCTTTGATCCTTAGACGCATAGTTCGGGACCCCCTACCCGAGGTTTGCCGGTTTTGACACCGACAATCCCCACCCACACCCCTTTCTATGTTAGCGATGCCCATCTAGATATATAGTTGTGCTTCATTTTGGCCTTTTTATGTACTTGCACCTTTCAATTCTTGTGGACCAACTCATTTTTGTTGTATGTATTATAGTCCGTACTGTAGTTCATTCAATCTAGGGGTCTAGTTCACTTCACATGTTCTTATTAGGCAGATCTTGAGTATTTGATGATACTTGTGTATTTTAGGATTATTTGATAACTTAAACATAATTATTTGCATCAATAATGAACATGGACGTGAATATTTGGTCTTCGATTCTGATATGTTACCAGCAAATCAGCAAAAGCATACGAGGAGGTACTGGCAGAAACAATTAAGGACAATGCTGCTCCAATATCTGCACGCATGAAGAAACACTATGCTGGTACCATTGGACCACCAGATTTCGCTTGTATAGCACATTCTTTTCTGCATGCTAGTTTGCAGAGAGATGAAGATTCAGAAAACAATTCTGAGGAGGAATTTGATGTCTACGATGTTGACATGGATGAATATGTACCTTCATCTTTAGTTACAATAAAGAATAAATGGACCCCAGCTATTTACAAGGTAAACCTTCTTTGCTGATTTAACATGAATCTGTATTAAGCAATTCTGCTATAACACATATATTAAACCGCGCACTACATACATTCTAACTTTCATGGGTGCATGGTTTCTTCAGGAACAACTGATAATTGACTTGAGGGGTGAATTTGTGGAAGAATTTTGCACTGGTATTTTGAAAAAAAGTGCTCACCACCTTAAATACAACTTTATAACCAAATGTTCAAACAAGGTCAGAAACCATACATAATACTTCAGCTTCCTCTTGACATTTCAGACTTACGCACTCCCAATCATACTAAATTATTGCTTCATGTCGTAGGAACTTTCTGACAAGGGAAAACCAAACATACATGTTCTCGTGTCAAACGGTATGGCTGGCTATTCAAAATGTGATACCCCTAACAGCTCTATGGTAAGAATTTAAATAATTTATTGAAATCATGTATATTGTTGGTTATTAGATGATATATAGTACTGTTGCGAGTGTTAAGGACAAAAACGGCAAGAATAGATCATCCATTTTGGAGTTTTGTGGAAACCCCCACACCATCGAGAAGGATTCTATTATGAGATAGATTGCAGAACAATCACTCGTAAGTAATTTATAATTAATGTTTTGGCTTCAAAAGTATTATGCGAGCCATCATACTGTAATTTACTAATAGTACACGAACAATTCTTTCAAACAGGATGCAAACCACAAAGAGGGCACGTTTACCAGAATTTCTGCCGCAAGTACCTGACATGCATATTATTGAGGAAAAGAGCCCCTCCGCGACGATACTTTCAAGCTTTGGCGTCTCATCACATAATTTATCCTCTGAACAATGCATCTGTGAGCGAGAAGCGAAGATTACAACACAAGCGACAGACACAAAACTGGCAAATGCCACATTTGCAGAAGATCTGGATGCATTACTTAGTGTATAGATGCAGGAAATCGAAGAGCTCAAAAGGAAATAGCTACTAGGAATAGAAGTTATCAAGATGGGTCGGGACAGAAAAATCAGAACCTTTGAATATAAAGCAACAATAAATGGAGGGAATTCTTAGTCATCTCTTAAGGAAGTCATCTCAATCTTCACAAGAGAATGTGTCACAAGCCATTAATCACTGATGGTGCACTACTGTTTGTCATGATGCCTTCTCCCGTGTCTTATTTCGCATGCTTGATAATAGGTCATTTGGATGCTCATTTTAATATGTGCACCAGTGTTGTGACAAATGTCAAGTCCCATTGTTATTATAATAAAAAATTATGGTGGCAACGCTAAATTTCATTTTTTTCTCCAATTCAAATTCAAATTGGCATACAAATCAAACCATGCACACTTTGACGTTATCTACAACCTATGATGCTACTGGTGACGGAAACTGAAGCCATCACTACAGCCGTGTCCCCACTTGTAAGTAGCCAAGCCAACACCATCCGGACCTGCATCTAAGCAGCCACGTGATACGTCTCTAATGTATCTATAATTTTTTATTGTTCCATGCTATTATATTATCAACTTTGGATGTTTTATATGCATTAATATGATATTTTATGTTATTTTGGGAATAACTTATTAACGAGAATCAAGTGCCAGTTTCTGTTTTTCCTTGTTTTTGACTTTGCAGAAAAGGAATATAAAATGAGTCCAAATGGAATAAAACTTTCACGATGAATTTTTCTGGGCAGAAACGCACCTACGTGACTTGGACTGGGGGTCAGGGAAGCCACGGGGTGGCCACAAGCCGTAGGGGCGCGTCCTAGGGGGCGTCCCTCGGCTTGTGGGGCCCCCGTGTCTCTCCCGCACCACCACTTTGTCCTATGTATTCTCTAATATTCCAGAAACCCTAGATGGAGCAATGTAAACACTTTTCCACTGCGGCAGGTCTCTGACCTCGTGAGATCCCATCTGGAGGCCTTTTCCGGTACTCTGCCGGAGGGGGATTCAATCACGGAGGGCTTCTAGATCAACCTTACTGCCCCTCCGATGATGCGTGAATAGTTCACCACAGACCTACGGGTCCATAGCTAGTAGCTAGATGGTTTTTTCTCTATCTTTGATCTTCAATACAATGTTCTCCTTGATGTTCTTGGAAATCTATTCGATATAATCTTCTTTTGTCATGTGTTTATCGAGATCCGATGAATTGTGGATTTATGATCAGATTATCTAAATCTTCTCTGAATTCTTATATGCATGATTCGATATCTTTGTATTTCTCTTCGAATTATTGGTTTCGTTTATCCAACTAGATTGGTAGTTCTTGAAATGGGAAAGGTGCTTGGTTTTGGGTTCAATCTTGCAGTGTCCTCACCCAGTGACAGAAGGAGTAGCGAGGCATGTATTGCATTGTTTCCATCAAGGATAAAAATATGGGGTTTATACCATATTGCTTGAGTTTATCCCTCTACATCATGTCATCTTGCTTAAAGTGTTACCCTGTTCTTATGAACTTAATACTCCAGACGCATGCTGGATAGCGGTCGATGTATGGAGTAATAGTAGTAGATGCAGGCAGGAGTCGGTCTACTTGTCACAGACGTGATGCATATATTCATGATCATTGGCTCAGATATCGTCATAACTTTGCGCTTGTCTAGCAGTTGCTCGACAGTAATTTGTTTACCCACCTTGTGCTTTATTCAAGAGAGAAGCCTCTAGTGAAACCTATGGCGTGGGGGCCTATTTTCCATCTTATATTCTTAGATCTATAAAATCAAAAACCCAAAAATATCTTGCTGCAATTATTTTGTGTTTACTTTATTTAGCTTTCTACTTTAGTTTTAAATCTATCTCTATCAGATCTCACTCTTGTTTGTGACGTTGAACGGATTGACAACCCCTTTTTCGTGTTGAATGTGCAAGTGTTTCTTGTTTGTGCAGGTGCATATATTGGAGACTTGCTTTTACCTCATACTAGATTGATACATTGGTTATCAACTGAGGGAATTATTTATCTATAATTTGCCGCATCACCTTTCCTCTTCAAGGGAAAAATCAACGCAAGCTCAAGAAGTAGCAGGAAGAATTTGGCGTCGTTGCCGAGGAGGTCTACATCAAGCATACCAAGTACTTTTCATAAACTCTCATCTCTTGCATTTACATTATTTTCCATTTGCCTCTCGTTTTCATCTCCCCCACTTCTAAATCGTTTTTAGAAAAACACAAAAATATTTGCCTTCTCTTTCCCTTTATATTCTTACTATGACTAGCACCGCTACCCCTCCTTTGTCTTCAAACTTTGATGTTCTTCACTTCGAACGGAAACAAGGATAAAATTTATAGGATGCTTGGTATAGGATGATAGAGTCTTATCGCATCTGTGCTATAAAGGGAACATTAAGATTTTACTCCGTAGTTTTTACATTTGTTTAACCATGCCCCATAGGCAACTTTTGGATTTCGCGGCTAAGGGAAATTTTTATTGAGATTGATGCCAACACTTCTTATGAGATAATAAATGGTATGGTAGGAATACCACCCACACAAAAGGCATTCAAATATACCCAAGAAAGAACACAAGTCTTGGAAAAGTTGTGCGAAATACAGAAATTTTTGGTTGATTTACAAAAATCTAGTGAACCTCTCAAAAATATTAGTGGAAACATCCACCGCATGAACATGTTAATCACTCTTTGCAACAAACGGTTGGATGCTCTAGATATAAAGATCGCCGAATATGATGGGAAGCGCAAGGAACCTCCCGGATTTAAGCATTACCTCACTAGAAGGGTTAAGACCAAAGATGACAATACCTAGATCGTTGCTTTTTGCCTAGCTAAGGGTGTTAAACAATAGCGCTTGTTGGGAGGCAACCCAATTTTATTTTGGTTTTTACTTTTTTTTTCTTGTTGTTCTTGAATAAATCTAGCCTCTGGTTAGATGTGTTTTCTTGTTTTAATTTAGTGTTTATGCCAAGCAAGATCTTTGGGATGATTTGGAAGATAGTAGATTGATTTTTTCTGGAAAACAGAAACTTATGCGTCCAGTGTCAGAATTGTTTCAGATTTCTCGAACGTGAAAAAACTCTGAATTTTTTACACATTTATGATCTACAAATTTCCCATGTTTACCTAATTTTCCAGAATTTCTAGAGATATAGAGGATTCGCCTTAATTTGCATCTTTACATACTATTCTGTTTTTGACAGATTTTGTTTTCGTTGTGTTGTTTGTTTAT
>LR738715.1:540912295-540976484 GCA_902687465.1 Secale cereale | reverse complement strand
CTAGTATCGGGGGGGGGGGGGTATGAACCATGGAGAAGTTAGAATATAGTATATATTACACCAATATCAAATAAGAATGAGTTCACAACAATACCTACAAGTAAGGATTGAATTTGTTTTACTAACGGATCTCACGATTTTTCAGTTGAGTTATGTGTTGTGAAGTTTTCAAGTTTTCGGTAAAGATTGGATTGACTATGGAATAAGGAGTGGCAAGATCCTAATTTGGGGATGCCCAAGGCACCCCAAGGTAATATTCGAGGATAACCAAGCATCTAAGCTTGGGAATGCCCCGGATGGCATCCCCTCTTTCGTCTTCAATCCATCGGTAAATTTACTTGAGGCTATATTTTTATTCGCCACATGATATGTGCTTTGCTTGGAGCATCTTGTATGATTTGCGTCTTTGCTTTTTAGTTTGCCACAATCATCCTTGCGATACACACCTTTTGAGAGGGACACACATTAATCGTGAATTTATTAGAATACTCTATGTGCTTCACTTATATCTTTTGAGCTAGGGTAGTTGCTCTAGTGCTTCACTTATATCTTTTTGAGCACATTGATGATGTTTATTTTCAAGAAATTGATGAACTCTAATGCTTCACTTATATTATTTTGAGAGTATCTAAACAGCATGGTAATTTGCTTGTGTTATGAATTTAGTCCTAATATGATAGGCATCTAAGGGGGGTATAATGAAAGGGACTTTTACATTTGTGTCCCTAACTCGAACCCATTAATCAGATTTGCCCCTAATTTCAAAGCCTGCTCAAATTTGCCCCTCTGTCGTTAGGTGCTCTTACAGAAATGCCCTTCTGTGTCATTTCCGTCTGGTCAATGGCCTTTGACCGTTTTCTGGACGTTTGTTAGACATTTCTACCCCTATCTCCATGTGTAACTTACATGTGGGCCCACTCTAAAAGAATTTGAGCAGGCTTCAAAATTAGGGGCAAACTTTCATAAAGAGCATTGAATATATGAGAAGTTTGGTTCCTTGCAATTGTTTTGAGATATTAAGATGGTGATATTAAATTCATTCTAGTAGTAAGTTATGTGGTCAAATAAAAAATTGTGTTAAGATTTGTGATTCTCATAGCATGCACGTATGGTCTTCTAGTTATGTGATGAAGTTGGAGTGCAATTTATTCTTGATTGTCTTCCTTGGCGTGAAAGTCAGGGGCGCGCAATGGTTAAATCCTACCAACCTCTCTCTTAGGAGCATGCGTAGTAGTACTTTGCTTTGAGGGATCATAAACTTTTTGCAATAAGTATGTGAGTTTTTTATGACTAACGTTGAGTCCATGGATTATACGCACTCTCACCCTTCCACCTTGCTAGCCACTCTAGTACCGCACAACTTTCGCCGGTGCATCAAACCCACCTTATACCTTTCCTTAAAACAGCCACCATACCTACCTATTGTGGAATTTTCATAGACATTTTGAGATATATTGCCATGTAACTCCACCGCTCCATCATCATGTTTGAGTTTACCATCGAGTTGTAATTTCGAGTTGTAAGTAAATAAAAATGTGGTGATCATCATTATTAGAACATTGTCCCATGTGAGGTTATAAATAAAAGAGGCTAAAGAGTGCAAATAATAAAAGAGCCCAAAGAGAAGAAAAGAAAAAAGAGAAAAAAGTCTCCCGAAAAAAGAGGAGTCTACAAAATTAAAAAAATGAGAAAAAGAGAGAAGGGGCGATGTTACTATCTTTTTCCACACTTGTGCTTCAAAGTAGCGCCATGTTCTTCATTATAGAGAGTCTCCTATTTTGTCACTTTCATATATTACTAGTGGGAATTTTCATTATAGAACTTGGCTTGTATATTCCAACGATGGGCTTCCTCAAATGCCCTAGGTCTTCATGAGCAAGCAAGTTAGATGCACACCCACTTAGTTTCTTTTGAGCTTTTCATACACTTATAGCTCTAGTGCATCCGTTACATGGTAATCCCTACTCACTCACATTGATATCGATTGATGGACATCTCCATAGTCCATTAATTTGCCTAATTGATGTGAGACTTTCTCCTTACTTTTGTCTACTACCACCTTCTATTCCACCTATAGTGCTATGGCCATGGCCCACGCTCATGTATTGCGTGAAGGGATGAAAAAGCTGAAGCACGTTAAAAAGTATGAAACAATTGCTTGGTTGACACCTGGGTGGGCACGATTTATACTTTGTGCTGAGAAGAGGGAGCATAACAAGACTATATGATTTTGTAGGGATAACTTTCTTTAGCCATGCTATTTTTGAAGCTTCATAATTTTCTTTCTAGTATGCTTGAAGTATTATTTTGATATCAATGAACTTTTGTTTTGAATCATATGGATCTGAACATTCATGACAAATAAAGAAGAAATACATTGCTAAATATGTTAGGTAGCATTCCACATCAAAAAATCTGTTTTAATCATTTACCCACTCGAGGACACGCGGGAATTAAGCTTGGGGATGCTTGATATGTCACCAACGTTTGTATAATTTTTTATTGTTCCAAGCTATTATATTATCAACTTTGGATGTTTTATATGCATTAATATGCTATTTTATATTATTTTGGGGACTAACTTATTAACCTAGAGCCCAGTGCCAGTTTCTGTTTTTTCCTTGTTTTTGAGCTTCACAGAAAAGGAATATCAAACGGAGTCCAAACGGAATAAAACTTCCGCGATGGCAGAAAGGGTGGCAAGGCACGTATTTCATTGTTGCTATCAAGGATAAAAAGATGGGGTTTATATCATATTGATTAAGTTTATCCCTCTACATCATGTCATCTTGCTTAAAGTGTAACTCTGTTCTTATGAATTGAATACTCCAGATGCATGCTGGATAGCGGTCGATGTGTGGAGTAATAGTAGTAGATGCATGCAGGAGTCGGTCTACTTTTCACAGACGTGATGCCTATAATCATGATCATTGCCTTAGATATCGTCATAACTGTGCACTTTTCTATCAATTGCTAGACAGTAATTTATTTACCCACAGTATGCTTTATTCAAGAGAGAAGCTTCTAGTGAAACCTATGGCCCGTGGGTCTATTTTCCATCTTATATTTTCAGATCTATAAAATAAAAAAAATAAAAAATATCTTGCTGCAATTATTTTGTGTTTACTTTATTTAGCTTTTATTTAGTTTTAAATCTATCTCTATCAGATATCACTCTTGTTCGTGACGTTGAAGGGATTGACAACCCCTTTTCTACATTGTGTGCAAGTGTTTGTTAGTTTGCGCAGGTACATATATTGGAGACTTGCTTGTACCTGATACGTCTCCAACGTATCTATAATTTATGAAGTATTCATGCCATGTTTACAATAATTTTATATGATTTTGGTATGATTTGGATGGAACTAACCTGGACTGATGTTGTTTTCAGCAGAACTACCGTTGTATTGTTTCTGTGCAGAAATGAAAGTTCTCCAAATGACCTAAAACTTTTTGAAGATTTTTTTGGAACAAAAGTGTAATGCCCAGTATGAGATTATACCTCCTACGTGTCGAGGCACGACTTAAAGGTATAAGCTCATACTAGAATGATCTCAAGTATGGTATATTTGCACGAGTCATGTAAAAGAGGGATGAAATTGCAAAAGAGTAGTTGGCTTACACTCGCCACGTCATACAATACATTACATGAGAAATCATCATCCAAATAACATCACAGTCCGACTATGGACGAAGATCCAAATGAAAGATACCAAATAAATAAAGCCAAAAGGTCTGATCGCCCCTAGTAGAATCCACTACTAATCATCGGGATAGTACACATAGTATCGCCCACGTTCTTCGTCGAACTCCCAGTACAGCTCTGTGTCGTCTCCTGTGTAGTTCACCATAGTACCTGCATCTGGTGTTGTGTAGAATCTGTGAGCCACGGAGGACTCAGCAATCCCGTTCCCGGGTAGCAAAACTATCTAAGCCTTGGGTGTGGAACAAGGCTGAAGAACAAAGGTTGCAGCTGCACTAGCACTAGCTTACGTGTTTAGAGCGAGAAGAGAAGTGCCACGAGCATCAAAGTGATCACGAAGTGATCCTATCTAAACACGTCAATCATAACCCCACCGTGTTCACTTCCCAAACCCCTTTCGGAAAATGACCGTCACGGTTACTCACGCTGGTAGTGTATTCTGAACATGGTGTCAAGTTTTCTACAACTGGATATTAACAAATTCCCATCTGCCACATAACCGCGGGCACGGCTTTCGAAAGATCAAAACCCTGCATGGGTGTCCCAACATAGCCCATCACAAGCTCACAATCTGCGGAGTCGCAACTCCAAGGTGGGAAGACCCGTGTATTCTCGGAATCCCGTGCTCAAGATATTCCAACATAGGTAAAACTAATCCAGCAAGACCTCCCGGCGTGCCGACACCCTGACAGTAGCCGCGCGTATCTAGTCTCAGGCCACGACCGGGTGAGCAAAGTGTACAGGTGCCAGATACCCCAAGTTGCCACGGGACGGACCCGCACAGTGCTCTAGTTTGGACCAACACTCATGTGGAGCACTGGCCCGGGGGTTGTTAATTAAGATCACGGGATAGCTAGTCCCTATGCAAGTTTTAGTTATTAGGCAAATGGAGTACCAATGTCGGGCCTTGCTGGAAAATCTTTAGTGCTAAGCGGGTTATCGAGGGGGTCCCGTAACCCCAACCGTTTTAGGAACGCATAATCAAGGAACATAACACCGGTTTAAACGGTTCCTAGGGCGGCATGAGTGGAACAAAACACCAAGCAACTGGCTTAGCCTTCCACCCATTACCAATATGTAGATGATTTAGTTTAACAGATTATATAGTGTGATATCCCAACAATAACTTCAACATGAAGCAAGAATCTTCAAATCTTCACCTACAACTATCAATGCTATAAGAGGGGCTGAGCGAAGCTTACGTAGCCAATCAAAGGTTTGCTAGGTTGGGTGGTTAGGGAGATTGATGGCTACAATAGGAGGCTGACAAACAAACATGGGCATCGAGGCAATAAGCTACAGAGCGAGACATCTAGCAATAGGGAAAGATAGTAATGATATCTGGGTCAGGTCATCTTGCCTGTCGAGTCGTCGATGGGATCGTAAGACGGCTCCTCGTACTCAACCTCAGTAGGAACCTCGTACTCGGTCTCGGCTCCCGGCTCTACTCAACACAAGAACACAACATGGGACAACATCAAACACGGTGCAATGCACAATCAACATGATGCAAGACAAGTCTATATGATGCATTTCCTGGCAAGGGATGAAGCACACAAGAACAACACAAAACAACAAGTTTAAAAGAGGCCGGAATCAACATATAGCAAATCCGGTAATTCCTCATATGCATATTTTGAAATTGGTCCAGATCTGAACAAACCTTAAGTTAAAGTTGTTAAACAGCAAGTTAACATGCACCAAGATGATCTACACGAAATTCTAGTCAAGTTTCATATAATTTTTTTTTAATTCGAAGCTACGGTCTAGAAGATATGAGCAAGACAAGACAAGCAAGGCAACGGTGCAAGATGCATCCAAACATCAAGAAAACACACTCCAACATGTAAAAAAAACATGATATTAAGATTCTACATGCAAAATCACACAAGTTTCGTATAGGGCACGCTCAAAACGGAGCAACGGTTCAACACATACACACGAAATAAGATACAATGCAAAGCTGAAGTTAACAGCCACATAGCAACTTTGGAGCAAGAGATATATACACTACAGCACCCAAACATGATGACAAGAAGCATGGACATGAAGTAGACATGTTCTACAGCAAACAACTCCATTGGAGCAACTCCATAGGAGGCATGGATCAATAGCAACAAGCTACACCGAATTGATCATGCTGTTAAAAACCTGACATATATAATTTAAAGCAACTTGAGAGCAATAAATAAATAAGCTACAGCAAGCCATATGTGCAAGTAAGGGCATGAATGGATAGACAAAAAAACATGGACAACAAGGAATGATCATTGGCCACTCCAAAACAATCATGGAATTGAGTGGGGCATCAAGCAAACATAGCAACAGAATAACAAGTAACAGCAGTTTATACAAGTAGCACTCTTGTCACGATGATTAGGTCATCAAGATGATCTCAAACGAGCATGCCACAATGGAACAAAATGTAGAGCACATCACCACGGTCATTTTGATATATCATATGCACAAAACGGATCTACGAGCGAGAAGTTACGGCCATGCAAAGGAGGCAACAAAATATAGCAGATCTGGGACTTAGAAGAAAAATATCCCCTCAGAAAAAGTCAACGGGACGGAGGGATTCCGGGACGGAGTGGATCGTGACACGGATGGCCGTTTGGATGGATGTACTGGTGGATCTCGTCCCGTCTTCCAGATCGGGACCGGCCGGACCCTCCCGGAGAGGTCGCCGGAGTTGGCCGAAGGGACGGCCGGAGGCGGGGACGAGGGCGGCGGGGCCGGTGCGGACGAGGGCGGCGGCGGCGCACCCGAGGCCGGCGGCGAACGACGGAAGGCGGCGAGGGGCGGTCGGCGCGGTGGCGCTCGCCGGCGGGATCGCGGCGCGGGGCGGCGCGGGATCCGGCACGGGGTCGGCGAGGGAGTAGTTCCCGGCGGCGGGGCGGAGGCCGGGTCGGCGGAGGGGGCAGACGCGGCGGCGGGCGACCGGCGAAGGCGGCGCTCGGCGGCGCGGCGGCGGCGATGCGCGCCGGAGCAGGAGGCGGAAGGGCGGCGAGCGGAGGCGGCGTCGCGGGCCGGGCGGGCCCGATCCGAGCCGCGGCGGGCCCGGTCGGCACGGTGGGAGAGCCGGCGGCGGGGAGCCACATGGCACCGCATGATTGGGCGTGGCGAGCGGCGGACGTGTCCAGCGCGCGGACGGACGTGTCCGGCGGCGGGCGGAGGAAGAAGGCTAGGGTTTTACCCGAAAATTTCGGGGGAGATGCTTATTTATAGATTCTGGGAGCTAGGAAGGTCCAAATGGGGTGCGATTTTCGGCCACGCGATCACGATCCGATGACCGAGAGGATGGAAGTGGTTGTGCTGGGTTTGTGGGCTGTTGTGGAGGGGGTCTTGGGCCAAAAGGAAGGGGTACTTTTATCCCACTAGGTTAACCTTTGGAGTACCAAACGAACTCCAAACGCGAAGAAACTTGACAGGCGGCCTACACGTACCAAAACAACAACGCACGACAAGTCTCACCTCATTCCGGAAACGTTACACGGCCACACACGAAAGAAGGACTCGGGAGTGCTACGTGCACGTGTGTGAGTGTCGGAACTCGAAACGGACAATGGGAAGAGGCGAGTGGAACCGGTGCAAGTGACAACACGAATGCAATGCAATGCACATGACAACATGACATCGATGAAATGCACACACGCACACGACAAAACGAAGAAACCTGAAATGAAAGACGAGCCCAGAATGGAATTGATGAAGTTAAAGTTTCATATATTGCCATAATTGGAAAGTGTTACATCTGGGGCATTACAAACTCTCCTCTACTACGAAAAGATCTCGTCCCGAGATCTAGGACTAGAAGAAGGAAGGATACTCGGAACGAAGGTGATCTTCTCGTTCCCACGTAGCTTCTCGGTCGGTATGGTGTGACCACTTAACTTTCAAGAACTTGATTGACTTGTTGCGGGTCTTGCGCTCAGTTTCTTCAAGAATAGCAACAGGGTGCTCACGGTAAGACAAGTCTTGTTGAAGATCAATCTCCTCGAACGGAATGGTGCTTTCAGGTGTCTTGAAGCACTTGCGGAGTTGAGACACGTGAAACACATCATGAACATTTGCAAAGTTGGATAGAAGCTCGAGTTGATAGGCTAGATCGCCTCTTTTGCCAAGAATCTTGAAAGGGCCCACGTATCTAGGAGCAAGCTTTCCTTTGATACCGAATCTTTGGGTGCCTTTCACAGGAGAAACACGGAGATAGACATGATCTCCAATGTCGAAAGACAAATCATGATGCTTGTCGTCATAGTAACTCTTTTGACGCGACTGAGCGGCCTTGAGATTCTCACGTATGACTTTGCACATTTTTTTGACTATAAACAGTAGGGTAAAACCCCACTTCAATTTTTAATTATTTTAAAAACAAACTACAAAAAGTATCTGAGAAAGGCTTGAGATAAGCCTAAGAAAAATAAAAAAGAGACTAAAAAACTAAAAAAGAAACAAAAAAGAAATAAAGAAAGGAAAGACATAACAGAAGGCTTTACAAGAGGCTTTGGAGCCAAACAGAAAATTGTATCTCATGCTTCTTCTTCATTCTGAACTTGAGCAGCTTTAACTCTTCCAAGAAAATGAACTTCCACCCTTGGAAACAAGGTTGGATGTTTTCAAAAACCTTATTGTTTCTGGTTATCCAGATGGCCCATGCTCCAAGGATTATGATTTCCATGTAGAAAGGGTATCTCAGTTTGTCCTTAAGGTCTTGGAATGCTTCTAACACAGATAAGTTTGGTGTTCTTGTTGGACAGATGAAATCCCGGCATTGTTGAACGAATTGGCAGCCCCAAAATAGGTGATGAAGAGTTTCTTCTTGCTGACATCCAGCGGTAGCACAGTTATAATCCTCTAGCACAAAATTCTTTCTTCTGAGTAAATTCCTTGTGATGATTCTATCATGTAGAAGTTGCCAGAAAAACACTTTTTGCTTTGGCTGGCATGAGCTCTGCCAGATCCAATTAAAATGTGGAGGTGTCTACTTGTATCCAATTAGAACTCTATATGCTTTGATGGAGGAGTAGTGTTCATTCCCCAAAATGTAGCTCCAAGTGTCAAATGAGTCTAAGTACTCTGATTGCCTCATGGAAATGCAAATGTCTTCCATCTGTAGGAATTCCTCATATGCTTCAGTTGTCAAAGGGAGAAAAAATAGGTCTTGTAAGTACTCAGTCTGCAGTACTTGCTTTACACTTAGTTGAGGGTTTCTGACAAAAGAGAACAAGTGAGGGAATTGGTGTTTAAGTATTGCCTGACTCCATAAGTCTTCCCAGAAGAAAACACTGACTCCATTTCCCACATTACATCTGGCAATGGCTTTGTATTGATCATTGAGAGCTAAGTTGGATTTCCACCAGAATGATCCTATTGGACTTCCCCTGGTAATCTCCCATCATTATAGTATGATTCCCAGATAAGATTGACCCATGGGATGTCATGTCTATTGAAAAATTTGTGTAGGTTTTTCATGAGCAATGTTTTGTTGTGAGTGTAGATGTCTAGCACTCCTAATCCCCCTTGATCTTTCGGTCTGCACACTGAATTCCATGCTACCAGAGCAGGTCTTTTGTCCTCCATATCAGGTCCTCTCCAGAGGCAGTGTCTCAAGTCTTTGATGATCTGTTTTTTGATTGTAACAGGTATGTCCAGACAGCACATGAAGAAGACTTTGCACATTTCTTCGGCTTCTGAGATCAAGTCATTGCCAACAAGTTGACGTTCACCAGTCTCAGACCAGTTGAGAGGAGTACGGCACTTTCTGCCATAGAGGATTTCAAAAGGAGCTTTGCCGACACTTGCTTGGAAACTATTGTTGTAAGAGAACTCGGCAAACGGGAGACAATCTTCCCACTTCATGCCAAAAGAGATGACACAAGATCTGAGCATGTCTTTGAGGATCTGGTTCACTCTTTCGACTTGACCACTAGTCTGAGGGTGAAACGTAGTGCTGAAACGGATCTTAGTGTCCATGGCTGACTGAAAGGAGTACTAGAACTTGGATGTGAACAAACTTCCATGGTCTGAGGCGATAACTTGAGGAATGCCATGTAACGACACAATTCTGGAAGTGTACAACTCTGCCAACGGAGCTGCATTGATGGATTCTTTGACGGGAAGGAAGTGAGCTACTTTGGTTAGCTTGTCAATCACAACAAAGATAGCATCATTCCCCTTCTTGGACTTAGGAAACCCAGTGACAAAATCCATATCAATGTGGTCGAATTTCCACTCGAGAATGGGAAGAGGTTGGAGGAGACCGGCTGGAAGTTGATGCTCTGCCTTCACTCTTCTGCAGACATCACATTCATTCACGAATTGGGCAATCTCCCTTTTCATGCGAGTCCACCAGTAAGAATGCTTGAGGTCTTGGTACATCATGGAACTTCCGGGATGAATCGAGAGGAGGGAGTCATGTGCTTCGTTCATTATGAGCTTTCTGAGATCATCCTTAGGAACCACAAGTCTGTCCTCAAAGAACAAGGTGTCTTTCTCATCAACACGATATCACTTGTATTTGGGAGTACCCTTCGCAATACCATGTTTCACTTTCTACACCATAGCATCACTGAGTTGGGCCTCACGGATCTGATCTTCCAAGGTAGGAGCAACTTGAAGATTTGCAAGAAAGCCTTGTGGAACAACTTGGAGGTTGAGCTTCCTGAATGATTCACAAAGCTCAGGGTGAAACGGCTTGAGAAGGAGACTGTTGCAATATGCCTTTCTTCTCAAGGAATCTGCAATGACATTGGCCTTGCCAGGTGTGCATTCGATGCTTGGATCATACTCTTGGATCATCTCAACCCAACGAGTCTGGCGAAGGTTCAGGTTTGGCTGTGTGAAGATGTACTTCAAGCTCTTGTGATCGGTGAAGATGTCCACTTTTCTGCCCAACAGAAGGTGTCTCCACGTGATCAAGGCATGTACCACTGCTGCTAGCTCGAGATCATGTGTGGGGTAGTTCTTCTCATTTGGCTTCAGCAGACGAGAAGTGTATGCCACAATCTTCTTGTCTTGCATGAGAACACCACCAAGTCCTTGTAGAGAAGCATCACATAATACTTCATAGGGCTTGGACTCATCCGGAGGAGTAAGAACCGGAGCAGAAATGAGCTTTTATTTGAGTGTTTTGAATGCCACATCACAATCAGAAGTCCAGTTGTACTTGACATTCTTCTGCAGCAAGTTTTAGAGAGGCTTGGCAATCTTGGAGAAGTTCTCAACGAACCTTCTGCAATAGCTAGCAAGACCAAGGAAGCTTCGGAGTTGCTTGACGTTCTGCGGGGGTTCCCAGTTGACAATCGCTTCAACTTTCTCGGGGTTGACAGAAATACCCTCAGCAGAGATGATATGGCCAAGATATAAGACTTTATCCAGCCAGAATTCGCATTTAGAGAACTTCGCATAGAACTTGTGTTCACGGAGTCTGTCCAGAACCAAACGGAGGTGCTTGGCATGGTCTTCTTCATTCTTGGAGAATACCAAGATGTCATCCAGATAGACGAGAACAAATTCATTGGTGTAGGGGTTGAATATGTAGTGCATCATCCTCGAGAAGGTGGGTGGAGCATTTGCGAGGCCAAAAGACATGACTGTGTATTCATAGGAGCCGTAGCTTGTTCTGAATGCGGTCTTGTGAATATCTTCTTCACGGATACGGATCTGGTGATAACCCATCCGGAGATCAAGCTTTGAGAACACTTTTGCTCCTTTGAGCTGCTCGAACAATTCATTGATATTGGGGAGTGGATACTTGTTCTTTATTGTCTTCTTGTTCAATGGCCGGTAATCAACGCAAAGGCGCTCCGTGCCATCCTTCTTCTTGACAAATAGAACACCACAGCCCTAAGGAGAAGTGCTAGGCTTAATAGACCCATACGCTCTTGCTCATCGAGTTGTTTCTTCAGCTCCTTCAACTCATCAGGGGAAAGCTTGTATGGACGCCGACATGCTGGCTCGGTACCGGGCTCGAGTTCAATGGCGAATTCAACTTGACGATGTGGAGGCATGCCTGGAAGCTCTTCAGGAAAAACATCTTCATATTCATTGACCACCGGAATTTGAGAGATGGCATTAATCTCGCCCTTGTCATTGAGAGAGAATAGTCTGATTGTGTTATCTTGAGCTGTGAAGATAATCACGTCTTCGTCTTGATGAGTTAGCTTGACCTCCTTATTTGCACAATCAATGTGAGCATCATGCTATCCATCCCAAGAATAAGATCAATGTCGGAGTTGCCAAGAACAACCGGAGAAGCCAGAAAGCGGTAATCACCCATACGAATAGATACATCCGGAACAACTGAGTTGGATCTCAACAGAGAACCTGGAGAAATAATGTGCAATGGTTTATCCAAATAAGATGATGAGAATTCATGCTTGGAAAAGAATGGCCTTGACATGAAACTGAGTGATGCACCAGAGTCAAACAATACTTTTGCAGGAATTGAGTTAACTGAGAGGTTACCAAGTATCACATATGAAGAATTCTCTACTTGAGCTGCATTCATCAGATTCACTCTTGCTGTCTTGGGGTTGTGCTTGACAATAGCAGTGCTGACAGGTGGAGGAGGTGGAAGGCACCTTTGAGTACACTTGTTGGCATAGTGACCTTTCTGCCCACACTTGTTGCAAGTCACTTCTGAGAGAGAACGGTGATAAGGAGCACTTGACTTCGAAGCTTGAAAGTGATTCTTGGACTGATTGCTTGGGTTGGGTGGGTGGGAGAAGCCACGGCCACCAGAATGCTTGTTGTTGTTGTTGGGAGGTCGGATCACTAGAGGAGGCGGAAGCCAGAACTTCTGCTGCTTTGCGACCACTTGGGAAGAAGAGGAGGAGTTAACAGCATCTCTGATCCTCTTTTTGGAAGCATCCATCTTGAGTTGGGCTGCCTCTTGCTTAAGTGCCATGTTATAGAATTGGTCAAATTCCTCCGGCTAAAACAAGGTGAGAGCTAGCTGGAGTTCATCCTTCAGACCACCACAGAACTGATAAATCTTGCTCTTGGAATCTGGGATGTCTTGCTTGGCATAGCGGGCAAGGTTCTGGAACTTGACATTGTATTGATAAACGGACATGGTGCCTTGCTTCAGGTTGCGGAATTGCTCACGCATTCCTTCAATGACACTAGTTGGAATGTGGTGAGAGCGGAAATCCTTGCAGAAGTCAGTCCACGAGATTTCACGTCCTTCTCTGGAATCTTTGTACTGCTGCCACCAATCAGCGGCTTGGTCCTTGAGTTGGAAGGCGGCAAACTTGACATAATCCTCAGGTCTCATGTTACTGCATTCAAAGTGCTTCTTGATGTCTGTTATCCAGTCTTCAGCATCTAGCGGATCCACACAGTAACTGGATGCCTTCGGTTGGTTTGCCAGGAATTTGGTGAGAGTAGCAAAGTGAGGTTGGTTGAACAAATTGCCTTGGCCTTGGTTCCCATGACCACCTTGATTTGCTTGATTCGCTTGAATGTTCTGCATCATTTGCATAAGCATCTGGGTGTTCTGGTTCGTCGCTTGCATAATTGCACTCCAGGCCTCAGACGGAGGAGGAGGGGAAGGAGGACGATCAGGAACTTTTTCACCCTCTGGGTTAGCGTTGGGAACCCTTTTAGGAGCCATCCTGAATGAGATGACAACTATTAGCCATTGATTGAAAATATATAAGCTGAATCAACGGCTTGAAATTGCAACATAAGTCTTCACAAGAACATTCGAACAAAATGAACGAATGTAATCCACAGTTTAATGGTACAACAATCTTCTTGAGAAGCCACTTGGGAGAACAAAAGGTAAATAAAAACAACAAGGAGCAGATAGAAAGAATACAAGATAGAAGCTTCGTTCGACATATTCGTGCTGAAAGCTTATGGAACGTGTTACAAAAGGGTTTTGCAATCCCCGGATCAGCATAGCCAATGACCCCTTAAGATGCAACTCCCGATCGGAAGAAACGCCCATAAAACTACTTCACTCAATGTAGAACCCCGAACTCCATATCATGCATTCGTTGGAAGAATGCCTACGAGCTACTAGATGAACCCACCTATTAATTTTTTAAAGTTTCCAGTTATGCAATCAGGTGTTGGGGATACAGGGGAAGCATCGCGCACTCAACTCTAATCCTACATCCAGCTGTATCCATCCTTCAACACATAACCAGTTATTTCTGGAAACCGTTTACCTCGGACCTTCGAAACGCATCTGCTATACAAGCTATGGCAATACTCCCGAACTACCTCCCCAGTACTGGGTGATGTCGGGGTTATCTTGCCACTAACTACATAGGAGAGTTTTCGATGTCGGCCGTCTTAAGTATTCCAGAACTGCTGCGATATATTTGTGACGACAACACCTCGGAGCTCAACTCCCCGGGACACTGCCACAACCCCTAAATGACAGGAGGCATCGAGAACAATGTTCTCGTCACAAAGACATCAGAACAATCCAAACAATACTCGCGTGATCCTAAAAAAAATTGTGAATTTTTTAAAGTAGAAGAGATAAGCAATCTTCAGGAGTCCTCACCAGAGTGAAAAGGGATGAGGATCAAAAGAAATCCTACTCTTCGATATATATATATAGGACTCAAAACATTTTCCAAGTGTGTGCCTAGACTCAACCGTCAACGATTCGATCAATCAGTGGGGGCTTCTAGGTCGGAGAAGGCTCTGAATACCAACTTGTAATGCCTAGTATGAGATTATACCTCCTACGTGTCGAGGCATGACTTAAAGGTATAAGCTCATACTAGAATGATCTCAAGTATGGTATCTTTGCATGACTCATGTAAAAGAGGGATGAAATTGCAAAAGAGTAGTTGGCTTACACTCGCCACGTCACACAATACATTACATGAGCAATCATCATCCAAATAACATCACAGTCCGACTACGGACGAAGATCCAAATGAAAGATACCAAATAAATAAAGCCACAAGGTCCGATCGCCCCTAGTAGAAGCCACTACTGATCATCGGGATAGTACACATAGTATCGCCCACGTTCTTCGTCGAACTCCCAATACAGCTCTGTGTCGTCTCCTGTGTAGTTCACCATAGTACCTGCATCTGGTGTTGTGTAGAATCTGTGAGCCACGGAGGACTCAGCAATCCCGTTCCCGGGTAGGCAAACTATCTAAGCCTTGGGTGTGGAACAAGGCTGAAGAACAAAGGTTGCAGCTGCACTAGCACTAGCTTACGTGTTTAGAGCGAGAAGAGAAGTGCCACGAGCGTCAAAGTGATCACGAAGTGATCCTATCTAAACACGTCAATCATAACCCCACCGTGTTCACTTCCCGAACCCCTTTCGGAAAATGTCCGTCACGGTTACTCACGCTGGTAGTGTATTCTGAACATGGTGTCAAGTTTTCTACAACCGGATATTAACAAATTCCCATCTGCCACATAACCGCGGGCACGGCTTTCGAAATATCAAAACCCTGTAGGGGTGTCCCAACTTAGCCCATCAGAAGCTCACGATCTGCGGAGTCGCAACTCCAAGGTGGGAAGACCCGAGTATTCTCGGAATCCCGTGCTCAAGATATTCCGACATAGGTAAAACTAATCCAGAAAGACCTCCCGGCGTGCCGACACCCTAATAGTAGCCGCGCGTATCTAGTCTCAGGCCACGACCGGATGAGCGAAGCGTACAGATGCCAGATACCCCAAGTTGCCAAGGGGCGGACCCGCACAGTGCTCTAGTTTGGACCAACACTCATGTGGAGCACTGGCCCAGGGGTTGTTAATTAAGATCACAGGATAGCTAGTCCCTATGCAAGTTTTAGTTATTAGGCAAATGGAGTACCAATGTCGGGCCTTGCTGGAAAAGCTTTAGCGCTAAGAGGGTTATCGAGGGGGTCCCATAACCCCAACCGTGTTAGGAACGCATAATCAAGGAACATAACACCGGTTTAAACGGTTCCTAGGGCGGCATGAGTGGAACAAAACACCAAGCAAGAGGCTTAGCCTTCCACCCATCACCAATATATAGATGATTTAGTTTAACAGATTATATAGTGTGATATCCCAACAATAATTTCAACATGAAGCAAGAATCTCCAAATCTTCACCTGCAACTATTAATGCTATAAGAGGGGTTGAGCGAAGCTTACGTAGCCAATCAAAGGTTTGCTAGGTTGGGTGGTTAGAGAGATTCATGGCTACAATAGGAGGCTGACAAACAAACATGTGCATCGAGGCAATAAGCTACAGAGCGAGACATCTAGCAATAGGCAAAGATAGTAATGATATCTGGGTCAGGTCATCTTGCTTGTCGAGTCGTCGATGAGATCGTAAGACGGCTCCTCGTACTCAACCTCGGTAGGAACCTCGTACTCGGTCTCGGCTCCCGGCTCTACTCAACACAAGAACAGAACGTGGCACAACATCAAATACGGTGCAATGCACAATCAACATGATGCAAGACAAGTCTATATGATGCATTTCCTGGCAAGGGATGAAGCACACAAGAACAACACAAAACAACAAGTTTAAAAGAGGTCGGAATCAACATGTAGCAAATCCGGTAAGTCCTCATATGCATATTTTGAAATTGGTCCAGATTTGAACAAACCTTAATTTAAAGTTGTTAAACAGCAAGTTAACATGCACCAAGATGATCTACACGAAATTCTAGTCAAGTTTCATATAAAGTTTGTTTAATTCGGAGCTACGGTCTAGAAGATATGAGCAAGACAAGACAAGCAAGGCAATGGTGCAAGATGCATCCAAACATCAAGCAAACACACTCCAACATGTAAACAACATGATATTAAGATTCTACATGCAAAATCACACAAGTTTTGTATAGGGCACGCTCAAAACGGAGCAACGGTTCAACACATACACACGAAATAAGATACAATGCAAAGCTGAAGTTAACAGCCACATAGCAACTTTGGAGCAAGAGATATATACACTACAGCACCCAAACATGATGACAAGAAGCATGGACATGAAGTATACATGTTCTACAACAAACAACTCCATTGGAGCAACTCCATAGGAGGCATGGATCAATAGCAACAAGCTACACCAAATTGATAATGCTGTTAAAAACCAGACAGATATAATTTAAAGCAACTTGAGAGCAAGAAATAAATAAGCTACAGCAAGCCATATGTGCAATTAAGGGCATGAATGGATAGACAAAAAAACATGGGCAACAAGGAATGATCATTGGCCACTCCAAAACAAGCATGGAATTGAGTGGGGCATCAAGCAAACATAGCAACAGAATAACAAGTAACATCAGTTTATAACAAGTAGCACTCTTGTCACAATGATTAGGTCATCAAGATGATCTCAAACAAGCATGCCACAATAGAACAAAATGTAGAGCACATCACCACAATCATTTTGATATATCATATGCACAAAACGGATCTACGAGCGAGAAGTTACACCCATGTAAAGGAGGCAACAAAATATAGCAGATCTGGGACTTTGAAGAAAAATATACCCTGTGAAAAAGTCAACGGGACGGAGGGATTCCGGGACGGAGTGGATCGGGACAGGGATGGCCGTTTGGATGGATGTACTGGTGGATTTGGTCCCGTCTTCCAGATCGGGATCCGGCCGGACCCTCGCTAGAGAGGTTGCCGGAGTTGGCCGGAGGGGCGGCCGGAGGCGGGGACAAGGGCGGCGGCGGCACACCCGAGGCCGGCGGCAGACGACGGAAGGCGGCGAGGGGTGGCCGGCGCGGCGGCGCTCGCCGGCGGGATCACGGCGCGGGGCGGCGCAGGATCCGGCACGGGGTCGGCGAGGGAGCAGTTCCCGGCGGCGGGGCGGAGTCCGGGCCGGCGGTCGGGGCAGACGCGGAGGAGGGCGACCGACGAAGGCGGGGGACGGCGCGGGTGTGGCGATGCGCGCCGGAGCTGGAGGCGGAAGGGCGGCGAGCGGGCCGGGCGGGCCCGGTCGGCGCTGTGGGAGAGTCGGCGGCGGGGAGCCACATGGCAGCGCAGGATTGGGCGCGGCGAGCGGCGTACGTGTCCTGTGCGCGGACGGACGTGTTCGGCGGCGGGCAGAGGAAGAAGGCTAGGGTTTTACCCGAAAATTTCGGGGGAGATGCTTATTTATAGATTCTGGGAGCTAGGAAGGTCCAAATGGAGTGCGATTTTCGGCCATGATATCACAATCCGACGACCGAGAGGATGGAAGTGGTTGTGCTGGGTTTGTGGGCTGTTGTGGAGGGGGTCTTGGGCCAAAAGGAAGGGGTACTTTTAGCCCACTAGGTTAACCGTTGGAGTACCAAACGAACTCCAAACGCGAAGAAACTTGACAGGCGGCCTACACGTACCAAAACAACAACGCACGACAAGTCTCACTTCATTCCAGAAACGTTACACGGCCACACACGAAAGAAGGACTCGGGGGTGCTACGGGCACGTGTGTGAGTGTCGGAACTCGAAATGGACAACGGGAAGAGGCGAGTGGAACCGGGTGCAAGTGACAACACGAATGCAATGCAATGCACATGACAACATGACATGGATGAAATGCACACACGCATAAGACAAAATGAAGAAACCCGAAATGGAAGACGAGCCCAGAATGGAATTGATGAAGTTAAAGTTTCATATATTGCCATAATTGGAAAGTGTTACATCTGGGGCATTACAAAAAGAGACCCTCGAAGCTTCGTGGGAGGGCCAGAAGAGCCACGAGGAGGGCACAACCCACCAGGACGCGCCTAGTGGGCCTGGTGTAATGCCCCATATGTAACACTTTCCAATAATGACAATAAAGCTTCCTCTTTTGATCCTTGTCATTATCCTTGGGGGTTCTTGTCTTTTATTTCCTTGCATTGCCATATCTTTCATTAATTTTGCATCATTGCATTGATCATCATCATATCATCATGGCATACTAGTTTACTTTATTGTTGTGCATGTGTGAGACCCTTGTGATGTTGTGTGTGTGGTCTAGCTATGCCTAGCTAACCCTACCCCTTCTCCCTCTTCTTATTCTTCTTCTTCTTTATTTTCTTTCTGGCCCTATCTTTGCTCTTTTGTTTAAGCCTCATAACCAAGCCCACTTTAGTTCTTTCTTATCCTATAAATCTTGCTCCATGTGAACAATCTCTCCACCAAATATCATCCCTTTTGAAAATGATTTGGTTGGGTTTTAAAATGACTTGAGTTTGAACCATATTCAAACTCGTTTTATATTTCTGCCTCTAAAAATGTCCAAGTCAATTTATTTAAATAGGGCATAAATCACTGAGCTTGGGGATATTTTTCTTTTCCCCTAACTCTTCTCCTTTTATCCTGTGCTTTTCTTTTTCTTTTCTGCCTGAAGAAATAAAGAAAAAGGAAGAAAAGCAGCTCCAGCAGTGCACCTGGGCCTCTTCCTCCTTCTCCCTTCCCCAGGCCCATTTCCTTTTCCCTCTCAGCGCTAGGCCCAACACCACCCGCAGGCCCAGCCAACAGCCACGTCGTCGCGCCGTGGCTTTTTCCCCCTTGGTCCCACCTGTCTGTGGCACAGTGTCGCGTCGCCGTCTTCCTCCGTCAGCAAAACAAAGCAGCGCGCGCCTGCGCCGTCGTGCCGTGAACTCACGGACGTCGAGGCCGTCGCCACCCCCTTTTTAAACCCGCCGCTTGTCCTCTCCCTTCTCCTGGGGTTCCCATTTCCCCTCGTCGCCGCCTAGAGAGCCGAGCACCCCCAGATCCGTCGATCCAGTCGATGCCCGAGCGCATCTGAGAGCGCGACCACATCGCCGGCGAGCTCCTCGTCGACCGCAGCCTCGCCAACGTTGTCTATCAGCTTCCACGACGTCGACTCCTTTGTCTACGTCGACTACGCGGACCCGATCGCCACCATGTCGAGCTCTTCTTCCTCTTCGGTAGCCGTAGGTGTTCGAGGCGCGCCGTCGTCGACTTCGTCCACGACTGGGCCAGCCGAGCACACCGCCGTGCTTGTGGTGAGCTCCTCTCTCTCCCCGTACCTTTTTCCCCTTCCTGCGCGTACTCTAGGCTCTAGTTCTCCGAGCGCCCGAGCGCATCGCCGTCGGACCTCATCGCCGGCGAGTGTTCCGACCCCTCTAGTGCTTCGCTTGCCGTCTGTTCGCTTCGTCTAGTCGCGTAGGAGCTTCCTGTGCAGTCGTCGTGCCGCCTAGGCCTTTGCTTTGCATCGTCGTCGCTCCGTCGCCGCCGTGCTGTCGTTGCTCGCCGCCAGTGCTGTAGTAGTCGTTAGGTGCTGCTAGCGTGCTAGATGGATGTGGAACTCCTCGAGGAGCATGTCGCACCCCTCCGCCGTGTTGTTTGGTCGCCGGAGCAGCTCCGACGAGGCCAGCGCATCCCCTGTTTCTGCTTCTTCTGTCTATTCTTCAGATGTGCTACTTGTTCTCTGTCGAGAAACTTTCAGTAGCGCAGTGGTTCGTCTCCTCGTCAGATAGCAAGTGGTCGTGGGTTCGATTCCTTGCGGGCGCAATGGATTTCGCCCCTTTTTGCAATTTTCGCGAGAGGCTGACAGCAGGGCCCCACCTGACAGCCACTCAGCGGCTTCCCAGCTCCCGCGCGCACCCACGTTGCCAGCTCAGCCCCGCCGGGCCCCCTCTGTTAGTGACTTGGGCTAGCAAGCCCTGGGTCGATCGGGACCCTGGGTCTGTTTGTTTTGTTTTCTTTTTCTTTTTTCTTTTTCTTTTCTGTTTTTCTTGTTTATTTAATATCTGCATAAATATGTTTATGATGAATTTGTGTTATATATGAAAAGTGGTTAGAATTTTATGTAGATTATGAATATGCTACTTGCTGCCATGTTTAAAAACATTTAAAATGTTGTTTGGATTTATTCTTGTTTTATATATGCTTAAACTTGTAAAATCATAACTAAATATCTACAACTCCAAATTTAACAAACTTCATATGCATTTGGGGTGGAAAAATGTGTAGAATATTTTGGTGATGTTGTTTAGCATGTTTGACAACTCTATCACAGAAGTTTTTCAGATCTGTCCCAAATGCAAATAAATTAATATGGGAGTTTCTGGATATTGTTGTTATTTATTTCCAGCCCATTTAAATGTGCTAGCATGTTGTTGTTATGTTAGTTGCACCCTTGCCATGTTAACCAACTTCTTTAAAACATGTTGTATGCTTGTTTGGAAAACTACATAAACTTGTTAAGTTGTTCCTTGGCTTGTTTCATGCTTGAGTATGATCTTGTTTGGTTATGATGTTGTTGCACTCTTGTGACCCCTAGGCCATGCATCATTTCTTCCATGTTCATATGCTTCATGTGCATGCATCATGTGGTTGAGCATTGCATGTTGATTGATTTTGTTCCGTTGTTGCATTGTTGTGTTTGGTTAGAGCCCGGTGACGATACGGAGTACGAGGTTTGTACCGAGGTAGAGTGTGAGGAGCAAGGTTACGATCCCTCTGTGGAATCAACAGGCAAGATGACCTTACCCAGATATCACTACTACCTTTGCCTATGCTAGATGTCTCGCTCTTTAGCTTATTGCCTCGATGCCTATGTCTGTTTGTCAGCCTCCTATTGTTGCCATGAAACTCTCTAACCACCCAACCTAGCAAACCGTTGTTTGGCTACGTAAGCATCGCTCAGCCCCTCTTATAGCATTGTTAGTTGCAGGAGAAGATTTGAAGATTCTTGCTTCATGTTGAAGTTATTGTTGGGATATCACAATATATAATCTGCTAAACTAATTCATCTATATATTTGGCAATGGGTGGAAGGCTAAGCTCTTGCTTGGTGTTTTGTTCCACTCATGCCCCCTAGGAACCGTTTAAACCGGTGTTATGTTCCTTGATTTTGCGTCCCTAACACGGTTGGGGTTTATGGGGCCCCCTCGATAACCCGCTTAGCTCTAAAGCTTTTCCAGCAAGGCCCAACATTGGTTTTACATTTGCCTAATAACTAAAACTTGCATAGGGAATTGCAAACCCTTTTTCTTAATTAACAACCCTGGGCCAGTGCTCCACATGAGTGTTGGTCCAAACTGGGCAGCCTGCGGGGCCACCTCGAGGAAACTCAAGGGCTGGTAAAAACCTGTAGCTTGTCCCATCCGGTCCTGGCCTGAGACGAGATACGCACGGCTACTATCAGGGTGTTGGCACGCCGGGAGGTCTTGCTAGATTAGCTTTACCTTTGTCAGAATATCTTGAGCACGGGATTCCGAGAACACTCGCGTCTTCCCACCTTGGAGTTGCGACTCTGCAGATCGTGAGCTTGTGATGGGCTAAGTTGGGACAGCCCTGCAGGGTTTGATCTTTCGAAAGTCGTGCCCGCGGTTATGTGGCAGATGGGAATTTGTTAATATCCGGTTGTAGAAAACTTGACACCATGTTCAGAATACACTACCAGCGTGAGTAACCGTGACGGTCATTTTCCGAAGGGGTTCGGGAAGTGAACACGGTGGGGTTATGTTTGACGTGTTTAGATAGGATCTCTTCGTGATCACTTTGTCTATCATTGGCACTTTCTCTTCTCGCTCTAAACACGTAAGCTAGTGCTAGTGCTGCTGCAACCTTGTTTCAGCCTTTACCACACCTAAGGCTTTGATAGTATTGCTACCCGGGAACGGGATTGCTGAGTCCTCCGTGGCTCACAGATTCTACACAACACCAGATGCAGGTACAGTTGAGAACTACACAACTGGTGGTTCGGAGTTGTATTGGGAGTTCGATGAAGAACGTGGGCGATACTACGTGTCTTACCCAGAGGATCAGTAGGGCTCTTACTAGGATGATCGGGACCTTGTGATGCTTTATTTATGGTATCTTACATTTGGATCTTCGTCCGTAGTCGTACTGTGATGTTATTTGGATGATGAATGTTTATGTAATGCATTGTGTGACGTGGCGAGTGTAAGTCAACTACTATTTTACATTTTCATCCCCTCTTTTACATGATTTGTGTAAAGATACCATACTTGAGATCATTCTAGTATGAGATTATGCTTTTAAGTCGTGCCTCGACACGTAGGAGGTATAGTCTCATACTGGGCATTACACCTGGCTTGCCCCGGTGGGTTGTGCTCACCTCGAGCCCCATCCAGAGGTGAGACCGAAGCCAAAAATTCCTATAAATAGAGAAACCATTAGAAATAACCCTAGATCAGAAGTTTCGCCGCTGTAGGCCTCTGTAGCCACCGAAAACCAATCTAGATCCTTTCCGACACTTTGCCGGAGGGGGAAATCATCACCGGTGGCCATCTTCATCATCCAGGCGGCCACCATGATGAGGAGGGAGTAGTCCACCCTCGGGGCTAAGGGTGTGTACCAGTAGCTATGTGTTTAATCTCTCTCTATCTCTCGTGTTCTTGATATGTCACGATCTTGATGTATCGCGGGCTTTGTTAATATAGTCGGATCATATGGTGTTTTCCCATCTCTATCTTATTGTGATGAATTGAGTTTTTCCCTTTGAGATTTCGTTGTTATCAGATTGAATACTTTTATGGATTTGAGAACACTTGATATATGTCTTGCAATTGAATACTTGTGGTGACAATGGGGTATCGTATTGATTCACTTGATATATGCGTTGGCACTCAACTTGCGGATTCCCAAGGTGACATTGGGGTAATCTATGCATAGGGGTTGATGCACGTTCTTGTCTTTGTTTCTCAAGTAGAAATCTTGGGGCACTCTTTGAAGTTCTTTGTGTTGGATTGAGTATTATGAAAATGAATTTGTTTTGGTGTTATTTTAGTGCGAACTCTTGATCTTGATCGATAAGAATAACTTGTATTATGTTAGTACAAACTCTTGATAGATCGATCGGAAAGAATAACTTGGTGTTATTTTAGTACGAACTCTTGGATAGATCGATCGGAAAGAATAGCTACAAACAATTTATTCTTATGTTCTCCGCTAGATAGAAACTTTGGAGTGATTCTTCATCGCACTTTGAGGGATGATTATATGATCCAATTATATTAGTATTGTTGAGAGATTGCACTAGCGACAGTACGGAGCCTAGGCCTCATTTTCCATCATTGCAATACCGTTTCCGCTCCGCTTTACTATTTACTACATTGCTGTTTTTTATTGTTCGCACTACAAAAATCAATATCTACTATCCATATTACACTTGTATCATCATTTCTTTGCTAAACTAGTGCACCAATACAATTTTCCATTGTATTGGGTGTGTTGGGGATACAAGAGACTCTTTGTTATTTGGTTGTAGGGCTGTTCGAGAGAGACCATCTTCATCCTACACCTCCCACGGATTGATAAACCTTAGGTCATCCACTTGAGGGGAAATTTCTACTGTCCAGCAAAACTCTGCGCTTGGAGGCCCAACATGAGTCTACAAGAACAAGTTGTGTAGTAGATATCGAGCTCTTTTCTGGCGCCGTTGTCGGGGAGGTGAGTGCTTGAAGGTATATCTTTTGATCTTGCAATCAAATATATTAGTTTATTGTTTTATCACTAGTTTGGTTTATAAAAAGAAAAGTAAAAAATGGAATTGAGGTTGCATCATATTATTGATCATCTTTATAATATCTTTCTTGAGAATGATGGAAAGGAAAATTGTGCTGAATTGTTAGAAGATGAGTGCTATAAAATGTTTGGCATGGAATCCATGAATGATGAGCATGATTGCAATGTTGTTAGTATGAATTCTTTAAATATCCATGATGCTAATGATATGCAAAGCCATAAGCTTGGGGATGATATGTTTGATGAAGATGATATTTTTAGCCCCCCAAGATTTGATATGGAAATTTGTTATAATGATAGCATGCCTCCTAGTTATGATGATTATATGATAAAAGTGGATTTGGAGAGGTCATGACTTTATTTAGAGATGAGTCCACTACTTTGGAGGATGTTTCAATTGACTGTGATAACAAATTTGCTACTATGATGATTATGGTGATGACATGTATGCTATATTGAATAATGATAACCATGAAAATTGTCATCATGATTTTAATTTTCAATCTCATGATAGTTATTTTGTTGAGTTTGCTCCCACCACTATTCATGAGAATAAATTTGCTTATGTGGAGAGTAGCAAAATTTATATGCTTCTGCATCATGAAAAGAATGATTTATGTGATGGCTATATTGTTGAGTTCATTCATGGTGCTACTGAAAATTACTATGAGAGAGTAACATATGCTTGTAGGTATTGCAATAATATCAAGTTTCCTCTTTATGTGTTGAAAATCTTGAAGTTTTGCTTGTTTTGCCTTCCTATGCTAGTTGATTCTTGCTCCCATAATTTTTTTGCTCACAAAATCCCTATGCATAGGAAGTGGGTTAGGCTTAAATGTGATTGCCATGTGACTCATGATGCTCTCTTTCATGTTTCGACTCTTATCTTTTATGTGAGCATCATTGAAATCATCATGCCTAGCTAAAAGGCATTAAAGAAAAGCGCTTGTTGGGAGACAACCCAACACTTATACCTATTGTTTTCTGTGTTCACATGATTATGCTATTGTAGTAATCATGTTTTATAGCTTTTTTCAATAAAGTGCCAAGTAAAGCCTTAGGATCATGTTGGGTGATTGTAGATTTGATCTTACTGAAAAACAGAAACTTTTGCGCTCATGAGAAAAATTCTCATTTTTAACAGAAGAGTGCTTTTAAGTTGATTCTTTTTGCAGAAGTTTAATATACAAATTGCCCACGTGGCACTATGTTTTACAAGATTTTTAGAGTTGCAGAAGTATGGTGAATGTTCAGATCATTACAGACTGTTTTGTTTTTGACAAATTCTGTTTTCAATGCATAGTTTGCTTGTTTACTAGTTTGTATGGATTATATTGATCAATATAAATTGTTGAAATGATATGCTACAGTAGGCATTCTGTGAGAACAATTATTAATCTTGTCTTCGACAGTACCCAAAGTGAATGATTTTTTTTATCATGCTAACCCACCTCATGAAGTTTTGTTAAGTTTTGTGTGATTGAAGTTTTCAAGTATTGGGTGAGATGTCGATATGAGGAGAATAAAGAGTGACAAGACCGTAAACTTGGGGATGCCCAAGGCACCCCAAGGTAATATTCAAGGAAGATCCAAGCAACTAAGCTTGGGGATGCCCCAGAAGGCATCCCCTCTTTCGTCTCCAACATAATCAGTAACCTCACTTGGAGCTATGTTTTCATTTGTCACATGATATGTATTTTGCTTGGAGCGTCATTTTCTTTTGTTAGGATTTTCTTGCTGGTATTTAGAATAATGTTTTGTATCTTTTATTTTAATAAAAGTGTCAAGGATAGCCTTTACCATGCTTATTTTGCAAGTCTACGTGTTGCTGTTTGAAAATAGAAAGTTTATCGATGTTGCAAAAATTCCCTAAAAAGTCAGAATCTGATAAAATGTTGAATTTTTTTTGCAAAACAAGCTCTGATAAATTTTCTAAGAGTGTGGTAGATTTTCATAACTTTGGGAGCTAGTGAAGTATTGATACTTTTGCATTCTTTACAGACTGTACTGTTTTGGCAGATTTTTGTTATGTTTGCATATGTTTGCTTGTTTAATGATCCTATTTGAGGATAGGAGTATTAAATATGCATAGGAATTTAGTATGCAATGTTGAACAATAGTTTTAGTGATTTGCTACAGTAGAGAATGATAAGGTTTTTGCATTGGTTTATACTAACTTATCTCACGAGTTCTTGTTGAGTTTTGTGTGGATGAAGCTTTTGAGATTTAGGGAAACCGTGATATGAGAAGAATTAAGGAGACACAAAAGATCAAGCTTGGGGATGCCCAAGGCACCCCAAGATAATATTTCAAGAAATCTCAAGCATCTAAGCTCGGGGATGCCCCGGTAGGCATCCCACCTTTCTTCATCAACAATTATCGGTTAGGATCGGTTGATCCTAAGTTTTTGCTTCTTCACATGAGATGTGCTATTCTTGAAATGTCATTTTATTGTGTTTTCTTGTTGTTTTAATAAAATACTTAGATCCAAAAGTTTTTAGATAAAATAGAGCCCCCAAATAGTTGTCCGGGAGACTAGATAAGCGGTATTCACATCCCGTCAATGAAACTCTTTTCTCGCGCTATTGCTCTAGTGCTTCATTTATATGTTTTTTGAGTATGGTGTGCTTTCGTATTTTTGAAGAAATTCTCTTTTGCTTCACTTAAATTAATTTGAGAGAAAGAAATATTATGCTCATGATCTTCATTTATATCTTTTTGGAGTAGCTTGTCATTTACTCTTGTGCTTCACTTATATCCTATAAGTAAATTCTTGAATAAATTGAATGTCATGAAGTTGAAATCATATCATGCCTAGTGGTAGCTTCACATTGGGTTTATAAAGTGAAATCTTTTGAGGCTTGACAATCACAATATTGGCCATACAAGCAATTCACGAATAATTAGTATAAGGAAGAGAACTTTCACATGCAAATACACTATCTTGGAAATCTTGTGTGATAGTGAGCCCCCATCAAAATATTATATGACAAAATTGTTGACGTTGGACAAGGAAGACAACGTAATTGTTTATGTTTGTTCATATTCACATAGAAGTTATATTGTCATAGATCCTTCAACATGTGGTGCTTGCCCCCCATCTTTGCTAGCCAAAAATTCCGCACCAAGTAGGGATACTACTTGCGCATACAAAAACCCTTAAACCCAAATCTTATCTTTAAGAGTCCACCATACCTACCTAAGGATTGAGCAAGATCCTTCAAGTAAGTTGTCATCGGTGCAAAAAGACAATAAAAATTGCTTCTAAAAGTGTTAGATCATTTAGTGTAAGGGAACATTGAGCGTTGTACGAACTTGTGAGGCAAAGTAATAAAAGCGACGGGCTGCATAATAAAGGTTGCTATCATAAGGGGCAATATAACATGATGTTCATTTGCATTAAGGGATTGAGCATACAAACAAATAAGCGCATGCCAACCTCTGCTTCCCTCTGTGAAGGGGCTATCTTTTACTTTTTAGTATTTACTTTTACGCAAAGAGTCAAAGTTTTTCTCTCTATTCCTTTTTTTATTTTTCTCCTTTGGCAAGCATCATGTGGCGAGGAAAGATCTAGGCACACATGTCCAGCTGAATATGGGTAGCATGAGTTATTATTGTTGACATCACCCAAAGGTGAATACGTTGGGAGGTGAAATTACAAGCCCCTATCTTTCTGTGTCCGGTTGAAACGTTTTGCTCATGTGTATGTGGCGAGTGTTAGCAATCATAGAATACTATATGATGGTTGAGTATGTGGAGATCTTACTTAAACTCTGTTGAATAAGTTCAATTACAATTGCTTGGTGACTGAGAACGTAGGTTGTTGAGTTTCAAGAGAATTCATTGTTTGAACCTTAACATGTGAACTGGTTGCTACTGTAACATGAGAACTTTTACAGGAAAGAGTTGATGTTATGATGCTAGGAAAAGTGATTGAAATATCATTGATCAAACTTATGCACTTTGCTAGCATTCACACTTCAGAAATTATTTATTTTATCATTTACCTACTCGAGGACGAGTAGGAATTAAGCTTGGGGATGCTGATACGTCTCCAACGTATCTATAATTTATGAAGTATTCATGCCATGTTTACAACAATTTTATATGATTTTGGTATGATTTGGATGGAACTAACTTGGACTGACTGTACACCCCAAGACCGACTTTCCAGAAGCCTTCCAGTTTCTCGTTGTCGTCGTGTGGTTTTATTTTTGCTTGTTGCGTTTCATCATCGCATCATCCGCATTGTATCTTCATGTTTTCATAAAACTCGTAGTCGTTCGCAGTTGTCGCTCTTCGCTTTGTCTCCGTTGACCTTTCGTCAGATCCCTTTGTCTTTGTCGACCTCTCTCAGACCTCACGCGCGTGTTCGAACCCACCCCGGACCCGAATCGGGCAGTTATTACCGATGGGTCCGGATCATCCCCAAACATCCCTAAAATATCTCCGTTTTCTTATTTGGACTCCCTAGCCTATTTTATCTCGACCGTTCGATTTTGATCGCAGGGTCCAATTAGCCCCTAACCTAACCCTTTCTATATATAAAGAAGATGAAACCCTAGACCCCTAGGCTGTCCCATCCATCCCATCCTCTCTACCACCGCCACTCTCTTCCTTGTTTTCAGCGTCGGGCCAACCAAGTCCCTTCGATCCAATCCACCCCATCCTCTGCCTTCGAGATCCATCTCCACCAACCAGCTCCGCCAGCACCACAAGCCCCTGCGTGCCATCGCTCTATCTGGACGGGAACAAGCCTCCTCAACCGGCGCCATGCCCGCGCCTCCCGAGGAGCTCCTCGCCGCCCCGTTCCCTGCTTCCCGGAGTTCTTCACCGCGAGGCCTTCTTCAAGCCATGGCGCGCCAAGGTCTTCATTGTCCCGCCTCCCTCGCACCGCTGCCTCATTGTTGTAGCAACAGCAGCAGTTTGCCAAGCCCCTGCACTGCTCCTCCTCTGCACGCCCGTCGCTGCCCCTCGAGCGCCTCTGCTTCACCCTGAAACGAGCAACAAGATGCACCGTCGTGCGTTGACCCCTCCTCTGCCTCGCGCTAAGCTCAGCCCAGCTCGCCTTCCAGTCGCAGCTATCACCCCAAGGTCTAGGCCGATGTTCCCCTGCTCCTCCCTACTCCTTTTCTTTTTCTTCCTCCTGCCTCTGCTCACTCCCAATCTCTCTCGCTCTCTGGTTCGTTGTAACAGCAGCCGTCACCATCGGCCTGCTTTCTCGTCGCGGATCCAACCGTCATCGTCATTCCTCCGCCGCATGACGGACCTCCCAGCTCGCCGGAGCCCAAGACCCCATCGCCAAGACCCGCCGCGGCCGCTGCCGTGCCCCTCCGCGGCCTCTTGGTTCGTGCGTCCACGAGGAGGATGACCCCAGCGTCAAGTTTGGCTTCGCCGTTGACCGTACCCTTGCTCGATCTGGTCGAGTCATCGACCAGGACGCATATGCCCCAGTTCCAGCGCACGTGTGAGCTTCTCCAGCCCCAGCGCCACAAGGCCCAGTTCGCCTGGCCCAGTGGCCACGCTAGTGAGCACCACCAGATCCAGCGCCTTGCACACTGCTGGCCCAACATGCTTCAGCTTCGGCCCATGTCGTGTTTTTCCAGCGTCTGCGAAGTTATCTATTTAATCCAGAAACTGCTTATTATAGTTTGACCCTCCATGTTCATGCATTCAATAACTAAATAACCATGCATCTTATGTAAAAACTTCAAATATGTAAAATGCTTAGAATTGCATGTAGATTCATAATAACCAACTTTCAACCATGTTTAAATTTTTTTAAATTGTTGTTTGCATTAATTTTTTAATAACATGTTGAAATGGTTTATTTCATAACTAAATAACCGTAGCTCCAAAATTAATGAACTTTATATGTAAATGGGCTAGGAAAATGTGTAGAATAACATGACGCATTTATTTTTGCTGTTTAATAACATTAAAATATGTTTTTAGGCAGAACAGTACCAAAATCAATGATTGCACATGGGGGTTTTCCGGAGTTGTTGTTTGCCGTTTCCGGCCTCATTTAAAATGCCTAAATAGGTAGTTTACCTATGCTTCACCTCTTGCCATGTTAAAGAACATTTAAACTTGTTGAGTTCATAATCGAGATTAAACTAAATGTTTGAATGTGGTGTTTCGTCAATATGCAACTCGTTGCATATTGAGCTCCACATAAATTGTAGTGTTGTTTGTTGCACTTCGCCATGCCATGCATATTTAAACCGGGCATGCATCATACTTGGTTGTGCATCATGCCATGTTTATGCTTGTTTGTTTACCATGTTGTTTGCTTCTTTTTGGTTTGCTTCTCTCGTTAGCTTCGGTTTCGTTCCGGAGTTGTGAGGATTCGTTCGACTACATCTATTTGTCTTCTTCATGGACTCGTTCTTCTTCCTTGCGGGATCCCAGGCAAGATGACCATTCCTTGATATCACCTCTATTGTTGCTATGCTAGATGCCTTGCTCTATTGCTTTGTCGCGATACCTATCCTTTTGCATGTCAGCCCCCACCTTGCCATGAAACCTCTAACTACCTACCTAGCAAACCATTGTTTGGCTAAGTTACGCTTTCGCTCAAGCCCCCTCTTATAGTGTTGCTAGTTGCAGGTGAAGATGAAGTTTGCTCCATGTGGATTGGGTTTTTGGGAATAACACAATATCTATTATTTACAATAATGCACCTTATAAACTTGGCAATGGGTGGAAGGCTTGGCCTTTTGCTCGGTGTTTTGTTCCACTCATGCCGCCTTAAGAACGATAAACCGGTGTTATGTTCCTTGATTTTGCGTTCCTAACGCAGTTGGGTATATGGGGACCCCTTGATAGTTCGCTTTGAATAAAACTCCTCCAGCAAGGCCCAACTTTGGTTTTACCATTTGCCTAATAACTAAAAAAACGAGGACCTAATCAACCCCCGGGCCAGTGCTCCTCATGATTGTTGGTCCAACCTAGAGCATCTTGTGGCACCGCCCCTTGGCAACTTGGGGTATTTTGGTTGTTGTAACTATAGCTCATCTGTCGTGGCCTGAGACAAGATACACGCGGCTCCTATCGGGGTGTCGGGACGTCGGGAGGTCTTGCTGGACTTTTTTACCATTGTAGAAATATCTTGTACACCGGGATTCCGAGTCTGATCGGGCAGTCCCTAAGATAAGGGGTTTTTACCTCTGTTGATCGCGAGAGCTTGTGATGGGCTAAGTTGGGACACCCCTGCAGGGTTATGATCTTTCGAAAGCCGTGCCCGCGGTTATGTGGAGGATTGGAATTTGTTAATATCCGGTTGTAGATAACTTGACACAAAACCTCAAACATAATGCACTACAGTGTGAGTAGTCGTGATGGTCTCTTTTCGAGGGAGTTCGGGAAGAGAACACGGTTGGGTTATGGATGCCTCGTAGGTAGACAGGATCATCTAGTGATCATGATTTAGTTCACGACCGATAGCTTTCACTTCTCTTCTCGCTTCGATGACACGTAAGCTAGCCACCTCATCTACGCTAAGTGCTTGCAGCAGCCCACTTATACATTTGCTCCTTACCCAAAGCTTTGATAGTTTTGATACCAGCGAATGGGATTGCTGAGTCCTCGTGACTCACAGTTTACTACAAACACAGGTGCAGGTACAACCGAGTATGATTCAGTTGATGGCCAGGAACTCTAATGGGAGTTCGATGAGGAACGTGGGCGTATGTACGTGACGTTTCCCGACGATCGGTAGTGGTTCCTACTAGGGCCGATCGGGCATAGTGGGTGGTTATCTTCTTTTCATTTGGATTTGTCCATAGTCGGACCATGATTGTATTTGGATGAATGTATGACTTATTTATGCATTGTGTGAAGTGGCGATTGTAAGCCAACTATGTATTTTTCCCTTTGTTCTTGTACATGTGAATATGTGAAGATAACCTTCTTGCGATCATAAAATGCGATTATGCCTCTAAGTCGTTCCTCGACACGTAGGAGATATAGTCTCATCTTGGGCGTTACAAGTTGGTATCAGAGCCTTCCCCGACCTAGGAACCCCTGCTTGATCGAACCGCTGCCGATGTTGAGTCTAGAATTTTAAAAAATGATTTAAGTCTTAGGATAGAATTCTTTTTTTCTCCTTATCCCCTTCGTCACTCTGGTGAGGACTCCTGATGTAGAAGTTTTGTCTTCCTACCCTGTTTTCCACTAAAAAAATTAGGATCGGGCAGGTATTTCTGGGATCATTTTGATATCTTTGTGACGAGAACATTGTTCTTGGTGCATCCTGTCATTTAGGGGTTGTGGCAGTGTCCCGGGGAGTTGAGCTCCGAGGTGTTGTCGTTACAATTGTATCGTTGCAGATCTGGAATACCAGAGGTGGACGACATCGAAAACACTTCTATGCATGTCTGGTGGTGAGATAACCCCGACGTCACCCAGTACTGGTGGGATAGTTCGGGAGTATTGCCACATCTAGTATAGCGGATGTTTTTCAAAGGTCTGAGGTAAATGGTTTCCGAAGGTGCCTGGTTATGTGTTGACGGATGGATACAACTAGATGTAGGACTTATTAGTTGTGTGATATGCGGTGCTTCCCCTGTATCACCAACACCAGATTGCATAACCAGAAAGTTTCGGGAATTAATATGTGGGAATTCAAGTAGCTCTTAGGAAATCTTCCAACGGATGCATGATATGAGGTTGGGGTCTATCATGTCTTTGTTCCGGCTTCTTTCGCATGCCAAATCCTTTGTTTTGTTTTGAGTTGTGGTATTCGAGTTGCTCCGATGTCAGGTGTTGATTCCATACCTTTCCTAATCGGTGTTCTCATATTTTTATGGGAGTGCTAATCCTTCTTGATCATCAAGATTGTCATGATAAATTCTTCTCAACTGGTGTGCTTCTCTTCAAGTTAACCCAATCCTTTCAATATGTGTAAGACCAATTCTTGGTTTTTCTCGATGGTGTTTGTTCATTCATCCCAAGTTGTCTTTGTTTTCCCCACCCTCCCACCCTTTTCTTTATGGAGCCAGAGTTCTAAATCAAGTGTCCCTATATTCTTGTGATGTCTCTTCATCAATTTTCTTTAATGTTTTCTCCGCTGATTCTCTGGAAGATGCTCAGGAGCTACAAGTTTATCATTCTCCGTTCTCATTTCTTCTCCGGTGGACTAAATCCAAGCTTTGGTGTTGATTATATCTTTCCTCTTGTTTCACATGTTTTCACATGTTGGAATTACTTATCCAAGCCTCTCTTGTTTATTCAACTTTCAATATCTCTTCTCCGGAGTGTTCAAGATATCTCAGAAGATTCATGTTTCCTTTCTTAATCCGTTCAAGCTATTTTGAGGCTGTTATCTCATTCAAGCCATTTAATTCAACCGGTGCGGTCTCTCTTTCAAGTAATCATTCAACGGTGTTTCTTTTGAGTGGGCCCTAACCCACAGGTATTTTCCAGGATCTTATCTGACTCTTCTAATTTTTCCGAAGTTATTCTGAAATTCTTTTCAAAGTGTGATGTAAGTATGGATTCCATCAGTCATATGCCTTCTCCGAGACCGCTTTCAAATTCTTTTCATGCTTGGTTAAACCTTCCATCTTTTCATTCTTCCGTAGTATCTCACAAATTCTTCATGTTATTCTCGTCGTCATTCTCAACATTTGAAGACCGAAAAAGAGTTTTCCCCTAAATCTTTTCTTACCCGTCCAAAGCATTTCATGATTTATTTTCTTTGTATCCTCCGAAGGCCATCATTTCACAAGATTTCTTCGTTCTCAGTTTTCAACTTCGTCCTCCAACTATTCTTCATTGATTCCCCTTCGTTCGTCTCCATATTCTTTCGGTCCAAAGCATTTCATGATTTATTTTCTTTGTATCCTCCGAAGGCCATCATTTCACAAGATTTCTTCGTTCTCAGTTTTCAACTTCGTCCTCCAACTATTCTTCATTGATTCCCCTTCGTTCGTCTCCATATTCTTTCGGTGCATCATTCAAGTATTCTCTACTCTGCTCGTGATCCCTTCATTCTTTTGTATCTAAGTTTTCTCAAGTGCTTTGGTTCTTTTTCTAATTATTTCCAGCGATTTGTTCTCTTTTCTTCATTCGTTTTCAATTCTTATGGTGGCTCATTGGACATTCCTCTTCCATATTATCATATCATTTCACTCGTCCTTTCCAAAAATCCTACCGATGATTCATTCAATACTTTCTCAAGATTGTGTGTGATCTCTCTTTAATTCCTTGCAACGAGAATAAGTAGTATGCTAAATCCATTGCTTCTCATCGATTTAAGTTGCTGAAGGATGAGCATAACATAATTTCTTGTTCTTGTTTTTCTCGAGGATATTAATTCCTTCTTTTCGGAATTTGACCATGAGGATGAAATACTTGGTTTCAAGTTGTTCGTCTTGTCTCCCGGTGTTCTAAGCTCTCTCTATTATCTCGTCGTGAAGCTCCATCTAATCATTGCAAGGCTTCAATCTTATTCTTTCATCCTTCACTTCTCATCCTTTTGCTACCAGAGTTCTTCTTGGTGGTTCATCATGATTTAATTCATCCTCGAAGTGTTCTTCAAGATTCTTGTTGGAGGAGCTCAAGTATTCTTCATCGTGCATTCCGAAGTGCAATTCTTTCTACCTTATCTTTTGAGATGGTGTTATGTCATCTTGAAAATTTCCTTCATGTTTCATGATTCACAAGTTATCAAGAATGAAATATGTAAACCTATCATTTTCTTTGTTCAAGAGATATTTGCAACCCCTCAGTTTCTTCGTTGGAGTAATCTTGGGTTGTAACTCACCTAAAAGCTTTCTCTAAGGATAGTTGCTATTTATGGTGCTTATAAATGACCCAAGTTCTTCATTTATCCTCCCGGTGAAATAAGTTTTTCGTCTCTTTGTTGATCTCAACCCAATCAAATTTTTTCGTCAGTGGCCGGTTGTCACCTCGTAATTTTGAGATGTATGAAATCTCAATCCAATCAAATGTTTTCGTCAGTGGCCGGTTGTCACCTCGTAATTTTGAGATGTTTTTCATACACCCACGAGAAGCATATCTTTTGCTTGTTGATTTTTCAACAACTCCGCTCAACCCTTCTTCGTAAGCATGTTTTCAAATTAATTTCTAGTAGAAGATGTTGTTCTTCTTCGTTCTTTTCACTCCATTATTCGTCCCGAAGGCTTGTGATGTTGCTCTCTTCATCTCGTCTCTCGTTTTGTCAAGATCTTGTTCTTTCCTTTACTTATCCATTTAACAAGAGGGTCGTGTCCTCCATTCAACTTCTCTCATCTTATCAAGTTTTGCCTATCTTTTAACCGGAGTGTTGTCTCAAATCTTTCTTATCATTGTGCCATTCTTTCAATAGTTCCGGAGGTAGTGTGTTGTTGATTTCATCAAGTATCATCCCATCTTGTCAAGTTCATGTTCAATTCCTTCCATTTACAGTCGGAATGTTGTCCAAACTCTTTCGTTTTTAGTCTTCTCTATCTTTATTTAACCGCAGTGGTTTTAAATTCTTCCATGATCCTTGAGCTCTTCATTCTCGTCATGTTCCTTGTTCCTCTTGTCCAACGGATTGTTTGCAATCTGTTTCGTCTCCATTGTATTCTTTTATTCAATTTGTTCAACCTCCCAAGGTCTGTGGTTTCACCCGTTTGTCAAAGAAGCAACTTTGTTTTACCTCTGTCTTTTCAGTTTCTATCCGGTGCCATCTCCAGGATCTCGGGTCGAGATCCTCTGTTAGTGGGGGGGAGTTGTGACGCCCCAAGACCGACGCTCCAGATGCCTTCCAGTTTTTCATTGTCGTCGTGTGGTTTTATTTTTGCTTGTTGCATTTCATCATCTGCATTGCATCCGCATGTTTTCATAAAACTCGTAGTCGTTCGCAGTTGTCGCTCCTCGCTTTGTTTCTGTTGACCTTTCGTCAGACTCCTTTGTCTTTGTCGACCTCTCACAGACCTCACGTGCGTGTCCAAAACCGCCCCGGACCCGAACCGGACAGTCATTACCGATGGGTCCGGATCATCCCCAAACATCCCTAAAACATCTCTGTTTTCTTATTTGGACTCCCTAGCCTATTTTATATAGACCGTTCGATTTTGATCGCATGGTCCAATTAGCCCCTAACCAAACCCCTTCTATATATAAAGCAGATGAAACCCTAGACTGCTAGGTTGTCCCATCCATCCCATCCTCTCTGCCGTCGCCACTCTCTTCCTTCTTTTCAGCGTCCGGCCAACCAAGTCCCTTCCATCCAATCCACCCCATCCTCTGCCTCCGAGATCCATCTCCACCAACCAGCTCCGCCAGCACCACAAGCCCCTGCGTGTCGTCGCTCTATCTGTGTCATGGAAATAGCACGGCAGATGTCCGGTTTAGCGGACTTGAAGATGGAACCATCGCACAGGTTAGCTTGAAGGGGTTCATAGCACACAAAGGACACAGAGGGTTTATACTAGTTCGGCCCCTTCGATGAAGGTAAAAGCCTACGTCTAGTTGGTTTGGTATTGCTTAGGCGTCGGATTACAGGGAGCGGATTCGCTTGCCTGTGCCTCGACGGGTTGATTATTGCTTGTCCCTGAACCGTCGCCGGGTTGTCTCTTTATATAGAGGCGATGCCCGGTCCGGTTTACAGAATCCCGAGGCCGGCTCATAATCGTGTCCGCCTTGGTCTCTGTTCTTTCTTTCTTATCTCTCAAGTTACATCGCTTGGCGGTTTACAAACTACACTTCTATACATGGGCCCTAAGATCTCATGGGTCGTAGCCTTTACTAAATACTACAACCAAGGATAATATAATAAATCCGGTTTACAATATCCGGTTTATACCCGTTAGTCATATCCCTGACATTAGGCCCCAGAATGATTTGAACTTGTTCATATCAATCTTGTCTTGTATAAATTTCTTCTATCTTCACATTTTTGTAAACCGGCTCTGACGTCATCTTCGAGATTCACTAGATCTGACCGTGACATCATCTCCGCATTTAACGCCGCGAGCTGTACTGTAGCTTTGTTTTAAGGGTTATCCCGAAAATTGAGGCGTCAGAGGATCTTTATCTGATCTTTTACCTCCTCGAATCCCGCGCCTGTCGCTTCGGATCTGACTTTCCTTATAAATACCGCTGTCCCCATTCATTATCTTCTTCCTGCTCTTTCTTCTTCCTCTGTCGCCCGACTCCATCGCTGCCCGAGCTCAAACCGCCGCCGTCAACCGCTGAATCCAAGTCCTCGCCGGCCGCTGCATCACCCTGAGTCTGACCAGAGAACCTCCGCCGCTGATCCTTGCTGTTCCAGGTATGTCCTTCTTCTTCATTACAGATCTGTAACTTCTAGGGTTCCTTCTCACGCCCCCGCCATTAGAGCCTCAACGGAAGCTTTACCTTGTTCAACTTTAAGCCGATAGTTTTCAGTAACCTTTACCTTTAGATCTTGCCCTTTAAACTGTACTTTTACCCCGCTGTAAATGCTTCAGATCTTCGTCGTTCTTGTCTAACCTGTAGATTTATCCGCTCGGTATAAGGCCCTTGTAGTTCTTCCCGTATACTCTTACATTTGTTTCTCTTTTCTGGTATGCTCAGATCTATTCCACCTTAGCTGTCTTTGAAAACCTGTTTTTCTCCTCGGTAGATCTGTTAAGTATGTTCCGGTTTAAACTGTTATGCCCTGTTCGTGCGAAACTTTATAATTTAAACGCGACGGTTTAACCGTTCCTCTTTTACTGCCATGAACCGGAAATGGCGTAGCTTGCTGTAATTGCCGGTTTAACCATGCCATTAGTCCTCAGTTCAAACCGTTGCGTAACTTTCATAGACAGTTTCCGGTTTATACTGCTGTACCTTCATATTCCGTTTTCTGCACTTTATCTTTTCCAGTACTTGTCCTTTCGTTGCAATGGCCAAGCAGTATGTCTCTTGCGATTGGGTCCCTTCTATCATTACTGAGGAAGATTTGGTCAAGATTTCTGAAATTGGTACGTTAGGCCCTCAGTCTGTTTTGAAGTGGCGGGCCCCGGGGAATGAATGTCCTCCTACTCCCAGGTCCGGGGAGGTCATTGTGTTCTTTGATCACATATCTCGAGGCTTCTCTCCCCTCGGTTCAAAATTTTTCCGGGATGTTCTTGCTACCTTCCAACTCCACCCACAGGACATTGGACCCAACTCTGTTTCAAACATCTGTGACTTCCAAGTGTTTTCGGAGGTATATCTGCAAGAAGAACCGTCCGTCGATCTGTTCCGGGACTTCTTTCACTTAAACCGGCGCACAGAGTTCACCAGTGGACCACATCAGGAGCTTGGCGGCGTTAGTATTCAGAAGAGGCGAGACGTTGTTTTTCCTCACGCCGCTTTACACACGCATCCAAAGGAGTGGAACAAGTCATGGTTTTATTGTATTGACACTTCTCCTGAAGGGGAGAACCCTCTGCCGGGTTATCGTGAAACCCGTATTCCGGAAGATCATCCTTTACCACAACGGCTCGGCTCTGTTGAACGGACCCGGTTTTCATCACAGCTCTCCAAGTTAAGAGCTTTCATAGCTAATGGCTTGATTGGCACTGATTTTCTACGCTGTTGGTTGTCTTGGAGCATCCTTCCCTTGAGTCGGCGATCACAGCTGATGTGCAAATATTCTGGAAAACCGGATGATCCCCAAAGGTTTACCAAGGAAAAACTCTCTGAATCGGAGGTTATAGAATCAGCCAAGAAAATTCTCAATGTTTCCTTGGCAGACTGCAGCAAGGTCGGGTTAGCTCCTTATTATAAGAAGAACAAGCTGCTTGCAGTAAGTTTTACCTTGCCCTGTATTCGTAATCCGTTTCTTTAAACCGTCTTTCAATTACCTTTTTTGCTTTTGACTAGGCTGATGACCCTTTCTGGAAGAGAAAACCTCAGGAGAAAACCGGCAAACAAGCTCGCCGGAAAACCTTTGCAAATAAGAAAAGGAAAGCAGCTGTTGACGCCAGTTCTCCCACGGAAGATGATGATCCGGATTCCGAGGTATGATTTAATCCGGTTCAGATTTTGCTTTCTTGAACTTGTAATTGTATCTAACGATAACTTTTCCACAGGAGTTGCCTGAAGGTGATAATCCGGCCGAAGTTGAGGTAACCATTCTTTCTTCTGATTCAGAACCTCTTCCACTAAAAAGTCGTCGGACCGTCCGGAAATACCAATTTTCTCACCCTTATGCTCAGTTGGACCCTAACTTTATTTTGAAGAAGCAACAGCACGAAGCTCTTCGCCGGACCACTCGCCATAGCGGCCTGGCAGTGGAATCATCCGGGATTTCTTTAACTCCGGCTCGAAAGCGCCGTGCTGAGGTGATACTTTCTCCGACTCTCCTTCATCCCAAGGCCGGGCTTATCCGGAAACCTCTTAAACCGTCTGACCCTGATTATCAGGAAACTCCATTGTCTTCTTCTGGTGAATCGACTGCCACGCAGCTTCCTCCATTAAAAACTGTCCCAGGGTAACTTTTTAACCCTTCCGGTTTATGATTCCTTTTTGTTTTATAATGTTAATACTCATTTTGCACTTTTTCCAGCAAAACAAAACCCAGCAAGAAGCCCAAGGCAAACAAGCCTCCTGCTGAGACCACTGCAGATAATCCGGCTGATGATCCGGCAACAATTGTTCCTTCAGAGGACGATCCCATAGCTCCTCTTGAAGACCCTGCGCCTACAGATCATATCTCTGCTCCTGAGAATCCTACTGCTGAAGATGCCCATAATCCGCCAAGTCCGGCCCGGGTCAATTCTCCTCAGATTAATCCGGCGCCTCCCAATCCGGCCCAAACTGCCACTCCCCCAAATGTACCTGCTTCTCCGGATGTTGTGGTAACTGGGACTGCCTTTGTTGCTCCAGCTGAGCCCACCGTTTTAGCCAAGCATACGGCTAAAATGGAGAAGTTATATAAAGAAAAAGGCAAATGGAGTACTGAAGTATCCAATCTTGCTGATATGAGTGCCCAAGACATTTACTCTGGGTATCTAAACCGGCTCCACAGCAGCCGAGACTACGAAGCAAGCCTGGTTAACTTAATGAGGGAGAAATATGACGTAAACCTCTTCTTCTGACTTTGTACCTTTGATGCGTTTCTATCCCATAACAGCCCCCCAGTTCCGGTTTAGCTGCGTGCTGAAGGTGAACCGGAACTTGTAGTTTGAACAATTGATCTTTACATTAGCCCCCAAGTGTCAAGCAGACAACTTGTTTGTGTGCTTGAGACTTGTAACTTTGAATTGCTGTTGTTTACTGCTTCAACTGCCATTAGCCCCCAAGTGTCAAGTAGACAACTTGTTTGTGTGCTTGAGACTTGTCTGATTTTTACCTCTTGTCTTTTAACTGTGCTTGCAGGCTGAGTTGAACCGGAATGCTATTGAAATCAATGAACTTCGTAGCCGTCTTACTGAAACAGAATCTGCTGCTTCAAAAGCTAAAAAAGATCTTCAGGTGAGTTTAAAGACTGCTGAAGATCTGAAGAAATATTTTGAAGAGGAGCGGACCACTTTTGAGGTTCAAAAGAAAGATCTGGAGAAGAGGGTTCAGGACGCTGAAGGGGCACTTAACCCGGTTACAGAAGAATTGACCGGTTTAAAGCAGCAGGTTGAAATGATGACCACTGCAATCTTTGGTAAGTATAATCTGAACTCCCGGTTTATCCCTGTAATGTTCTATCTGTGCCGGTTTAACCGTTATATCTGTGTGCAGGTCACCGTGTCTCCCATCTTGGGGATGACTTGCGGAAGAAGCTTAAAGCATGTTACACATTGGTCGAGCAGCTGTATTCCGGCGCTCAGAGGATCATCAGTGCCACTTCCTTTGGTAAACCGGCCCCTTCGACGATCCAAGATACGTTGAACAAGTTGTCTGTTTTGCCGGCTCGTCTTGAAGAAGTTAAAAAATCCGCTGCCCGAGGTGGCGCTCTTCTGGCCCTTACCAGGGCTAAGGCTTGGGTCCCAGATCTTGATCCGGAGGAAGCTATGACCGGTTTTCCTGATACAAAGGATGACGGCTCGACTTTTACTGCAAAGGACCTTTATGCTTTGACAAAGGAGATGCGCCCCCTCGCCAGCAAGCTTGCAGTTGAGTCTGATTTATCCAGGTATCATCCTGGATATGACTTGCAAAACGAACGGGTGGAGCGGCCGGTTTATGATACCGTGAATTTAATCCCGCCGGTTCGTCCTCATACCTTCGCTCCAGATATCGAACCTTTTGAACTGATCAACGAAGAGATGTATTTCCGGGCCTTGGCGAAGATTGACTGGCGTGTGCCGGATTTCCAACCGCTTCAAGAAGATGAAGAAGTTCCGGATCAAGGTGATGGCCAGCCGTCTCAACAAGGAGGAGCATAACTTTAAAACTTCATTGCTGTAATCGCAGTCTGTGTTTCGCCAAATGATATTTCCAATCCGTCGGGCTTGCTATGCCTTGTAATAGGATAGCTAAACTTGATCTGCTTTATTCCGGATATTCTGTCTTTCTCTATGTGGAATATTTGCCGATTGAAAATGTTGTCTGATATTGTTTATCTTGCATATCTTCTGTTTCTGCAGAAATAATACTGAAAATATGTCCTAGTGGCTTACCACTGGACGGATTAAATTGTTCTCTTAAAACGACAAATAAGTATATCTTTATACCAGTAATGACTTTATACCTGAGATCATATACGCCCAACATTCTTAATCCGGTAGAACCTTAAAGTCGCTTGATCAAGACCTTCATGGATCCAATTAAAAATTCGAAACACTCCGGCTCATCTTGATGATAAATTCCGGTTTATCTTGTTCTTCAAAACTTTGTTCGGAGATTTGTAGCTTTTTGCCTGATATATGATCCGGGTTTTAATGAACACCGGTTTACTCATGCTAGTATTCATAACCCAGACTTTTCACTTTATAGGTACGTGGTCAACTTCCGTAGCTGCTCCACTCCGGTTTAAAGGGTTATAAAACACAAACACAAAAAAGATGCAAATTTTGCAAATAAGACCATGTAGTCGAGGCTTTTTAAGAGCTGCCAGGCTCAAAGCAAGGTTCAGCCAATCAATGGGACGTGGTTTGTCCAACACTCCCAGAGGGCCCAGCCAATCACTGAACATGGCATTATCCAACTTTTCAGAGGGCCGAAAGAACCGCAAATAAAAACTGAGCCAATCAATGGGACGTGGTTTGTCCAACACTCCCAGAGGGCCTAGCCAATCACTGAACGTGGCATTATCCAACTTTTCAGAGGGCCGATAGAACCATAAAAATTGATCCGATCACTGGGACATGGACGTTGCCATTCCCAGAGGGCCTCCAGGGTTCCTCCTGAACCGGTGGGTCAATTTAAACCAATCACTGAACGTGGATTTATCCAACTTTTCAGGGGGTCTCCAGGGTTCCTCCTGAACCGGTGGGTAAATTCAAACCAATCACTGAACGTGGAATTATCCAACTTTTTAGAGGGTCTCCAGGGTTCCTCCTGAACCGGTGGGTAAATTGTGAAGCCTCCTCTCCTCGAATCGGATATGATCTCATGTTTTTTAGAGAGTTTTATTGCTCCTTTGCATATTCTGCAAAAAATCAATTTCTAAACCGGCCAATATATTGAAATATAATATCTGATAATAAACTTGTATGGTTGCTTTCACAGGATTTTTGTATATGGAAAAAGGGCTAAGCCCCCGGTTTACCGAGGGTGCCAGTTTATTCATTACTCATAATATATACATAGGATACATTGGAGCACGTAGCTCAAGTATAGTATGGCCGTAAATGGGCGATGTTCCACGGCCTCTTCGTCTCCTCTTCTGATGTCCGTGAGTCCTTGTGTTCTCGAACGTCCACCAAGTAATATGAACCGTTGTGCAGATTCTTGCTGACCACAAAGGGCCCTTCCCAAGGTGAGGATAGCTTGTGCATATCTGTTTGATCTTGGATGAGCCGGAGTACCAAGTCACCCTCCTGGAACGTCCTTGTTCTAATCTGGCGGCTATGATATCTGCGTAAGTCTTGTTGATAAATCGCAGAACGTGCTGAAGCTATATCACGCTCTTCATCCAGCCGGTCTAAACTGTCCTGTCTTGACCCCTCGTTGATTGCTTCCACATAAGCCGTCACCCTTGGTGAATCATGACGTATATCGCTCGGAAGAATTGCTTCAGCACCATAAACCATGAACAAAGGTGTGTAACATGTAGACCGGTTTGGTGTAGTGTTAATACTCCAAAGAACATATGGCAATTCCTCAACCCAACATCCTGGGGTTCTCTGCAAAGGTGTCATAAGCCGGGGTTTGATTCCTCGCAAAATCTCCTGATTTGCCCTTTCAGCCTGACCATTGGATTGGGGGTGGGCCACAGAAGATACGTCCAAACGAATATGCTCTTGTTGACAGAATTCTTCCATCTCACCCTGAGATAAATTGGTGCCATTGTCTGTGATGATGCTGTGTGGAAAGCCAAACCGGAATATTACTTTTTTGATGAATTTGACTGCCGTTGCCGCATCACACTTGCTTATAGGCTCTGCTTCAACCCACTTTGTAAACTTGTCTACTGCCACTAGTAGATGAGTTTTCAGATCTTGGGATCGCTTGAAAGGTCCAACCATATCAAGCCCCCAAGTCGCAAACGGCCAAGTTATTGGTATCATCCGGAGTTCCTGTGCTGGAACCAGAGCACGTCTTGAGAATTTCTGACAAGCGTCACACTTCCGGACCAGATCTGCCGCATCTGCATGAGCGGTTAACCAATAGAAACCATGCCGGAATGCCTTAGCCACCAATGATTTTGACCCGGCATGATGACCACAATCCCCTTCATGAATCTCGCGAAGAATCTCCCAACCTTCCTCAGCTGATACACATCGCTGAAATACTCCAGAAGTACTGCGATGGTGAAGTTCTCCATTTGCAATTGTCATGGACTTAGAGCGCCGGATTATCTGTCGCACTTCTTCTTCATCATCTGGTAACTCTCCTCGGCTCAGGTATGCCAAGTACGGCAGCGTCCAATCCGGAATAATATGGAGCGCTGCAACTAACTGTGCCTCTGGGTCCGGAACAGCTAGGTCTTCCTCCGACGGTATCTGAACCAAAGGACTGTGCAACTCATCCAAGAAGGTGTTTGGTGGCACCGGTTTACGTTGCGACCCCAGCCGGCTTAAAGCGTCAGCTGCTTCGTTCCTCCGCCGGTCTATATGATCCACCTGATATCCTTTAAAATATCCTGCGACTGCTTCAACCTCTCGTCTATAAGCCGCCATGAGGGGGTCTCTTGAATCCCACTTGCCAGAAACTTGTTGCGCTCCCTGATCTGAGTCTCCCAAGCACTTAACCCTGCTCAAGTTCATTTCCTTTGCTAACCGCAAACCATGAAGTAATGCTTCATATTCCGCTGCATTATTAGTACAAGGAAACAATAAGCGGAGGACATAACAAAATTTATCACCTCTGGGGGAAGTTAAGACAACTCCAGCCCCCGAGCCCTGCAACTGCTTTGAACCGTCAAAGTGAATCGTCCAGTAAGTAAGATCCGGCTTCTCCTCAGGAGTCTGCAACTCTGTCCAATCATTGATGAAGTCTACCAATGCCTGAGATTTTACAGCAGTGCGTGGTACATATTTCAATTCATGCGGGCTGAGCTCAATAGCCCATTTTGCTACTCTGCCCGTAGCTTCCCTGTTTTGGATTATATCCCCCAACGGTGCTGAACTAACCACAATTATTGGATGCCCTTGGAAATAGTGCTTCAGCTTCCGGTTTGCCATGAATACACCATATACCAACTTCTGCCAATGAGGGTATCTCTGCTTGGACTCAATGAGTACTTCACTCACGTAATAAACCGGGCGCTGAACCGGGTATTCCTTCCCTGCTTCCTTGCGCTCAACCACAATCGCAACGCTAACTGCCCATGCATTAGCAGCGACGTATAACAGCAACGTCTCTTTGTCAATAGGAGCAGCTAAAACCGGTGGTTTTGCCAATTGTCGCTTCAGATCCTCAAATGCTGCGTTTGCCTCATCACTCCATATAAACCGGTCTGTTTTCCTCAACATCTGGTAAAGTGGAATCGCCTTTTCTCCCAAACGGCTGATGAACCGGCTTAACGCTGTGATCCGGCCAGCTATGCGCTGAACATCGTTGATGCAAACCGGTTTAGTCAAAGATGTGATGGCTTTGATCTTCTCTGGGTTAGCTTCTATTCCTCTGTTTGAAACCAAGAATCCCAGTAGTTTACCTGCCGGAACACCAAAAGCACACTTCTCCGGATTAAGCATCATCTTATAGGCTCGAAGATTATCAAAAGTTTCCTTAAGATCCTCTATCATTGTTCCTTCCTTCCTTGATTTGACTACAATGTCATCCACATAAGCATGAACATTCCTCCCTATCTGCCCTTTTAGACAATTCTGAACGCAACGTTGATAAGTTGCTTGTGCACATTTGAGTCCAAAAGGCATAGACACATAGCAAAAAGCACCAAAAGGAGTTATAAAAGCTGTCTTCTCTTGGTCTTCAACTGCCATCTTGATCTGATGATACCCTGAATATGCATCCAAAAAACTTAGCCGCTCACATCCCGCTGTGGCATCAATGATCTGATCAATGCGAGGGAGAGCAAAAGGATCAGTTGGGCAAGCTTTATTGAGATCTGTGTAGTCCACACACATCCTCCACTTCCCATTCTTCTTCAACACCAGCACCGGATTAGCCAACCACTCTGGATGAAAAACTTCTACTATGAACCCTGCGGCCAAAAGTCTGGCCACTTCTTCTCCTATAGCCTTGCGCCTCTCCTCATTGAAGCGGCGCAGATACTGCTTGACCAGTTTAAATTTCGGATCGATGTTTAAACTGTGCTCAGCGAGTTCCCTCGGTATACCTGGCATGTCAGAAGGTTTCCATGCAAAGATATCCCGGTTCTCACGGATGAACTCGATGAGCGCGCTTTCCTATTTGGGATCAAGGTTAGCGCTGATAGTGAACTGCTTAGATGAATCTCCCGGCACAAAATCAACTTGCTTGGTCTCTTCTGCTGATTTAAACTTCAATGCCGGATCATGCTCGGTAGTTGGCTTCTTCAGTGGAGTCATATCTGCCGGATCAACATTATCTTTATAAAATTTCAACTCTTCTGTGGCACATACTGCTTCTGCATAGGCTGCATCTCCTTCCTCACATTCCACTGCTATCTTACGGCTTCCATGAACGGTGATCGTGCCCTTATGACCCGGCATTTTAAGCTGCAAATAAACATAACACGGCCTAGCCATGAACTTAGCATAAACCGTCCTTCCAAACAAAGCGTGATACGGACTTTTGATTTTAACGAATTCGAAAGTGATCATCTCTGATCTGAAATCATACTCATTCCCAAAGGTAACTTCCAAATCAATCTTTCCAACCGGATAAGCTGACTTACCTGGGACCACTCCATGAAACACTGTATTTGATTGCCTTAGCTTCTTATCCATCAGACCCATACGACGGAAAGTCTCATAATACAAGATATTGATACTGCTACCACCGTCCATGAGAACTTTAGTGAATTTGTAGCCTCCGACCTGAGGTGCTACCACCAAGGCTAAATGGCCCGGATTATCCACCCGCATTGGGTGGTCTTCCCTGCTCCATACAATGGGTTGCTCTGACCAGAGAAGAAATTGCGGTGTCGCCGGTTCAACTGTATTAACAGCCCGCTTCAAAACCTTCTGGTCTCTCTTACACAGACTTGTGGTGAAGACATGATATTGCCCACTGTTCAATTCCTTCGGATTACTCTGATATCCAGATTGCGGCTGCTGCTGCTGACGCTGCTGCTGCTGACTTCCCTGACTATTATAATTCCCTTGGCTCTGCTGCTGATTACTCTGATTATTGTAACCACCCTGATGATGCGACTGATTGCCCTGGCCACTATAATTCCCTTGATTATTCTGATTACCCGCCCGGTTTTGATAACCATTGCTATTGCCCCTATATCCTGATCCGGAGCTGTTCCCCTGATGACCCGGACCATATAATCCAGGACCTGAACCACCATTTGGGGGTCGATTATGAGGATTGAAACGGCCCGCCACTGCCTTCATAAGGGGTATGCACTCTCTCATGGTATGCTTTGCCGGTTTCCCTTTTACGCTATGCTTTGGACAAGGCTGATCTAACTCCTGATCCCAGCTAAGAGCTCCTCCGCCGGTTTGTAAAGACGGATCTCCCAGGCTACGCTGAAAATCCCCTTGAACTTGAGTGTTGGCCACGAAATCAGAGCCACCCTCTGCTTTCCGTTTGCCCAAAAAACTTGAGGTAGCCGGATTAATTGGCGCCGGTTTACCAGACTTGCTAACCTTCCCAGTCTTGTCTCCTTCCGCTTCTGGATACTTGGTATTATCAGAATCTCCGTATTTCACCAGGGCACTCATGAGAGTTCCCATATCATTGCAGTCCCTTTTAAGTCGTCCGAGCTTTAACTTTAAAGATTCAAACCGGCAATTGTTCTCCAAAGTCACTATCGCCGTACTAGGATTAATACCATTCGAAGAGTGTAAAATCTCCGCCACTCTTCGTACCCAAGCTGCTGTAGACTCCTGCTCTCCTTGCACACAAGCTGCTAGGTCCACCACTGACATCGGCTGTTTGCATGTATCTTTGAAGTTTTTGATAAACTGGCTGCGTAGTTCCCCCCATGATCCAATAGAGTTTGGGGGTAGAGCTTTCAGCCAGGTCCGGGCCGTGCCTTCGAGCATCATAGTAAAATACTTCGCACAAGCTGATTCATCCACGTCCAGCATCTCCATGGCCATCTCATAACTTTCAACCCAAGCTTCCGGAGCTAAATCGGCTGTGTAATTAGGTACCTTGCGGGGCCCCTTGAAATCTTTAGGCAACTTGACACCCCGTAAAGCGGGGACAAGACACTGCACCCCGAAGGAACTCGTCGTAACTCCTGTTTCTGCAGTGGCTGTGTGAACCGGCGTTGTGTGACGAACCTCCTCCCTAGCTCCTGATCTAACCCGGTTTATATCCGGAGCTGGTATCGCCGCACCTACCGGATTATCCTGCCTGCGCTGATGCCTTCTGCGTTCACTGCTAGACACTTCTGTCTCCTCCCAATGCCTAGTATAACTTCGGCTGGGACGTGGTGTTGAATGTAACCTTTCCCTGCTATGAGAATATGCTTGCTGCTGTATCAACGCCGTGTTAAGCAGCTCCTTGACCCTACGCGCCTCCAATGCTATCGGAGACGTTTCCTCCACGGGTAAAGCGGCCAAACGCGCAGCTGCTGCAGCGATGTTATCCAAAGGGTTTGAATAATGACCTGGAGGGGTGGGAACGTAAGGTGCCGACGTGATCCGACGATCCCGCTCTGCGGTGGGTTGCTGAACTGGCTCCTCACTGGCTGGGGGTGCCCTCCGGTTTGAAGCCGGATTATTACTAGTCCCAGCCCCAAGTGTCCTGAACAGATTCGTTGCTTCATAAACCGGCGGTATACGAGACTGGTACTTTCGTCCCCTTACCCCTTCCATAGAAGCTTGCTCCATCCTTAGGTGAAAAGCTCGATCGTCCAGCTCCGCTTGTCTTACCGCTATCATCTCTCTCTCTGCCTTCAGGTCTTCTTTTAACTGATCAATCCGGCATTTCAACTGAAGGAGCTCTGCATCATGATGCGCCTTGTCTGCTGGAGCTACTGTTTCCACCGCTTTAGCCATGAATTCATCCATCAAGGTGGATAGAACATCAGCAAGTGAGAGGGTCGTGCCGCTCCCTCTTACGCCAGCTTCAGCTGTCGTCCCGTTCACCGGAGGCTATGAACCGGCCATAAAGACCGCCACCCGGTTTGGCAGGTCGAAGGGGTCCGGAATACTATTTCCATCGGACTCGCCCTCAGACCAGCCGTCCTGCAACTGATATAGAGATTCAGTTTCTCCGGATGAAGATTCATCGTCAGAGTAGACAACTGTTGCACCATCGGATTCCGATCCGTCCTCGGTTCGAACTCCGTGGATTGCTCCAACGAACACGTGCCTCACAGCGGGCTGAATCCGGGCCGATCTCACACGCTGAGCCGGCTCGACGATGTTGGGGAAGACGTCCGGCTCAGGTCCCGGTTCACCGATTTTGCCAATGAAGACTTGTATGCCACCGAAAGGAACCCGATACCCGTATTCGATTGAATCGGCCTCCGGTCCCCAACCTGCGTCGTCGATGTAGATCCGGCCGCGGCGACTCTTGGTCATCCGGCCGACTGCGTAACCCTTGAGCCCCTCAAAGCTGCCCTTCAAGAACTCGAAACCATCGTGCGGAGGCCCCACGGTGGGCGCCAACTGTCATGGAAATAGCACGGCAGATGTCCGGTTTAGCGGACTTGAAGATCGAACCATCGCACAGGTTAGCTTGAAGGGGTTCATAGCACACAAAGGACACAGAGGGTTTATACTAGTTCGTCCCCTTCGATGAAGGTAAAAGCCTACGTCTAGTTGGTTTGGTATTGCTTAGGCGTCGGATTACAGGGAGCGGATTCGCTTGCCTGTGCCTCGACGGGTTGATTGTTGCTTGTCCCTGAACCGTCGCCGGGTTGTCTCTTTATATAGAGGCGATGCCCGGTCCGGTTTACAGAATCCCGAGGCCGGCTCATAATCGTGTCCGCCTCGGTCTCTGTTCTTTCTTTCTTATCTCTCAAGTTACATCGCTTGGCGGTTTACAAACTACACTTCTATACATGGGCCCTAAGATCTCATGGGCCGTAGCCTTTACTAAATACTACAACCAAGGATAATATAATAAATCCGGTTTACAATATCCGGTTTATACCCGTTAGTCATATCCCTGACAATCTGGATGGGGAGAATCGATTATAACCCCTCCAGTTCATCTGCCTTTGCTCATTAACCCCTTTCTTCGTCTGCCTCACTTATGAGCCCCCCTTGTTGCTCATATTGTTGACCATAGCCCCCTTTTCATGTTTAGCTGGATCATTAAGAAACTAACAACGATTCTCTGAGAGTTCTCACCCCTCTGCGTGCACCGCTGCCATTCCCATGAGCTCAACGACCTCCGTGCAGTCATCCCCACACCTCGGCCGCGCCTCCCGCGAGAGACCTAAACATCCCGCCCATGCTTCTTCTATCTACGGCCCCAGCCCAAGCTCCTCTCGCCGGCAACCCAACCTGCTCGCGCCACTGCCATTCCCGTGAACCTCAACGACCTCCACGCATGCAGCGGAAGGCCGGAGCCCTGCCTTTAGCGCCGCGTGGTCTTCTCCCTCCATGCTGCCTCCACCGCCATGGCCCGTCCTCGACCGAATCCTGCTCTCTCTCCGCGCGCCCCAACTCAAATCCCCTCCCCTTGTGGCTTCCGTCGGCCCCAAACAAACCAGAGGATCTGCAGGCTAAGTCCCGTGAAGAGAAGATAAGGGAGATTATTTCAGTCTTTTATTCATCTATATAACAACTGATTCGGAATCAGGTGATGAGTTAATGTTTAAACATGCAAAATGGGCTTATGATCAAGAGGCAAATCAAACAAGGGGGCTCATAAGTGAGGCAGACGAAGAAAGGGGTGTACGAGCAAAGGCGGATGAACTAGGGGGGTTATAATCGATTCTCCCATCTGGACGGGAACCAGCCTCCTCAACCAGCGCCATGCCTGCGCCTCCCGAGGAGCTCCTCGCCGCCCCATTCCCTGCTTCCCGGAGTTCTTCACCGCGAGGCCTTCTTCAAGCCATGGCGCGCCAAGGTCTTCGTCGTCCCGCCTCCCTCCCCCCGCTGCCTCATCACCGCAACAACAACAGCAGATCGCCAAGCCCCGGCACTGCTCCTCCTCTGCGCGCTCGTCGCTGCCCCTCGAGCGCCTCTGCTTCACCCTGCAATGAGCAACAAGACGCGTTGTCGTGCGTTGACCCCTCCTCTGCCTCGCGCTAATCTCGGTCCAGCTCGCCTTCCAGTCGCAGCTGTCACCCCAAGGTCCAGGTCGCCGTTCCCCTGCTCCTCCCTACTCCTTTTCTTTTTCTTCCTCCTGCCTCTGCTCACTCCTGATCTCTCTCGCTCTCTGGTTTGTTGTAACAGCAGCCGTCGCCGCCGGCCTGCTTACTCGCCGCTGATCCGACCGCCATCGTCATTCCTCCGTTGCATGACGGATCTCCCAGCTCGCCGGAGCCCAAGACCCCATCGCCAAGACCCGCCGCGGCCGCTGCCGTGCCCCTCCACGGCCTCTTGGTTCGTGCGTCCGCGATGAGGACGACCCCAGCGTCAAGTTTGGCTTCGTCGTTGACCGTTCCCTTGCTCGATCTGGTCGAGTCATCGACCAGGACGCATTTGGCCCAGTTCCAGCGCCCGTGTGAGCTTCTCCAGCCCCAGCGCCTCAAGGCCCAGCTAGCCCGGCCCAGTGGCCACGCTGGTGAGCACCACCAGATCCAACGCTTTGCGCACTACAGGCCCAACATGTTTCAGCTTCGGCCCATGTCGTGTTTTTTTTAACGTCTGCGAATTTATCTATTTAATCCAGAAACTGCTTATTACAGTTTGACCCTCCATGTTCATGCATTCAATAACTAAATAACCATGCATCTTATGTAAAAACTTCAAATATGTAAAATGCTTAGAATTGCATGTAGATTCATAATAACCAACTCTCAACCATGTTTAAATTGTTTAAAATTGATGTTTGCATTAATTCATTCAATAACATGTTGAAATGGTTTATTTCCTAACTAAATAACCGTAGCTCCAAATTTAATAAACTTTATATGTAAATGGGCTAGGAAAATGTGTAGAATAACATGGCGCATTTATTTTTGCTGTTTAATAACGTTAAAATATGTTTTTAGGCAGAACAGTACCAAAATCAATAATTGCACATGGGGGTTTTCCGGAGTTGTTGTTTGTTGTTTCCGGCCTCATTTAAAATGCCTAAATAGGTAGTTTACCTATGCTTCACCTCTTGCCATGTTAAAGAACATTTAAACTTGTTGAGTTCATAATCGAGATTACACTAATTGTTTGAATGTGGTGTTTCGTCAATATGCAACTCGTTGCATATTGAGCTCCACATAAATTGTAGTGTTGTTTGTTGCACTTTGTCATTCCATGCATATTTAAACCGGACAGCATCATACTTGGTTGTGCAGCATGCCATGTTTATGCTTGTTTGTTTACCATGTTGTTTGCTTCTTTCCGTTTTGCTTATCTCGTTAGTTTCGGTTTCGTTCCGGAGTTGTGAGGATTCGTTCGACTACGTCTGTTTGTCTTCATCATGGACTCGTTCTTCTTCCTTGCGGGATCCCAGGCAAGATGACCATTCCTTGATATCAACCATTGTTTGGCTAAGTTACGCTTTCGCTCAAGCCCCCTCTTATAGTGTTGCTAGTTGCAGGTGAAGATGAAGTTTGCTCCATGTGGATTGGGTTTTTGGGAATAACACAATATCTATTATTTACAATAATGCACCTTATAAACTTGGCAATGGGTGGAAGGCTTGGCCTTTTGCTCGGTGTTTTGTTCCACTCATGCCGCCTTAAGAACAGATAAACCGGTGTTATGTTCCTTAATTTTGCGTTCCTAATGCGGTTGCGTATATGGGGACCCCTTGATAGTTCTCTTTGAATAAAACTCCTCCAGCAAGGCCCAACTTTGGTTTTACCATTTTCCTAATAACTAAAAAAACTTGCATAGGGACCGGCTAGCACCCGAGGACTTAATCAACCCCCGGGTCAGTGCTCCTCATGAGTGTTGGTCCAACCTAGAGCAGCTTGCGGCACCGCCCCTTGGCAACTTGGGGGTATTTTGGTTGCTGTAACCATAGCTCATCCGTTGTGGCCTGAGATGAGATACGTGCGGCTCCTATCGGGGTGTCGGCACGTCAGGAGGTCTTGCTGGACTTGTTTTACCATTGTTGAAATATCTTGTACACCTGGATTCCGAGTCTGATCGGGCAGTCCCTAAGATAAGGGTTTTTTACCTCTGTTGATCACGAGAGCTTGTGATGGGCTAAGTTGGGACACCCCTGTAGGGTTATGATTTTTATAAATTCGTGCCTGCGGTTATGTGGCGGATTGGAATTTGTTAATATCCGGTTGTAGATAACTTGACACAAAACCTCAAACATAATACACTACCATGTGAGTAGTCGTGATGGTCTCTTTTCGAGGGAGTTCGGGAAGAGAACACTGCTGGGTTATGGATGCCTCGTAGGTAGACAGGATCATATAGTGATCATGATTTAGTTCATGACCGGTAGCTTTCATTTCTCTTCTCGCTCTGATGATACGTAAGCTAGCCACCCCATCTACGCTAAGCGCTTGCAGCAGCCCACTTATACACTTGCTCCTTACCCAAAGCTTTGATAGTTTTGATACCAGGGAATGGGATTACTGAGTCCTTGTGGCTCACAGTTTTCTACAAACACAGGTGCAGGTACAACTGAGTATGATTTAGTTGATAGCCAGGAACTCAAATGGGAGTTTGATGAGGAACGTGGGCGTATGTACGTGACATTTCCCGACGATCAGTAGTGGTTCCTATTAGGGCCGATCGGGCATAGTGGGTGGTTATCTTCTCTTCGTTTGGATTTATCCGTAGTCAAACCATGATTGTATGTGGCTGAATGTATGACTTATTTATGCATTGTGTGAAGTGGCGATTGTAAGCCAATTATGTATTTTTTTTCCTTTGTTCTTGTACATGGGAATGTGTGAAGATAACCTTCTTGCGATCATACCAAAATGCGATTATGCCTCTAAGTCATGCCTCGACACGAAGGAGATATAGTCGCATCTTGGGTGTTACACTGACGCTGTTTTCAGCAGAACTACCGTGGTGGTGTTTTCGTGCAGAAATGAAAGTTCTCCAAATGAGCTGAAACTTTTTGACGATTTTTTTGGAACAAAAGAGACCGCCGAAGCTTAGTGGGAGGGCCAGAAGAGCCACGAGGAGGGCACAACCCACCAGGGCGTGCCTGGTGGGCCTGGCTTGCCCCGGTGGGTTGTGCTCACCTTGAGGCCCATCCGAAGGTGAGACCGACGCCAAAAATTCCTATAAATAGAGAAACCATAAGAAATAAACCTAGATTAGAAGTCCGCCGCTGCACGTCTCTGTAGCCACCTAAAACCAATCTAGACCCTTTCCGGCACTCTGTCGGAGGGGGAAATCATCACCGGTGGCCATCTTCATCATCCCGGCGGCCACCATGATGAGGAGGGAGTAGTCCACCCTCGGGGGTAAGGGTCCGTACAAGTAGCTATGTGTTTAATATCTCTCTCTCTCTCTCTCTCTCTCTCTCTCTCTCTCTCTCTCTCTCTCTCTCTCTCTCTCTCGTGTTCTTGAGATGTCACGATCTTGATGTACCGCGAGCTTTGTTAATATATTCGGATCATATGGTGTTTTCCCCTCTCTATCTTATTGCGATGAATTGAGTTTTTCCCTTTGAGATTTTGTTCTTATCGGATTGAATACTTTTATAAATTTGAGAACACTTGATATATGTCTTGCAATTGAATACTCGTGGTTACAATGGGGTCTCGTATTGATTCACTTGATATATGTTTTGGCACTCAACTTGTGGATTCCCGAGGTGACATTGGGGTAATCTATGCATAGGGGTTGATGCACGTTCTTGTCTTTGTTTCTCCGGTAGAAATCTTGGGGCACTCTTTGAAGTTCTTTGTGTTGGATTGAGTATTATGAATATGAATTTGTTTTGGTGTTATTTTAGTACGAACTCTTGATAGATCGATCGGAAAGAATGACTTGGTGTTATTTTAGCACGAACTCTTGGATAGATCGATCGGAAAGAATAGCTACAAATAATTTGTTCTTATGTTCTCCGCTAGATAGGAACTTTGGAGTGATTCTTCATCGCACTTTGAGGGTTGGTTATATGATCCAATTACATTAGTATTGTTGAGAGATTGCACTAGCGAAAGTGCGGACCCTAGGCCTCATTGTCCATCATTGCAATACCGTTTGTGATCCATTTTACTATTTACTACCTTGCTGTTTTTTATTGTTCGCACTACAAAAATCAATATCTACTATCCATATTACACTTGTATCACCATCTCTTCGCTGAACTAGTGCACCTATACAATTTGCCATTGTATTGGGTGTGTTGGGGACACAAGAGACTCTTTGTTATTTGGTTGCAGGGTTGTTCAAGAGAGACCATCTTCATCCTACACCTCCCACGGATTGATAAACCTTAGGTCATCCACATGAGGGAAAATTGCTACTGTCCTACAAAACTCTGCGCTTGAAGGCCCAACACAAGTCTACAAGAACTAGTTGTGTAGTAGACATCAGTACCTCATACTGGATTGATACCTTGGTTCTCGACTGAGGGAAATACTTACCTCTACTTTGCTACATCACCCTTTCCTCTTCAAGAGAAAAATCAACGCAAGCTCAAGAAGTAGCACCACGCCGTCCTCTTCTGGGCCCATATGTCAGCAGCGTTGACCGGTCAAAGCTGGCGCGCTACTTATTACTGACGGGTCCGTCGGCGATAAAACCCATGGCGAACCCACTTGAAAGCAGTCAGACCAGCATCTGTCGGCCCCACTAGTCATAATCTTTGACCGATCAAACGCGTGGACCGATCACCGGTGATAGATTATCGTCACCAAAAAATCTTACGCGACAGATTGGCCTACCAAAAACGGCCATCAGTGACAACTTTGGGTTCGTTACCGATGACGGTGGGGGTGACGGCTGGAAAACATCGCCAGTACATTTTTTGTGACGAAAAACGGTTCTACATGACACAATTGAAACATCGCAAAATAGAGCAAATTTTGTAGTGAAATGTCATGGAAGTATAAAGAAATTGGAAATAACAGAAATTATATACATGTCCCTAGACCACCTAGCGATGACTACAAGCACTAGAGCGAACCGAAGGCGCACCCGCCCCCTCATCGGAGCCGAGGAAACCTTATTGTAGTAGATCGTTGAGAATTCGTGGTGCCAAGGCCCCAAAGGGCCAACGCACCAAAAAACAACAACCATCGCCGATGAAGGGCATAGATAGGATGGATCCAACCTATAGTCACATGAATGCAGACGGACGAATAGCGCATCCAAACAGATTCACCGAAGACAAGCATAGAACGAATCCCACAAGGTTCGTCCAAGACACATCCTTCGATGACGGTAGACCCATCATCGAAACAGGCTAGACGCAGAGAACTTTATTCCATCTTCAGGAAGCTGCCACCACCTCATTTTTTCGAGCAAGACACAAACCCTAAAGAAACTTGAGAAAATACACCTAAAATGGAGCATGAGTCTTTCGCTCGCAAGAGCCATGATCCACCACGCCCTCGAGGTCCTAAAGCCACAAGACAATGCAAATTGGCTTCGACGCTGGCAGGAGGCGAGAAAACCCTAGTCGCCTGGGAGTCGCTTGTGGGGAGGAGGAACACCTTTCGGCTTGAGTGTTGGGATTCGCCCACGGATATATGTTGAGGAGATTAAGCAGTATTTCTAAGAAATATATACATGTTTCGGTAAGATGTACTGTATACTTTGATTTATACTATAAACTATAGTAATTTTATTACAGATATATGTACATGACATTTACACGATGAGTTCGACATAGGATTTACAAGGTCATGCATGCATGGTACGTGATGCATGTACAGTGCAGGGCAACCGTACCCTGCCTAGATACACATACATCACACTTACGTACACGTGGCACGCACTGACGCGCATATAGACTAGTACAGTAGTTGATTAATTAATTAATCCAGCTCGCCGTGAGGGGAGCCGGTTTATTCCCTGTACAGATCCTTAGTCCTGCAATATGTAGACAGTAATAGCAATCTGTATATAGATTTCCGATTCTGCTGCTTCGTTTTCATGGTCGTCATCGTTGGTCCGCCGCCGTCATCAGAAGAGGAACGCCGTCGGCGCGAACGCCGGCATCGACGACGCCGTCTCGATGTGCCTGCGCGCGTTCACACCCGTGTAATTGATTATTAGGTTCGATTATTTGCACCACAAATATCTAGAGAGAGAAACAGAGAGAGACGTGTACCTGTATTCGTCGCTGTGGGCGCGGGGCAGGACCCTGGAGGCCACCCTGCCGGGCCTGGCCGGGACGACGCGCCCACCCGCTGCGGCCTTGCCCACCTCCACCGCGACACCCTCATAGATGTCCCCGAGCGCCGGCCTCCACTGCGGCGAACCGCCCAGCGACCTGGCCCTCCTCCGCCTCCTCCTCGCCGCCGCGCCGGTGGTCGTGGCAGCAGCCTGCTGCTGCAGCTGATCCGCAGGCGGCGCGTCGTCGATGGGTCCCGCACGGCAGCCGCAGGGCACGAACGACAAGAGCCTCATCAGCTTCCTGCGCACCCTCCCCTCTATCTTGGCCCCTCCCGACCCCTCTCTCTAGATCTCCCCTCCCCTTCCCTGTCTCTAATCTCTCTCCTGATACACAGCTAACAATTCTCTCTCTACAGTCTACTCTACACCTACACTCTCCGGCGACGAAATCCCCGGCCGGCTGGCTCCCGTGTATTCACGGGAATGCCACTGCGTACGACTACGAGTGGCCTCAGCTCGCTAGCTGACCACCACTCGGCTAACGGGGAGAGCGTATCTGCAGTGTCACGTGTTGGGGCCGCTTTATAGGGTTCGCGGAGGGTGGCAAATGTCCGAAACACCCCCGCTCCGCAGTGGGGTGGCCGAGGGTAGTCTCGGGGACGTGGAAATTCCCATTTCTCAGTGCCATGCAGGAGAGGGAGTTTGGGTGCGAACAAAAATAACATCGCATAAGTTATGTCGACGTCAATCTGATACCGATCGCGTGGTGCGTATGCAGGTGGCCCAGCCAAGTGGATGTGGCGGTGGGCCCGGCCTTGCGCGTGCCTGATGGAGCCGTATTCCGTCTACGTGCGTACGTATCTGAGGCGAGAGAATACGTACGGCAATCGTGCTCTGGAAGAGTGTATGGTGGGTCTGCACTGTCACTGGAAAAAAATGCCAGTGGAGTAGCAGAATGAACTTTTTTTAGGGGGTAAACCAAGTAGAAGAATGAACTGTGAGTGGTTAGTTATGCGATCGACCTTATGACTTCAACTGGAAATGGTTTGCATGGATCCAAAAAAAAAAACTCAAACCAACTATTCGCAAAAAATACGATGTATTTTCTTACTATATGGTGCTTATACTGTTGGTTTCATTAATAGATTTGAAGCCCTTTTGCCAAATAAAAAGTTGGTGAGCTATTTCGATTGGCTAGTGCTTGCGGTTTGATTCCAATTCATTTTCCAACAAGCTCGTTGAAAATGGGACCAAGTGTGAAAAATAATTATTTTTTGCATAATATTCTCATATATGATCATTAAACTAGAGATTGTTTTGTTTTACTTATGTGCCAAAGCGATTTATAAATCACATGCCAAAATCAGTGGAATCAAGGGGCGTTTCTTGAATGTGACCATGGGTATATGTGAGAAATGATCAGGGGAGTTCTATTTTCGAGAGAATAAGGTGTTCCTACTGTAATGCACGACTACTCAGCCAGAGGATTCACCTCACGTATATTTAAGCACATTAACTATGTTTGGAAGATATATTATTTAAAAGTAATCTTCTACTCCCTCTGTCTCAAAATAAGTGACTCAAAAGTGACTCAACTTTGTACTAAGTTTAGTACAAAATTGAGTCACTTATTTTGGGACGGAGGGAGTATTTTATAAAAGTTAACCCGTGATCCATTGTAACTAAGTTATTTCTATCCAAGCCATTGTCATCATATTTGCAAAGATATCCCAATATTTTATCGGAATGTACCCAAGGGTCCATTGTATCTACGTACCACAAATGATGGTTGTTGGTTGTTGGCTTGTTGCCATCTCATCTTACACATCAGATCTATCCTTCCCCCCTCTCTCTGCTTCTGCCCTCGGATAACAACAATCCAGTATGGTTGTTCATCTATATGTGGGCATTACTACTACATAATTTTTAACAAAAGGGACCCCTAGAAAATAGAAATTACAGCCAAGTCCTTTTGTTGGGCAAACGGGAGATACAAATATCACAATTTGGTCCCAAATCAAATAGCGACCACGCGGAGACACTTAGGGTGTGTTTGGCGGGGTGTATGAAGGGTGCATGAGGGCAATAGTTCCCTTCTCGACCCACTTTTTGAGTGTTTGGTTGAGTGTATGAAGGGTGCATGAGTCCACACTAGTTCAACATAAATACACTAGGAACATGCATATAGAGAACATGCATGAAGAGGGGTGTTGAGATGAGTATGCACGAAGAGGGAACAACTATGTTGAGATCAGAACGCAACCAAACAGGCCACCGTCTTCGACCATAACTTTGCCAATTGTGGGCAAGGGGAAGAGGGCCTCCTTGATTTGGAGGTTCGGAATGGCAGCCAATGGGATCGGTGTCAGCCCAGTCAGTGATCATCCCGAGCGTAGCTCACGGAGACATATGTCAATGGATCTTCAACACCGGTGGTCGAGGTCGATGTAGTGTCAAAAAAAGATGAATAACATCCAAGCCAACTTTATTACCCCCACAATACAATGGATTTGAGGGGAGTGAGCATGGAGCGTGGATCCACATCCATCGCTATGATTGCAAAGTAGGAGACGAGCGAAAATTGGATCGCCTATTCTGGCAAAATGCCAAGCTTATTGAAGAAGCTCCCACTAGATCCACCCCCGGCAATCGCGTGTTGGGATCTACCGTAGGGTGCGTCGACTGCAAATTAAAATTTTCCTACACGTAGAACATCCAGGAACATGCTAAGGAAGATGGATCATAGATCGTTACCACTAGACGCGCAATGCCGTGCAGCGGAAATAGAGTCCAGGATCGTCAGAACTGCAGTCAGACTCTTCTTCAGATGAGGAAACAACCTTTGCCTTCAAGGCGCGAGTTCGGCCATAGTTGAGTCCATAGATGTCTCTTTTCTCAGATAGCTGAAACTCGTGTGTGTTGAGCCTCTCAAGTATATCAGACGGATCAAGAGTCTTGTAGTCAGGACGTTCTTGAATCATCAGGGCAAGGGTGTCAAATGAGCTGTCAAGTGATCTCAGGAGTGTCTTCACGATTTCATGCTTTGTGGTTTCAGTGGCGCCGAGTGCATGAAGCTCATTGGTAATGTCAGTGAGGTGATTGAATGTGAGCTGGACGTTCTCATTGTCGTTTCTCTTGAAGCGGTTGAAGAGGTTGCGAAGAACACTGATTCTTGAGTCTCTTTGGGTTGAGACGCCTTCATTGACCTTGGAGAGACAGTCCCAGACTAGCTTCGACGTTTCCAGAGCACTTACACGGCCATATTGTCCTTTGGTCAGATGACCAAAAATGATATTCTTAGCAGTTGAATCCAGCTGAATGAACTTCTTGACATCAGCAGGAGTGACACCTTCACCGGCATTGGGAACGCCATTCTTGACGACATACCAGAGGTCGACATCAATAGCTTCAAGATGAATGCGCATCTTATTCTTCCAGCAGGGGTAATCAGTGCCATTGAAGACAGGACACGCAGCGGAGACTTTGATTATCCCTGCAGTCGACATGGCTAAAACTCCAGGTGGTTAAACCGAATCACACAGAACAAGGGAGCACCTTGCTCTGATACCAATTGAAAGTGCAAGTTATCGACTAGAGGGGGGGTGAATAGGCGATTTTTACGAAAGTCTTCAAACCATGAGGTTTTTGAAGACAAACGATAGAAATGAACCTATTGCTACACAGCGGAAGATAGAACTATTATGGATCGAGATGGAAGATATAACTGAAGCTAAACAGACAGTGGTCTTCACACAGAGAAGAAAAATAGAGGAGGCAGATGAGCAATGGCTTCACGAAGACAAATTGAAATGTAAAAGAGAATAGCGATAGAACCAGATGCTTGATGGAGACAGGGATTTGGTAGACCAGTTCCAGTTGCTGTCTCAACTATACATCTGGTTAGGGCGGTTAGGTATTTAAACCTGAGGACACACAGTCCCGGACACACAGTCCTCACCGTATTCCCCTTGAGCTAAGGACACACAGTCCTCGCCCAATCACTCGGGTAAGTCTTCAAGGTAGACTTCGGAACCTTCACAGACTTTGTTCACTGGCAGTCCACAGTCACTCTAGGACGCTCTAAACGTGACACCTAACCGGCTGGCCTCCCCACACTTGGCACGCCCCCTCTAGGGCCGGCCTCTCCCTTACTCCTTTATATATGGGAGCAGGGGGCACCCTAGAACACAGAAGTTGATCAGTTGATCTCTCCCAACCGTGTGCGGTGCCCCTCCACAGAAACTGTGACGCCCCCGATTTGTCCGTACACTAATCATGCACGCAAATGTGTACGGCCAAGATCAAGGACTCACTAGAAGATATCACAACACAACTCTAGACACAAATTAAAATAATACAAGCTTTATATTACAAGCCAGGGCCTCGAGGGCTCGAATACATAAGCTCGAACACACAAGAGTCAGCGGAAGCAATAATATCTGAGTACAGACATAAGTTAAACAAGGTTGCCTTAAGAAGGCTAGCACAAATATAGCAACGATCGAAAAGGCAAGGCCTCCTGCCTGGGACCTCCTAACTACTCCTCGAAGCCGAACTCCATGTAGAAACATCATCGGGATCCTCTGGGTCCTGACTCCACCATCTGGTTGCATCATCCAAGAAGAAGGGACAAAAGGGGAAAAGGGGGAGAAAAGCAACCGTGAGTACTCATCCAAAGTACTCGCAAGCAAAGATCTATGCTACATATGGAATGGTATCAGTGTAAAGGGGTAATATATGTGGGCTGAACTGCAGAAAGCAGAATAAGAGGGGGGATAGCTAATCCAATCGAAGACTACGCTTCTCGTAACCTCCATCTTGCAGCAGAAGATGAGGGTAGCTGGAAACGTAACAAGTATCCTCGCTTCTCGCAGCCTCCGTCTTGCAGCAGTAGAAGGGAGTAGATGGTAAGTTCACCAAGTAACATCGTATAGCATAATCCTACCCGGTGATCCTCCCCTCGTCGCCCTGTGAGAAAGTGATCACCGGGTTGTATCTGGAACTTGTCTGTGTGTGTTTTATTAAGTATCTGGTTCTAGTTGTCATGAGGTCAGAGTACAACTCCGGGTCGTCCTTTTACCGAGGGACACGGCTATTCGAATAGATTAACTTCCCTGCAGGGGTGCACCACATAACCCAGCACGCTTGATCCCATTTGGCCGGACACACTTTCTAGGATCATGCCTGGCCTCGGAAGATCGCCGCAGCCCTACCTAAGCACAACAGAGAGGTCAGCACGTCGGTCTAAGTCCTAAGCACACAGGGGTCTGGGCCCATCGCCCAATGCACACCTGCACGTTGCGAGGGCGGCCGGTGAGCAGACCTAGCAACCTCCATTACTAAGGAAGTTACATTACGCAGTCCAACCCGGCGCGCGCCGCTCAGTCGCTGACGTCAAGAAGGCTTCGGCTGATACCACGACGTCGAGAGCCCATAACTATTCCCACGCAGCTGGTTAGTGCGTATAGACCAAATGGCCAGACTCAGATCAAATACCAAGATCTCAATAAGCGTGTTATTATGAAACAACCACGGAAAACGACCAGGGCCAGGCCCACCTGTCTCCTAGGTGGTCGCAACCCGCCATGTCGCTCCGCCACAAAGTAACCATCAGGGGGCTGTCGTGAACCCAGGCCCACCACTACCTGAGTGGAACCACCTGCCCTTTCAGCCCCCATATCCGAACCATCATCATGTGTCAAGTAAAATGTATGTAGTATATACCCATGATCACCACCCGAGGTGATCACGGCCGGATAGCATGGCAGACGGACAAGAATGAAGGGCCACTGATGGAATACTAGCATCCTATACTAAGCATTAGGATGGCAGGTACATGTATCAACAGTTGTAGCAGCAAAGACAGGCTATGCAACAGAATAGGAGTAACCGAACAGTAACATGCTACACTACTCTAATGCAAGCAGTAGAAAGAAGAATAGGCGATATCTGGTGATCAAAGGGGGGGGGCTTGCCTGGAAGCTCTGCAGACGAAAGGAATCTTTAGAAGCGTAGCCGTAATCGAACACCGAAGCATCAATGGTCTCGGGGTCTATCACAGTATCGGAGTCTACCGAAAATAAGCAACGAAGGGGGAAACAAATAAATAACAAAGCAAACAATAGCATCACAAAGCATAACATGGCAAAAGGCGGTGCTACGTGTGACCTAACGCGGTGCTCGGTGATACAGGCGAAGAGGAATAACATCCGGGAAAGTATTCCCGGTGTTACGCATTTTCGGGCAGATGAAACGGAGGGGAATGTTGCATGTTCGGTATGATAGAGATGTGTGGCGGACGAACGGACCGCGTATCCGGATTCGTCTCGTTGTTCTGAGCAACTTTCATATATAAATTATTTTCATCCGAGTTACGGTTTATTTTATATGATTTTTCAAAGTTTTAAACATATTATGTAATTACTATTAGTTAAATCAATTCGAAAATCATTTAACGTTAAATGCTAAGTGTACACAGAAAGTGTACACAGCATTGTGCCAAAGAGGCTGACAGTGGGGCCAATTGACTGAGTCAACTACCTAGTCAACGGAGGCTGACTGGTGGGCCCGGCTGCTGACTCATCAGCTGACTGGGCCGGCCTTATCCACTGGAACAGTGGATGGGACCCACCTGTCATTCACATAGACTAACTAATAGAGATAATTTTAACTGGGGGGTTAATTAAAAGGGGGGGGGCCCACATGTCAGTGACTAGTTAAGTTAACAGATTAACTTAACAGTTGAATTATTTAATAAAAATGGATTAACAACATGGGGGCAACATGTCAGTGACACGGTCCGTTGATACGTCCAAAACGTATCTATAATTTCTGCTTGCTCCATGCCTCTTTTGGGTGATATTGCTATGATATTTATACACTTCCATACACTTTTGATCATATTTGGACTAACCTATTAACTCAGTGCACCCCAGTGCCAGTTTCTGTTTTCGGCTGTTTTTGTATTTCAGGTTTTCACGTTACGAGAACTGCCAGGAAAAATCCAGAAAAATTATATAAAAAATCAGCGTTCCAGAAACTACCGTGCGCTCGAAGGACAGCCGGGGGGGC
>LR738715.1:540843905-540912241 GCA_902687465.1 Secale cereale | reverse complement strand
CCAGGCGCCCTGGCGGCGCCCCCCCCCCCTGGGCCGCGCCGGGGGGGCACCTGGGCCCCCCGAGGCTCCTCCGATGCCCCCCTTTGGCATATATTTAAAGCGTGTCGTGGAAACCCTGATTCCAGACCCCTTCTTTCCAGACGTGATTCCGATCTCCGCCGCCATCGCCATCAAGCTTCGGAGGACCAGAATTCCTGCGCCGGCACCCTGCCGGGACGGGGAAGTGCCCCCGGATTCATCTCCATCGACGTTGCTTCCTCCCTCCATGATGCGGGAGTAGTTCCTCCTCGGGGCTGAGGTTCTTACCAATAGCTATGTGGTCAATTCTCTCTCCCATGATGTGATCTTCGTTGTGATCATAGGCTATGTTAATCTAGGGTGATCCCATGGTATTTCCCCTTCCTCTATGTATTGGATTGATGTACTCACTTGTCTTTATCTAGTATAATCCCCGAGACCAAGGTGACAGCGGTCTATTGGACATGGATTAGAACAATATTTTCATGAGTGATTTCCCCTCTTGTGTGTTGATTGAAGATTGAGAGTCTCTTGGTGCTTGTCTTTGACTATCCTTTAGATATGTTGTGGTGATTGTGGGACTCTCTTTGGATGGCCGCGGTGACATTGGGAAATCCTTAGATTGAGAACTACGAACTTTGAGGTGTGCTTTTGTAGCCCTACATAATTCTCGTCCTCTCTTGACCACGAAGGAATGACCTCCGAGTGCGTCCCCTTTGCATGTTTTATGGGAAATATCATGTGATTCGATTATGTTAATGTTGTTGGGAGTTTCCACTAGTGAAAGTATGAAGCCTAGGCCTTGTTTCCACCATTGCAATACAATTTGTGCTCACGTTTACCACTTGTTTGCTTGCTGCACTTTTTATTACAGATTTATATTACTTTGTTTTGCCATCCATATCACTTGCCATTTAACATCTCTTCGCCGAACTAGTGCACCTATACATCTAACAAGTGTATTAGGTGTGTTGGGGACACAAGAGACTTCTTGTATCTTAGTTGCAGGGTTGCTTGAGAGAGACCATCTTCAACCTCTACTTCCGTGAGTTCGATAAACCTTAGGTCATCCACTTGAGGGAAATTGCTGCTGTCCTACAAACCTCTGCGCTTGGAGGCCCAACATAGTCTACAAGAGTAGAAGCGTGTGTAGACATCAAGCCATTTCTGGCGCCGTTGCCGGGGAGGTGAGTGATTGAAGGTATATCTTTAGATCTTGCAATTAAATCTTTTTGTTTCTTGTTTTTATTTCACTAGTTATGCTTATGGACAACCTTGCTATTGGATCGTTGCTTGCGGGAAGACGCCCCACACCTGTGGTGGTTGCTCCTCCCCCTACTGAAATTGTGCCCTATAAAATACCAGCTGGTATTATCGATTATGTTTTGGCTGATCGTTATGCAGGAGACAGACATCCCGGTGAACACTTGCTATATCTGTCACAACTATGTTCATTATTTAAGCTTGCAGGTGTATCAAGGGAGTTTGTCATGAGGAAATTATTTGCCTTGTCACTGAAAGGAAAAGCATTGGAATGGTATAGGCTACTAAATGACTCTCACCTGCTGGAGTGGGAAGAGATCCAGTCTCTCTTTTACTCCAAGTTTTATCCTCTTCATGAAGTCCATGAGAATAGGAATTATGTTTATAATTTTTATCCTCATGACGGAGAGAGCATAGCTCAAGCTTGGGGGAGACTGAAAACGTTAATGCTAAAATGTCCTAACCATGGGCTCCCCAAAGATATGATTATTACTAATTTCTATGCGAGGCTTTCTTGACAGGATAAAGATTTGCTCGACGCTTCCTCTATGGGTTCTTTCACAAACAAAAAGATTGATGCTAAATGGGAACTCCTTGAAAGAATTCAACGCAACACTAAAGATTGGGAGATCGACAAAGGTAAAGAGTCAGGTATAATTTATGAGTATGATTGCATTAAGTCCTTTGTTGAAACTACAAGTTTTAATAAGTTTAGTGCTAAGTTTGGGCTTGATTCTCAACTCCTTGTTGATTTCCTCAAATCTTTTGCTTCACATCTTAATATGCCTAAGGAGGATTGGATCAAGTATCATAAACCTTTTAAAGAGACTTGCAAAGAAAATGAAATTGTTCATGATGTGCAACATGCATGATCCAATTCCTAAAAATGAAGTTTTATATAAGCATGTTAATTTTTGTGGAGTGGATAGACCTTGTGAAAGGCCTATGATTGAAGAAGAGAAGTATTGTAAGCAACATAAGCATGAAAGAACAATCACTTGGGTCAGAGATTTAAATGAAATTGCTAGAGAATTGTGTGACCTTTATCCTTTTACTTGTGAACTTTGCCGTATAGAGGGTCACTTTAATTTTCAATGCATGAACTTTCAAAACATAACTGTTAACCGGTTGTGTGATAACATGATCACCTCTGATCTTTATGATGAGCTTATGTTATTTTTTATGTGTGAAGAGTTATCAGAAAAGACTTCATGGCTAGATGTTAATGCCATAGGAATAAAAAACACTTTGCAAAATTGCCATCTCTATTGTGTTGTTAATTGCCATGAAAATGATTACATAGGTAAGATTATAAAGGAGGGGACTTTACCAAAGTATAAAAATGTCTCTTATATTTCTGCTAATAAAAAGGAGAGTTTCTCCCGAGTTTCCCCTATTGTTTCTAATGATAAACCAAGATATGTGGAGAAGCTTCATCTCCAACCACTCCCTCCTAAGGTTAAGAAGAAGAAAAAGAAGAGGGGGAGGAAGAGGAGCAAGAAAGAAGAAGAATGGGTATCAACCTGGCCTGAGCATATTCCTCCCATCAACTTTTATCCTAACGATTGTAAGTTTAAAGAAGAAGGTGAAGTTTATTGCCTTAATTATCATCTTGATGATACGTCCGTAGGTACTATTGAAGATGATTTTGATTATGATATGCATGTTACTTATTGTGATTGGGAAAATGATGATAATGCTACTTATGATCTTGAAAATCTTTTTGGTACCAACTCTGAAAGTGATGATATGGGAAGCTCTAAGCTTGGGGATGATAGGATTGCAAACCCTTTACCCACTAGTGATGTGATAATTGATAATTCTTTTGCTAGTAAGAATAAAGACAACATGATTACAAATATAGTTGCTAGCAATCTTAATGCTCTTCTCTACTATGATGATGTCATAACTCCAACCTATAGTGATTATAAAGGTACCTATGACATAAGGAGAAATTATCCTTATGAAACTTGTCATAATCATGGAGGGAATTACTCCCTTGTTGAACACCACCCTCCTAATACACAAGTAATCTATAGTGTTCAAGTTGTTTATGATAGTCCTACTCCCACTATTACCAATGAGAAAGATTATGCTTATGTGGAGAGTAAGAGTACCTTTTTGCATGTGGATCATGGTAACAATGCTTTACGTGATGCTTATATTGTTGAGTTCATCCATGATGCCACTGAAATTTATAATGAGAGAGGGAGACTTGGTTCTAAATATATTAATAATAAGAAGTTTCCTCTCTTTATGGTGAATATTTTGAAGTTATGCTTGTTTTGCCTTCCTATGCTAGTTGCTTTGTGCTTCAATGAATTATTCTATTGCAATATTCCTATGCATAGGAAGCATGTTAGGCTTAAATGTGTTTGGTATTTGCTCCTTGATGCTCTCTCTTGTTCTTCAACTCTTATTCCTACGAGAGCATCATTAAAGTCTTATGCCTAGCTTAAAAGCATAAAAGAAAGCGCTTTTGGGAGGCAGCCCACAATGAATAAAATTTTATTTTGCTTTTGTTGTGTCTTGATGTTCTTACTACAGTAGCATCATCATTGTATCTTTACTTTTCAGCTTTGTGCCAAGTGTAGCCTCTGATTGCAAGAAAGTTCAAAAGTTGTGACGTGCTGTCCAGGAAACAGATTCTGTCCTTGGACAGAAAAATTCATATAAAATCACCAGATCATCTTTTTGGTCTGAATTTTTTCGACAGCATGCTCTATACAATTGGCTTTCGGGTGTATGTTCTGAGTTTTTTTATTTGAGTTGCAGGAGTGCCCCGAAAAAATTATTTACTACCTGCTGGTCTGTTTTTCACAGATTCTGTCCTGTTTTGCCTTTCCTTCATTTTGCAAACCTTGAGCTTGCTTATTCTTTGCAAAAACCTTTTGGCAATCTTGAGAAACAGTAGACCTTCAAGATTATCTTTATTTCCAGCAAGGAAACATTATTTTATTATGGGTACTAACCTCGCTAATCAGATTATGATGAGTTATGTATGAAGGGAGTTTTCAAGTGTGCGAGGGAAGATGATAAAAAAGATTCAGGAGTGTCAAACGCTCAAGCTTGGGGATGCCCCCGTGCACCCCCAAGAAATATTCAAGAAGACTCAAGCATCTAAGCTTGGGGATGCCCCCGTGCATCCCCTTCTCCATCAACAATTATCAGTTCGTCTTTCGTTCCACTATATTTTTATCACTTCATGTGTTATGTGCTATGCTTGGAGCGTCTTGCTTTTAGTTTCCTTTTTAGTTTTCTTTAGCTTTGCTTGCTGTTCATAACGAGTTGGAACTCAGCTTTCTTTGTGGGGGAGAGAAACACGCTCCACTTCAACCTAGAACATAACATAGAATTTTCATGTCTATCCTTGCTGTGTGTGTTCTTTGTCTTTCAATAGCTGCTGTCATGCTTAGCTCTTAGTTTTAATGATTTTCTTTTTAAAGAGCTTTTGTTTAGTTGGTCGCTGGAACTCTCTTTAGTTATCATGCTTATCTTGTTAAGAGAGTTTGCTTCTGTTGCACTGGTTGATATGTCTCTGATAAAAATGCTATGTGCATAATGGTGCCTAGTAGTTCATGTTTTCTTATGGTTAGTCTCAAATAGCTGGGGGATTCTTAATGTGTTATTGAAGTACCAACATGATTTGTTTGCCTATGATGTGGTATGGTTTAGTAATATCTTCCTTCAAAGAATTTATTTTGATTGACTTGGCGTATGCTCACGCATATTTAAGACTGTAAAGAAAGTCTGTCAAGCCTTGATGATCTTTTGTTTCTGAGTAGCGATATAACTGCCATGCTTGATTCAATGTTGCTTTGTCGCTCTGCATGATTATGACTGTCATTGCTCTCTTAGTTGGTCGCTCCCCGTCTTTTGCTAACCTTCGCCTGTACTAAGCGGACTGACTGCTTGTGCATCCACATCCTTTTAATCCAGTTATGCCATATGAGTCCACCATATCTTCCTACATGGTATTTACCTGCCATTCCTAACGGAGACTTGCATGTACCATCTCGAAATTATTCAAAGAAAAAGTATTCCTATTTTGTGCCTCTGTTTTAAGTTCATGAGGAAGTAGTAGTTAATTCATGATCTTTTTAAGTTGGACAAGCTTCACCCCGGGATTGCATGTATAATGTGCAAACCCATAATACGAGAAGGAACTGGCATTGAGTGCGCCCGGCTCAAAAATATAATATAACAAACAAACCCTCCTTCACGCTTTGTTCATGAGAAATCAGAAAACTTTGGCAGTGATAAACAAAGGAGATTAAGAGGATGTGATCGTCCTCATTCGGGAGCCGATCCTCGAAACTTGTCCATCTCAAGAAGTGATTGAGTTGTCTGCTAGCATTCGTTGACGAAACATGCATGATCCAAAAAATAATTAGTACCTCTGTTTTAAAACCAAGAGCTCTGGTACATGTTTTGTCTTTGTTTCCGACTACGGGTTTTCAACCTTGCCAACAAAAGCCACGGTTCAAGAGTCTCCACCTTCTTTAAAGCACCAACTATTGAGAGCATGATTGTCATTCTGAGTGTAATGTGCATTGTCCCAAAGTACCATTGTCTTTTGCATGATTATGATATCGTTTATTCTGAAATCATTGTATCTAGTCGTCACTTAAACTTTGGAGGTGCCCCTGCATTTATGTTTTGCTTCACTAAAGGGGGCAAGCGAGATATCACTTTGTCATGTTTGCACACCATGCTCACTGCAAATCTATTGAGTGTTTCAGTATCATATTGTAAAACTTTCAGTTCTTTGTGATTTTCTCATGAGGCAACTTAATTACTATAGACTCATTGTCTCAGTAAGCTTTTGTCATATGACTATGAAAAAGTCCTATATGGTTAATAGCATGTCACCACAGAAATTATTCTTGTTATCATTTACCTACTCGGGGACGAGCAGGAATTATGCTTGGGGATGTTGATACGTCCAAAACGTATCTATAATTTCTGCTTGCTCCATGCCTCTTTTGGGTGATATTGCTATGATATTTATACACCATACACTTTTGATCATATTTGGACTAACCTATTAACTCAGTGCACCCGAGTGCCAGTTTCTGTTTTCGGTTGTTTTTGTATTTCAGGTTTTCACGTTACGAGAACTGCCAGGAAAAATCCAGAAAAATTATATAAAAAATCAGCGTTCTAGAAACTACCGTGCGCCCGAAGGACAGCCGGGGGGGGGGGGCCACCAGGGCTCCAGGCGCCCTGGCGGCGCCCCCCCCCCCTGGGCCGTGCTGGGGGCGCCTGGGCCCCCCGAGGCTCCTCCGATGCCCTCCTTTGGCATATATTAAAAGCGTGTCGCGGAAACCCTGATTCCAGACCCCTTTTTTCCAGACGCGATTCCGATCTCCGCCGCCATCGCCATCAAGCTTCGGGGGACCAGAATTCCTGCGCCGGCACCCTGCCGGGACGGGGAAGTGCCCCCGGATTCATCTCCATCGACGTTGCTTCCTCCCTCCACGATGCGGGAGTAGTTCGTCCTCGGGGCTGAGGTTCTTACCAGTAGCTATGTGGTCAATTCTCTCTCCCATGATGTGATCTTCGTTGTGATCATAGGCTATGTTAATCTAGGGTGATCCCATGGTATTTCCCCTTCCTCTATGTATTGGATTGATGTACTCACTTGTCTTTATCTAGTATAATCCCCGAGACCAAGGTGACAGCGGTCTATTGGACATGGATTAGAACAATATTTTCATGAGTGATTTCCTCTCTTGTGTGTTGATTGAAGATTGAGAGTCTCTTGGTGCTTGTCTTTGACTATCCTTTAGATATGTTGTGGTGATTGTGGGACTCTCTTTGGATGGCCGCGGTGACATTGGGAAATCCTTAGATTGAGAACTACGAACTTTGAGGTGTGCTTTTGTAGCCCTACATAATTCTCGTCCTCTCTTGACCACGAAGGAATGACCTCCGGGTGCGTCTCCATTGCATGTTTTATGGGAAATATCATGTGATTCGATTATGTTAATGTTGTTGGGAGTTGCCTCTAGTGAAAGTATGATCCCTAGGCCTTGTTTCCACCATTGCAATACCATTTGTGCTCACGTTTACCACTTGTTTGCTTGCTGTACTTTTTATTACAGATTTATATTACTTTCTTTTGCCATCCATATCACTTGCCATTTAACATCTCTTCGCCAAACTAGTGCACCTATACATCTAAAAAGTGTATTAGGTGTGTTGGGGACACAAGAGACTTCTTGTATCTTAGTTGCAGGGTTGCTTGAGAGAGACCATCTTCAACCTCTACTTCCCTGAGTTCGATAAACCTTAGGTCATCCACTTGAGGTAAATTGCTGCTGTCCTACAAACCTCTGCGCTTGGAGGCCCAACATAGTCTACAAGTGTAGAAGCGTGTGTAGACATCAGCCGGCACCCTGCCGGGACGGGGAAGTTCCCCCGGATTCATCTCCATCGACGTTGCTTCCTCCCTCCATGATGCGGGAGTAGTTCCTCCTCGGGGCTGAGGTTTCTACCAGTAGCTATGTGGTTATCTCTCTCTCCCATGATGTGATCTTCGTTGTGATCATAGGCTATGTTAATCTAGGGTGATCCCATGATGTTTCCCCTTCCTCTATGTATTGGATTGATGTACTCACTTGTCTTTATCTAGTATAATCCCCGAGACCAAGGTGACAGCGGTCTATTGGACATGGATTAGAAAAATATTTTCATGAGTGATTTCCTCTCTTGTGTGTTGATTGAAGATTGAGAGTCTCTTGGTGCTTGTCTTTCACTATCCTTTAGATATGTTGTGGTGATTGTGGGACTCTCTTTGGATGGCCGCGGTGACATTGGGAAATCCTTAGATTGAGAACTACGAACTTTGAGGTGTGCTTTTGTAGCCCTACATAATTCTCGTCCTCTCTTGACCACGAAGGAATGACCTCCGAGTGCGTCCCCTTTGCATGTTTTATGGGAAATATCATGTGATTCGATTATGTTAATGTTGTTGGGAGTTGCCACTAGTGAAAGTATGAAGCCTAGGCCTTGTTTCCACCATTGCAATACCATTTGTGCTCACGTTTACCACTTGTTTTCTTGCTGCACTTTTTATTACAGATTTATATTACTTTGTTTTGCCATCCATATCACTTGCCATTTAACATCTCTTCGCCGAACTAGTGCACCTATACATCTAACAAGTGTATTAGGTGTGTTGGGGACACAAGAGACTTCTTGTATCTTAGTTGCAGGGTTGCTTGAGAGAGACCATCTTCAACCTCTACTTCCCTGAGTTCGATAAACCTTAGGTCATCCACTTGAGGGAAATTGCTGCTGTCCTACAAACCTCTGCGCTTGGAGGCCCAACATAGTCTACAAGAGTAGAAGCGTGTGTAGACATCAGCCGTCCAGTCAGCAGGGTTAACCTGGTCAACCCAGTCAACAAGGACTAGGGGGCCCACTGGCAGTGACCCAGATGGGCCCCAGTTGCAGGCCACGTCGGTGGGCTGCGGTGTTCACCGCCGACGACCAAAAACACGGTGGAGTCACGCGGAGCTCGCCGGAAACGGGCCACAGGCGATGGTTTCGGGCGTGGTTGGATTTGCCCGAACGAGCGGAGCGAGCCGCATCGAACTGCGGCAGTGGGAGCAGCTAAGGGTGGCCGGAGGTGAGTGCCGCATCAACGGTAGCGGCGGCCGGAGCACGGGCCTGGCGGGATCGGGGCTACGGGAAGCTACACGTCGAGCTAGAGGCACGGGCAACATCGTGGTGATGAAGGGAGCACAGTTACGTGGTCGGACGCGAGTCCTGCGTGCGGTGGTCGCGACTGCGAGCTCGACCGCGGCGACGGGAGCGTGAGCATGATGGGGGCGAGCTGTGGGGTGTGGGCAAGCTACACGGGAGGAGGAGGAGGAGTAGTGGCTCACAGAGGTGCTCGCAGGAGTCTCGGAGAGGCAGGGGTTGGTCGGAGTCGACCGAATCGACGGCGGCGTGTGGCGGGTCCCGACGAGGAAGACGACGGCGAGCGATCGCTGCAGGTGGCCCCGACTCCAGTGCATGGTCGAGGAGGGCATAGAGGAGGACGACGATGCGGTGGGACACGTCGAAGGCGCACGGAGATGGCGGTGGCCGCGATGCTGGTGCGGTGACGGCGATGTGCTCGTCAGGCGAGGAGGGGGGAGAGGGGATCTGCGGCGAGAGGGATTTCTAGGTGGCTTCTAGGGTTAGGGGGGCCGCGGACGTCTTGTAGGTCGCCGGGGGCGACGGGTGTGGCCGCGGGATGGCCAACGCGTGGCCATCCGCGCCATGGACGCGGGAGCGCAGTCCAGCGCGACTGTGAACAGGGAGAGGTAGGGGACGACCTGCTAGTGGGCTCGGCCCACCACTGTGCTAGCAGGCCTAAGTGCACAGTGCACTTAGGCCTTTTTCTTTTCTTTCTTTCATGTTTTTCTTTTTATTACTTTCTGTTTTCCATTTACTTTCTAATTAATTTTTGTTTTATAAAATACAAAATTAGTACCTAAATTATTGCAATACTTTTAGCCCTCTCCTATAAAAGTTTTGACTCCCAAATAAATTAGTTTAATAATTTATAAATTAAAAAAGACATTTAATTAATCATCTTTGATGTTGTTTTAATTATTTTAGGATATATAAATTCTTAATAAATGTTGATTTCTTCACCACTATTCTGTAAGGATTATTTGCCACATTTAGAACATTTTGTTTTTGAATTTTGAGAACTTTAATTATTTGACTCTGTTTTAAATTTGAAATTCGAATCGGTTTGAATCATCGCGAAATTATCAACAGTAATTGTGATGATGTGGCATCATTAGCGGAGTTTTACTGTAGCTTGATTACCCGGGCGTCACAATTCTCCCCCACTACAAGAAATCTCGTCCCGAGATTTAGGAGCGGAAGAAAGGGGGGAGGGATTTGGTTACAAAATTCTAACGAGTCTTCTCGGTCTTGGTTGCCCTTTCGAAGAGGTTGATCCATTTTGTTGATGTCTTCATTTATCTGCTTCAAGTTATCGTGATCAAGTCGTCATCCTTTCTTCGGGGTCTCCATCGTCCTACGAACGCGACCAGGGGGGAAACTCCGGAAGAACGCATCTCCACAAAGTTGGGCATCTGACGGTGAACTGAATGAGAAATACACGAGGTACCCCACGAGTTGTATTTCAGTGAATTCGTTGAGTGCGATAAATGATGGTACCATAGTTTCGAATGGGTAGGCAATCATTCGATGCCTAGACAGAAGCTGGAATTGGGGCTCGAACAACGAGAATAACATGGTGTTTGATTCCAGGATGAATAATGGTATTGAATTTAGCTCGTGAAGCACATACGAATCCAGGTGCAAAGGATACTTTAGAATCCGGGTTGTAAAGAAGAGTCAGGTTTCGATCCAGTGGACCTGTGGGTTATGGGCCCACCATGTGTGTTGAAAATAAGAAGGGTGGTGACATCTTGCACAGCCGAGACAGGGAGGCATGTCAGTGGATAGCTTGTCAGCTATGTCGCCAACAATGTCGGTACCAAAGTCGGGGAACGAAGAGAACCATTTTCTCGCTCGTTTAAACAAGGCGGACCAATAGGCAAGGTTCTCGTCCACCAGCAGTACCGGAATGTCATCAACAATAGAATCAAGGTCTTACTGACAGATTTGTACAACGAGGCATTTACATAAGCAGAGAATTATTACTGCTTAGATTAGATGTGGATCAAGGAAAGGTTAAACAAACAAATGGAAAGGAAAATTGCGATTACACACAATTATTAGGAGTATATCCATCCCATGAACAAGAAGAACATGGCATATAAGGTAGGATAGCAAGTACCCAACCATTCAGATAAAGAGGCAAGGATTAATCAAGATGTTACTCATACAACGTTGTTTGGATAACTAACCAGGAAACATTTAGCATCGCGCCTCGAATGTTCTTGTTGATGAGCAGGGCATCATAGTCATGCTTCGAGGTAGCAATGATATGGTGTTCCAATCAAGGGCCAGACTTTGGACACACAAATGATCCATCAGGAGCAACTTATAAAATAAGTCTTACAATTTCCTCCTGAAAGAATGGTTATCCTTGGAAAAGAAATTATAATGATGGGTCCTCCAGCTAGGGTGCTAGACATGCCATCATTACCGGGTCAGCAAAGGACCAACAATATAACTACTGGAAAGTTGTCCCAACCATCATATCTGACCGAGATTCAGATCCGATTGGTGTCATGATACCTCAGACTCAGGATGTTCGGGAAGAAAAGGTGCAACACAAGTCGACAAAATGACATTGCAAGATTCTCGGGAAATGAACTATGGGAGCGGGTTCCCGAGACAATAGTTCATCATTAAACCAAGGAAAGGATGAGGAGGTGGCTGATGGGCTCAGCGACAATGCATCGAGAATTCCAAACGAATGGATTTCCACAATAATGTGAACAAGAAGATGACACTTGGTAATTATAATGATATAATGTTGTATGCTCGAGGAAAACATACACCATCAATCATTAGTTGAAAGGTGTGCCCGACATATGACCTTAGGCAGCAGGATCAATGTTAGAGTGACGATTCATTAATCAACAGTCTAAGAACGAACTGTCGATCGTAAACTTCAAAGCAATAGGGTTGGTAGAAGTACATAACTCAAGCAGCATCGTTAGCATATTGGTATCCCGGTAAAAAAAACACGGGGACCAAGGAATAATGGTGATGGCGAGAAGTATCATCATACCGAGAATTTCTAAGAGGTGGAGCAATCCCCACAACATCCTCGACTTAAAAGACAGTAATACTTCAAGGCGGAACACAACACTAGCTGGAGAGCAAGTTGTATTCATAACGTGGACAAGTTCACGATGAAAGGAAGTCAAGGGTTGTGACGCCCGAAGACCGACGTCCCAGAAGATTCCAGAAGTTTCCAGATGTTCCGGGTTGCCCGTGTGTTTCTTTTGAGCTTGTGTTATTTATTTTTGCATTGCATCATCTCATCATGCCATCATGTCATTAATTTTTGCATCTCAACCTAAATAAATTGTGTGGACCTTCGGTCCATTTAAATCGAGGGAAGGTGACTTCTCTTTATAACATATAAAAGCCTCTCAATATTTAGGGAGCTATATAAAAATATTCCGTTGGTTGGGATCACCGTAACACACTTGCATATTTTCCCCATGTCTATTTCACTTCGAGTTTCTCCTTTGAAAACTTTGCCAATAATTCTTTTCCGTTGTTTCGAGGTTCCTCCGAAAATTCGAACATTTTTGGACACTTCAATAATCAAGTCTTAGTTCAAAACTATTTGAATTAAATTCAAATATGTTTGAATTATTTTTCCAATCACGCATTTTCTATTTTTCTCGGACCGTGCTCTTTTTATGATGCCCGAGAAAAATGCTCCCATGTGCTAACTTTTGCCCTAACCCCCTCCGCATTCTTTCTTCCCTTTTATTTTCTGCGAAAGAAAATAAATAAGAAGACTCCCAGCCTCCCTCTCCTTCTATGCCCAATCTAGCCGCAGCCGGCCCAGCTCCTAGGCCCATCTGGCCCGTTTTCCCCCGCAGCCTATCGGGCCATCTCCCTCTTGGCCCAACTCCAGGCTGCCAAACCCTAGCGCTCAGCCCCGCAGTCTCCTCGCTCCCTCCTCGTTTTCCCAGCGCCGCCGAACCGTTTCCTCGATCTCACACTCCCCTCGAACCCTCTCCCTCGTCGCCCGTGCCCGATACCCCGATCTCCCGTGGCCTCCCTCGCCAGGAGCTCCCGCACTCCAGCGAGCGCGCCTGGCTCCCTCCGTGGTCGCCACCCTCGAGCAGCCCGCGGCCAGGCTCCCTCGCCTCCATCGCCTCCCTCCGTCCGCGCATCGGCCACCGCGGCCCCTCCTCCTCACGCGCTCCTCCAGCAAGGCCGCGCCTCTGCCGCGCTGCCCGGGCCTCTTCCTCCCCTCCTCGCCAAGCCAGCCAGGCCGGAGCAGCGCCTCGCCCGCGAGCCGGCGTCGCCCTGCGTCATCTCCGAGCAGCCGGGCTCGTCCCCCTCTCCTCCGTGCGCCAGCAGCCAGGTCGGCCAAGCCCCGCCTCCATGCTCCGTCCGCCAGCGACGATCCGGCCGCGTCGCCGTCCTGCTGCCTCCATGGCCCTGCACCCGACGCCCCCAAGGCAGCAGCCTCCGTCCTCGAGGCCGCCCCGCAGCTCACCTCCAGCACTGTTCCGCCCCCAAGGCGTCGTCCCAAGCAGCCTCCTTACCGTGACCGTGCCGTGTTGGTGTTTTTGTGTTGCTGTTGTTTTCCGTCGAGTTCGAGGATACCCCAAGTTCGACTTCAGAAGAGGGAGTAGCACCAAGTTCCCGTTGCAGAATTTTCCGCCAAGTACCACGACTACTTGGAGACGCACCAAGTTCCTCTACGACCGTGTACAACTACGACCGAGTCCGAGACCGGCAAGACCGTGTACGACTACACATCCGGCGACGCGACAAGTACTCCACGCACAAGTACCACGACGACCGAACGGCTACGATGACGAGTACATCTACGAACGTGAACAACTACCGTCGCCGTGTACCCCTACCGTCGCCGAGACCGCAAGTACCTCTCCGAACGGGATGTGAACGACTACACGTGTACCTCTACGTGAACAACTACTTCCTCTTCGGAAACGTGAACCACTCCTTCCTCTACGATCTCGAACCGTCCCGAAACGAGTGTTTCGAAGGTATAACCCGAGACGATGACCCGTGGATGCTTGTTGTGGTTGTATGAAATGTTTCCCGTGTGTGCTCCGTGCCGTTTCGTCCGTTTGTCATGTTCCTCGGTTGCCTCGTCGCCGACTCGTGGGAACCCGGTGACGGGATCACCCCACCTTTCATCTCGTTGACTCGCTCACGCCCTCTTTCCTTTTGCACTGGACTCTCAACGAGTTACCGGCACCGATATGATGCCGTTGCATCCTTTTCGGATCGTTGCCGTGGCACCCTTTTCATTCCACCACGGTGACAAATGCTTCTTATCTCTTCATGTTAATGTTTAACTAAATTGCATAAACTTGATCATGTCATCCGCATCATGTTAACAACATTATATGTGTGAATTGTTGTTTGCTTATAATTACTAAACATGCTCATGAGGATTTTCCGGATATGTTGTTGTTATTCTCCGGCCTCATTTAAATTGCCTAGTTAGTGTAGTTTTATTATGCTTCACCTCTTGCCATGTTAATCAACATTTAATCTTGTCTTGTAAATAAACGAGAGTCAATTAAATAATTAAATGCGGTGTTCTTCAATATGCAACTCGTTGCATATTGAGCTCCACTTAACTTGTAGTATTGCTTGTGCATCTTGCCATGCCTTGCATATTTAAACCGGACATGCATCATACTTGGATGTGCATCGTATGCCATGTTTATGATATGTGTGTTTACCGTGTTGTTTCCTTCTTTCCGGTTGCTTCTCTTGTTAGCTTCGGTTTCGTTCTGGAGTTGTGAGGATTCGCTCGATTGTGTTGCTCCATCTACTTCAAGGATCCGTTCTTCTCCCTTGTGGAATCCCAGGCAAGATGACCGAACCCGGATACCATTACTATCTTTGCCTATTGCTAGTAGTTCCGCTCTATAGTTTTGCCTCGATGCCCATGTCTTTCTTGTCAGCCTCCTACTTGTAACCATGAACCTGTTTAACCACCCTACCTATGCAAACCGTTGCTTGGCTAAGTACGCTTCGCTCAGCCCCTCTTATAGCATTGTTAGTTGCAGGTGAAGATTGAAGATGCTCGCTTCATGTTGAAGTTGTTGGGTTATATCACACTATATAAATGCTTAAAATGAAATCATCTATATACTGGCAAGGGTGGAAGGCTAAGCCTTTTGCTTGGTGTTTTGTTCCACTCATGCCGTTAGGAACCGTATAAACCGGTGTTATGTTCCTTGATTATGCGTTCCTAACACGGTTGGGGTGTATGGGACCCCCTTGATAAACCGCTAAGTGCTAAGTCTTTTCCAGCAAGTCCAAACATTTGGTACTATTTGCCTCATAATAACAACTTAATTAATTAATTAAATTTGCATAGGGGGTCGCGTCCCCGAGGATTCTTAATTCTACATAGCAGGGGGGGCCAGTGTTGATGGTGTTGGTCCCAAACGGGTGTCCTGCAGGGCCGCCTTGGGGAAACCCGAGGTATCTGGTATAACCTGTAGCATCGCCCATCCGGTCGTGTCCTGAGACTTAGATACGCGCGGCTACTATCAGGGTGTCGACACGCCGGGAGGATTTGCTGGATTAGCCTTACCTTAGTTCGGTTTAACTTGAGCACGGGATTCCGAGAATACTCGGGTCTTCCCACCTTGGAGTTGCGACTCCGCGGATCGTGGGCTTGTAATGGGTCAAGTTGGAACACCCCTGCAGGGTTATGAACTTTCGAAAGCCGTGCCCGCGGTTATGTGGCAGATGGGAGCTTGTTAATATCCGGTTGTAGAAAACTTGACACAATGTTCTAATACACTACCAGCATGTGTTCCGTGACTGTCAATTTCCGAATAGGGATTCGGGAGTTGAACACGGTGGGGTTATGTTTGACCGGCTTTAGTTAGGATCACTTCGTGATCATCTCTCGACCGAGGCACTTCTCTTCTCGCTCTCTTTGACGTAAGCTAGTTGCTAGTTGCTGCTGCAGACACTACTCTTTTTCTTCAGCCTTATCCTCTCCCAAGGCTTAAATAGTCTTGTTACCCGGGAACGGGATTGCTGAGTCCTCTGTGGCTCACATTTACTTCACCACACCAGATGCAGGTTCAGCCGAGTTTGAAGCAGGATCTGGTTCAAGTACTTCACTGGGAGCTCGATGAAGAGAGTTTGGCCGTTTGCTTGTGACGTTTCGACGATCAGTAGTGGTTTCTACTAGGATTCGATCCTGACCTGTGGCTTTATGTTGTTTTGGTATCTTTCTTTTGGATCTTCACCCGTAGTCGGGTTGTGATGTTTTGAATGATGATTTGCTTATGTAATGTATTGTGTGAAGTGGCGAGTGTAAGCCAACTATCTCCTTTTGCAATTTAATCCCTCTTTTACATGAGTCGTGCAAAGATACCAAACTTGAGATCATTCTAGGATGGGCTTATATCTTTAAGTCGTGCCTCGACACGTAGGAGATATAGTCCCATCCTGGGCATTACAAGGGTGTTGTCGATGATAATAAAATCATCGAGGGCAAGGAGGGTATTTCTCATCATGAACACAGTTGACATCTCGGAAGAAGTCAAAGTGTTGAAGGTGATCCAACACATTTGCCGGGAGGTTTCAAGAGGATGCAATCAAACAATAATGGCAACAAGCAAGGGAATGATGAAGTGGCAAGTTATAGGATCAATATATAAGATGCAAGCTCGGAACCAAAGTTGCCTTTCAAGACAAGCAACATGATGTTGAAAGATCGACGTAAGTCGTGCTCACACACTGAAGAATTCGTGCACCAGAGAAGGACGAGGTAGCACAGTCAAAGGTAGTAAGACCAGGATGCAGCCGATAGTCTATGAATGAACAAATTGAGTTCAAGATTTCCCTGTAAAAATACTAGGGGTATTTGACTTGTAGTGCAGAATAATTTCACTAGTCGGTGCCCTTGGTTGACAACAACCCAGAACCCGTAGGGGGATTACGACAAGGAAAGACATTACTACAACAAAGTTAGTGAGAGGTGGTGCAATGGCAAGACATCTTTGAGATATCAGGGGGTAATACTCGAAGGTAGAACATGATAGAAGTAGAACCGGGTCATTGACCTATGACAGTAGATACTTCAACCTTGCCAAAAATAGATGAGGCACTAGAATGAATTCCCATCAGATATATCAGATCAGGGCAGCATGGTCAGAACCATAGCTGTAAGGGATCAATTCAAATTATCGAAAGAATCATACAACTGGATAATCATTTTGCAAGAAGCTTCCGAGACGGTCTACATCATTTTCATGGGCATGAACACAAAGTTCAAGGTCGACTCCCACTTCTTTAATGCATATCATTTCATTCACCTCTCGCTTTGATAATATTGTAGTGTTGGAATTTTATCTGGTAGAACACCGCAAGAGTATGACTTGTGAAAACTTTCAGGTTCTCACCGATTAGGGGAAGGCATAGGTTCAACCCATCGGGCATCTTAGTAACATATACCACAAGCTCCAAAAGTAAATACACCAAGCTCGAAAGCAGAGCATGGTTGGCCAAGCAGAGGATACAATTTACCAAAGGAAATATGTATCAGGGGAAGAACTCACAAGGTGATTGAATATGAAGGACACTGTCGGATAGCAATCCAACAATGGATCGGGCGATCCACAACGGAGCTGATGTGAGTATCGATACTCACTCAGAGGAAGAAAGAATGTAGAGGCATCAGATTCAAGAATCACCTTATTAGCCTGATGCTTAAATAGAAAGAAATTATGGTTTCCAAAATAAAGGATCAGAAGCAGATGCTCTGATCAAGGATGGATAAGTTGAAAACACTTAGCTGGACAATCAATAAAGGTTTGAATTGCCGAGAACCAACTCATGTCCGGAATGACGTCTGAGCCGGAAGGATAATTTTAAAAGGATAACCTGATGACTGTGTGCATACACACATATTGAATCAATAGGCTCAAAATGGCTAAGACAAGGGATGTTAACGAAGACTACTAGTCTTATGGAATTAACCATAATGCAAGCAGGAAAGAATTTCAGGAGTAACAGGCTGCAGAGGATTTTCGAAACATCGAAAAGTATTCCGAAAAATTTTAGGAGACATATGAACAATCGAGAAGGATGGGTCCTCGATAAATGTGAGGAAATGACCGTAAGGGTTTTCATGTGACATAAAACTGCAAGACAGTAAACTCAAATGATTCTCGGGACAACGAAGAATATTTCAAGGCATCTTGTAACGACAAGAGCGGCGAGGAATGATCATGAGAATGACAAGTGCATGCAGATATCCGTAGGGATATATCGGTGGCAGAGAATTGCAAAGGCGATGAGCACAAGGGTCTCGGGAAAATATCGAGGGATATCCTCAGAACCTTCTGACGAAGCAGGTGATCTTCCGTAATGAGGGCTCTCCGAGAGAAATAGTTGCGAGAACCTAGAGTCAGAGTTAATAAAATCTTTTAACCCGAATAGAAGAGAGATCAGAGTCCCAGAGTATAGACGAGGAATAAAAGATCCTAATACCACCCAATGGCGACGTGGGCCCGTAAACCACACAGCCAAGTTAGTAAAAAGTTTTTCAACGACTAGACTCAACTTCGGCCAAGGAGTTGGAAAGGGGGATTCCTACAGGCAGTCGGCTCTGATACCAACTTGTGACGCCCCCGATTTGTCCGTACACTAATCAAGCACGCAAATGTGTACGGCCAAGATCAAGGACTCACTGGAAGATATCACAACACAACTCTAGACACAAATTAAAATAATACAAGCTTTATATTACAAGCCAGGGCCTCGAGGGCTCGAATACATAAGCTCGAACACACAAGAGTCAGCGGAAGCAATAATATCTGAGTACAGACATAAGTTAAACAAGGTTGCCTTAAGAAGGCTAGCACAAATATAGCAACGATCAAAAAGGCAAGGCCTCCTGCCTGGGACCTCCTAACTACTCCTCGAAGCCGAACTCCATGTAGAAACATCATCGGGATCCTCTGGGTCCTGACTCCACCATCTGGTTGCATCATCCGAGAAGAAGGGACAAAAGGGGAAAAGGGGGAGAAAAGCAACCGTGAGTACTCATCCAAAGTACTCGCAAGCAAAGATCTATGCTACATATGCAATGGTATCAGTGTAAAGGGGTAATATATGTGGGTTGAACTGCAGAAAGCAGAATAAGAGGGGGGATAGCTAATCCAATCGAAGACTACGCTTCTCGTAACCTCCATCTTGCAGCAGAAGATGAGGGTAGCTGGAAACGTCACAAGTATCCTCGCTTCTCGCAGCCTCCGTCTTGCAGCAGTAGAAGGGAGTAGATGGTAAGTTCACCAAGTAACATCGTATAGCATAATCCTACCCGGTGATCCTCCCCTCGTCGCCCTGTGAGAAAGCGATCACCGGGTTGTATCTGGAACTTGTCTGGGTGTGTTTTATTAAGTATCTGGTTCTAGTTGTCATGAGGTCAGAGTACAACTCCGGGTCGTCCTTTTACCGAGGGACACGGCTATTCGAATAGATTAACTTCCCTGCAGGGGTGCACCACATAACCCAGCACGCTTGATCCCATTTGGCCGGACACACTTTCCAGGGTCATGCCCAGCCTCGGAAGATCAACACGTCGCAGCCCTACCTAAGCACAACAGAGAGGTTAGCACGTCGGTCTAAGTCCTAAGCACACAGGGGTCTGGGCCCATCGCCCAATGCACACCTGCACGTTGCGAGGGCGGCCGGTGAGCAGACCTAGCAACCTCCATTACTAAGGAAGTTACGTTACGCGGTCCAACCCGGCGCGCGCCGCTCAGTCACTGACGTCAAGAAGGCTTCGGCTGATACCACGATGTCGAGAGCCCATAACTATTCCCACGCAGCTGGTTAGTGCGTATAGACCAAATGGCCAGACTCAGATCAAATACCAAGATCTCGATAAGCATGTTATTATGAAACAACCGCGGAAAACGACCAGGGCCAGGCCCACCTGTCTCCTAGGTGGTCGCAACCCGCCCTGTCGCTCTGCCACAAAGTAACCATCAGGGGGCTGTCGGGAACCCAGGCCCACCACTACCTAGGTGGAACCACCTGCCCCTTCAGCCCCCATATCCGAACCATCATCATGTGTCAAGTAAAATGTATGTAGTATATACCCGTGATCACCACCCGAGGTGATCACGGCCCGATGGTATAGCATGGCAAACGGACAAGAATGAAGGTCCACTGATGGCATACTAGCATCCTATACTAAGCATTAGGATGGCAGGTACATGTATCAACAGTTGTAGCAGCAAAGACAGGCTATGCAACAGAATAGGAGTAACCGAACAGTAACATGCTACACTACTCTAATGCAAGCAGTAGAAAGAAGAATAGGCGATATCTGGTGATCAAAGGGGGGGGGGCTTGCCTGGAAGCTCTACAGACGAAAGGAATCTTCAGAAGCGTAGCCGTAGTCGAACACCGAAGCATCAATGGTCTCGGGGTCTATCACAGTATCGGAGTCTACCGAAAATAAGCAACGAAGGGGGAAACAAATAAATAACAAAGCAAACAATAGCATCACAAAGCATAACATGGCAAAAGGCGGTGCTACGTGTGACCTAACGCGGTGCTCGGTGATACAGGCGAAGAGGAATAACATCCGGGAAAGTATTCCCGGTGTTACGCATTTTCGGGCAGATGAAACAGAGGGGAATGTTGCATGTTCGGTATGATAGAGATGTGTGGCGGACGAACGGATCGCGTATCCGGATTCGTCTCGTCGTTTTGAGCAACTTTCATGTATAAATTATTTTCATCCGAGTTACGTTTATTTTATATGATTTTTCAAAGTTTTAAACATATTATGTAATTACTATTAATTAAATCAATTCGAAAATCATTTAACGTTAAATGCTAAGTGTACACAGAAAGTGTACACAGCATTGTGCCAAAGAGGCTGACAGTGGGGCCAATTGACTGAGTCAACTACCTAGTCAACAGAGGCTGACTGGTGGGCCCGGCTGCTGACTCATCAGCTGACTAGGCCGGCCTTATCCACTGGAACAGTGGATGGGACCCACCTGTCATTCACACAGACTAACTAATAGAGATAATTTTAACTGGGGGGTTAATTAAAAGGGGGCCCCCACATGTCAGTGACTAGTTAAGTTAACAGATAAACTTAACAGTTGAATTATTTAATAAAAATGGATTAACAACATGGGGGCCACATGTCAGTGACACGGGCCGTCCAGTCAGCAGGGTTGACCCTGTCAACCCAGTCAACAAGGACTAGGGGGCCCACTGGCAGTGACCCAGATGGGCCCCAGTTGCAGGCCACGTCGGCGGGCTGCGGTGGTTCACCGCCGACGACCGAAAACACGGCGGAGGCACGCGGAGCTCGCCGGAAACGGGCCACAGGCGATGGTTTCGGGCGTGGTTGGACTTGCCCGAACGAGCGGAGCGAGCCGCATCGAACTGCGGCAGTGGGAGCAGCTGGGGGTGGCCGGAGGTGAGTGCCGCGTCGACGGCAGCGGCGGCCGGAGCACGGGCGTGGCGGGATCGGGGCTACGGGCAGCTACACGTCGAACTAGAGGCATGGGCAACATCGTGGTGATGAAGGGAGCACAGTTATGTGGTCGGACGCGAGTCGCGCGTGCGGTGGCCGCGACGGCGAGCTCGACCGCGGCGGCGGGAGCGTGAGCATGATGGGGGCGAGCTGTGGGGTGTGGGCAAGCTACATGGGAGGAGGAGGAGGGGCAGTGGCTCACAGAGGTGCTCGCAGGAGTCTCGGAGAGGCAGGGGTTGGTCGGAGTCGACCGAATCGACGGCGGCGTGTGGCGGGTCCCGACGAGGAAGACGACGGCGAGCGGTTGCTGCAGGTGGCCCCGACTCCAGTGCGTGGTCGAGGAGGGCATAGAGGAGGCGACGATGCGGTGGGACACGTCGAAGGCGCGCGTAGATGGCGGTGGCCGCGATGCTGGTGCGGCGACGGCGACGTGCGCGTCAGGCGAGGAGGGGGAGAGGGGATCTGGGGCGAGAGGGATATCTGGGGGGCTTCTAGGGTTAGGGGGGCGCGGACGTCTTGTAGGTCGCCGGGGGCGACGGGGGTGGCCGCGGGATGGCCAACGTGTAGCCATCTGCGCCATGGACGCGGGAGCAACGTCCAGCGCGACTGTGAACAGGGAGAGGTAGGGGACGCCTACTAGTGGGCTCGGCCCACCACTGTGCTAGCAGGCCTAAGTGCACAGTGGACTTAGGCCTTTTTCTTTTCTTTCTTTCCTGTTTTTCTTTTAATTACTTTATGTTTTCCATTTACTTTCTAATTAATTTTTGTTTTATAAAATACAAAATTAGTACTTAAATTATTGCAATACTTTTAGTCCTCTCCTACAAAAGTTTTGACTCCCAAATAAATTAGTTTAATAATTTATAAATTAAAAAAGACATTTAATTAATCATCTTTGATGTTGTTTTAATTATTTTAGGATATATAAATTCTTAATAAATGTTGATTTCTTCACCACTATTCTGTAAGGATTATTTGCCACATTTAGAACATTTTGTTTTTGACTTTTGAGAACTTTAATTATTTGACTCTGTTTTAAATTTGAAATTCGAATCGGTTTGAATCATCGCGAAATTATCAACAGTAATTGTGGTGATGTGGCATCATTAGCAGAGTTTTGCTGTAGTTTGATTACCCGGGCGTCACAGAAACACACCTCAGTCATATCGTTGCAGCGCTTAGGCGAAGCCCTGCGACGGTAACTTCATCATCTCCGTCACCACGCCGTCGTGCTGACGAAACTCTCCCGCGAGGCTCTACTGGATCAAGAGCTCGTGTGACATCATCAAGCTGAACGTGTGCTGAACGCGGAGGCTCCATACGTTCGGTGCTTGATCGGTTGGATCATGAAGAAGTTCGACTACATCAACTGCGTCACTAGACGCTTCCGCTTCCGGTCTACAAGGGTACGTAGACACACTCTCCCCTCTCGTTGCTATGCAACTGGTAGATAGATCTTACGTGATCGTAGGAAATTTTTAAAATACTACGTTCCCCAACAGTGGCATCATGAGCCAGGTCTATGCGTAGATGATATGCACGAGTAGAACACAAGTGAGTTGTGGACGATACTAGTCATACAGCTTACCAGCATGTCATACTTTGATTCGGCGGTATTGTGAGATGAAGCGGCCCGGACCAACATTACACGTACGCTTACGCGAGACTGGTTCTACCGACGTGGTTTGCACACAGGTGGCTGGCGGGTGTCATTTTCTCCAACTGTAGTTGAATCAAGTGTGGCTACGCCCGGTCCTTGTGAAGGTTAAAACAGCACATACTTGACGAAACATCGTTGTGGTTTTGTATGCGTAGGTAAGAACGGTTCTTGCTAAGCCCGTAGCAGCCACGTAAAACTTGCAACAACAAAGTAGAGGACGTCTAACTTGTTTTTGCAGGGCTTGTTGTGATGTGATATGGTCAAGACATGATGAGTTATATGGTTTTGTATGAGATGATCATGTTTTGTAATGTTATCGGCAACTGGCAGGAGCCATATGGTTGTCGCTTTATTGTATGAAATGCAACCGCCATGTAATTGCTTTACTTTATCACTAAGCGGTAGCGATAGTCGTAGAAGCAATAGTTGGCGAGACGACAACGATGCTACGATGGAGATCAAGGTGTCACGCCGGTGACGAAGGTGGTCATGACGGTGCTTTGGAGATGGAGATAAAAAGCACAAGATGATGATGGCCATATCATGTCACATATTTTGATTGCATGTGATGTTTATCTTATTATGCTTCTTATTTTGCTTAGAACGACGATAGCATTATAAGATGATCCCTTACTAAATTTCAAGGTATAAGTGTTCTCCCTGAGTATGCACCGTTGCGAAAGTTCGTCGTGCCGAGACACCACGTGATGATCGGGTGTGATAAGCTCTACGTTCAAGTACAACGGGTGTAAGCCAGTTTTGCACACGCAGAATACTCGGGTTAAACTTGACGAGCCTAGCATATGTAGATATGGCCTTGGAACACTGGAGACCGAAAGGTCGAGCGTGAATCATATAGTAGATATGATCAACATAAGATGTTCACCATTGAAAACTACTCCATCTCACGTGATGATCGGACATGGTTTAGTTGATTTGGATCACGTGATCATTTAGATGACCAGAGGGATGTCTATCTAAGTGGGAGTTCTTCAAGTAATATGATTAATTGAACTTTAATTTATCATGAACTTAGTCCTGGTAGTATTAGCATATCTATGTTGTAGATCAATAGCTCGCGATGTAGCTCCCCATTTATTTTATATGTTCCTAGAGAAATATAAGTTGAAAGATGTTAGTAGCAATGATGCGGACTAGGTCCGTGATCTGAGGATTATCCTCATTGCTGCACAGAAGTATCATGTCCTTGATGCACCGCTAGGTGACAAACCTATTGCAGGAGCAGATGCAGACGTTATGAACGTTTGACAAGCTCGGTATGATGACTACTTGATAGTTTAGAGCGCCATGCTTTACGGCTTATAACCGGGGCTTCAAAAATGTTTTGAACGCCACGGAGCATATGAGATGTTCCAAGAGTTGAAATTAGTATTTTCATAATCATGCCCGTGTTGAGAGGTATGAGACCTCTGACAGTACTTTGCCTACAAGATGGAGGAGAATAGCTCAACCGGTGAGCATGTGCTCAGATTGTCTGGGTACTACAATTGCTTGAATCAAGTGGGAGTTTATCTTCCAGATAAGATAGTAATTGAAAAAGTTCTCTAGTCACTATCACCAAGTTAGTAGAACTTCGTGATGAACTATAATATGCAAGGGATGATGAAAGTAATTCCCGAGCTCTTCGCGATGCTGAAATCAGCGAAGGTAGAAATCAAGAAAGAACATCAAGTGTTGATGGTTAACAAGACCACTTGTTTCAAGTAAAGGGCAAAGGGATAGAAGGGGAACTTCAAGAAGAATGACAAGCAAGTTTTCACTTCCATGAAGAAACCCAAAGCTAAACTCAAGCCTGAAACTAAGTGCTTCTACTGCAAAGGAAATAGTCACTAGAAGTGGAACTGCCCTAGATACTTGGCGGATAAGAAGGATGTCAAAGTGAACAACGGTATATTTTGATATACAGATTATTGATGTGTACTTTACTAGTGTTCATAGCAACCCCTGGGTATTTGATACCGGTTCAGTTGCTAAAGTTAGTAACTCGAAACGAGAGTTGCGGAATGAACAGAGACTAGTTAAAGGTGAAGTGACGATGTGTGTTGGAAGTGGCTCCAAGATATATATGATCATTATCGCACACTCCCTATACTTTCGGAATTAGTGTAGAACATAAATAAATGTTATTTGGCATTTGCGTTGAGCATGAATATGATTTGATCATGTTTGTTGCAATACGGTTATTCATTTGAAGTCATAGAATAATTGTTATTCTGTTTACATGAATAAAGCCTTCGATGGTCATACACCCAATGAAAAATAGTTTGTTGGATCTCGATCGTAGTGATACACATATTCATAATATTGAAGCCAAAAGATGCAAGGTTAATAATGATAGTGCAACTTATTTGTGGCACTGCCGTTTAGGTCATATTGGTGTAAAGCGCATGAAGAAACTCCATAGTGATGGACTTTTGGAATCACTTGATTATGAATCACTTGGTGCTTGCGAACCATGCCTCGTGGGAAAGATGACTAAAACTCCGTTCTCTGGAACAATGGAGCAAGCAACTGATTTATTGGAAATCATACATACTGATGTATGTGGACCGATGAGTGTTAAGGCTCGCGGCGAGTATCGTTATTTTCTGACCTTCACTAATGATTTGAGCAGATATGGGTATATCTACTTAATGAAACACAAGTCTGAAACATTTGCAAAGTTCAAAGAATTTCAGAGTGAAGTAGAGAATCATCGTAACAAGAAAATAAAGTTCCTACGATCTGATCGTGGAGGTGAATATTTGAGTTACGAGTTTGGTCTTCATTTGAAATAATGTGGAATAGTTTCACAACTCACGCCACCCGAAACACCACAACGTAATGGTGTGTCCGAACGTTGTAACCATACTTTATTAGATATGGTGCGATCTATGATGTCTCTTGCCGATTTACCACTATCGTTTTGGGTTATGCATCAGAGATAGCTGCATTCACGTTCAATAGGGCAATATCTAAATCCGTTGAGACGACACCTTATGAACTGTGGTTTGGCAAGAAACCAAAGTTGTCGTTTCTTGAAGTTTGGGGCTGCGATGCTTATGTGAAAAAGCTTCAACCTGATAAGCTCAAACCCAAGTCGGAGAAATGTGTCTTCATAGGATACCCAAAGGAGACTGTTGGGTACACCTTCTATCACAGATTCAAAGGCAAGATATTCGTTGCTAAGAATGGATCCTTTCTAGAGAAGGAGTTTCTCTCGAAAGAAGTGAGTGGGAGGAAAGTGGAACTTGATCAGGTAATTGTACCTTCTCCCGAATTGGAAAGTAGTACATCACAGAAACTAGTTCCAGTGATTCCTACACCAATTAGTGAGGAAGCTAATGATGATGATCATGAAACTTCGGATCAAGTTACTACTGAACTTCGTAGATCAACCAGAGTATGTTATGCGCCAGAGTGGTACGGCAAGCCGGTTCTGGAAGTCATGTTACTAGACCATGATGAACCTACGAACTATGAGGAAGCGATGATGAGCCCAGATTCCGGAAAATGGCTTGAGGCCATGAAATCTCAGATGGGATTCATGTATGAGAACAAAGTGTGGACTTTGGTTGACTTGCCCGATGATCGGCAAGCCATCGAAAATAAATGGATCTTCAAGAGGAAGACCGATGCTGACGGTAATGTTACTGTTTACAAAGCTCGACTTGTTGCGAAAAGTTTTCAACAAGTTCAAGGAGTTGACTACGATGAGACTTTCTCACCCGTAGCGATGCTTAAGTCTGTCCGAATCATGTTTGCCGCATTTTATGATTATGAAATCTGGAAAATGGATGTCAAAACTGCATTCCTTAATGGATATCTTAAAGAAGAGTTGTATATGATGCAACCAGAAGGTTTTGTCGATCCTAAAGGTTCTAACAAAGTGTGCAAGCTCCAGTGATCCATCTATGGACTGGTGCAGGCATCTCAGAGTTGAAATATACGCTTTGATAAGTTGATCAAAGCATATAGTTTTATACAGGCTTGCGGTGAAGCCTGCATTTACAAGAAAGTGAGTGGGAGCACTACAGCCTTTCTGATAAGTATATGTGAATGACATATTGTCGATCATAAATGATGTAGAATTTTCTGGAAAGCATAAAGGAGTGTTTGAAAGGAGTTTTTTCAAAGAAAAACCTCGGTAAAGCTGCTTACATATTGAGCCTCAAGATCTATAGAGATAGATCGAGACACTTGATAAGTTTTTTCAGTGAGTACATACCTTGACAAGTTTTTGAAGTAGTTCAAAATGGATCAGTCAGAGAAGGAGTTCTTGCCTGAGTTGTAAGGTATGAAGTTGAGTAAGACTCAAAGCCCGACCTCGGCAGAAGATAGAGAAAGAATGAAGGTCATTCCCTATGCCTCAGCCATAGGTTCTATAAAGTATGCCATGCTATGTACCAAACCTGTTGTGTACCTGACCATGAGTTTGGCAAGGAGGTACAAAAGTGATCCAGGAGTAGATCACTGGACAGCGGTCAAAATTATCCTTAGTTACTGGATGACTAAGGAAATGTTTTCTCGATTATGGAGGTGATAAAGAGTTCGTCGTAAAGAGTTACGCCGATGCAAGCTTTACACTAATCCAGATGACTCTAAGTATCAATCTGGATGCATATTGGAAATGGGAGCAATTAGCTAGAGTAGCTCCATGCAGAGCATTGTAGACATAGAAATTTGCGAAATACATACGGATCTGTATGTAACAGACCCGTTGACTAAACTTCTCTCACAAGCAAAACATGATCAAAACTTATTACTCTTGGGTATTAAGCACATAGCGATGTGAACTAGATTATTGACTCTAGTAAACCCTTTGGGTGTTGGTCACATGGCGATGTGAACAATGGGTGTTATTCACATAACGATGTGAACTATCGGTATTAAATCACATGGAGATGTGAACTAGATTATTGACGCTAGTGTAAGTGGGAGACTCAAGGAAATATGCCCTAGAGGCACTAATAAAGTTATTATTTATTTCCTTATATCATGATAAATGTTTATTATTCATGCTAGAATTGTATTAACCGGAAACTTAGTACATGTGTGAATACATAGACAAAACAGAGTGTCCCTAGTATGCCTCTACTAGACTAGCTCATTGATCAAAGATGGTTATGTTTCCTAACCATAGACATGAGTTGTCATTTGATCAACGGGATCACATCATTAGGAGAATGATGTGATGGACTAGACCCATCCGTTAGCTTAGCACTATGATCATTTAGTTTTACTGCTATTGCTCTCTTCATGACTTATACATGTTCCTATGACTATGAGATTATGCAACTCCCGTATACCGAAGGAACACCTTGTGTGCTATCAAACGTCACAACGTAACTGGGTGATTATAAATATACTCTACAGGTGTCTCCAAAGGTGTTCGTGGTGTTGGCATAGATCAAGAATAGGATTTGTCACTCCGATTGTCGGAGAGGTATCTCTGGGCCCTCTCGGTAATGCACATCACTTAAGCCTTGCAAGCATTGCAACTAATGAGTTAGTTGCGGGATGATGTATTATGGAACGAGTAAAGAGACTTGCCGGTAACGAGATTGAACTAGGTATTGAGATACCGACGATCGAATCTCGGGCAAGTAACATACCGATGACAAAGGGAACAACGTATGTTGTTATGCGGTTTGACTGATAAAGATCTTCGTAGAATATGTGAGAGCCAATATGAGCAGCCAGGTTCCGCTATTGGTTATTGACCGGAGACGTGTCTCGGTCATGTCTACATTGTTCTCGAACCCGTAGGGTCCGCACGCTTAAGGTTTCAATGACAGTTATATTATGAGTTTATGAGTTTTGATGCACCGAAGGAGTTCGGAGTCCCGGATGAGACCGGGGACATGACGAGGAGTCTCGAAATGGTCGAGACGTAAAGATCAATATATTGTACGACTATATTCGGACATCGGAAAGGTTCCGAGTGATTCGGGTATTTTTCGGAGTATCGGAGAGTTACTGGAATTCGTCGGTGAGTATATGGGCCTTATTGGGCCATACGGGAATAGAGGAGAAAGGCCAAAGGGAAGGAGGCGCCCCCCCCCCCTCTGGTCCAAATTGGACAAGGGGTGCAGCCCCCTTTTCCTTCTCCCTCTCCACCTCTTTCCTTCTCTCCTACTCCGGAAAGGAAAGGGGAATCCTACTAGGACTTGGGAGTCCTAGTAGGACTCCCCACACTTGGCGCGCCCCCTCTAGGGCCGGCCTCTCCCTTACTCCTTTATATACGGGGGCAGGGGCACCCTAGAACAGAGAAGTTGATCAGTTGATCTCTCCCAACCGTGTGCGGTGCCCCCTCCACAGAAACACACCTCGGTCATATCGTTGCAGCGCTTAGGCGAAGCCCTGCGACGGTAACTTCATCATCTCCGTCACCACGCCGTCATGCTGACGAAACTCTCCCGCGAGGCTCTACTGGATCAAGAGCTCGTGGGACGTCATCAAGCTGAACGTGTGCTGAACACGGAGGCTCCGTACGTTCGGTGCTTGATCGATTGGATCGCGAAGAAGTTCGACTACATCAACCGCGTCACTAGACGCTTCCGCTTCCGGTCTACAAGGGTATGTAGACACACTCTCCCCTCTCGTTGCTATGCATCTGGTAGATAGATCTTGCGTGATCGTAGGAAATTTTTAAAATACTACGTTCTCCAACATCAAGGTCTTGGACGAAGAATTCTTGTGGAAGATCAGCATCTGGGGGCAGTGGCCTCATCATGCTCAACATTTCGCTCATGTTGGGTTCAGCTTTCTTGAAAACACTTTGAAGCTCTTTCTGATGCAGAGAACAGCCTGGTTCGTATAACTCACCAGGAGTGGGCAGGGAAGTAAGCTCAAGCAGTGTCTGAGCATTATCTTCATAGTGATTGTCACCTGACATCCACTCAAGGACCCATGTCTTCGGATCCCTGCTATATCCTCTGATATGCAGAGTGGCATAAAACTGCAGCAGAAGCTCTTCATTCCAATGTTCCTTGGCACTGACAAAGGGAAGCAGGCCAACTTCTCTAAAGCAATCAAGAGCTTCCTCAAGGCATGGCAGTCCAGCAATGGCGTCACAATCAAGACGTTCATGTGGAAAAATCCGGTCCTGATTGTACAGGATGCGTGAGTAATAGCTTCGTTGTTGAAAGCTCGAGAACCTATCAGAAGAAATCTTGGGCTTCTTGTATGGGTTCTTAGCAGAATCAAAGAATGTGTTCTTTGCCCTGAAGCTAAGCACACTGAATGACCCTTGTGTAGATGCGGTGCTAGGAAGCCGAGGTAGTCTGGGCTTTGGCTTCAGAGTCTGAGGCCTTCGTGCCACATGATAATCATACTATGGTCCTGGGGCAGCGGGAAGCTTCAGAAGTGGACACTTTACTGTGACAAGCACATAATCTTTATTGAAGGCTTGGGCCATGGTGTAGGGCCCATATGAATTAGAAGGCACTTCAGGAGCAATGACTTCAGGGGCAATCACTTCATGGGCAACGACTTCAGGCACAGACACTTCAAGAGTGGCAGTGACTTCTTGCTGTGCAGAGGCTTCAGTCATGACAGTGTCGTGAGCTTCAGCAGTCACAGACGTATCAGCCACATTTGCTTCAGGTGCAATGGCTTCAGGCTGAGTGGCCTCATGCACGATAGTTTCTTGGTGGACATGTTCTTGCATGACGGGCACTTCTTCTTGGGCAACAGAATCTTGCAGAGGGCGAGTGACTTCACGAGTGTCTTCTTGAGCATCATCGGCTGATGCAGGCGGAATGTCTTCAGCCAGCTTGGCTTCAGATTCATGAGCAGACTCTGAAGGAATGTCGTCAGGTAACACTTGATGTGCCACTGAGCTAGAGTTTTGCTCTCCGTCTTTAGGAACGCTTGACATGGAGGCTTGAGGCCTGAGGCCTTTGCGAAGCCTACGAAATTTTGGCGATGCAATTGGTGAAGCATTTGCGTTGATCTTCTCCATGTCATCTTCTGGTGTTGCTATCGGAGTCTCAACTACCGGAGTGGTAGCTGGAGACGGCGAAGTGCGAGGAATAACTTCATGTAGGGGGGTGTTTGGATGTTGCTCTTCCCAGTATTCATCCCGAGTCATTGGCGTCATGGGACCGCCAATGCTTATGAGTTCACTGCTCGTGGGAGCAGGGGATTGAACAGGTTGGGGTTCAAGGTGAGGAAGAACTTCATCATCATCCACATTGTCTTCATGACCAATGTCTTCAGCTGCAGGTGAGTTAGTAGTTGGGATCTCTTCAGGATGAGGAGCCTCTGTGGGAGCAGGCTCATGTACAACCAGACGTCTTTCTCGGTTGGAGGAGGCAGGAAGGGCAACAAAGATGGGTTCAACCACCAATGGCTCTGTGGAGGAATGGTGAGGCTGATGTGAAGCCTTTGAAGCCTTGAGCTTTTGCTTCTTCTTGGAGGGAGCAGCAGTAGAGGCATCTGTTGGGGAACGTAGTATTTTAAAAATTTCCTACGATCACACAAATCTATCTACCAGATGCATAGCAACGAGAGGGAAGAGTGTGTCTACGTACCCTCGTAGACCGGAAGCGGAAGCGTCAAGTGACGCGGTTGATGTAGTCGAACTTCTTCGCGATTCAACCAATCAAGTACCGAACGTACGGCACCTCCGTGTTCAGCACACGTTCAGCTTGATGACGTCCCACGAGCTCTTGATCCAGTTGAGCTTCACGGGAGAGTTTCGTCAGCACGACGGCGTGGTGACGGATATGATGTATCTACCGGCGCAGGGCTTCTCCTAAGTACTGCGATGGTATGACCGAGGTGTGTTTCTGTGGAGGGGGGCACCGCACACGGCTGGAACAATTCAACTTGTGTGTCTTTGGGTGCCCCCCTGCCCCCGTATATAAAGAAGCAAGAGGGGAGGGCCGGCCGGCCTCCTATGGTGCGGCTAGGGCAATCCTACTAGGAATAGGATTGCAATCCTATTCCTAGTAGGAGTCCATCAAGAAGGAAGAGAGGGAAAGGAAAAGAGGGAGAGGTGGCGCCCCCCCAATCCTAGTCCAACTAGGATCCCTAGGTGGGGCGCCGGCCAGCCTCTATGGGCTGCCTCTCTCCTTTCCTCAAGGCCCACTATGGACCATCCCCCCTCGTAGGGGGTTCCGGTAACCCCCTCCGGCAATCCAGTTAAATCCGAAACTTTTCCGGAACACTTCCGGTGTCCGAATATAGTCGTCCAATATATCAATCTTTATGTCTCGGACATTCCGAGACTCCTCGTCATGTCCGTGATCTCATCCGGGACTCCGAACTACCTTCGGTACATCAAAACTCATAAACTCATAATACCGATCGTCATCAAACGTTAAGCGTGCGGACCCTACGGGTTCGAGAACTATGTAGACATGACCGAGACTCATCTCCGGTCAATAACCAATAGCGGAACCTGGATGTTCATATTGGCTCCTACATATCCTACGAAGATCTTTATCGGTCAAACCGCATAACAACATACGTTGTTCCTTTTGTCATCGGTATGTTACTTGCCCGAGATTCGATCGTCGGTATCTCCATACCTAGTTCAATCTCGTTACCGGCAAGTCTCTTTACTCGTTCCGTAACAAATCATCTCGTGACTAACTCATTAGTCTTTTGCTTGCAAGGCTTATTGTGATGTGTGCTACCGAGAGGGCCCAGAGATACCTCTCCGACACTCGGAGTGACAAATCCTAATCTTGATCTATGCCAACACCACGAATACTTTCGGAGACACCTATAGAGCATCTTTATGATCACCCAGTTACGTTGTGACGTTTGATAGCACACAAGGTGTTCCTACGGTATTCGGGAGTTGCATAATCTCATAGTCATAGGAACAAGTATAAGTCATGAAGAAAGCAATAGCAGTAAAACTAAACGATCATAGTGCTATGCTAACGGATGGGTCTTGTCCATCACATCATTCTCCTAATGATGTGATCCCGTTGATCAAATGACAACTCATGTCTATGGCTAGGAAACATAACCATCTTTGATCAATGAGCTAGTCTAGTAGAGGCATACTAGGGACATACTGTTTTTTCTATGTATCCACACATGTACTAAGTTTCCGGTTAATACAATTCTAGCATGAATAAAAGACATTTATCATGATATAAGGAAATACAAATAACATCTTTATTATTGCCTCTAGGGCATATTTCCTTCAGTCTCCCACTTGCACTAGAGTCAATAATCTAGCTCACATCGCCATGTGATTTAATATCGATAGTTCACATCGTTATGTGAATAACACCCATAGTTCACATCGTCATGTGACCAACACCCAAAGGGTTTACTAGAGTCAATAATCTAGTTCACATCGCTATGTGATTAATACCCAAGAGTAATAAGGTGTGATCATATTTTGCTTGTGAGAGAAGTTTAGTCAACGGGTCTGTCCCATTCAGATCCGTATGTATTTCGCAAATTTCTATGTCTACAATGCTCTGCATAGAGCTACTCTAGCTAATTGCTCCCACTTTCAATATGCATCCAGATTGATACTTAGAGTCATCTGGATTTAAAGCTTGCATCGGCGTAACCCTTTACGACGAACTCTTTATCACCTCCATAATCGAGAAACATTTCCTTAGTCATCCAGTTACTAAGGATAATTTTGACCGCTGTACAGTGATCTACTCCTGGATCACTATTGTACCCCCTTGACAAACTCATGGCAAGGTACACAACATGTTTGGTACACAGCATGGCATACTTTATAGAACCTATGGCTGAGGCATAGGGAATGACTTTCATTCTCTCTATATTTTTCTGCCGTGGTCTGGCTTTGAGTCTTACTCAACTTCACACCTTACAAGTCAGGCAAGAACTCCTTCTTTGACTGATCCATTTTGAACTACTTCAAAATCTTATCAAGGTATGTACTCATCAAAAGTCTTATCAAGCGTCTTGATCTATCTCTATAGATCCTGATGCCCAATATGTAAGAAGCTTCACCAAGGTCTTTCTTTGAAAAACTCCTTTCAAACACTCCTTTATGCTTTCCAGAAAATTCTACATCATTTCCGATCGACAATATGTCATTCACATATACTTATCAGAAAGGTTGTAGTGCTCCCACTCACTTCTTGTAAATATAGGCTTCACCATAAGTCTCTATAAATCTATATGCTTTGATCAACTTATCAAAGCGTATATTCCAACTCCGAGATGCTTGCACCAGTCCATAGATGGATCGTTGGAGCTTGCACATTTTGTTAGCTCCTTTTGGATCGACAAAACCTTCTGGTTGCATCATATACAACTCTTCTTTGAGATATCCATTCAGGAATGCAGTTTTTGACATCCATTTGCCAGATTTCATAATCATAAAATGCGGCAATTTCTAACATGATCCGGACAGACTTAAGCATCGCTACAGGTGAGAAGGTCTCATCGTAGTCAACTCCTTGAACTTGTCGAAACCCTTTCGCAACAAGTCGAGCTTTGTAAACAGTAACATTACCGTCAGCATCGGTCTTCCTCTTGAAGATCCATTTATTTTCGATGGCCTGCCGATCATCGGGCAAGTCAACCAAAGTCCACACTTTGTTCTCATACATGGATCCCATCTCAGATTTCATGGCCTCAAGCCATTTTGTGGAATCTGGGCTCATCATCGCTTCCTCATAGTTCGTAGGTTCATCATGGTCTAGTAACATGATTTCCAGAACTGGGTTGCCGTACTACTCTGGTGCGGAACGTACTCTGGTTGATCTACGACGTTCAGCAGAAACTTGATCTGAAGTTTCATGATCATCATCATTAGCTTCCTCACTAATTGGTGTAGGAATCACTGGAACTAGTTTCTGTGATGTTCCACTTTCCAATTCGGGAGAAGGTACAATTACCTCATCCAGTTCTACTTTCCTCCCGCTCACTTCTTTCGAGAGAAACTCCTTCTCTAGAAAGGATCCATTCTTAGCAACGAATATCTTGCCTTCGGATCTGTGATAGAAGGTGTACCCAACAGTCTCTTTTGGGTATCCTATGAAGACACATTTCTCCGACTTGGGTTCGAGCTTATCAGGTTGAAGCTTTTTCACATAAGCATCGCAGCCCCAAACTTTAAGAAACGACAACTTTGGTTTCTTGCCAAACCATAGTTCATAAGGTGTCGTATCAACGGATTTAGATGGTGCCCTATTTAACGTGAATGCAGTTGTCTCTAAAGCATAACCCCAAAACGATAGTGGTTAATCGGTAAGAGACATCATAGATTGCACCATATCCAATAAAGTACGGTTACGACGTTCGGACACACCATTACGCTGTGGTGTTCCGGGTGGCGTGAGTTGCGAAACTATTCCACATTGTTTTAAATGAAGACCAAACTCGTAACTCAAATATTCTCCTCCACGATCAGATCGTAGAAACTTTATTTTCTTGTTACGATGACTCTCTACTTCACTCTGAAATTCTTTGAACTTTTCAAATGTTTCAGACTTGTGCTTCATTAAGTAGATATACCTATATCTGCTCAAATCATCAGTGAAGGTCAGAAAATAACGATACCCGCCGCGAGCTTCAACACTCATTGGCCCACATACATTGGTATGTATGATTTCCAACAAATCTGTTGCTCGCTCCATAGTTCCGGAGAACGGAGTTTTAGTCATCTTGCCCATGAGGCATGGTTCGCAAGCACCAAGTGATTCATAATCAAGTGATTCCAAAAGTCCATCACTATGGAGTTTCTTCATGTGCTTTACACCAATATGACCTAAACGGCAGTGCCACAAATAAGTTGCACTATCATTATTAACATTGCATCTTTTGGCTTCAATATTATGAATATGTGTATCACACGATCGAGATCCAACAAACTATTTTCATTGGGTGTATGACCATAGATGGTTTTATTCATGTAAACAGAACAACAATTATTCTCTAACTTACATGAATAACCGTATTGCAATAAACATGATCAAATCATATTCATGCTCAACACAAACACCAAATAACACTTATTTAGGTTCAACACTAATCCCGAAAGTATAGGGAGTGTGCGATGATGATCATATCAATCTTGGAACTGCTTCCAATACACATCGTCACTTCATCCTTTAACTAGTTTATGTTCATTATGCAACTCCCATTTCGAGTTACTACGCTTTAGCAACAGAACCAGTATCAAATACCGAGGGGTTGCTATGAACACTAGTAAAATACACATCAATAATCTGTATATCAAATATACCTTTGTTCACTTTGCCATCCTTCTTATCCGCCAAGTATCTAGGGCAGTTCCACTTCCGGTGACCATTTTCTTTGCAGTAGAAGCACTTAGTTTCAGGCTTGAGTTTAGCTTTGGGTTTCTTCATGGGAGTGACAACTTGCTTGTCATTCTTCTTGAAGTTCCCCTTCTATCCCTTTGCCCTTTACTTGAAACAAGTGGTCTTATTAACCATCAACACTTGATGTTCTTTCTTGATTTCTACCTTCGCCGTTTTCAGCATTGCGAAGAGCTCGGGAATTACCTTCGTCATCCCTTGCATATTATAGTTCATCACGAAGTTCTACTAACTTGGTGATAGTGACTAGAGAAATTTGTCAATTACTATCTTATCTGGAAGATTAACTCCCACTTGATTCAAGTAATTGTAGTACCCAGACAATCTGAGCACATGCTCACTGGTTGAGCTATTCTCCTCCATCTTGTAGGCAAAGTACTGTCAGAAGTCTTATACCTCTCGACACGAGCATGAGTATGAAATACTAATTTCAACACTTGGAACATCTCATATGCTCCGTGGCGTTCAAAACGTTTTTTGAAGTCCCGGTTATAAGCCGTAAAGCATGGTGCACTAAACTATCAAGTAGTCATCATACCGAGCTTTTGTCAAAACGTTCATAACGTCTACATCTGCTCCTGCAATAGGTCTGTCACCTAGCGGTGCATCAAGGACATATTTCTCTGTGCAGCAATGAGGATAATCCTCAGATCACGGAACAATTCCGCATCATTGCTACTAACATCTTTCAACTTAGTTTTCTCTAGGAACATATAAAAAATAAATGGGGAGCAACATCGCGAGCTATTGATCTACAACATAGATAAGCTAATACTACCAGGACTAAGTTCATGATAAATTAAAGTTCAGTTAATCATATTACTTAAGAACTCCCACTTAGATAGACATCCCTCCGGTCATCTAAATGATCACGTGATCCAAATCAACTTAACCATGTCCGATCATCACGTGAGATGGAGTAGTTTCAATGGTGAACATCTTATGTTGATCATATCTACTATATGATTCACGCTCGACCTTTCGGTCTCCAGTGTTCCGAGGCCATATCTGCATATGCTAGGCTCGTCAAGTTTAACCCGAGTATTCCGCGTGTGCAAAACTGGCTTACACCCGTTGTATTTGAACGTAGAGCTTATCACACCCGATCATCACGTGGTGTCTCGGCACGACGAACTTTCGCAACGGTGCATACTCAGGGAGAACACTTATACCTTGAAATTTAGTAAGGGATCATCTTATAATGCTACCGTCGTTCTAAGCAAAATAAGAAGCATAATAAGATAAACATCACATGCAATCAAAATATGTGACATGATATGGCCATCATCATCTTGTGGTTTTGATCTCCATCTCCAAAGCACCGTCATGACCACCTTCGTCACCGGCGCGACACCTTGATCTCCATCGTAGCATCGTTGTCGTCTCGCCAACTATTGCTTCTACGACTATCGCTACCGCTTAGTGATAAAGTAAAGCAATTACATGGCGATTGCATTTCATACAATAAAGCGACAACCATATGGCTCCTGCCAGTTGCCGATAACATTACAAAACATGATCATCTCATACAAAACCGTATAACTCATCATGTCTTGACCATATCACATCACAACAAGCCCTGCAAAAACAAGTTAGACGTCCTCTACTTTGTTGTTGCAAGTTTTACGTGGCTGCTACGGGCTTAGCAAGAACCGTTCTTACCTACGCATACAAAACCACAACGATGTTTCGTCAAGTATGTGCTGTTTTAACCTTCACAAGGACCGGGCGTAGCCACACTTGATTCAGCTAAAGTGAGAGAGACAGACACCCGCCAGTCACCTTTAAGCAACGAGTGCTCGTAACGGTGAAACCAGTCTCGCATAAGCGTACGCGTAATGTCGGTCCGGGCCGCTTCATCTCACAATACCGCCGAAGCAAAGTATGACATGCTGGTAAGCAGTATGACTAGTATCGCCCACAACTCATTGTGTTCTACTCGTGCATATCATCTACGCATAGACCTGGCTCATGATGCCACTGTTGGGGAACGTAGTATTTTAAAAATTTCCTACGATCACGCAAATCTATCTACCAGATGCATAGCAACGAGAGGGAAGAGTGTGTCTACGTACCCTCGCAGACCGGAAGCGGAAGCGTCAAGTGACGCGGTTGATGTAGTCGAACTTCTTCGCGATTCAACCGATCAAGTACCGAACGTACGGCACCTCCGTGTTCAGCACACGTTCAGCTTGATGACATCCGACGAGCTCTTGATCCAGTTGAGCTTCACGGGAGAGTTTCGTCAGCACGACGGCGTGGTGACGGATATGATGTATCTACCGGCGCAGGGCTTCTCCTAAGTACTGCGATGGTATGACCGAGGTGTGTTTCTGTGGAGGGGGGCACCGCACACGGCTGGAACAATTCAACTTGTGTGTCTTTGGGTTCCCCCCTGCCCCCGTATATAAAGGAGCAAGAGGGGAGGGCCGGCCGGCCTCCTATGGTGCGGCTAGGGCAATACTACTAGGAATAGGATTGCAATCCTATTCCTAGTAGGAGTCCATCAAGAAGGAAGAGAGGGAAAGGAAAAGAGGGAGAGGTGGCGCCCCCCAATCCTAGTCCAACTAGGATCCCTAGGTGGGGCGCCGGCCAGCCTCTATGGGCTGCCTCTCTCCTTTCCTCAAGGCCCACTATGGACTATCCCCCCTCGTAGGGGGTTCCGGTAAGCCCCTCCGGCAATCTAGTTAAATCCGAAACTTTTCCGGAACACTTCAGGTGTCCGAATATAGTCGTCCAATATATCAATCTTTATGTCTCGGACATTCCGAGACTCCTCGTCATGTCCGTGATCTCATCCGGGACTCCGAACTACCTTCGGTACATCAAAACTCATAAACTCATAATACCGATCGTCATCAAACGTTAAGCGTGCGGACCCTACGGGTTCGAGAACTATGTAGACATGACCGAGACTCATCTCCGGTCAATAACCAATAGCGGAACCTGGATGTTCATATTGGCTCCTACATATTCTACGAAGATCTTTATCGATCAAACCGCATAACAACATACGTTGTTCCTTTTGTCATCGGTATGTTACTTGCCCGAGATTCGATCGTCGGTATCTCCATACCTAGTTCAATCTCGTTACCGGCAAGTCTCTTTACTTGTTCCGTAACAAATCATCTCGTGACTAACTCATTAGTCTTTTGCTTGTAAGGCTTATTGTGATGTGTGCTACCGAGAGGGCCCAGAGATACCTCTCCGACACTCGGAGTGACAAATCCTAATCTTGATCTATGCCAACACCACGAATACTTCCGGAGACACCTGTAGAGCATCTTTATGATCACCCAGTTACGTTGTGACGTTTGATAGCACACAAGGTGTTCCTACGGTATTCGGGAGTTGCATAATCTCATAGTCATAGGAACAAGTATAAGTCATGAAGAAAGCAATAGCAGTAAAACTAAACGATCATAGTGCTATGCTAACGGATGGGTCTTGTCCATCACATCATTCTCCTAATGATGTGATCCCGTTGATCAAATGACAACTCATGTCTATGGCTAGGAAACATAACCATCTTTGATCAATGAGCTAGTCTAGTAGAGGCATACTAGGGACATACTGTTTTTTCTATGTATCCACACATGTACTAAGTTTCCGGTTAATACAATTCTAGCATGAATAAAAGACATTTATCATGATCTAAGGAAATACAAATAACATCTTTATTATTGCCTCTAGGGTATATTTCCTTCAGCATCATGGTGCTTGCGTTTCTTGGCTTCAGCTTCAGCCTGCCTCGTCTTATTTTGAGCAGAAGCGGCTGAAGGAACCTTTGGCTTCGCGCCAGTCATGCTGTCGGGGAAGACAATGCTTGGGTGTTCCTTCCTTGGAGGTTCAGTGTCTTCAGCAGCAGGCTTCTTGTTCTTCTTGGGTTTCTTGGCAGCCAACTTTGGATCAATGCCAGGACGGCCAAGAGCTTTTCTCTTCACAGCTTCATTGTGGACTTGGACGCATTTCTCAGCATAGTGCTTGAGACGGTCCCTTGAACCCTTTGCCAGTTCACGACGCTTGGCAAATTCAGCCTTGAGGTCAGTCGTCATGGTCTTGAAGCCTTGAACTTCTTGAGCGCTGAGACTTGCCATGTGCTTCTTGAACAGGGCCTTCTCATGATCAATTTTGTTCTTTTGCTCAATCACCTTCTGTGCAACAGTCAGTTCTTGAGCAATGTACCCTTGAAAGGTCACACTGATGTCAATTGTAAGATGAAGATCATTAAGTGAGAGAGAGGTATCTTCAAGCCACTCATCAATGGAGTTGTTGATAATTTCAGCATCAAAGAGAGGCATATCATTGAAGATTTCGGCCTGTTGCTTGCTCTTAATCAGCATCTCCAAAGCATCATCAGCAAGATCTTCATCACTGGACAGATCTATGATGTCATCATCATTGCGCAGAATGCTTGCATGTGTGAGTCCTTGGCAAGATGGCTTCACGAGCTGCTTGGAGCACTGAGAGATGCGAGAGTGATCTTTAGATTGCACACTAGATTCAGGAGGTACAATCTTCAGAGGCTTCACATTTGAAGCTTTTGGGGCAGCAGCAGATTTGGAAGCCTTTGATTTCTTCTTTGGCTTCGCAAACGCAGGAACAACTTCAGGTTCCATGTCTTCAGCTACATCTTCCATAGTCGCCCTTTGAGGAGCAATGTGGGAAAGCAATCCATCGAGGTCATTGAAGGGGCCAACACGATTTTCATTTGCTTCGCGTGAGCCATCAGGCCGTGGTCGAGATGGTCCTAGATTAAAGTTGATGCCCAGTTCTTTCCTGTTCTGAGTGGCAGAGTTCTTGGCAAATTTGTAGTTCTCTTCAAACAGTTCATCTTCATGACACCATCAAAGACTGGATGGGTCAGCATTTGAAGGCATAGGTCCTCTAACCATGCATGGGAAGAAGTTATTAGCAATGGCTTCAGACTTAGTCTTGGGCTGAAGCTTCTTGTAGACGATATCACCCCATGGAGGACGAATGGCATTCTTGGAAGCATACTCGGGGTTGCGTTCTCCGTAGGATTCTTCTGGGTCAGATTTGTACATTTTGAAAAGATCAGGAGGAAGATCTTTGGCGGTGTCAGTACGTCTCTGCCTGCCACCCTTCTTGGATTGTTTCTCTGAAGCCATATGGTTAAGACTGAAAGGCTTCACACTGCAATTTGTCTTCCTGCGACTAGTCAGACAAGAGCTAGCTTCAGGTGATTCAATGTGACGCTGTAAGAATTCTGCAAATGAATGCAGACTATGAGAACCAAAGGATTCCCCCACGGACATGTACCTGTGACAGAATTAGAGATGCGAGGGAAGGGGAAGAGGTCATATGCATTCTCAGAAGATTTTGAAGATTAAAGAGGATTGAAGACATTGACCTCATAGTGTGAAGACATTCACTTATATGTAGAGAGTTGGTTCCAGATTTGTACGAATCCATGAATAAGTACAAGTGAGGAATCTAACTAGTAGGGTCGCATAAGTGAATATGTTTGCATCATATGAGAGATGAATAGATAAAAACAGATCTCAAAAGAACAGAAACCACTTGTGGCGAAGATTTACAGATTTGACGGATCAAGACAGCAGTAAAAATAGAGATCTATTTACCGCAATGAAGAATTGCTTGACGGGAAAAGTGGGATGCCGAGCAGATCGATCTCCCGTGCCCTAACTTGGCGGCTGAAGACACCTACAGCGGCGGCGGAGAGACGAGATTCACGGCCGGTGTGAAGACGGCGTCGAAGAGGTCTGATGTCTACTATGCAACCTTCTTCTTGTAGACGTTGTTGGGCCTCCAAGTGCAAAGGTTTGTAGAACAGTAGAAAATTTCCCTCAAGTGGATGACCTAAGGTTTATCAATCCGTGGGAGGCGTAGGATGAAGATGGTCTCTCTCAAACAACCCTACAACCAAATAACAAAGAGTCTCTTGTGTCCCCAACACACCCAATACAATGGTAAATTGTATAGGTACACTAGTTCGGCGAAGAGATGGTGATACAAGTGCAATATGGATGGTAGATATAGGTTTTTGTAAACTGAAAATATAAAAACAGCAAGGTAGCAAGTGGTAAACGTGAGCGTAAATGGTGTTGCAATGATAGGAAACAAGGCCTAGGGTTCATACTTTCACTAGTGCAAGTTTTCCCAACAATAATTGAAGGAAATATGCCCTAGAGGCAATAATAAAGTTGTTATTTTATATTTCCTTATATCATGATAAATGTTTATTATTCATGCTAGAATTGTATTAACTGGAAACTTAGTACATGTGTGAATACATAGACAAAACAGAGTGTCCCTAGTATGCCTCTACTAGACTAGCTCATTGATCAAAGATGGTTATGTTTCCTAACCATAGACATGAGTTGTCATTTGATCAATGGGGTCACATCATTAGGAGAATGATGTGATGGACAAGACCCATCCGTTAGCTTAGCAACTTGATCGTTTAGTTTTATTGCTATTGCTTTCTTCATGACTTATACATGTTCCTATGACTATGAGATTATGCAACTCCCGAATACCGGAGGAACACTTTGTGTGCTACCAAACGTCACAACGTAACTGGGTGATTATAAAGGTGCTCTACAGGTGTCTCCGAAGGTACTTGTTGGGTTGGCGTATTTCGAGATTAGGATTTGTCACTCCGATTGTCGAAGAGGTATCTCTGGGCCCTCTCGGTAATGCACATCACTTAAGCCTTGCAAGCATTGTAACTAATGAGTTAGTTGCGGGATGATGTATTACGGAACGAGTAAAGAGACTTGCCGGTAACGATATTGAACTAGGTATTGAGATACCGACGATCGAATCTCGGGCAAGTAACATACCGATGACAAAGGGAACATTGTATGTTGTTATGCGGTTCGACCGATAAAGATCTTCGTAGAATATGTAGGAGCCAATATGGGCATCCAGGTTCCGCTATTGGTTATTGACCGGAGAGATGTCTCGGTCATGTCTACATAGTTCTCGAACCCGTAGGGTCCGCACGCTTAACGTTTCGTTGACGATATAGTATTGAATGAGTTATGTATGTTGGTGACCGAATGTTATTCGGAGTCCCGGATGTGATCATGGACATGACGAGGAACTCCGGAATGGTCCGGAGATAAGATTAATATATGGGATAATAGTGTTTGACCTCCGGAAGGGTTCCGGAATTCACCGGAAGGGGTTCCGGATGTTTCCCGAAATGTTTGGGGTACGAGAACACTTTATTTGGGCCAAAGGGGAAAGCCCACGAGGCTTTAGGAAAGTGCAAAAGGAAGTTTTGTGGAGACCAGAGGCCAGACGCTAGGAACCCTGGCGTCTAGGGGGTAGACGCCGTGAACCCTGGCGTCTAGCCCTGGAGTCCGAGTGGGACTCTTTCCTTTCGGGCAAAATCGACTTTGAGGAGGCTTTTGCTCCAAGTTTCGACCCCAGGGCTCAACATATAAATAGAGGGGTAGGGCTAGCACCCAATACACATCAAGATACACCAAGCCGTGTGCCGGCTACCCCGACCCTCTAGTTTATCCTCCGTCTAGTTTCTGTAGTGCTTGGCGAAGCCCTGCAGAGATTGTTCTTCATCAACAACCGTCACCACGCCGTCGTGCTGCCGGAACTCATCTACTACTTCGGCCGTCTTGCTGGATCAAGAGGGCGAGGACGTCATCGAGCTGAACGTGTGCTGAACGCGGAGGTGCCGTACGTTCGGTACTAGATCAGTGGATCGTGAAGGTGTACGACTACATCAACCGCGTTGATAAACGCTTCCGCTTTTGGTCTACGAGGGTACGTAGACACACTCTCCCCTCTCGTTGCTATGCATCTAGTAGATAGATCTTGCGTGATCGTAGGAAAATTTTGAAAAATACTACGTTCCCCAACAGTGGCATCATGAGCCAGGTCTATGCGTAGATGATATGCACGAGTAGAACACAATGAGTTGTGGGCGATACTAGTCATACTGCTTACCAGCATGTCATACTTTGCTTCGGCGGTATTGTGAGATGAAGCGGCCCGGACCGACATTACGCGTATGCTTACGCGAGACTGGTTTCACCGTTACGAGCACTCGTTGCTTAAAGGTGACTGGCGGGTGTCTGTCTCTCTCACTTTAGCTGAATCAAGTGTGGCTACGCCCGGTCCTTGTGAAGGTTAAAACATCACATACTTGACGAAACATATTTGTGGTTTTTGTATGCGTAGGTAAGAACGGTTCTTGCTAAAGCCCATAGCAGCCACGTAAAACTTGCAACAACAAAGTAGAGGACGTCTAACTTGTTTTTGCAGGGCATGTTGTGATGTGATATGGTCAAGACATGATGAGTTATACGGTTTTATATGAGATGATCATGTTTTGTAATGTTATCGGCAACTGGCAGGAGCCATATGGTTGTCGCTTTATTGTATGAAATGCAATCGCCATGTAATTGCTTTACTTTATCACTAAGCGGTAGCGATAGTCGTAGAAGCAATAGTTGGCGAGACGACAATGATGCTACGATGGAGATCAAGGTGTCGCGCCGGTGACGAAGGTGATCATGACGGTGCTTTGGAGATGGAGATCAAAAGCACAAGATGATGATGGCCATATCATGTCACATATTTTGATTGCATGTGATGTTTATCTTATTATGCTTCTTATTTTGCTTAGAACGACGGTAGCATTATAAGATGATCCCTTACTAAATTTCAAGGTATAAGTGTTCTCCCTGAGTATGCACCGTTGCGAAAGTTCGTCGTGCCGAGACACCACGTGATGATCGGGTGTGATAAGCTCTACGTTCAAATACAACGGGTGTAAGCCAGTTTTGCACACGCAGAATACTCGGGTTAAACTTGACGAGCCTAGCATATGCAGATATGGCCTCGGAACACTGGAGACCGAAAGGTCGAGCGTGAATCATATAGTAGATATGATCAACATAAGATGTTCACCATTGAAAACTACTCCATCTCACGTGATGCTCGGACATGGTTTAGTTGATTTGGATCACGTGATCATTTAGATGACCACAGGGATGTCTATCTAAGTGGGAGTTCTTCAAGTAATATGATTAATTGAACTTTAATTTATCATGAACTTAGTCCTTGTAGTATTAGCATATCTATGTTGTAGATCAATAGCTCGCGATGTTGCTCCACGTTTATTTTTTATATGTTCCTAGAGAAAACCAAGTTGAAAGATGTTAGTAGCAATGATGCGGAATTGTTCCGTGATCTGAGGATTATCCTCATTGCTGCACAGAAGAATTATGTCCTTGATGCACCGCTAGGTGACAGACCTATTGCAGGAGCAGATGTAGACGTTATGAACGTTTTGACAAAAGCTCGATATGATGACTACTTGATAGTTTAGTGCACCATGCTTTACGGCTTATAACCGGGACTTCAAAAACGTTTTGAAACGCCACGGAGCATATGAGATGTTCCAAGAGTTGAAATTAGTATTTCATACTCATGCCTTTGTCGAGAGGTATAAGACCTCTGACAATACTTTGCCTACAAGATGGAGGAGAATAGCTCAACCAGTGAGCATGTGCTCAGATTGTCTGGGTAGTACAATTGCTTGAATCAAGTGGGAGTTAATCTTCCAGATAAGATAGTAATTGACAAAGTTCTCTAGACACTATCACCAAGTTAGTAGAACTTCGTGATGAACTATAATATGCAAGGGATGACGAAAGTAATTCCCGAGCTCTTCACGATGCTGAAATCGACGAAGGTAGAAATCAAGAAAGAGCATCAAGTGTTGATGGTTAACCAGACCACTAGTTTCAAGTAAAGGGCAAAGGGATAGAAGGGGAACTTCAAGAAGAATGACAAGCAAGTTGTCACTCCCGTAAAGAAACCCAAAGCTAAACTCAAGCCTGAAACTAAGTGCTTCTACTGCAAAGGAAATGGTCACTAGAAGTGGAACTGCCCTAGATATTTTGCGGATAAGAAGGATGGCAAAGTGAACAAAGGTATATTTGATATACAGATTATTGATGTGTATTTTACTAGTGTTCATAGCAACCCCTCGGTATTTGATATTGGTTTAGTTGCTAAAGAGTAGTAACTCGAAATGGGAGTTGCATAATGAACAGAAACTAGTTAAAGGATGAAGTGACGATGTGTATTGGAAGTAGTCCCAAAATTGATATGATCATCATCGCACACTCCCTATACTTTCGGGATTAGTGTTGAACCTAAATAAGTGTTATTTGGTGTTTATGTTGAGCATGAATATGATTTGATCATGTTTATTGCAATACGGTTATTCATGTAAGTTAGAGAATAATTGTTGTTCTGTTTACATGAATAAAACCTTCTATGGTCATACACCCAATGAAAATGGTTTGTTGGATCTCGATCGTGTGATACACATATTCATAATATTGAAGCCAAAAGATGCAAGGTTAATAATGATAGTGCAACTTATTTGTGGCACTGCCGTTTAGGTCATATTGGTGTTAAGCGCATGAAGAAACTCCATAGTGATGGACTTTTGGAATCACTTGATTATGAATCACTTGGTGCTTGCGAACCATGCCTCATGGGCAAGATGACTAAAACTCCGTTCTCCGGAACCGTGGAGCGAGCAACAGAGTTGTTGGAAATCATACATACTAATGTATGCAGACCAATGAGTGTTGAAGCTCGCTGCAGGTATCGTTATTTTCTGACCTTCACTGATGATTTGAGCAGATATGGGTATATCTACTTAATGAAGCACAAGTCTGAAACATTTGAAAAGTTCAAAGAATTTTAGAGTGAAGTGGAGAATCATCGTAACAGAAAATAAGAGTTTCTACGATATGATCGTAGAGGTAAAATATTTGAGTTAGCGAGTTTGGCCTTCAGTAAAAACAATGTGAAATAGTTTCACTACTCACGCCAATTGGAACACCACAGTGTAATGGTGTGTCCGAACGTCATAACCGTACTTTATTAGATATGGTGCGATCGATGATGTCTCTTACCGATCTACCACTATCGCTTTTGGGGTTATGCATTAGAGACAGCTACATTCACGTTAAATAGGGCACCATCTAAATCCGTGGAGATGACACCGTGTGAACTGTGGTTTGACGAGAAACCTAAGCTGTCATTTCTTTAAGTTTGGGACTGCGATGCTTATGTGAAAAAGTTTCAACATGATAAGCTCGAACCCAAATCGGAGAAGTAAATCTTCATAGGATACCCAAAAAGAAACTGTTGGGTACACCTTCTATCACAGATCCTAAGGCAAGGTCTTTGTTGCTAAGAGTGGATCCTTTCTAGAGAATGAGTTTCTCTCGAAAGAAGTGAGTGGGAGGAAAGTAGAACTTGTTGAGGTAATTGTACCTTCTCCCGAATTGGAAGGTAGTACATCACAGAAACTCATTCCAGTGATTCCTACACCAATTAGTGAGGAAGCTAATGATGATGATCCTGAAACTTCAGATCAAGTTTCTGCTGAACTTCGTAGATCAACCAGAGTTCGTTCCGCACCAGAGTGGTACGGCAACCTAGTTCTGGAAGTCATGTTACTAGACCATGATGAACCTACGAACTATGAGGAAGCGATGATGAGCCCAGATTCCGCAAATGGCTTGAGGCCATGAAATCTGAGATGGGATCCATGTATGAGAACAAAGTGTGGACTTTGGTTGACTAGCCCGATGATCGGCAAGCCATCGAAAATAAATGGATCTTCAAGAGGAAGACTGACACTGATGGTAATGTTACTGTTTACAAAGCTCGACTTGTTGCGAAAGGTTTTCGACAAGTTCAAGGAGTTGACTACGATGAGACTTTCTCACCCGTAGCGATGCTTAAGTCTGTCCGAATCATGTTAGCAATTGCCGCATTTTATGAAATCTGGCAAATGGATAACAAAAACTGCATTCTTTAATTGATTTATTAAAGAAGAATTGTATATGATACAACCAGAAGGTTTTGTCAATCCTAAAGGTGCTAACAAAATGTGCAAGCTCCAGCGATCAATCTATGGACTGGTGCAAGCATCTCGGAGTTGGAATATACACTTTGATAAGTTGATCAAAGCATATAGATTTATACAGACTTGCGATGAAGCCTGTATTTACAAGAAAGTGAGTGGGAGCACTACACCATTTCTGATAAGTATATGTGAATGACATATTGTCGATCGGAAATGATGTAGAATTTTCTGGAAAGCATAAAGGAGTGTTTGAAAGGAGTTTTTCAAAGAAAGACCTTGGTGAAGCTGCTTACATATTGGGCATCGAGATCTATAGAGATAGATCAAGACGCTTGATAAGACTTTCGATGAGTACATACCTTGATAAAATTTTGAAGTAGTTCAAAATGGATCAGTCAAAGAAGGAGTTCTTGCCTGACTTGTAAGGTGTGAAGTTGAGTAAGACTCAAATCCAGACCACGGCAGAAAAATATAGAGAGAATGAAAGTCATTCCCTATGCCTCAGCCATAGGTTCTATAAAGTATGCCATGCTGTGTACCAATCATGTTGTGTACCTTGCCATGAAGTTTGACAGGGAGGTACAATAGTGATCCAGGAGTAGATCACTGTACAGCGGTCAAAATTATCCTTAGTAACTGGATGACTAAGGAAATGTTTCTCGATTATGGAGGTGATAAAGAGTTCGCCGTAAAGGGTTACGCCGATGCAAGCTTTGACACTAAATCCAGATGACTCTAGTATCAATCTGGATGCGTATTGAAAGTGGGAGCAATTAGCTAGAGTAGCTCCATGCAGAGCAATGTAGACATAGAAATTTGCGAAATACATACGGATCTGAATGTGACAGACCCGTTGACTAAACTTCTCTCACGAAGCAAAACATGATCACACCTTAGTACTCTTTGGGTGTTAATCACATAGCGATGTGAACTAGATTATTGACTCTAGTAAACCCTTTGGGTGTTGGTCACATGGCGATGTGAACTATGGGTGTTAATCACATGACGATGTGAACTATCGGTGTTAAATCACATGGCGATGTGAACTAGATTATTGACTCTAGTGCAAGTGGGAGACTGAAGGAAATATGCCCTAGAGGCAATAATAAAGTTGTTATTTTATATTTCCTTATATCATGATAAATGTTTATTATTCATGCTAGAATTGTATTAACTGGAAACTTAGTACATGTGTGAATACATAGACAAAACAGAGTGTCCCTAGTATGCCTCTACTAGACTAGCTCATTGATCAAAGATGGTTATGTTTCCTAACCATAGACATGAGTTGTCATTTGATCAATGGGGTCACATCATTAGGAGAATGATGTGATGGACAAGACCCATCCGTTAGCTTAGCAACTTGATCGTTTAGTTTTATTGCTATTGCTTTCTTCATGACTTATACATGTTCCTATGACTATGAGATTATGCAACTCCCGAATACCGGAGGAACACTTTGTGTGCTACCAAACGTCACAACGTAACTGGGTGATTATAAAGGTGCTCTACAGGTGTCTCCGAAGGTACTTGTTGGGTTGGCGTATTTCGAGATTAGGATTTGTCACTCCGATTGTCGAAGAGGTATCTCTGGGCCCTCTCGGTAATGCACATCACTTAAGCCTTGCAAGCATTGTAACTAATGAGTTAGTTGCGGGATGATGTATTATGGAACGAGTAAAGAGACTTGCCGGTAACGATATTGAACTAGGTATTGAGATACCGACGATCGAATCTCGGGCAAGTAACATACCGATGACAAAGGGAACAATGTATGTTGTTATGCGGTTCGACCGATAAAGATCTTCGTAGAATATGTAGGAGCCAATATGGGCATCCAGGTTCCGCTATTGGTTATTGACCGGAGAGATGTCTCGGTCATGTCTACATAGTTCTCGAACCCGTAGGGTCCGCACGCTTAACGTTTCGTTGACGATATAGTATTGAATGATTTATGTATGTTGGTGACCGAATGTTATTCGGAGTCCCGGATGTGATCATGGACATGACGAGGAACTCCGGAATGGTCCGGAGATAAAGATTAATATATGGGATAATAGTGTTTGACCTCCGGAAGGGGTTCCGGATGTTTCCCGAAATGTTTGGGTACGAGAACACTTTATTTGGGCCAAAGGGGAAAGCCCACGAGGCTTTAGGAAAGTGCAAAAGGAAGTTTTGCGGAGACCAGAGGCCAGACGCCAGGAACCCTGGCGTCTAGGGGGTAGACGCCGTGAACCCTGGCGTCTAGCCCTGGAGTCCGAGTGGGACTCTTTTCTTTCGGGCAAAACCGACTTTGAGGAGGCTTTTGCTCCAAGTTTCGACCCCAGGGCTCAACATATAAATAGAGGGGTAGGGCTAGCACCCAATACACATCAAGATACACCAAGCCGTGTGCCGGCTACCCCGACCCTCTAGTTTATCCTCCGTCTAGTTTCTGTAGTGCTTGGCGAAGCCCTGCAGAGATTGTTCTTCATCAACAACCGTCACCACGCCGTCGTGCTGCCGGAACTCATCTACTACTTCGCCCGTCTTGCTGGATCAAGAGGGCGAGGACGTCATCGAGCTGAACGTGTGCTGAACGCGGAGGTGCCGTACGTTCGGTACTAGATCGGGACGGATCGTGAAGGTGTACGACTACATCAACCGTGTTGATAAACGCTTCCGCTTTTGGTCTACGAGGGTACGTAGACACACTCTCCCCTCTCGTTGCTATGCATCTAGTAGATAGATCTTGCGTGATCGTAGGAAAATTTTGAAAAATACTACGTTCCCCAACAATAATAACATAACTGGATCATATAACTATCCCTCAACATGCAACAAAGAGTCACTCCAAAGTAACTAATAGCGGAGAACAAATGAGGAGATTATGGTAGGGTACGAAACCACCTCAAATTTATTCTTTCTGATCTATCTATTCAAGAGTCCGTAGTAAAATAGCACGAAGCTATTCTTTTCGTTCGATCTATCATAGAGTTCGTACTAGAATAACACCTTAAGACACAAATCAACCAAAACCCTAATGTCAGCTAGATACTCCATTGTCACCTCAAGTATCCGTGGGCATGATTATACGATATGCATCACACAATCTCATATTCATCTATTCAACCAACACAAAGAACTTCAAAGAGTGCCCCAAAGTTTCTCCCGGAGATTCAAGACGAAAACGTGTGCCAACCCCTATGCATAGATTCCCAAGGTCACGGAACCTGTAAATTGATCACCAAAATATACATCAAGTGAATCAATAGAATACCCCATTGTCACCACAGGTATCCCACGCAAGACATACATCAAGTGTTCTCAAATCCTTAAAGACTCAATCCGATAAGATAACTTCAAAGGGAAAACTCAATCCATCACAAGAGAGTAGAGGGGGAGAAATATCATAAGATCCAACTATAATAGCAAAGCTCGCGATACATCAAGATCGTTCCACCTCAAGAACACGAGAGAGAGAGAGATCAAACACATAGCTACTGGTACATACCCTCGGCCCCGAGGGTGGACTACTCCCTCCTCGTCATGGAGAGCGCCGGGATGATGAAGATAGCCATCGGAGAGGGATTCCCCCCCCCCTCCGACAGGGTGCCAGAACTGGTCTAGATTGGTTTTCGGTGGCAACAGAGGCTTTCAGCGGCGGAACTCCCGATCTAGGTTATTTTCTGGAGGTTTCAGTATATATAGGAGGTGTTGGAGTCGGGGGCAAGTAAAGGGGGTCTCCGGGCTGTCCACGAGGCAGGGGGCGCGCCCCCCACCCTCGTGGGCAGCCCGTGGAACTTCTCGTCCCCCTCCGGCACTTCCTCGGCTTCTTTAGGTCCAAAAATGTCCTCCGTTGAGTTTCAGGTCAATTGGGCTCCGTTTGATATTCCTTTTCCGTGAAACCCTAAAACAGGAGAAAAACATAAACTGGCACTAGGCTCTGGGTTAATAGGTTAGTCCCAAAAATCATATAAAAGTGTATATAAAAGCCCATAAAACATCCTAGAAGGATAATATAATAGCATGGAACAATCAAAAATTATATATACGTTGGAGACGTATCAAGGTCGCGGCAGCTAAGCGCTTCGTCTCCGGCGTCGACTGGAGCTAGCGGAGGCGCTAGGGTTGAGCAAGATGGCGAGAGGTGGAAGAAGGAAATAATGACCACGAGGGGTGGAATATTTATAAGGAGGGGTGACGGCTTAGTGCAATTACGCAGGTGCCCCTGGTGGTTCACATTTGGTCGAGACATGGCTGGCATGCATCTTATGGAGAAATGAGCCACGATCCCATGCGCGCCAGATATGTCGGATGGACGTTTCGGTTCCTCCGGATTTCGGGCAAAAAGACATAGTATTAAAAACGTTTTAAATGTTTGTGTCTATATCTTCAGCTGACAAGGATACATTGAAGACATTCAACAAGTGTCAATAGAATGCATATGAAGAGATAGACAAAGTTGGAGAGATATAGCATAGAGAGGAACAGGGTCCGATCAAATTCATTTAGATCAAAAAGTTTGAAGACATAGCTATAAGTGAATGATGTAGAGGACAGAATACACACACACACACACACACACACACACACACACACACACACACACACACACACATATATATACATAGAAAATCAATTAAAACAACATTGAGAAGATGAGTTTTGAAAACAAACAATGTTGAAGACAAACACTGTGTGTGAAGATAAAGCAGTTATGACGCCAAATGAAATCTTCAGAAAAGTTTGGTGGTGGAGTTACCCACCGTATAGGAAGCATTAGACCAGGACACGGCGCACAATTATCGTGGCACTCCAGAGTCAATTTCCATCTTAATGTATTTACACGTAGGGTGTAAGTCTTCATGAATTGAAGACATACGTTACTTAGTGTGTTGCACATCTAAGTCGTCAAAATGCATAAGCGTTAGGATGTGTGTCCAATCACATGACATTTGAGGATTCTAGGATATTTAGCTCACACCGCAGCTTGCAAAACCTTTTCTCATCCAAGGGCTTAGTGAAGATATCTGCCAGTTGCTCTTCAGTGTTGACATGAATGATTTCAATATCCTTCTTGATCACATGATCTCTGAGAAAGTGCTGGCGAATTTCAATGTGCTTTGTCTTCGAGTGCTGAACTGGATTGTGAGCAATCTTGATGGCGCTCTCATTATCACAGTAGAGAGGCACCTTTTCCATGTTGAATCCATAATCCTTGGGAGTTTGCTTCATCCAGAGGAGCTGAGCACAACAAGATCCAGCAGCAATGTATTCAGCTTCAGATGTGGAAAGGGACACTGAGTTCTGCTTCTTTGAAGACCAACAGACAAGAGATCGTCAAAGAAAGTGACATGTGCCTGAGGTGGACTTGTGATCAACTTTGTCACCAACATAATCAGCATCTGAGAATCCGACTAGATCAAATATAGAGCCCTTGGGATACCATAACCCTAGTGTGGGGGTGTGAGCCAGATATCGAAGAATTCGCTTCACAGCGAGGTGATGCAATTCCTTTGGTGCCGCTTGGAATTGGGCACACATGCAAATGCTAAGCATTATATTAGGCCTATGCACATAAATAGAGTAAAGAACCAATCATGGAGCGGTATACCTTTTGATCGAACTCTTTACCATTGTCATCGGAGCCCAATTGTACTTTAGTTGGCATTGGCGTCGTGTACCCTTTGCAATCTTGCATTCCAAACTTCTTTAGGCAATCTTTGAGGTATTTCTCTTGAGATATGAAGATGCCATTCTTCTGTTGGCGAATTTGGAGACCAAGGAAAAACTTCAGTTCACCCATCATAGACATCTGATATTGCTCTTGCATCATGTATCCAAACTCATCGCTGTATCTTTTGTCAGTGCATCCAAAGATTATGTCATCCACATAAATCTCACATACAAACAGTTCTCCATCATGTGTCTTCGTGAAGAGTGTGGGATCCAATGATCCAGGTTGGAAGCCTTTGCTCTTCAAGAAGTCTTTGAGTGTGTCATACCATGCACGACGAGCTTGTTTGAGTCCATACAGTGCCTTGTTTAGCTTGTAAACCATGTCAGGACGCTTTGGGTCTTCAAAGCCTGGAGGTTGTGCAACATACACTTCTTCTTCAATTTTCCCATTCAGGAATGCGCTCTTCACATCCATTTGATACAGAAATGTGTTATGATGGTTGGCGTACGCTAGCAGTGTGCGAATGGCTTCAAGTCTGGCAACGGGAGCAAAGGTTTCATCGAAGTCTATCCCTCCTACTTGAGTATATCCTTGAGCAACTAGACGAGCCTTGTTTCTGACAACTTGACCATTTTCATCTTGTTTGTTGCGGTAGATCCATTTGGTGCCAATAATTTTATGTTTCCATGGATCAGGACGCTTTACCAATTCCCAGACATTATTCAGCTCAAACTGTTGAAGCTCTTCTTGCATTGCTTGAATCCATTCAGATTCCTTAAAGGCTTCATCAACTTTCTTAGGTTCAGATATTGAGACAAATGTGGAGCGACCACAGAAGTTTGATAGCTGAGTTGCTTTTGAGCGAGTGAGTGGACCAGTTGCATTGATGCCATCAAGAATCTTTTCAATTTGAACTTCATTTTCGACTCGTGGATGAGCTGGACGAAGACTTTGCTCATTCGGTTGATTGTCTTCATGTTTAGTGTTGGCTTCAGGCTCAGCATAGTCTTCGAAATTTTTAGGTGGAGAGATGATGATTTCATCTTCAGTTGGTTCCTCGGTGGGTATGATTTCGCCAGTACCCATTTGTTTGATAGATTCACTTGGAGAGGCTTCATCTAGCACACTTGACAGGTGCTCTCTTTGCGAGCCGTTAGTTTCATCGAACCGCACATCTACGATTTCAACCACTTTATAGTGAAAGAGATTGAAGACCCGATAGGTGTGCGAGTCCTTTCCGTAACCAAGCATAAAACCTTCATGTGCTTTTGGTGCAAATTTGGAAGTGTGATGCGGATCCTTGATCCGGCACTTACACCGAAGACTCTGAAATAGCTTATGTTTGGCTTCTTACCAGTCAGTAGTTCATATGATGTTTTCTTGAAGAACTTGTGAAGATAAACTCTGTTGATGATATGACATGCAGTATCAATGGCTTCAGGCCAGAATCTTCTTGGTGTCTTGTATTCATCAAGCATAGTGTGTGCCATCTCAATGAGAGTTCTGTTCTTGCACTCGACGATGCCATTCTGCTGAGGCGTGTATGGGGCTGAGAACTCATGCGTAATGCCCAATATATCAAGATAGGTGTCGAGCCCAGTGTTCTTGAATTCAGTTCCATTGTCACTTCTGATGTGCTTAATCTTGATGCCATAGTTGTTTATGGCCCTATTTGCGAAGCGCCTGAAGACATCCTGCACTTCAGTCTTAAACAGGATTATGTGCACCCAAGTGTATCTAGAGTAGTCATCAACGATCAGGAAACCATATAAGCAAGCAGTAGTAGTGAGAGTGGAGTAGTGAGTGGGGCCAAATAGGTCCATGTGAAGCAGCTCGAAGGGGCGGGTTGTGGTCATGATTGTCTTTGAGGGATGCTTGGCCCTAGTCATCTTTCTAGCTTCACAGGCACCACATAGATGATCTTTCTTGAACTTGACGCCCTCAATGCCTATGACATGCTTCTTCTTGACGAGAGTGTGTAGGTTCCTCATGCCAGCGTGACCAAGCCTTCGATGCCAAAGCCAACATTCTGAAGCTTTTGCAAGAAGACATACAGCGTGTTCTGGTCCTGTAGAGAAATCTACCATATACAGATCACCTTTTCGATGTCCTTCGAAGACTAGAGATTTGTCAGCTTCCATAAGCACAAGGCAACGATATTTTCCAAATATCACAATCATATTTAGATCACACGACATGGAGACTGACATTAAGTTGTATCCAAGTGATTTAACAAGCATTACTTTGTCCATGTGTTGATCCTTTGAGATAGCAACTCTACCAAGTCCCAGTACCTTGCTTTTACCAGTGTCAACGAATATGATGTGACTCTTGGGAGAAGGACGTAGAGTTGAGTCCATGAGAAGACGTCGATCACCAGTCATGTGGTTAGTACATCCACTATCAATTATCCATTCAGTGGCTTCTGAAGCAGTACCCTACAGATCAATTAGTGACATAGTCTTCACAAAGAGAAGTGTGAAGCATAAACATTTGACGAACAAGTGGGTTATGGAAGTTTAGATCTTGGTCAGTCACGATAGGAAACTTGTCAAGAAACCATGGGACGAAATACATGGTTAAACCATTTGGACATTTGACCCTGCGTCCCAAAAGAGGTTTAAGGTCCCCAGCATTGGTGTCGGAAGATGATTTCCGGCTGGAGACCCTTCCCTGCAAGAGAAGTTAAATTTTCTTAACCACCCACATCTTTAGGGGTGGCTTAGAAGCAATAAGTCTAAGTGCAGCATCTGAGAATTTTGGCTTAGGAGCCCTAGCAAATAGCCTTGCATGAGGTGAATAATACTCATATGAGTAAGCAAAAAAGTTCTTAGTTTTATGAACATGGCGGTTTGATGAAACACGCTCATATTCATCGATCTGAGTATGATTTCCCTGTAAAACATTGGCGTTAGGGTGACTCTGTTGAGTCTTTGGTCTGTATGAAGCCTTTGGACCAAATGAAGCCTTTGGTCTGGGGTTTGTCTTCTTCCCAGGTGGTGTCATGATGACATTCACAGGAAGATTCTCAAGACAACTTTTGGGCACCCAGATCTTCTTCATTGGTGGCCCATTCCTGCAGTTAGTACCAATATACCTGGAAAACACTTCACCATTCTGATTCTTAAACAGTTTATAGTTTGCATCAAATGATTCGTCAATAATGATTGGGTTAGCACAAGTGAAGCCAGATAGAGTGGATGGATCTACTGGTGGACCTTTTGCAGCAGCCCATGTGGTTTTGGGATACTGCTCAGGCTTCCAGTAGGAACCATCAACATTCATTTTCCTTTCGAACCCAACACCCTCTTTCCTAGGGTTTCGATTCAGAATCTGTTTCTTTAGGACATCACAAAGTGTCTGATGCCCTTGAAAACTTTTGAACATTCCTGTTTCAAGCAGTGTCTTTAATCTGGCATTCTCATCAGCAATAGTAGTGGTATCCTCCTTAGAGGGGTTAGTTACCACATCAGCAGTTGAAGATATTGTGACAGTAGCAGCAGTAGAACATTCAGCAACAGAGTTAGCGTTATCATGCTCAAGACATTTTAGACATGATGGTTCAAATCCTTCCTGAGCGGGACTGGTCTGTTGAGCACGAAGTAACTCGCTCTCTTTTTAAAGATCTTCATAAGCCACTCTCAATTTCTCAAGTTCTTGCTTCCTTTGAAGATAATCATAGGAAAGCTTTTCATGAGTGGTTAAGAGCGTTTCATGACGACTTTCAAGTTCTTCGTACTTAACATGAAGATTTTTAATGTCTTCAATTAAGGACTGAGATCGGGTCATTTCCGCGTCCAACAGATCATCGCTTTTGTCTAACAGTTTTTGAATATGTTCCATAGCTTTTTGTTATTCAGTTGCAATTTTAGCAAGTGTTTTGTAGATAGGTTTGGATTCACAGTCGGAGTCATCTTCACTTGAGGTTTGAAAGTAAGCATCGTGTGAGTTTACCTTGGCACCACGTGCCATGAAGCAGAAAGTGGGAGTAGAGTCATCTTCATCCATGGCATTTGTGTTGGTGACGAGGCCATGGTCTTCAGTGTTGAAGATAGACTTGGCAACATATGCTGAAGCCAGAGCCAGGCTTGCCACGCCTGAATTGGACTCCTCTTCGGACTCCACCTCTGCCTCCTCAGAAGCAGACTCCTCCTCTGAATCCATCTCTTTGCCAACAAAAACACGAGCCTTGACAGACGAGCTCTTCTTGTGTGACGAAGACTTTGACGAAGACTTGGAATAAGACTTAGAGAACTTCTTTTTCTTCTTGTCATCAGAATCATATTCCTTGCTCTTCTTCTTCTTCTTCTTCTTCTTCTTCTTGCTTTCGTTGTCCCATAGTGGACACTTAAAGATGTAGTGACTAGGTTTTGTTGCACTTGTGGCAAGTTCTCTTCTTGTAGTCACGAGAGGAAGCTTCATCATTTCTTGAGTTGGATCTTGAAGACTTTCCGAAGCTTTTCTTACTTGAGAACCTTTGAAACTTCTTCACAAGCATCGCTAGTTCTCTGCCAATGTCTTCAGGATCGTCAGAACTGCAGTCAAATTCGTCTTCAGATGAGGAAACAACCTTTGCCTTCAAGGCGCGAGTTCGGCCATAGTTGGGTCCATAGATGTCTCTTTTCTCAGATAGCTGAAACTCGTGTGTGTTGAGCCTCTCAAGTATGTCAGACGGATCGAGAGTCTTGTAGTCAGGATGTTCTTGAATCATCAGGGCAAGTGTGTCAAATGAGCTGTCAAGTGATCTCAGGAGTGTCTTCACGATTTCATGCTTTGTGATTTCAGTGGCGCCGAGTGCATGAAGCTCATTGGTAATGTCGGTGAGGCGATCGAATGTCAGCTGGACGTTCTCATTGTCGTTTCTCTTGAAGCGGTTGAAGAGGTTGTGAAGAACACTGATCCTTGAGTCTCTTTGGGTTGAGACGCCTTCATTGACCTTGGAGAGCCAGTCCCAGACTAGCTTCGACGTTTCCAGAGCACTTACACGGCCATACTGTCCTTTGGTCAGATGACCATAGATGATATTCTTAGTAGTTGAATCCAGCTGAATGAACTTCTTGACATCAGCAGGAGTGACACCTTCACCGGCATTGGGAACGCCATTCTTGACGACATACCAGAGGTCGACATTAATAGCTTCAAGATGCATGCGCATCTTATTCTTCCAGTATGGGTAATCTGTGCCATCGAAGACAGGACACGCAGCGGAGACTTTCATTATCCCTGCAGTCGACATAACTAAAACTCCAGGTGGTTAAACCGAATCACACAGAACAAGGGAGCACCTTGCTATGATACCAATTGAAAGTGCAATTTATCGACTAGAGGGGGTGAATAGGTGATTTTTACGAAAGTCTTCAAAGCACGAGGGTTTTGAAGACAAACGATAGAAATGAACCTATTGCTACACAGCGGAAGACAGAACTATCATGGATCGAGATGGAAGATATAACTGAAGCTAAACAGATAGTGGTCTTCACACAGTGAAGACAAATAGAGCAGACAGATGAGCAATGGCTTCACGAAGACAAACTGAAATGTAAAAGAGAATACCGATAGAACCAGATGCTTGATGGAGACAGGGATTTGGTAGACCAGTTCCAGTTACTGTCTCAACTGTACATCTGGTTAGGGCGGCTAGGTATTTAAACCTGAGGACACACAGTCCTCACCGTATTCCCCTTGAGCTAAGGACACACAGTCCTCGCCCAATCACTCGGGTAAGTCTTCAAGGTAGAGTTCGGAACCTTCACAGACTTCGTTCACTGGCAGTCCACAGTCACTCTAGGACGCTCTGAACGTGACGCCTAACCGGCTGGAGGAAGCACAGTCCTCAAGTGTAACAAGTCTTCAGGTCACAAAGACAGAAAGACGTCAGTGATGCTTAACTCTCTTTGTCTTTGGGTGTTTTGGGTTTTGTCCTCAAAAGGATCTTCTCTCTCAAAGGCTTCGGAGGTGGGTTGCTCTGAAATGACAAAAGTCGTGCACTAACTCTGAGCAGCCACCAATTTATGGTGACCCTTGGTCACTAAGGAACTGACACGTGTCCAACAGTCAAATTTTGAACACATGCGGCAACTTTACTTGAGCTCCAAGTAAAGCTGACTTATCCAGCTCTGGATAAGATTTGCTCTCATTTGTCTTCGCTTGAAGACATAGGTGTTTTCATTGAGCATCACTTCAGTTATTCAACTGTGTTCACTTGGACCCCACTTAACAGTATGGTGGATCCTATGACTCAAGAAGGAATAAAAAGAACTACAAGAGAAACTATGTCTTCGCATTCTATAGTCTTTAGTGAATGTCTTCATAGGCCATTATCTTTACGTGAATGTCTCCACGTACCACCATTGACTTCAATGTCTTCATTTTTAGGGGTCATCTCTGGAAGTTAAACCAAATGTGTGAGGAACTATTACCTGTGTTATCCTGCAATTCTCACAAACACATTAGTCCCTCAACCTCGTTTGTTGTCAATACTCCAAAACCAACTAGAGGGCACTAGATGCACTTACACTTGGCCTCCTCTCCCACCCCACTCTAGCCTGCCACCAGAGGAGAAGGGGAGAAGAAGTAGGGAACAATGAGAGATTCTAAACTGGTGGGAGAGCTGAGAGAAAAGTAGGTGTTGCTTGTTCAGTAACTATGTTTAGTTGCTTTAGGATTATTCCAAAATACAGTTCATATATTATTATTTTCGAAAGTCAAGCTTTGTAAGGTTTAATTAATTTAGTACTACCTCCGGTCCATTATAAGTTTCGTGGTTTTAAACTAACCCCAGTTCAAAACTGCGACACTTACTTTGGCTTGGAGGGAGTATTATTGATGTTGATAACTTTCTCTGTAAATATGGTTAAACCTTATGCAGTTGATTTTTCTAAATGCACTGTATTTTGGAATGGGGAGAGTATAGACTATAACATAGACCGACAAATGAAATGTAGATTGATTGGTTGATGCCTCACATTGTTACGATTAACTTTAGGCAAATTGTAGATGAAAACAGTGTGGCAAACAAACACTACAATTTTATTTTTCAAGGACCATTATGTGGTAGAACTTCGACAAGGATGGCATGTGACGGTGAACTGAATATATGTGCCCGAAGAACAATTGCGCAACTAAGATTTGACAGGAGAAACGTATGTTGTACTAGAGACTCACAGATGACATATCATTGTCTCTCATAGTCGGGTCTGTCCAATCCGATGTTCATCCGAGTTTGGATCCAGTCACCTCGGATCCAACCTCGGATTGATCAGATACATGCAGTTCGGCAGCATCACATGCTTCATGGCTAGTGAGACAAAGCCATCCACCGTATTGCATGCTAGTCTAGTCCAACGTGTGCCCACACGTCACTTGCGACTAGGGACCATTTAGGATGTATCATTCAACACAAGATCTCATAAACAAGTCACGTACTTGCCAACAAGTATCATTGATTACATCCAAAGACTATCTTTATTCATAAACACATAGGAAATATCATCATACATGATTGCCTCTAGGGCATATCTCCAACATCGCGGTCCACCATGAATAACTACCGGAGAAGACTAGGCGGCCACCAAACATTGTGCACACTATGACTCCAAAATGGCATGGCGCAAGTCTCCATGCATAAAGGCCAACCCCTAATATCTATGGCGGTAGCTTGGCCTCCTCTCCCACCCCACTCTAGCCTGCCACCAGAGGAGAAGGGGAGAAGAAGTAGGGAACAATGAGAGATTCTAAACTGGTGGGAGAGCTGAGAGAAAAGGAGGTGTTACTTGTTCACTAGCTATGTTTAGTTGCTTTAGGATTATTCCAAAATATAGTTCATATATTATTATTTTTGAAAGTCAAGCTTTGTAAGGTTTAAGTAATTTAGTACTACCTCCGGTCCATTATAAGTTTCGTGGTTTTAAACTAACCCCAGTTCAAAACAGCGACACTTACTTTGGCTTGGAGGGAGTATTATTGATGTTGATAACTTTCTCTGTAAATATGGTTAAACCTTATGAAGTTGATTTTTTTTAAATGCACTATATTTTGGAATGGGGAGAGTATAGACGATAACATAGACCGACAAATGAAATGTAGATTGATTGGTTGATGCCTGACATGTTACGATTAACTTTAGGCAAATTGTAGATGAAAACAGTGTGGCAAAAAAACACTACAATTTCCTTTTTTTCAAGGACCAGTATGTGATAGAACTTCGACGAGGATGGCATGTGACGGTGAACTGAATATATGTGCCCGAAGAACAATTGCGAAACTAAGATTTGACAGGAGAAACTTAAATTTAAAAATTAACAAAAATAACCATACGTGTCTGGCATGCCACTATATTTAAATCCTCCCAAAATACGATGGGGGTAAAATGTGAGATCGTTCAATTACTGCGTAGTCAATTATCATGATTGACAAAATACTCTCTTCTTGCGGAAATATAACAAAAAAAGGCACATTATTAAACATGTGGTAAACTTCTATCGCTGCCATGCGTAGAATTGTACAAACTGAGGATCAAATAGTAATATAATATTATTTGTCTTTCGATTATTTTGTGGTATCCTTACCTACTAACAAGCACGGAGTGCTTCTGATCGTCCGTCGGATATTTTGCGAAAAAAACTTCTGCTTTCGGTAAATAAACCCACGGTACATGTTTAAGATAATCCCGAACCTTTTTTTATTGTTTCAGAGAAATCCTGATGTTTTACGTAATCAACCCGCCGTCTATATTTAAAGTCTTTTTTGGGGTAAAGGGATTGTATTGATTAAATAATAGTCTCATTACAATCCCGTAGGATGAGGTCTAATATTTCATCAGGCCCTGATCCTAACCAAACTACTGTTCATTTCTCTAGACGACCAAAACGAGCAAGCAGATCGCTCGCTTGGTTCATTTCCCGAGAGATTTTATTGACAACGAAACGCCTCCCTTGGTTCATTAGATGCTTCACGTGCTCAACTAGATGACCCGGTTGTGAACTATCTCGAGACGGATTATTAATCATCTTAGCGACCTCCATGGAATCTGTTTCAACAAGGACATCCTACTGACTCCACTCCAGTGCAAAGGACATGCCTTCCATACAAGCACTTAGTTCCGCCTCAAGTGCTGATCCGCAACGACTAAAAATATGACAGGAAGAGAAAACAATTCGTCCATGCTCATCACGAAGAATCAAACCTGCTCCTGTCGCCCCTGTAGTCTCACTGTATGACCCATCAATATTCAGCTTCAACATGCGAGCAGGTGGTCTCTCCCAACTATTGGCTGTAGCATGTGTTATATGTGAAACTACAGCCGGGGCAGGTCCATTCAGTACACCTTTTCCTCTGATAATTTGCTCAGTAATCTGGTTCTTGACGTGCGATAAACTTGTCAGGTAACTACATAAGAACCGTCGGGATCCTTCCACGGATGGAAAAGGCTTGTCCATGCCATACTCTCCAAAGAATCATCAGTATACGCGCACAGAATTGGTCAGTGTGTGGGAATAAGAGCTCCGGGATCCACTCGGTCTATATTTAAGTTAACTGAATCGTTTTTTCATTTTAACAGAAAATCCTCTGACTTAATCAACCCGCAGTTATCTAAAACAAAATTATCAATATCTTTTAAACTGTAACTCCTATTTTAACATGTTATATATGAAACTTGATTAGAAAAATGTGTACAATCTAAATATAATGCTATTTTTACCTATTAAATATTTCTAAAATATTATTTTAGCGTAAACTTAACCTATAATGTACGCCTGTTTTTCTTTCTTACGGGTCAAGAGGGAAAAAGCATCGATAACCACGCATGCACACCTACGTAAAACCTTGCGGGAAAAACAACATATTTTTCATTTTATTTCGAGCGAGTGTGTGCGCGAGAGAGACGCCTTAGGACTGACCACATTCAAACACGCTTTTGTTGTGTGAGCATTGAGACCATCATCGACAACACAAATGTGATGCCATGTGAAAATAAAGGACATGAACACATTAGGGTCTTGCGTCATGATTATTGAGTTAAGAACGTGTGTTATTTTCTCTCCCTTGCAATGCACCGGCATATTATAGACTTCGAAAAGTCGGACACGCATATAATAAAAAGTGTATTTAGGAACACAATCGGCCGGGGCCATAACCGAGGTATGTCCATCACCACCTACCCTTTGCTGTGGCACAAGAAAAGACCTTTTATTCCAGAAATTTGAAAAGAAACGTTTGAGGGCTTCTTTTTTTCGTGGAAGAAACATTTGAGTTTGGTTGAAGTCACTGACTCACTGTTGGCACATTCAAGTCCATTTAATCCAGACAGCGGATACGCGTGCGCGCACACACAAACGGATATATTGGATTAGATTAGACAGATAGCCTGGATAAACCGCAAAGAGGCTGCCAACGTGGCGCGACGCGGCGGCTTCCCTGCATACCAGGGCACCTCTCGCCATCTCCTCCATCTGAAAGGAGCCCCTGAGGCTGCCATTGCCCGCGCAGTAAAAGGCTCTCGAGCTCAAGGCGATCCTCCCAGCGTGACGCACAACACCGCGACCTGCCGACGGCGAAGACAGATCCTGTGGCCGCGGCCGCTTCCCGGCGGATTTCCCCCTAAACTTTGGAAGGGATTAAGAGCATCTCCAGCCGCGTCCCCAAGAAGGTCCTCCAAGCGTTTTTCGCCCGCCGGCGTCAAAAAATCGGCCCAGTCGCGTCCTCAAAAGCCCAATTTTCGCCGGCTCGTGCCGAAATTGACGTCGGCGGACCCAACCCGAACCCGACGCGCTGGGGTCGCTCGAGGGCGCCGGGCGAATCGTTTTTGGCGCGAAGAGCCGCGGGCCCGCCGCGTCAGCGGCTCTACTCCCTTCTCGCCCCTTCGTCGTCCTCATCGCCTCGTTTCCCGCGGCGAATCAATGCCAAAGCTGCCGCGCCGGTCAGCCTGCCTCACGGGCGGCGCAGTGAAGGCTGGGCGACGCGTCCCTCGGCCGCCACGCAATCACGCCACGCGTAACGCGCCGGCCAAGCCTCTCACGCAGCTTCTCCGCCTATAAAAGCCGACCGAAGCGCGCCGGAGAGACTCGCCCCGATCATCCTCCGACGACGCGCTCATCTTCTCCCCCTTTCCTCCTCTCGCCGTCACCAGTTGCCAAAGCATGGCCGAACGTTTCCCAGGCGACGGCGCGGCGGCGAACGGATTCGGGCGCCGGCATCTCCACGAGGACGAGGCTCGCCTCCTTTTCGAGGCCGAGTACCCGGTCCCGCCGGACATGCGGGTGCCCGGGGCGTGGAGGATCAGCGCCAGCGGCGTGCCGGTGCCCTCGTTACCCATCGGCGCTGCGCGGCGTACGGAGATCGCACGCATCCGCTCGTCCCTGCCGCGTGCGGTGAGGGAGGGGCCCCGGTACGCCCCCGGCAGCACAATCTGGGAGCCGTACTTCCGCCGCCGGCACAACGAGCAGCTCGAGGCCACCAACAGCGTCGTGCCCTCCGGCAGGTTCAACCCCGACGGTCGGCGCCGGTGGTGGGGCGTGTCCGGGCGCACGTTGGAGTCCGTCCTCTAGTACATCGAGGGCGGCAACACGCCGCGCCTCGAGTACCCGCTCCCCCGTCCTTCTCACGCCGCCGGGGAAGCTCCTGGACGCCGAGGCGCATGAAGACCGGGGTGTTCTCCTCCTCGTCCGGCGGCTCTCCCTGCCTCCACCTCCGCCCCGTCAAGCCGGAGCCCCAGGACACGCCTGTCAGCGCGCATACCCGCAGCTCTGGCGCCCTCCTCGAGCCCAAGACGGAGTCCGGCCTCCCCGGAGTACGAGGAGATAGCCCGGCGCGGCTTCTCCGACGAGGACGCCATGCGGTGGCCGCGCGACGACTACCTGCGCGAGGAGATGGTCCGGCAGTGCCGGGTCCTCGAGGAGATCGCCGCCCGCAAACGTGGGCGCGAGGACGAGAACGGTGTCGTCGTCCTCGATAGCGACGACGACGACGCCCCCGGACCGTCCAACCCGCCGCGCCAACCGAGGGAGGGATGCAGCAGGGACGACGGAGGCGGGGGAGACGACGACGACGGCGGCGACGGCGGTGACTACACGCGGTTCTACGGCCTCTCGGCATGTAGAACCGCGTGGGCGGACGGCGGGGTAGCCCGCGGTAGTTTTTTTTTTGTAAAATATGTTTAAGTTTGAACGAACTCGTTCGTGTTTGCGTTAAATTTGAGCCGTGTTTACGCCAAATTTGAACATTTTCAAAACCCTTGAGACCGCGACTGGGGAGCATCACGCCTCCAGTGCGCGGTTTAGCGCCGATGCGCCCCCAGGGGCGATTTTTAGCCCCTCCTGGGGGGGGCCAACGGCTGGAGATGCCCTAACAGCCGCCACAGATACAGTAGACGATGCCCTCTACAGCCTACAGGTTGAGCAGATACTATGATGCCACGAGAGCACGCAGCGGCGTCGGCACCGGCACGGTTGACGATGCAGGTGGTCGTTGGCCGGCGAGGGCAGGCAAGTTTCCGGGGTTCTGGTGGATGCATCGGTATTGCGGTCACTCTCTCTATCAGGCAAGCAGCTTATGGTTCATGGACGGCAGTCAATGCCACTGACTCTGACTGGAATATGTTGCAACATATGACAGGCGTACATACAGTAAAAAGTACAGACCATACCAGGAAACACAAGGTTCATGGTACAGATGATAGTTCAGATAAAGATCATAAGCTGGCAAAAACCAAATCCAAATAAGGAACAGGCACGCGATACACGGACGCGTGCGCTGTACAGATCCACGTCGCTATCCACGGAACGGATTAGGGGAATTCAGTTCGAGATTCGCTTGCAAACGTGTTCTTATTCCGAGCTACGAGTCATTATCCAGTAGTACAAGAGCAGCACATGCCATCAGCAGCTGATAAGGCTTACGACAATTCAAATAAAAGGGACATTCACACAGGAACAAGAAGACATTATTAGCAATGGTCCAAAGCTGTTGCATGCTGACAGTAATACCTGCTTGGTCCATATAAGGTTCCACAAGTGCTTCTCTATGTGGAGGCCGTAAACGACCAGTCCAACACGACAAGAATATTGGATCAGGCAAGGGTGTTCACACCTGGGACAACACGATGGTAGCTATGATCTAAATGTAGACTGCGATGGCTGGTTGATACGCTGTCAGACGCACAGCCAGATAGAATGATCGTCCCTTCATCTACTGTGAGCCCCAGGAACCAGAAGGAGTGCCCCATGATTGTTGTGGCTGCGGAGTTGCCCCTCCCATCTGCGGCGGTGCTCTGGGTCTAGCATATTCGGCAAAAATAACCCATCCATCCAGAAACTGCACACAAATTAAGCCGCGTCAAAACTTAGAAGAAATCAAAATAACTTCATATTATTAACACAAACATTGCTTTATGCAAGAGTCCAAGAGAGACATGGATCCCCGCAACTCCGCAAGACCTTTCAGACAATCAAACCACATTAATTATATTTATTTTTCTTGGGTCAATACACAATTATTTAAAGGCCCTTATTTTAAAGCATGTCACCTAATTGCCTACAAGTAACAAAAGAAAAGGCTCAAGCAGTGTACGGGCAGTAACTTGTCAGGAAACATTATCCAGAAGAGAACAAAGTATGCCTCCATTACTTAACAACTACTGTATTCTTCATAAATACTCCCCCTGTCCCAAAATATAAAGATCGTTTTTCAAGCTCACGTAGCTTGAAAAACGATCTTATATTGTGGGACGGAGGGAGTACTAGTCAGTGGGAGCCTAGTCCATGTTCAACCACTAAGAAAGAGAGTAATCGTACACCCAGTAGATAAAAGCATAATAGTGCAGTATGTGGCACCGGTGCACCCCTCGTGACCAGGGTTCAAATCCGGTCAGTGTCAGGAGTGAATTTCTGGTATCTCGCCCACATGGCTCATCTCCACTTGGACTAGTTTTTTCTATTAATGGCGCAATATGTGTTTTATTTTCTAAATGGTCTCAAAATTGTTTAAAACCCGCGTCGAGTGGAGGTAATCCACTAATCATGCACGTACCATCTGAATATTCTTACTATGTAATTATGTATTGAACCATTGTTTATAAAGCGGCCTGCTTCAGACACTTAAGCGATAAGGCGCCCCGGCAGCGCCTTAGAAATATGCCCGCTTTAGGCGCTTAGGCGTCGCTTAAGCGTTAGAGCGGGTGGTGCTCGCTTTACCGCCTTATAAACCATGATTGAACATAAGGCTGTATTTTTAGGAAGAACGAACTTTGAATTGCAGTATTCTGGGCTACTCCAGAACTAAAACGATACGACAGTTAAAAGGCTTTATCTATAATGTGTGTGCTCGGGGGG
>LR738715.1:540801899-540843747 GCA_902687465.1 Secale cereale | reverse complement strand
ACTTCTTCCTTTAGACCAGATGCTCTCTGCATTACTACATAGCATCAGTTTTCAAAGTGCGTCGCAGAATTACAACCATGCTGATGTACAATTAGTTGAGAAGCCACCAAAAGAAGAGGCAAACTGGCCTTTTTGATGAAACAGATGCATTAGGATCTTAATCCATGCATCTGAATGAACATATGCATAATACTCGTGTACACTTACTACATATCTACAAATCACATAATTATATACTGAAAGAGAGAAGAAAATAATGAAACGAGTTAACGGCTAAAACCGGCCCAGTAGCCAGCACCAATCATCGTATGAAAAATGAGAAAGAGTCGATCAACGTGAGAATAAAGCAAAATCACAGAACCACCAGACCAAGAAGGGAGCAACTATAGGCGTGAAGGAATTAAATGATCCACAGAAATAGAACAATAGGTATGATAAGAAACCTTACTTTTCCATCCATTCCTTCTATTCCTTTAGCTGCATCTTCAACCGAAACATACCTTACAAAGCCAAACCCCTTAGAAAAACCAGTGACACGATCTGTGACAACTCGAGCTGCAATTGGATACAGAAGTGAGAACCTTCAAGTACAATGCCCTGTGAGGTAACTGAAATTTTAAACACATACCGTGTTCAACTTCCCCAAACTTTGCAAAAGCTTCTCTAAGTCCATCAGTTGTTGTACGCTTGCTTAGCCCTATAAATCATTATTATTAATATGAGAATTCAGATGTTGTGTATACCACAAGGCTTAAGCTGGTTGGACAAAATATGCACAACCAAGTTGGATACAAATTTCAACTAGCTTTGTCAAGGGTAATGATGAATTAAAGAGTCGTGTCACTATCAACTGTATTGGCCCTGAATGGTAGTTAGTAGGAAGCCTATAGCCTACTACAACTCTACAGGCTTCGAATGAGCTTTGAAGGATGTTTAGCTGTTTGACCAGTTTCGTGTAGGATCAAGCAAGAACTAAGGTGGTCAAAAGTCTAAAGAAAAGATAATTGAAAATTTGGTCTTGTCGCGCAGCATATCAGCTTTGTGATTCAAAGAGATGGATGCTCACTTGACATCATAGTGCTGTGGTGATAGCATAGTCATAAATTTCAAAGCCCGTATAAACAGAAATTTAATAGTGTCATCATGCTACGTTCTGGCGTGCATTGACTTGACCAAAATGAGGTTGGATACTTGGAAAGTACTCCCTCCGTTCCTAAATATAAGTCTCTGTAGAGATTCCACAATGGACTACATACGAAGCAAAATGAATGAATCTACACTCTAAAATGCATCTATATACATCCGTATGTGGTCCATAGTGGAATCTCTGCAAAGACGTATATTTAGGAATGGAGGGAGTACATGACTATCTTTATGCTCTATGTAAGTTCTGGTTCTCTAGACAAATCCAGATATATTCACCACATGTTCCGTAGTCATTCAGGAATCCACAAAATAGAGTTCGGATGTGTTTGTTTCGGCTCCGAAGAGCAGCTCCTACGGCTTCTGGATCCCTAGAAGCCAGAGCTGCGCCAAAGACCGCTTTCCTGGGCCAGCTCCACACAGCTCTTTGTCGGAGCACTCCGCAAATAAGCACCTGAAGTTGCAGCTGATATTTTGGGCTGGAGCTCCTCTCAGCCAGCTCCAAACTGGCAGAAGACAGAAATGGCGTCCCGCAAATTTCCATTTTACCACGAAAATGCCACATGCCGCTTTGTTTCTTTTCCAGCGCGCGAAGCGGCAGGGTTGGACGCGTGCGGCCAGTGCCCTTACGTGATGCGTGTGCCCATGCTTTCCTGTGTGTGTATGCCGGCGTGGTACGTGCGTGCGTTGCGGTGTGTGCGTGATATAAATGGCAAGAGTGTGTGCAGGACTATACCACTACTGTTGGGTGCTCCTGCTATATGTTCATGCCATACTGTAGGTAGTAAAAGATAGCTGGCTATACGAGAAAGGACTATACTGCTACCGTGTGCTACTGCTACTGTCATATGTGTGTGTGTGCTTGAAGATAATCAATGAAGTGATACTACTACGTTCCATATGTTTGCAATCTATACCATCATAAAACGTAATTTCAGCTAAAACCGGTGAAAACATGTCCTCTGTTGCAAAATCAGTTCTTAATCAAGTCATAATTACCATATGTTATGATGAGTTTAAAAATATTGCATCTGCATAGAATGTCAAAATTATTGATATACACCGTCAATGCCATCAAACTAGTATGATCACAGTTTAAATATGTGAAAACTGGCCATCCGTGACAAAAACAGCTCTTAATCAGGTCATTTACTGTTAAAACAGTATAGTCAGCACTTAAACTCAGTCTACAGAAGAACAGAGGGTGTTCTGGTCATTTCAGCATGTTTCAGCAACAGCCGCAGCTGCTACAGCAAAACTACCAAACGGCTGAACCTCAGCTTCAGGCTTTCAGCCACAGCTAGCAGCTACAGCCGCTCCTTCCGGTCGGAGCCGTTGCAGCTGCAGCCGGAGAAGTTGCAGCCCAAACAAACACACCCTTCATTTCTCATAGTGATACACTCAATATCCTTGTATAATTCTTCCATAATATATTTTAAGCAGTTATGCTAATTCTCAGTTGCTGGAAATTTATGTAGATTTTAGTCACCTAACATTGCAGTACCAAAAGTGTGCAACTTTGTACAGTCAAACTTAATATGATGAAGGCATATAACAAAGTCAAATGGGATTCTCTGTTTCAAGCCATGCTCAAGATGGGTTACTCAATTAGTTGGCTGGAGAGGATCAAGAAATTTGTCTCAACTGTGAAGTATGACGTTAAGCTCAATGGGAGTAAGTCCGAAATGTTTAAGCCATCTAGAGGACTCTAGCAGGGGGTTCCCATTTGCCCTACCTTTTCATATTATGTGCCAAAGAATTTTCTGCTCTCCTTTGGAAAGAGCAAGAGAAACACAGGTCACGAGGAATGAGTTTTGGACGTGGGGGGTTGGCAGTGTTGAAGCCCTGAACGAGAGATACTTGTGACTACTTACGGTTGTCGGATGCTCAAAAAATGACTCTTTTAAGCATATCTCTCAAGGGCTGCAAAAGAAATCCTCATCAAGTCTGTGTTGCAGGCGGTACCAGGGTGGTGTTGAAGCCATGAACGAGAGATACTTGTTACTACATACGGTGGTCGGATGCTCAAAAAAAAAACTGTTTTAAGCATATCCTAGACCATACTTGGGGAAAGTGCAGACCTGGAAAAGAAATTATCATCAAGTCTGTTGCAGGCGGTACCAGGTCACACAATGAACTGTTTCCGTCCTAATAAGGGCCTATGTTTGATGCTCCAGTCAATTTTGGCAAATTTCTGGTGGGGCTCAGCTGTGGAAGGAAGGCTCATTGGGTCAGTTGGGAGCGCATGTGTTTCTCCAAAAAAAAAAAATCCAACACGGAGGCAAAAGTTTTGCCTCATCCATTAATTACGCAGAAGAGAGTTACCCGGTACTATGCATCCACAGGACCACAGAGGCAGACCGACAAACACACCCAACGCAGAGCCACAGCAACCCTTCAACACTTGGGTCACAGTGTCACTAATGAAACCCCATCGGCCCACTTCAACTGGAGAAGAAAACAAAGATAAAATCAACTGACACATCTGAGCCCACGTTTGCAGTCTGGAAGAAAGGAGTATCATGGAACCACCTGTGCCTCCCCATTATCGCCACCCTTCTTGCCTTTGCACTTGCTAGATTTCTTCTTGCGGATGCCAGATGAGGGTGAGCGTCATCCAATTATTGCGGCGGTGGTTCCTAACTGCTCTTGGTAGCTCAAAAGAAGTCAAGGCAGGGCTCCTCCTAACAACATGTTAGGAGCTCGTGTGTGTGTAATGCTGTAAGACATGGTGAGTCCTTGTGTTCATCAGTCACAGTGCGCCACTGCCTAAATTCACAAATTGGTAGAGGAATGGAGCTCGATCTGTAGCATGTCCGGGTGGCAAGCAGCAGGCAAGAACCCAAGCGCTGGAACACTCTTCCCCAGACTGGCTCAAAACCAATTCACATGGTGCACTATTCATATCGAAGAAGATGGTATCGTCCTTGCTGAGAAGCTGGAAGCCCATAAACTTCTGGTAGAGCTGGATAGCATGAATGCAGTGGCCAAGCTTGATGCTGTAGAGAAGGATTTTTCCACAGCTAGCTCTCTGTTGGTAGAGATAGGTGGTGGCAGACTGTCAGTTTGGCAGGATGCGAACACTGCTGCTCATCGTCTGACTAGCGTCATGAACTCTGGTGGTGTGTCCCGGCAATCTGTTTTCTGGCTAGTGTTACGAACTCTTTGTTTTCTTTGTGTGTAATGATTGTAGTGTTGATGTTTAAATAAAGCCAGACAATCCCCGCAGAAAAATATATATCAGGGAACTAAGAGAACCAGAATAATAATGTCGTAAAATGTATAATCCACATCAAGGATTTGAATCGCCTACAGTTAAGAGTGTCCTCCACATGTTTATGTAATAAATTTACATTGAACAAGAAAGGAATCAGCATCAAATCTTTAATTTGTTGCTGCACATCTAGCAAGAACGGATCTATATAAGGCTAGGCAGAGACCTAATAAACAACATCACATCATGGCATGATATCTGACCCTAATCGACTGGATACCATTTTCTCGCACTCAAAAGCGAGCTTTCGAGCAAAATCTCTGGCGGGGATCGAGGCCTGAGTGTGGTTACAGGAGCGAATGAAACAAGGAAAGAGGGGGGCAACAATCGTACCGGAGACGAAGAGGTTGGGGGAGGGGTCGGCCTTCGGGGGAGGCGTGGGCGGGCTCGGCGGCGCGAAGGCCGAGATGGAGAACATGCGCGTGTTCGGCGTCGCGAATTCGGCGATGGAGAACATCCGTCGGAGCCCGGACCTTGCCGCCACCGCCGCCATAGCTGCCGCCGCCGCCGGAGAATGGGGGAAAAGGCTTGCGTGCGTGAGGGGTTAGTGATTGATTTTCCTTCCTCTCTTTGTGTCAGCCTGGGGTTTAAGAAGGTTATTAGGTCATGGACCGGGCCAGGTGAGACGGTGAGGGCATCTCAACGACGACTCAACTTTTATAGTTATAGCATTAGTAGAACCATCAAATCCTCAAATCCTTAAAGCAGTTTTAAGGGTTGAGAAGTGTCACTTTTTGACACTTTTAAGGGTTGAAAAACAGGGGCAAATACTAAAACCCTCAAACCCTAAAAAAGCGGTTATTTCCTCCCGCGTGAGAGAAGAAGAGGAGTGCGGGTTGGGGGGAGATTTTCCTCTCAACCCCTACTTCTACAGGTTGCAAACTGGTTTGAGGGTTGGACCTCTAAATATTTTTACGGGTTTGAGGGTTTAAAGGTTCTAGTCTACGGTGTTTTTTCAACGAAAACTGTAAAAAAAAAACGGTTATTTTTAGGGGTTTGAGGGCTCTACTAGACTTGCTCTTAGCCCCTCTAAAGTTTCCTTCAACTTTCATCTCCAATGCTGGACGCCTATCTAAACGCTTGTGGCAAGAAAAATAAATATCCATAAAATTAAAAATGATCTAGCGCCCACTCTTTCAATTGAAGGCGCTAATAACAGACTCCAATTACCGATTACAAGGAAGGGCCCAGCCTCTTGTACGGGAAAGGAAAGAGCCTAGCGCTCGATGCTTTCCTTTGCATCGATGCCACACCTGGCACTAAGAATTAACAGTCTAGCCGACGATCTACGGGGATTTATTTCCCGACGCCCTGGCTTAACGATCTACGGGGATTTATTTCCCGACGCCCTGGCTTAGCGCCTTCCATTGAAGATGCCCTAATAACTCCTTAAATTTGAAGAGTTATTCTAACCGAACCCCTAAAACTTAACTCTCTAATTTTTTCAAAAACATTCATTTCAAAGACAAATCTAAACTAGTGGACAAAGATTGCACATCATACACGTTCTACCTCGACGGTTTAAACACCCGTGCGAACCTTCACCAGAAAACCCTTCTTGACCCATCGATGTGTCCTCGCTGCTCCAGGGCTGTTGAGGACCGAAGCCACATATTCTTTGGTTGTTCGGCTTCATGTGATATTTGGACTGCTATTGGTCTTCAACCCACTTCATCGCCTATTGCCACCATTTGGACTGTGCCTCCTACAAATGGGCTATCGGCAACTATTTGGCCTTTCATCATCCTTTTGTTCCCTTGGAAGATTTGGGATGCTAGAAACTCCAAGTTCTTCACAAACATTGATGTTACTCAAAGTGTTGTAATTTCTAACATTGCCATTTGGTCACATCGCTTAAGGCTTGGGACTCTTGGGGATCATTGTTGGATTGTTGTGTGATTACTTCTCCTCTCGTATCTCCTAAACACTCTTATGTAAAAAAATATTTGAAATATATTCAGTTGGGTAGCCTTTTCCCCTCCCCTGTGCAGTTTCAAAAAAACATAATTTGATGGTTTATCATTAGATACCATATCAAATAAATTTAAACTACTTGTCATCACCACAGTTGGCGCACAGCGTGTCGAAGACGCCTAAGTGAGAGGAGATAGGGACCACCTGATACGTCTCTAACGTATCTACTTTTTCAAACCCTTTTGCCCTTATTTTGGACTCTAACTTGCATTATTTGAATGGGAGTAACCCGGACCGATGTTGTTTTCAGCAGAATTGCCATGGTGTTGTTTTTGTGAAGAAATAAAAAGTTCTCAGAATGACCTGAACATCCACGGAAAATTATTTCAGAAAATATAAAAAATATATGCGGAAAGATCTACGTCAGGGGGCCCACACCCTGTCCACGAGGGGGGCGCCCCCTCCCCCTGGGCGCGCCCCCTGCCTCGTGGGCCCCCTGACACTCCACCGACGTATCTCCGGACCCCATATATTCACTTTCGGGGAGAAAAAAATCAGAGAGAAAGAATTATCGCGTTTTACGATACGAAGCCACCGCCAAACCCTAATCTCTCTCGGGGGGCTGATCTAGAGTCCGTTCGAGGCTCCGGAGAGTGGAGATCGTCGCCATCGTCATCATCAACCTTCCTTCATCACCAATTTCATGATGCTCACCGTCGTGCGTGAGTAATTCCATCGTAGGCTTGTTGGACGGTGATGGGTTGGATGAGATTTACCATGTAATCGAGTTAGTTTTGTTAGGGTTTGATCCCTAGTATCCACTATGTTCTGAGATTGATGTTGCTATGACTTTGCTATGCTTAATGCTTGTCACTAGGGCCCGAGTGCCATGATTTCATATCTGAACCTATTATGTTTTCATGAATATATGTGTGTTCTTGATCCTATCTTGCAAGTCCATTGTCACCTACTATGTGTTATGATCCGGCAACCCCGAAGTGACAATAATCGGGACCACTCCTGTCGGGGATATACCCCGTGGCGTAACCCGGCCGGAATTATAACCCGGCCGGACTTGGCGGTTTACTTGAGACCCGGTTTACACTTGGCGATTCACTGGCGAGCCGCCATGACCAGACGGTTTACAAGCAACCAGCCTGCACATTATGACTCGTTGGTAACCCGGCGAGCGGCGGACCGATGACAAGGCCCAAGGCCCAGAAGGCCGGTTTATGTTATGGTGGGCCGGTTTATGAGAAAAGCACAATGAATATTCTCCTACAAAGGAAACAAAACTAGGACTCCACTTGTAATAGAGTAATCCTAATCCTACTAGGACTAGTCATGTAACCCACCCCTTCAACATATATAAGGAGGGGCAGGGCTCCCCAAAGGGGGGAGGCAACAACAAACAATCTCTAGGACTAGACACAAAGAGCCGGTTTACCGGCGACTCTCTCGTGATCATAATGAGACCTAGCCACAAACAGCATGTAGGGCTATTACCGGATGATGTTTCCCGGGGCCCGAAGCTGTCTAAATCCTTGTCTTGTGTTGCGTCTCTCGATTTCGCTCAACCCCTCTCAAGCTACCACATAGATGTGTTGGCCTCGCGACTAAGTCCTCACACTAGGACATCTGCCGTGACACCCAGTGATGACCGTAGTTTGAGGAGTTCATGTATTCATTATGTGTTAATGCTTTGGTCCGGTACTCTATTAAAAGGAGGCCTTAATATCCCTTAGTTTCCATTAGGACCCCGCTGCCACGGGAGGGTAGGACAAAAGATGTCATGCAAGTTCTTTTCCATAAGCACGTATGACTATATTCGGAATACATGCCTACATTACATTGATGAACTGGAGCTAGTTCTGTGTCACCCTAGGTTATAACTTTTACATGATGAATCGCATCCGACATAATTCCCCATCACCGATCCAATGCCTATGAGCTTTTCACATATTGCTTGTTGCTTATTTACGTTTCCGCTGCTACTATTATAAAAACTACAAAAACACTACCGTTACTTTTATTGCTGCTACCGCTATCTCCATATTACTTTGCTACTAAACTACCTTGCTGCAGATACTAAGTTTCCAGGTGTGGTTGAATTGACAACTCAGCTGCTAATACTTAAGAGTATTCTTTGGCTCCCCTTGTGTCGAATCAATAAATTGGGTTGAATACTTTACCCTCGAAAATTGTTGCGATCCCCTACACTTGTGGGTTATCAAGATTATTTGTTGATCACTATGAAGAACTTGAAGGACTCAAAAACCAAGATCTTACCCTCAACTACGAGGGGAGGTAAGGAACTGCCATCTAGCTCTGCACTTGATTCTCCTTCTGTTATGAGTAAATTTGCGACACCTACTCCTGCTATTGAATCTGATATGTCGTATGTTCTTGATGATGCCACTTCTGCTATGTATGATGAAACTACTTCTATGCTTGATAATACTGTGCCACTAGGTAAATTTCTAGATGAACAAATTGCTAGGGTTAGGGAGAATGCAAATATTGAAACTGATAATATTTATGAAAGTGATGATGAAGCTTCTCCCCCTAGATATGAATTGCCTGTTGTTCCTGAAGGTTATGTTATGGATGAAGAAACTGCCAGAGACTTTCTTGCTTTCAACGATAGATATGATCTTAAGAAATTATTAGCTAAGCTGAAAGAAAAGTCCTTAAATGCTAGAATGAAACATGACCTTGCTTTCGCTACTTCACCTATCTTTGTTACTGATAAGGATTATGATTTCTCTGTTGATCCTGAGTTAATTACTTTGGTTGAATCTGGTCCTTTCCATGGCTATGAGTCTGAAACTGTTGTGGCACATCTTACTAAGTTGAATGATATAGCCACCCTGTTTACCAATGATGAAAATATTCGTTATTACTATATCCTTAAGTTGTTTCCGTTTTCGTTAAAGGGTGATGCTAAGACTTGGTTTAATTCTCTTGATCCTGGTTGTGTGCGTAGTCCCGAGGATATGATGTATTACTTCTCTGCTAAATATTTTCCCGCTCATAAGAAACAAGCTGCCTTACGGGAAATTTATAATTTTGTGCAAATTGAAGAAGAGAGTCTCCCACAAGCTTGGGGGAGGCTTCTCCAATTACTTAATGCTTTGCCTGATCATCCTCCTAAGAGGAATGATATACTTGATGTCTTTTATAATGGACTAACCGATGCCTCCAGAGACTACCTGGATAGTTGTGTTGGTTGTGTTTTTATGGAAAGAACAGTTGATCAAGCTGAATTACTATTGAATAATATGCTGGCCAATGAAAATAATTGGACACTTCCTGAACCAGCCCATAAGCCAACTCCAAAGAAAAGAGGTGTTCTATTTCTCAGTCCTGAAGATATGCAAGAGGCAAAGAAATCTATGAAAGAAAAAGGTATTAAAGCTGAAGATGTTAAGAATTTACCACCTATTGAAGAAATACATGGTATTGATAACCCGACACAGATAGTAAAGGTAAATTCTCTTTATAGATTTGATGAAGGTGATATCCCTCGTTATAAGTCTGCTAGCCAATGCTTAGATGAGTTTGACAATTTTATTGTGAAACAAGAAAACTTCAATGCCTATGTCGGTAGACAATTGCAACATAATGCTTATATGATTGAACACTTGAGTGATTATCTTTTAGAGTTAAAGGTGAACTGAAACTCATTAGTATACATGCTTCTATGGTTACCACTCAAGTAAAACAAGTACTTAAGGCTCAGAATGACTTGCTCAATGAATTAAATAGTAAGAATAATGACTATGATGTTAGAGTTGTAACTAGAGGTCGTAAAGTGACTCAGGAACCTTTGTATCCTGAAGGCCACCCTAAGAGGATTGAGCAAGATTCTTAGAGAGCTAATTTAGATGCACCTAGTTCTTCTAAGAAGAAGAAGAAGAAAAATGATAGAACTTTGCATGCTTCTAGTGAACCTGTAGCTCACACACCTGAGAATCCCAATGATATATTTGTTTCTGATGCTGAGACACAATCTGGTAATGAACATGAACCTAGTGATAATATTAATGATGATGTTCATAATGATGCCCAACCTAGCAATGATAATGATGTAGAGATTGAAGCTGCTGTTGATCTTGATAAAAGAGACTTTGTTGCTAGGAAGCACGGTAGGGAAAGAGAACCATGGGTTCAGAAACCCATGCCTTTTCCTTAGAAACCATCCAAGAAAAGGGATGATGTGGATTTTGAGCGCTTTGCTGAAATGATTATACCTATCTTTTTGCGTATGCGTTTGACTGATGTGCTTAAGACAAATCCTTATGCTAAATATATGAAGGATATTATTACCAATAAAAAAAGATACATGAAGTAGGAAATTCCACCATGGTTGCCAATTACACTTTTAAAGGTGGAATACCTAAGAAACTAGGAGATCCAGGAGTACCTACTATACCTTGCTCCATCAAAGGGAACTATGTTAAAACTGCTTTATGTGGTCTTGGAGCCGGTGTTAGTGTTATACCTCTCTCTTTATATCGTAGACTTGACTTGAGTAATTTGACACCTACTGAAATATCTTTGAAAATGGCTAATAAATCAACTGCTATACCTGTCAGTATATGTGAGGATCTGCCTGCTGTGGTTGCAAATGCTACTATTCTAACGGACTTTGTTATACTGGATATTCCCGAGCACGATATTATGTCTATTATCCTTGGTAGACCCCTTCTGAATACTGCATGGGCTGTTATTGATTGCAACAAAGGCAATGTCACTTTTCATGTCAATGGTAATGAGCATACGATACACTTTCCGAGGAAACAACCTCAGGTCCACAGTATCAACTATATTGGAAAAAAATCAACTATTACTATTGGAGATTTTGAATTTCCTCTTCCTACTGTCAAAAAGGCATATGACATTATTATTGTTGGGGACATACATATCCTCATTGAGGTAACCTAGTGTTATTCGAAAATTCTTCGGTTTCATGTTATTCGGAAAGAGTTTATTAAGAAGACCCGATCAACCTTGTTAATGGATTCCTTTTGATGAGCATGGGATAGGTGAATCTAGATAGCACAACCTTCTGTACCCTCCTTTTACTTTCTGTTAATTAGGATAAATAAAGCAAAAATAGTATTCTCTATCTGTTTCCAAACTTATCCGTGCAATAAAAAATACCCCAAAAATAAAAGTTCTCCAAATGCCCTGAAAATTTAATATGATTTTTTCTAGAATATTTGAGAATATATGGCATAGAAAACACCACGAGGGGAGCCAACACCTAGCCACGAGGGTCCAGGGCGCGCCCCCTGCCTCGTGGGCCCCACGTGGCCCCCCTCCACTTATTCCTGCACCCATACTCTTCTTCCTCCCAAAAAAATCACCAACCAGCTCAAGCACGAGTTCTAGCTCATCTTGCTGCCATTTTCGATCTCCTTGCTCAAAGCACCATTCACCAAATTGTTTGGGGAGATTGTCCCTTGGTATGTGACTCCTACATTGGTCCAATTAGTTTTTGTTCTAGTGCTTTATTTATTGCAAATTTTTACTGCTGTGGTGACCTTGTTCTTGAGCTTGCATGTCAAATTTCCTTGGTCCCAAGTAGTTCTAATGCATGATATAGTCTCTAGGCACTTGTAGGAGTTGTTGCTATCAATCTTTGTTGACTTTGGTTAACTTTTATTTTGAGTTACTTAAAATTTCAGAAATTTTCAGAGGGGAAAATGATAAAGAGATTGTTGAGGGGCTCCTCTAGTAAGAGTTCAAAGGAGAAGAAGAAGGAAGAAAATAAGAAGCCCGAATATAATCTTCCTCGCATGGCGGAAGTTCAGCCCTGTGAATGGCCTTGTAATGATTTCATGAGAGCCGCCGGGATTCACGAAGACTTTTATTGGTTGGCAAATAATGCAGGCCTCACCGACTTCCTCCACGACCAACGTGAACAGTATCTCTTACTCACCAATATTTTCATGCAAAATTTTCATTTTCATGCTAAGAAAACACCACCTACAGTGGAGCCACCACTCGATCCTTACCGTCAGTCTGTTTATGGGTGGGATCTGGATGAGCTTGCCAACCAGTGGCACCCAGAGGACACATCTCCGTACACTGGAGGGAGTAGCTTCGATCCGTGGCCATAGACCAACTTAGGCCAAAAGCCTAAGCTTGGGGGAGTACATGTTTCTCACCGACATTACATTCATGCTCACACACTTATTCTAGTTGTCGGTGCTCACACTCTTTCATTGTACCATCCATGCTTAGTTTCAATTCTTTTTCTTAGTTTTTTTCCTCGTGTGCTAGAAAAAACCTTAAGAAAAACAAAAAATATTAGTTGTAGCTTCTAGATAGTTTACTTTCCTTGTAGTGGTAATTAAAAGAAAACCCAAAAGATTTCCCATTCTTCTTTTGCTTGTTGGGAGCTTTCCCGTGTAAATAGTTTATTTTCTTTTCTTTGGGGGTTAAGAGTAGAAGACCATGATTAAAATATTTAGTGGCTTGCATATGCTTTATTGTTGATTTAACCTTGAGCCATATTACCTTGTCTTCTCTCTTGTATTAAATGCTTGCAGATTCCAGCTTAGTCCAATGCACGTGCACTATTATTATTATTCACACCGTTCGGTCGTGTGAGTGAAAGGCAATAAGGATGATATATGATGAACTAATTGAGATGAGAAAAGCTGGTATGAACTCGACCTTTCTTGTCTTTGTAAATATGATAGTTCATCGTTCCTGATTCAGCTTGTTATGAATGAAACATGTTTGCAATGACAACTAGAGATCATAGCTGCTTATGCCATGCTTAATTAGCTGAGAGTTTATAATGGTCTATCTTGCATGCCAACATGATATTAAAATGGTTGTGATGTGGTATGATGGGGTGGTTTCCTCCTTTGAACGATTCAAGTGGTCTGACTTGGCACATGTTCACGCATGTAGTTGAAACAAAACCAACATAGCCTCCACGATATTTATGTTCATGGTGATTTATATCCTACTCATGCTTGCATTCATTGTTGATTAATTTTAATGCATGTTCATGACCGTTGTCGCTCTCTAGCTGGTCGCTTCCCAGTCTCTTTCTAGCATTCACCTGTACTAAGCGGGAATACTGCTTGTGCATCCACTTCCATAAACCTCAAAGTTGTTCCATATGAGTCCACCATACCTTCCTATATGCGGTATTTACCTGCCATTCCAAGTAAATTTGTATGTGCCAAACTCTAAACCTTCAAATGAAATTTTGTTTTGTATGCTCGAATAGCTCATGTACCAACTAGGGCTGTCTATATCTTCCATGCTAGGTGGGTTATTCTCACGATGAGTGGACTCCGCTCATCAGTCATGAGAAAATGGCTGGTAACCAGGATGCCCAGTCCCATGCTCAAAATCATAATAATTAAACAAAACTCCCCCAGGGTTGTTGCTGGTTTGGATGGTACCCGTTGTTTCGGGCTAGCTGTGGAGTGTGCTTGTTGGTGGTTACGGAGTATAAACTTTACCATTATGTTTGGGAACCGCCTACAATGTGCGTATTATGGAATATATCGAGATCCTTGGTTGCTATGTTGACAATGAGAGTATACCGCTCAAAATATTATTCATCTCTATTTAAAAATCGAGCTCTGGCACCTCTACAAATCCTTGCTTCCCTCTGCGAAGGGCCTATCTATTTACTTTTATGCTGAGTCATCGTCCTCTTATAAAAGAGCACCAGTATGAGAGCACCTCTGTCATTTGCATGTATTACTATTAATTTGCATTGAGTATGATCATGACTGGATCTCTTTTACCATGAATTACAATGTCTAGTCAGTCCTTGATCTTTAAAGGTGCTCTGCATTTATGTTTTGCGGTCTCAAAAAGGGCTAGCGAGATACCATCTTGTTATATCATATCATGATTGTTTTGAGAAAGTGTTGTCATCCGAGGTTTACTATTATTGCTCGCTAGTTGATTATGCCATTGATATGAGTAGACATGAGACCTGAAAGTTATTGTGAATGTGGTTAGTTCATGATCATTGCTGAAAACCTGAATGCTGGCTTACATATTTACAACAACAAGAGCAAACAGAGTTTGTCAAAGTTTTTCTTTATCACTTTCAGTTTATCAAATGAATTGCTTGAGGACAAGCAAAGGTTTAAGCTTGGGGGAGTTGATACGTCTCCAACGTATCTACTTTTCCAAACCCTTTTGCCCTTGTTTTGGACTCTAACTTGCATGATTTGAATGGAACTAACCCGGACTGACGTTGTTTTCAGCAGAATTGCCATGGTGTTGTTTTTGTGCAGAAATAAAAAGTTATCGGAATGACCTGAAAATCAACGGAGAATTATTTTGAAAAATATAAAAAATATCTACGGAAAGATATACGTCAGGGGGCCCACACCCTGTCCACGAGGGTGGGGGCGCGCCCCTTCCCCTGGGCGCCCCCCTGCCTCGTGGGCCCCCTGACTCTCCACCAACGTATCTCCGGACCCCATATATTCACTTTCGGGGAGAAAAAAATCGGAGAGAAAGAATTATCGCGTTTTACTATATGGAGCTGCCGCCAAGCCCTAATCTCTCTCGGGAGGGCTGATCTGGAGTCCGTTCGGGGCTCCGGAGAGTGGAGATCGTCGCCATCGTCATCATCAACCTTCCTTCATCACCAATTTCATGATGCTCACCGCCGTGCGTGAGTAATTCCATCGTAGGCTTGCTGGACGGTGATGGGTTGGATGAGATTTACCATGTAATCGAGTTAGTTTTGTTAGGGTTTGATCCCCAGTATCCACTATGTTATGAGATTGATGTTGCTATGACTTTGCTATGCTTAATGCTTGTCACTAGGGCCCGAGTGCCATGATTTCAGATCTGAACCTATTATGTTTTCATGAATATATGTGTGTTCTTGATCCTATCTTGCAAGTCTATAGTCACCTACTATGTGTTATGATCCGGCAACCCCGAAGTGACAATAATCGGGACCACTCCCGGTGATGACCGTAGTTTGAGGAGTTCATGTATTCAGTATGTGTTAATGCTTTGGTCCAGTACTCTATTAAAAGGAGGCCTTAATATCCCTTATTTTCCACTAGGACCCCGCTGCCACGGGAGGGTAGGACAAAGGATAGCATGCAAGTTCTTTTCCATAAGCACGTATGACTATATTCGGAATACATGCCTACATTACATTGATGAACTCGAGCTAGTTCCGTGTCACCCTAGGTTATAACTTTTACATGATGAATCGCATCCGACATAATTCCCCATCACCGATCCAATGCCTACGACCACCCGAGGGGCCGCCCTCATCATCATTGTTTCTAGGCCGAGTCGATGACATCTCCTCCTTCTCGTTGGAGGGATCGACAAGATCTTGTCCGATATCACGTCATTTTCCTTGGACTCGAACCAGGCTTGGTTCTTGGTGACAAGCTGCGCATTTTTCATGATGAGCTTAGCCACATAGGCTTTGTCGATGCATTTGACCTCGAGCTAGTTCACGACCATGTGGTTCTCCTTCTCGTCGGCGTGGGAGACTACTATAACAGGAGGCTCAACGAAGTCTAGGGCATGACTACCAAGGGGAAAGTTAAGCTTCGCCCGATTGTCGAAGTAGTTGATTGTTGTGAAGTCGTTTGCGTGCACTGCCTGCATTGCGGTGGCAAATGAACCGAGCCACCGCTTCTCCCGCGTGTCTGGATTTTGGATCTCCATTGCCCAAGTACCCCATGGTCGTTGCCTCACGCCGCGACACTTCAGCGACGACGACGATTGCTGCTATATGGACCTCGATGTGGCGGTGGCGGCTGACGCTCGAGGTGGTTGTGTGACCCCATTGTAGAAAAAACGTGGCTTCATGGTGGCCTTCCTCCTCGACGAGCTTGAGGCAATGACTAGATGCATCGATCGGGCGACAACAACGAGCAACGTCGTATTAAAGTGGGGCAGGGGGAGTCGGGAGGATGCACTGTGTGTTGGGGAACGCTGCATGAAAAAACAAAACAAAAATCTACGCACACGCAAAATCTATCCATGGAGATGCATAGCTACGAGAGGGGAAGAGCATCTACATACCCTTGTAGATAGCTAAGCGGAAGCGTTTATCAACGCGGTTGATGTAGTCGTACACCTTTATAATTTGTTCCGATCAAGCACCGCGTTCAGCTCGATGACGTCCTCGCCTTCTTGATCCAGCAAGAGAGGCGAAGTAGTAGATAAGTTCTGGCAGCACGGCGGTGTGGTGACAGTGTGGTGAATCTTTTCCATAGTGCTTCTTCAAGCACAACCGATTTGGACAGAGGAGGGACTAGAGGGAGAGGGGCGCCGCACACGGCTTGGAATCATGGTGTGTGTTGCCCCTCCCCTCCTCTCATATATATAGGTGGAGGGGGAGGGGATGGTGCCTAGGGCGCGCCCCAAGGGGGGCGGCGCCTGCCCCTAGTCGTGCCCCTTCCTTTCTTGGCGCAAGGAAGAAGACAGGAGGGGAGGCGCCCCCCATTTCCTTTCATAGGGAGTGGAAGAGAAGGCAAGAGGGGGTCGGCCCTCTTCCTTCCTTCCCTAGGGCAGGCTGCCATGAGGTGGGGGTGCACCAGCGCCATATGGGCTGGTGTGCTCTCCCTCGTTGGCCCGTTTGGCCCAATAAGTTCCCGTGGCCTTCCGGAACTCCTTTCGGTGATCCGATAATACTCTGATGCATTCTGAAACCTTTTTGGAGACCAAATACTATCATCCTATATATCAATCTTTACCTCTGGACCATTCCAGAGCTCCCTGTCATGTCCGTGATCTCATCCGGGACTCCGAACAACATTCGGTCACCAACTCACATAACTCATATAGTACTATATCATCAACGAACATTAAGCGTGCGGACCCTACGGGTTCAAGAATGTTGTAGACATGACCGAGACGCTTCTCCGGTCAATAACCAATAGCGGGACTTGGATGCCCATATTGGTAACTACACATTCTATGAAGATCTTTATCGATCGAACCTTTATGACAACATACGTAGTTCTCTTTGTCCGTCGGTATGTTACTTGCCCGAGATTCGATCGTCGATATATCATACCTAGTTCAATCTTGTTCCGACAAGTCTCTTTACTCGTTTTATAATACATCATCTTGCAACTAACTCCTTAGACACTTTGCTTGCAAGCTTCTTGTGATGATATATTACCGAGAGGGCCCAAAGATACCTCTCCGTCATACGAAGTGAAAAATCCCAATCTCGATTCACACCAACTCAACAGACACCTTCGGAGATACTTGTAGAGCACCTTTATGATCACCTAGTTACGAAGTGACGTTTGATACACACAAGGCATTCCTCAGGAGTCCGGGAGTTGCATGATCTCATGGTCTAAGGAACATGTATTTGACATTAAGAAAGCAGTACAATAAATTGAACGATCATATGCTATGCTAATGGATGGGTCATGTCGATCATCATTCTCCTAATGATGTGATTCCGTTATCAAATGGCAACTCATGTCTATGGTTAGGAAACCTTAACCATCTTTTGATTAACGAGCTAGTCTAGTAGAGGCTTACTAGGGACTTGGTGTTTGTTTATGTATTCACACTTGTATTTAAGTTTCTGATCAATACAATTATAACATGAATAATAAACCTTTATCATGATTAAGGAAATATAACAATAACCACTTTATTATTGCCTCTGGGGCATATTTCCAACAGTGTGTCAGTAAGTGTGCATGGTGGTTAGCGGAGGCAAGGAGGGATGGCGCTGATGTGGAGGTTGCCAAACGAAGGAGAGACACGGTGGCGCGAGGAAGAGGAATCTTTTGCTGAAAAGTTATTCGGCTTCTCAAAATTGAGAGGTGTCTGATGGGCCTTCTAAGATATCTAAACAACTAAGAGCGTCCATAGCCGGGCACCCCAAACCTACCTCAAACGCCCGGGTGGCTCGCCCGGTCACTGACCGGTCACCAAAATCTAACCCAGACGGGTGCCTCAAACGGTCCTCAAATGCCCGGGTTGACCGGCACCCCTCATATCCAGCCCAAATTTGCGGCGGATATGGGTGCGCTGATGACCCACAAGTATAGGGGATCAATCGTAGTCCTTTCGATAAGTAAGAGTGTCGAATCCCAACGAAGAGCAGAAGCAAATCACAAGCGGTTTCAGCAAGGTATTGTGTGCAGGCACTGAAATTATTGGTAACAGATAGTTTGATAGCAATACGAGCAACAAGTAGCAATTGCAACAAAGGTGCAACAAGGTAGCACAATCCTTTTCGTAGCAAAGGACAGGTCGGAACAATCTCTTATAATAAGCAAAGCGTTCTTGAGGCGTGTTCGTTACTTTGATAATTTGATATGTGGGTGGACCAATGCTTGCGTGTTGTTCTTACTTGAACAAACCTCCCACTTATGATTACCCCCTCTCGCAAGCATCCGTAACTAAGAAAGAATAATTAGAATAAATCTACCCATAGCATGAAACATATGGATCCAAATCAACCCTTTATGTCGGTGTACAAAAAGAGGGGTACACTTTTTGTACCCCTATGACTGTGCACGGGCAGTCTGAGCCACGGGCATCACCACACCAAGCATGGCAAGGGAGGTGAGCCAGGGTAAGACCGAAGCTCGATGGAACTGGAGCAACACCAAGAACAAGACCACAAAGAGCAAAGGGACGAAGCGGCTTCCCCCGGCGAGATCCTTGCCGGGAGCCAGTTTCAGCACCCCCGGCAAGATCCTTGCCGGGGCCGGCTCTAGCAGCCCCGGCAAGACCCTTGCCGCCGTAGCTCGCCCCACGCCCACGGAGCGGATCACCCTTGAGTCCACTGCCCCCAGAGGGCAAGGATTCGGGAGATATCCCCGTAGTGGCATGCAGATCTTTGTGAAGACGTTCAAGATCATACACGCTAAGAAGACGATGACCCTTGGCGGGATCCCAGCCAAGGAGGACCACAAGACCTCCGGCAAGCACCTTGCCGGGGATGACAACAGGCGCCGTGACAAGACCCTTGCCGGGGCCCCGGCAAGGCCCTTGCCGAGGACATCCGCAGGGCCCCGGCAAGGCCCTTGCCGAGGACATCCGCAGGGCCACCATCGGGCCCACGCCAACTAAGCTTCCATCACCCCATGCAGCTGCCGACACAATCAGCTGGGCAGGCACCTGCATGGCAACGTGCAGATCTTCGTGGAAGACCCACCATTGCGCCACCTCAGCTGTCTGCCTGCCTACATGGCGTCTCAGGCATCGCTGGCCAGGGCGCGTGTCAACACAAGAAGGAGCGGCGACGGACAAGACGAATGTCTCCCCTCGTCCCCGATAAAGCAAGGACACCTAAGCTAGGCGCATTAAATGCGCCTTGTCATGTAATGCGAGGGATAACCTCGCATCACTGTACCCTTTCCACCTCCTGTCTGCCACTGTGGCAACCCCTTTTCCCTATAAAAGGAGGCCCGAGGCGACCAGGAGAAGGATTCGGCTTTTTAGAACTCCTCACGAGTCGGCTTTTAGGAGCTCCTCACGCCCCATAGCTAGCTGAAGAACACAAACATATAATCCACCAAAGCAGGAGTAGGGTTTTATGCATCTTTGCGGCCCGAACCTGGGTAAAGGAACCGTGTGCTAACTGTTAGATCCGCTCCTCTCTCAACCCCACGCCCCGCAACCGTAGTAGGGATTCTTGTGATCCCATAGGTGTCGATCCAATACCCCGACATCTTTGGCGCACCAGGTAGGGGGCACAGTTGTGAGAATCAGCTTTAGCAGTCAGTTCGACGCTTCTTCATCATCATGGCGCCCAAGAAGAATACGACGGTGGCGGTTGGCCAGTCGGAAGCCGGACAGCCCGTCCCGACGCGGGCGAGTGGCGGACCGGTCACGGAAAGGACCCGGGGCGCTGCTCGCGAACACCAACACCGTCCCAGCAGCCGGAGTTTGGGAGGTGGCGATGTTTGTGCGCCTGGTAACGGGCCACACACCGCCAGTTCCAAAGATGGAGCCAGGCCCTCCGCGAATGGCGCGGGGCCTTCCAAGGTCGCTCCCGCATCACCCGAAGGCGACGCAAGGGCCTCCAGGACTCCCATGCCGGCGCCAACAGCGCGCTCCTCTTAAGCAGCGCGCGACGAACGACGTCGTCACGCTGAAGAGCCCGGGCGTCGCCACGGGAAGAGCCCCGAGCGCCACTCCCGAGACGTAGAAGACATGCCTGCCCGCCTAAGCACTGGTGGAAACGGCATGCGACCGTGGGGTCGTGATGGAGCTCCTCCTGACATGGTCAGGGGTCGAAGCGCGTCGTGGTCCATGCAGATTTCGCTACCGTTAACCCCAGCCGAAGCCCTGGCGCGCGCGCAGTTGCTCCTCGACTTTCCCACCGTTACAGGGAAACTCGACAAATGGAGAGCCACCATCCGAAGCCTTGTCGCAGTCGCCAACAAGGATGAACCAAATCCAGCGGAGCTCCCAGGTCGACGCTCGGATGGAGTCCCACGCACCGGTGGCAGGAGGACCGGCAGCACCGTGGCTACGGTGCATTCGCCTCCTCCTCGCGGGCGACGCCATCTCCATAGCGTCGTCCGACCCACGGACCCACGGCGACCAGCGTCAAGTGCTTCAGGAGCGAGCTCATGAAGACGCTCGAACCACCATCGAGCGCCAGCGCGGAGCGCGCCACCAGTCAGACAGGCGAGCGGGGCCTGCTGTGGACCGCTCATCACCGGAGAGCCCTGGAGGTCTACCTTACGAGGTAGGCTATCCGGCTTTTACCCGTGAGCTGCGGCAGTTCCAGTGGCCCTCTCACCGCACCTTCAAGCCTGACGTTGGCGAGAAGTACAACGGCAAGACCCACCCGTCGGAGTTCCTCAACATCTACACCATTGCAATGCAAGCTGCCGGAGCTCGCGACGATAAGGTGCTTGCGAATTACTTTCCGTTGGCTCTTAAACCCAACGCCATGTCATGGTTGATGCACTTGCCGGTAGACTCTATTTCCTCCTGGTCGGATTTGTGCCATGAGTTTGTTGGCGCCTTTACTGGAGGTCACCAAGCCCATGGCCAAGCAAGTGACCTGCACGTCATACCCCAGAAGGAAGGTGAGAGTCTGCGCAAGTACATACATAGGTTCAGTCGGGTACAGTACAATATCCCCGATGTTCACCCTGCCGCCATCATCAGCGTGTTCCATCAGAACGTGCGTAACCGCAAGATGCGTGAAGAGCTGGCGATGACCAAGGTGAAAGATGTGGCGGAGCTATATGTTCTTGCTGGCAGATGTGCCCGGGCTGAAGAGGGAAGGAAGTACCCCGGCGAAGATGCCGACGCGGAAACCTACTCTTCAGATGACGATACTACCGCTCCGGCAAAGAAGGGCCGGAACCGCAACAGGAAGCGCAAGGGTAAAGCCGTGCTTGCCGTCGAGGGATCTGATGACACCGGCTCCGCCAAGAAAACCAAGGCGGGTGACCCCGGCAAAGAAATTGCCGGGTGTGTCGCCTACCGGGCCTTGGCGGCTGCCGAGAAGCCAGAAAACTTCAGCAAGCGATACTGCAAGATCCATCGCACCAAGGGCCATGATCTCCAGGACTGCCGACAGGTTGAGCTCCTTGCTGAGAAGCAGAGGGCTGAATACGAGAGGCGGGACAAGGAGAAGGGCCAGGACGGTGCTGAGGGGTCCGGCAAGAAGCGGGACGGCCAAGCAGGCCGTCGCGGCAAGGATAAACAGCAAGAGAGACCCGCCCAGGGCCGTGATAGAAGGCCAGAAGACGACGATCACGAAGAGGACGACGAGTCTGGCGACCAAGAGTTTCATAAAGCCACGGAGGCCATGTGCGTTGATGGCGGCACCTCGCTGCATACTTCTCACCGCCAACTTAAACAGTGGGGGCGTGAGATTACAGCGGCGGAGCCGTCGCCTGGTGCCCGAAAGCCGCTGAAATGGTCCAACACGCCTATCATTTTTGACGCTGAGGATCACCCTGATCGCACTACTGCGGTCGGGTGCTTGCCATTGTTGGTTTCACCGATGATACGCAACCTCAAGGTGACAAAGATGCTAGTCAATGGCGGGGCCGGTCTGAACTTGATCTCGCCTGCCGTGGTCGAGAAGCTGCAGATTCCCGACGGAGACCTCGAAGAGACGGACACATTTCAGGGGGTCAACCTGGGGAGAAGTCAACCAAAGGGGAAGGTCACGTTGCTCGTGACTTTTGGGAGTGATCTGAACTACAGGACGGAAAGGATCGTGTTCGATGTTGCCAAGATCCCCTTGCCTTACAACGGGATCCTTGGCCGCCTAGCGCTGGCCAAGTTCATGGCAGCGTCACACTACGCCTACAACACCCTGAAGATGCCAGGACCTGTGACGATCATCACCATCCCCTCCGATAAGAAAGATGCGCTGATTTGCGCTGACCAACTATACCAGCAAGCGATTGCAGCAGCTGCCACCACGAGGGCACTTGCTCCTGCCGCTGGAGCCCCGGGAGGGAAGAAGAAGAAGAAGACCGGTGAGACCTCAGGCACCCACTCCGGCAAGCGCACCTCTGCGGTGTGTTGTGCTCCCGTCGAGGACGTGCCAGAGAGCTCCACCGGAAAGAAGAAGACCGGTGAGACCTCGGACACCCACTCCGATAAGTGCACCTCTTCGGAGTGTCGTGCTTCCGTCGAGGACGTGCCAGAGAGCTCCACCGGCAGAAACAAGAGGTCGAGGGCCATGCCGCCGGGAACCAAGAAGGTTTCTGTCAAGGAGGACGACACATGAGGGGCTTTCACCATAAGCTCCTCCCTTGACGACAAATGGGAAGACGCGCTCGTCACCTTCCTGCGGGCGAATGTCGACGTGTTTGCATGGCAAGCATCCGACATCCCCGGCGTTCCCAGGGAGGTGATTGAGCACCACCTTGCTGTCTGTCCTCATGCACGGCCCATCAAGCAGAAGGTCAGAAAGCAAGCTTTGGAACGACAAGAGTTCATCACCGAGGAGATCCGAAACTGGAAGCAGCGGGTTTGGTAAGAGGAGTGCTCCATCCAACGTGGTTGGCCATTCCGGTGGTAGTGCGCAAGGCAAATGGGAAGTGGAGGCTGTGTATTGATTACACAGATATCAATAAAGCTTGTCCCAAGGACCCCTTCCCGTTGCCGCGCATCGACCAGATTGTTGACTCCACGGCTGGGTGTGACCTGCTGTCATTCCTCAATGCCTACTTCGGCTACCACCAGATCTTCATGACAAGAGAAGACGAAGAGAAGACAGCATTCATCACCCCATGTGGTACGTACTATTTCGTACGAATGCCTTTCGGGTTGAAGAGTGCTGGCTCGATGTTTGCAAGGGCTGTCCAGATTGGTTTTGAAACCCAACTCCATAGAAATATGGAGGCTTACATGGATGATATAGTGGTCAAAACCAAGGACAAGGCAACCCTTATACCGGATTTACAAGAAACATTCGTAAACCTACGCAAGATCAACCTCAAGCTAAACCCTGAGAAGTGTGTCTTTGGCGTCCCGTCTGGCAAACTTCTCGGGTTCTTTGTGTCGTAGCGTGGGATAGAGGCCAATCCGGACAAGATCAAAGCTATAGAGCAGATTGAAGCACCCAGACGGGTCAAGGATGTGCGTCGGCTTGCTGGCTGCGTTGCCGCCATGAGCAGATTCATTTCCAAGTCTGCCGAGCGCGCCCTTCCCTTTTTCAAGATCTTGAAAAAGGTAGGCCCGATGGAGTGGACGCCAGAAGCCGAAGCAGCATTGCAAGACTTGAAGAGGTATCTTTCCTCCACGCCGATACTAGTTGCGCCTAGACCACAAGAACCGTTGCTGCTATACTTGGCGGCAACAAACCAGGTGTTCAGCGCTTGCACTAGTGGCGCAGAGAGAAATTGATGATGAGGTGATAGCAGCAATAGAGCCTCATGCCATTGGTGTAGAGACGACACGGCCGGTTGGAGTGCCGCCAAGGAAGAAAATGATGCAGCACCCGGTCTACTTTGTTAGCTCCATCTTGCAGGGGGCTAGATCGAGGTACTCCGGTGTGTAGAAATTGCTCTTCGGCCTCCTTATGGCCTCGAGGAAGCTGCGTCACTACTTCCAGGTGCACGAGATCACCGTCGTCACTCGCCTCCCTATGCAACGGATATTGCACAATCCAGATGCAACGGGAAGAATTGTGGAGTGGGCACTAGAGCTGTCCAGCTTTGGCCTCAAGTTTGAAAGTACCTCGACGATTCAAAGCCGAGTCTTGGCAGAATTCGTTGCAGAATGGACCGCAACGCCTGATGAAGAGGTCCAGGAAACTGCTCTCCCCGGCAAAGAGGCGAGTTGTGACTGGATCATGTACTTTGATGGAGCTTTCTCCTTGCAGGGCGCCGGGGCTGGCGTACTACTGGTCGCGCCCACTGGAGAGCACCTCAAGTACGTGGTCCAGATGCACTTCCCCAGGGAGGTATCAACGAACAATACTGCTGAGTATGAGGGGCTGCTTGCCGGTCTTAGGATCGCGGCAAACCTCGGAATCAAGAAACTCATTGTCAGGGGCGACTCGCAGCTTGTCGTCAAGCAAGTCAACAAAGATTACCAGAGCCCGTTGATGAAGGCCTACGTCGATGAAGTGAGAAAGCTGGAAGAGCGCTTTGATGGTATACAGGCGGAGCACGTTCCCCGAGCGGAGAACGACATCGCCGATTACCTGTCAAAGCGCGCTGCCCTCAAGCTACCTGTGGAACCAGGTACCTTTGTGCTTCAGCTCTCTCAACCATCCGTTGATCCATCAACAGAGCAAAACAAGAGGAGGAAATCAAGGCCCGGCAAGTACTTTCCCGCCGAGCTCCCCGGAGCCGCCGGCAAGGATGTTGCCGGGGACACTGAGCCCGTCATGAGGCAGCTAGCTCCGGCGGAGCGTCAAGCTCTTGCCGTCGAGACAGCCGCTCCCATGGCGGAGGAAATGCCTTTAGTCCTCGCCGTCGAGCCCCAGGCTCCAGCGTGGGCGCAGCATACCGTCCGATTCCTCCAGACTGGGGAACTTCCTGAGGAGTAGGAAGAAGCGGAAAAAGTAGCCCGTCGGTCTGCTATGTACCAGTTCGTCGATGACGTCCTGTACAGAAAGGGACCGAACGGCGTGAAATTGAAGTGTATCCCTCGAGAGGAAGGACTGGGGCTGTTGGCAGAGATACATGGAGGCATATGTGGATCCCACATAGGGTCAAGAGCCCTTGCTGGCAAGGCATTCCGGCAAGGCTTCTTCTGGCCCACTGCCCTCCAGGATGCGACGGCAATGGTCACCAGGTGCGAAGCGTGCCAGTTTCATTCAGAGAAACTTCATCAACCAGCTCAAGCCCTTCAAACCATTCCTCTCTCCTGGCCCTTCTCAGTCTGGGGGCTCGACATACTGGGCCCTTTCCCCCATGCTGTCGGGGGCTTTGAGTACTTATACGTTGCAATCGACAAGTTCACAAAGTGGCCGGAGGTGGAGGCAGTGAGGAAGGTCACAACTCTGTCAGCCGTCAAGTTCTTCAAGGGACTAGTGTGCCATTTTGGTGTACCCAATAGGGTCATCACTGACAACGGCACGCAGTTCACAAGCCACACCTTCATGCAGTATACCCAGGGCCGTCTCCAGAAATTCGTGGCCCCGGGCAAAAACTAAAATGAGGCCCAATTTTTTTGAACAATTCATATAAAAGAGTAGTTAATATTAATGTGCAAAGCATATTCTCACTTTATATTATATAATGCTAAAAGAGTGGAGGGCTAGTAAAGCAATAAACTAACCTCATGTTGAACTGAGAAGGATTTTTTATATAATTGATAATATTATCATCATCAGCGGTATTAGCATTATCACCTTCCTTGGTAGTATCAACATCATCATCTCAATTGGCAAATATTATCATCAACCCCTTCATCGGCAAAATTATCATCATCAATTTCTGCATCATGAGCCTCAACGCATCTATTGCATTATCACCACAACCATTATCAACATTAACATCTGCAGTTTGATTTTCAGAATCGTGTTGGGAGTCTCTCACATAATAAGTATCGAGGGCACCCGCTTGAGATCGAGCCTCAACTTCCAATCTTTGCTTCTTCTTATGCTTTTGCAGCAACATAATCATGCTTCCTAATTGAGTAGACATGATGAAGATTCAGTAACGAAACCTAACAAATTATAAGTGATCAATGGAATATAATTAGTTTTGAATGGTGATGACTAGATGACTAGATCATTCAAATGCAAGAAAATAAATTAGAAAAAGAACCTTGTTCTTCGAGATTAAAATTGAAAACACAATCTTTAATCTGGGCGTGGGCATGTACCTGTCTTCCTGAATCGTGAACAAAGGAACGAACGACGTCGGGCGTGGGCGTGTCCCTGTGGTGTCTTGATGGCAGCAAGATGATCAGCCGATGGGATCGAATCTGAGGCAACTGCGCCGGCACTACTGCTAGGGCCTCGTCTAGGGCAAGGGTTCGGTGCTTCGTCAATCGCCAATCGCCAGTGATTCGATCAATCTGTATCCTGGACGGCTAGACCTAGCTCCAGTCCTTGCGATCATGTATTTGGGTTGTAGGTTGGATTATCTACTTATTCGGGCCTCTAACCTCACGCATGCAGCCCAGTTAGCAGCAGGGAGGGACACGTTGGCTTTTTGTATTGGTTTTTTTACGATCTTGTAGCGGCAAGGGAGGGAAAGTTACGTACGCAATGTTCCTATACTGGTTTTTCCTACGGTGGGGGCCCTCGATTCTGGAGGCCCTGTGCGGTTGCTCACCTCGCTCCCCCTCATCGACGGGCCTGAGTATACCCAAGACCTCGGCAGCAAAGTCTGTTTCGCTTCCGTTGCTCACCCCCGAAGCAATGGTCAAGCTGAGAGGGCAAACGCTGAAGTGCTACGAGGCCTACGGACAAAGACCTTTGACAGGCTACAGAAGAGTGGAAGGCGCTGGATTAATGAGTTGCCGACGGTTCTTTGGTCGATCAGAACGACGCCAAATCGAGCCACCGGCCAGACACCCTTTGCCCTGATATACGGGGCAGAAGCAGATCTCCCCACTGAACTCATATACGGGTCACCTCAAGTGCTCGCTTATGATGAGCTCTATCAAGAGCAACTGCGGCAAGATGACGCAATGCTCCTTGAGGAAGATCGTCTTCGGGCGGCTATGAGAGCAGCAAGCTACCAGCAGGCCTTGCGCCGCTACCATAGCCACAAGGTCCATGCCTGAAGCTTTGAGGAAGGCGACCTTGTTCTTCGGCACGTTCAATTGGCCAAGAATACAAACAAGTTGACGCCGAAGTGGGAAGGCCCTTATCGGGTAATACGAGTCACCAGGCCTGGCGCAGTCCCCTTGGAGACCGAAAATGCCATTCCGGTGAGCAATTCCTAGAATATTGAGCATCTTCGCAAGTTTTACCCATAAGGCGCGGCTTGCCGGCCCCCCCGGCAAGCCACCCTTTTGTACAAGCCTTGCCAGCAAGGCATGTAACCCTTTGTATAAAGCCAGGCGCAGACCCTAAGCATAAATAAATGAAGCGCTGGCGCCCTAAGTTATAGCATGCATGCTGAGTCGAGTCTCGTCCTTGGTTAGGGTTGATAGTGCTTAGCGGCGGCTAACCCCTTGCTTAGAGGTCGAGTTTGCATCTCTTTGTCTTTCCTCTATCTCCTTTGGTTCACAGGACGCACAGATATCCTTGCCGAAGCCACTTGGAGAGAAGAAAGAGGAACAGACTAGCACCTAGGCCCCGGCAAGCCAGTGTTGCCGGGGGCTACAAGAGCAAAGCTGTAACTTCAGATAAGTTCTTCATCCCTTATCACGCATTCCATTATGGACTGAGGTATGTGAAACCTTGTTCTTTTCCTTAAGCTACCGTGCTCCCATAACTCTAGGCCCTAGGGCTCGTTCCTGGGACTAAGTTTGGTCATAGTCGCGGCAGCGAAGGGATGAAACGAGGAGCCTAAGCCCACTTCATCCCTGCCTCCACCAAAGGCGTGAGAAAGGTCGAGCGAAGTAGGGAGACGGCAAGGCCTGTTGCTGGGCGAGAAAATGTTTATCCTAGGGATATCAAGGATTTATTCCTTGTCGTGGGTTCTACCTGCGAACAAATGACCCGGCAAACATTCCTTTTTCATTAAAAACATTCCATTCAGATACATTCCATAGGGAATGAAAAGCATGAACAAGGAGATTACAAGTTTTAAATTTAACAGATGCCCGAAGGCTTACAAACTAAAAAGAGATAAGATGCCCGTAATGCCTTCCTTGTCTCTCTCCTCAGGAGGTAGGTCAAGGAGGCGAGAAGGGCAAAAGGAGCGTCTAGGCGAGCTACGGGTGGCAGAAGACACCAAGAGAACATCTTGGTGGCCGCCTAAAGGCTGGATGGTGATGGCGGCACCGGAAGCAGAGCTCGAAGACGAGGCGGCATGACGTCAGTACGCGACGAAGGCGTCGGTGCCCGCGTACTCCGACATGACGACCTTGCCGCCCGCCCTCTTCCTCTTCCGCGGCCTCCCTACGCCAGCCGCCAAGGGGACGACCCCAAGAAGTTCAAGGAACCGGCGACGCGGATGATGGGGTCGTCGGTGCCACCAGGAGCGGCGCCCGACACCTAGTCGGACCCGTCATCCTGCCGCCTACCTCCCTCGTCGTCGCTGCCGCTGTCCTCCTCGTCACCCTCGTTCGAGGAGGAGTCTTCGTCATCGGAGGAGCTCTCCACACAGCACCTTGCACGAGTCCCGAAGTGCCCAAAGACCTTGACGGAGAGATGGCCATCCTCCATCAACTTGAAATGGAGGGTAAGCCCATCCGTCAGGCTGTGGATACGGGCAAATGTCTTCCATCCTTGACGAAGATACATCACATGAGGAGCTGGGAAGTCGACGCGAACCCGCGTGCCACTGATCCCGCAGCCCCTCATGTGCAGCCGCAGCGACTCCGGCGGATCCAGCTCCATCTCCGCGCAAAGGGGGTCGGGAGACGAAGGCGACGGCGCGGCGGCCGCCGCAACCTGACGAAGAACTCGCAAGGGTCATCCCCAATATGGCCCTCCACTGGAGGAGGAGCTGCCGGCGGGGGCGAGGCCGGCGGGCCGCCCCGTCCTCCTCTTCCCCGAGCGCCCCAGCCTCGCCCCCTCCGCCTTCCCCTCGTGGCCGGCTCTACCACTGCGGGAGCAGGAGAAGGAGGGACGCATTGTCGAGCGGCGACCCTCGCCGCCACCGTTGAAGGACTGGGATTTCCTCTCTCCATGGCGAACGGAAGAGAGGAGCAGAAGCTGAAGGAGAAAGAAGATGGGAGAGTGCGGGGCGCCGTCCCTTCCCTCCCGCTCTTTATAAAGGGGCGGGGCTGGGGCTCGACCGCCCCGCTCGGCCAATCAAGACGCAGAAGGCGCAGGGAGCCGGGACCGACCCGCCGCCCCAACCAGCGACGGCTCGGTTTCCCGCCTCCATCGTTCGCCACCCCAAGCGCATGGGGGGCACGTGGCGGACGTGCAGAACCGAGGGCACGGGTGAGGCGACCTCTCACCACCTCGTGATCGTGGGGAGTGGACGCCTTGAGGACCGCGCCTCGGCCCCATTCAGTAAATGGGCCACGTCTCCACGCCTCCCCCTCGGTTATGGGGAAGGCGCGAAGCCGCCTCTTTACTGCGACATGACGCATGCCTGCGGAAACCGCCCTGCGGATGCCGCCCACGTCACGCACGCCCCTCCACCCCGCGCCATGCGCGCGTGCCGTGGGAGGCGTAGCGCACGGAGAATCTTACCACGGTAAAAACCGTCCCGCCTACCCGTGCGCCGTTCTGGGCCTAGCCCAACAACGTGTCGCGCTTATGTGTGGCCCAGGCTCGGGGGCTCCTGTCGGTGTACAAAAAGAGGGGTACACTTTTTGTACCCCTATGACTGTGCACGGGCAGTCTGAGCCACGGGCACCACCACACCAAGCATGGCAAGGGAGGTGAGCTAGGGTGAGACCGAAGCTCGATGGAACTGGAGCAACACCAAGAACAAGACCACAAAGAGCAAAGGGACGAAGCGGCTTCCCCCGGCGAGATCCTTGCCGGGAGCCAGTTTCAGCACCCCCGGCAAGATCCTTGTCGGGGCCGGCTCTAGCAGCCCCGGCAAGACCCTTGCCGCCGCAGCTCGCCCCACGCCCACGGAGCGGATCACCCTTGAGTCCACTGCCCCCAGAGGGCAAGGATTCGGGAGATATCCCCGTAGTGGCATGCAGATCTTTGTGAAGACGTTCAAGATCATACACGCTAAGAAGACGATGACCCTTGGCGGGATCCCAGCCAAGGAGGACCACAAGACCTCCGGCAAGCACCTTGCCGGGGATGACAGCAGGCGCCGCGGCAAGACCCTTGCCGGGGCCCCGGCAAGGCCCTTGCCGAGGACATCCGCAGGGCCACCGTCGGGCCCACGCCAACTAAGCTTCCATTGCCCCATGCAGCTACCGACCCAATCGGCTGGGCAGGCACCTGCGTGGCAACATGCAGATCTTCGTGGAAGAACCACCATTGCGCCACCTCAGCTGCCTGCCTTCCTACATGGCCTCTCAGGCATCGCTGGCCAGGGCGCGTGTCAACACAAGAAGGAGTAGCGACGGACAAGACAGATGTCTCCCCTCGTCCCCGATAAAGCAAGGACACATAATCTAGGCACATTAAATGCGCCTTGTCATGTAATGCGAGGGATAACCTCGCATCACTGTACCCTTTCCACCTCCTATGTGCCACTATGGCAACCCTTTTTCCCTATAAAAGGAGGCCCGAGGCGACCAGGGGAAGGATTCGACTTTTTAGAACTCCTCACGAGTCGGCTTTTAGGAGCTCCTCACGCCCCATAGCTAGCTGAAGAACACAAACATATATTCCACCAAAGCAGGAGTAGGGTCTTACGCATCTTTGCGGCCCGAACCTGGGTAAAGGAACCGTGTGCTAACTGTTAGATCCGCTCCTCTCTCAACCCCGCGCCCCGCAACCGTAGTCGGGATTCTTGTGATCCCATAGGTGTCGATCCAATACCCCGACACTTTATGAAATAGCGCAAAAACTAGGGTTTAACCTTCTATCACTCTAGCAACCCATCATCTAATACCTACTCCACAACGCCTTCCCTTAGGCCCAAATATGGTGAAGTGTCATGTAGTCGACATTCACATGACACTACTAAAGGAAGTGATACGTCTCCAACGTATCTATAATTTTTTATTGTTCCATGCTATTATATATTCTATTTTGGATGTTTTATATGCATTAATATGCTATTTTATATTATTTTGGGACTAACTTATTAACCTAGAGCCCAGTGCAAGTTTCCGTTTTTCCTTGTTTTTGAGTATCGCAGAAAATGAATATCAAACGGAGTCCAAACGGAATAAAACTTTCGCGGTGATTGTTCTTGGACCAAAAGACACACATAGGACTTGGAGTACAAGTCAGAGAGTCCTCGAGGCGACCACAAGTCGGGGAGGCGCCCCCCTAGGGCTTGTGGCCCCTTGAGAGACCCTCTGACCCCCTTCTTTTGCCTATAAATACAGAGATATTCCAAAAACCCTAGAACGACGGACGAAAATACTTCTCCACCGCCGCAGGTCTCTGTCCCCATGAGATCCCATCTGGAGGCCTTTCCCAGTACTCCGTCGGAGGGGGACTTGACCATGGAGGGCTTCCACATCAACCTTGCCGCCCTTCCGATGATGCGTGTGTAGTTTACCACAGACCTACGGGTCCATAGCTAGTAGCTAGATGGCTCTTTCTCTCTCTTTGATCTTCAATACAATGTTCTCCTCAATATTCTTGGAGATCTATTTGATGTAATCTTCTTTTGCGGTGTGTTTGTCGAGATCCGATGAATTGTGGATTTATGATCAGATTATCTATGAATATTATTTGAATCTTCTCTAAATTCTTATATGCATGATTTTATAGCTTTGTATTTCTCTTCGAATTATTGGTTTGGTTTGGCCAACTCGATTGGTAGTTCCTGCAAAGGGAGAGGTGCTTAGTTTTGGGTTCAATCTTGCGGAGTCCTCACCCAGTGACAGAAGGAGTAGCGAGGCACGTATTACATTGTTGCCATCAAGGATAAAAAGAGGGCTTTATATCATATTGCTTGAGTTTATTCCTCTACATCATGTCATCTTGCTTAAAGCGTTACTCTGTTCTTATGAACTTAATACTCTAGATGCATGCTGGATAGCGGTAGATGTGTGGAGTAATAGTAGTAGATGCATATTCACTCCGGTCTACTTGTCACAGACGTGATGCCTATATTCGTGATCATTGCCTTAGATATCTTCATAACTTTGCGCTTTTCTATCAATTGCTTGATAGTAATTTGTTTACCCACCATATGCTTTATTCAAGAGAGAAGCCTCTAGCGAAACCTATGGCCCTCGGGTCTATTTTACATCTATTATTTTTAGATCCATAAAACCAAAAACCCAAAAATACCTTGCTGCAATTATTTTGTGTTTACTTTATTTTGTTTTTTTAACTTTAGTATAAATATTATATCTATCAGATCTCACTCTTGTTCGTGATGTTGAAGGGATTAACAACCCCTTTTGTGCGTTGTGTGCAAGTGTTCGTTAATTTGTGGAGGTGCATATATTGGGGACTTGCTTGTACCTCCTACTAGATTGATACCTTGGTTCTCAAACTGAGGGAAATACTTATCTCTACTTTGCTGCATCACCATTTCCTCTTCAAGGGAAAAATGAACGCAAGCTCAAGAAGTAGTAGGAAGAATTTCTGGCGTCGTTGCCAAGCAGGTCCACATCAAGCCTACCAAGTACTTGTCATAAACTCTCATCTCTTGCACTTACATTATTTTTCATTTGCCTCTCATTTTCATCTCCCCCACTTCTAAAACATTTTCAGAAAATCAGAAAAATATTTGCCTTTTTATTCGCCCTTGTGTCTTACTTGGTTTGTTTGCTCATTTGCTTGGCATAATTGTGTTTATTCGAATTCAGCAGGAAAGTGTTATGAATCCTCATCCACTTGCTAATCTTTTTAAAAGATCCAATTATGATAAACCAATTTCTAGTGAGTCGAGTGCACTAGATTATCTTTATGATGTTTTTCTTGAAATTCGTGAATCTAAAAATTGTGATGAAGTGTTAAAAGAAATTCTTAAAGTGATTCACGATAGTTCCTTAAATGAAAAGCATGATTGCAATGATGTTAATTCTATGAGTGAAAATTGTGCTAATGATATGCAAAACCCTAAGCTTAGGGATGCTTATTTTGCTATGCCCACTACTTGTTGCAATGATCATGATTGGAGTGATGCTTCTTACGATCTTGAAAATTTATTTAAACCCCATGATGATTATGAGATTGATAATAATGTTTGCAATAATATTGAAAGTGGGTTTGAAAGAGTGTCAACTTTTGATCCCACTACTTGAGATTGATCAATCTTATGAAATTTTTGATAAAATTGGGCTTGGAAAGCAATGACTTTGTTCTATGTTAATCCCACTATTTTGAAAGAGTGTCAACTTTGCATACATATGGATAATGTAGAGAATATTTTATGTGATAGCTATATTGTTGAATTTGAATATGATCCTACATGCAATTATTATGAGAGGGGGAAATATGGTGGTAGAAATCTTCATGTTACTAAATTACCTCTCGTTATGTTGAGATTGCTATTGTTTCTTTCTTCTTATTTGCATATGCTAGAAATTGATTGCCTTGATAATTTGTTTGCTTATAAAATGCCTATGCATAGGAAATATGATAGACTTAGATTGGTTTGTCATGTGTTTTATGATGCTCTCTTTGTGCTTCAATTCTTATCTTTCATGTGAGTATCATTGAAATCTCAATGCCTAGCTAAAAGGCTTTAAAGAAAAGCGCTTCTTGGGAGACAACCCAATATCTTTATTTTCCGTTCTAGAATAAATCTATCATCTAGCCTCTGGTTAGATGTGTTTTCATGTTTTAATTTAGTGTTTGTGCCAAGTAAGACCTTTGTGATGATTTAGAAGATAGTAGATTGTTTTTTCTGGAAAATAGAAACTTTTGCGTCCAGTATCAGAATTGTTTCTACTTGCTGGAATGTGACAAAATTCTGAATTTTTTACACATTTATGATCTAAAATTTTCCCACGTTGTCATAATGTTTCATAAGTGTTAGAGATGTAGAAGTTTCACATCAATTCGCATCTTTATAGACTGTTCTGTTTTCTTTATTTTGTTTGCTTATTTTGATGCATCTATGGCTAGTATCAGGGGGTACGAACCATGGAAAAGTTGGAATACAGTAGATATTACCCCAATATAAAATAATAATTAGTTCAAAACAGTACCTATAAGTAAGGATTGAATTTGTTTTACTAGCATATCTCACGAGTTTTCTGTTGAGTTTTGTGTCGGGAAGTTTTCAAGTTTTGGGTAAAGATTGGATGGACTATGGAATAAGGAGTGAAAAGAGCCTAAGCTTGGGATGCCTAAGGCACCCCAAGGTAATATTCAAGGACAACCAAGCATCTAAGCTTGGGGATTCCCCGGATGGCATCCCCTCTTTCGTCTTCAATCCATCGGTAAATTTACCTGAGGCTATATTTTTATTCACCACATGATATGTGTTTTGCTTGGAGTGTCTTGTATGATTTGAGTCTTTGCTTTTTTTTCCCACAATCATCCTTGGTGTACACACCTTTTGAGAGGGACACACATTAATTGTGAATTTATTAGAATACTCTTTGTGCTTCACTTATATCTTTTGAGCTAGGTAGTTGCTCCAATGCTTCACTTATATCTTTTTGAGCATGGCGGTGATGTTTATTTTGGAGAAATTGATGAAATCTCATGCTTCACTTATATTATTTTGAGAGTCTCTAAACATCATGGTAATTTGCTTGGGTTATGAATTTAGTCCTAATATGATGGGCATCCAATAGGAATACAATAAAAACGTTCATATAAAGAGCATTGAATACTATGAGAAGTTTGATTCCTTGTGATTGTTTTGAGATATAAAGATGGTGATATTAGAGTCATGCTAGTGAGTAATTGTGGATTGGTAGAAATACTTGTGTTAAAGTTTGTGATTCCCATAGCATGCACGTATGGTGAACCGTTATGTGATGAAGTCGGAGCATGATGTATTTATTGATTGTCATCTTTTGTGTGGAGGTCAGGAGCGCGAGATGGTGAACTCCTACCAACCTCTCCCCTAGGAGCATGCATCTAATACTTTTTTTGATGGCTAATAATTTTTTGTAATAAGTATGTGAGTTCTTTATGACTAATGTTGAGTCCATGGATTATACGCACTCTCACCCTTCCACCATTGCTAGCCACTCTAGTACCATGCAACTCTCGCCGGTACATTATACCCACCATTTACCCTTCCTCAAAACAGCCACCATACCTACTGTCGTGGATTTGTCACAGCAGATGCCCTCAGATTATGACTTAGGTGTGGAGCCATCGCAACTAAGTTATCTTGAAGGGGTTAAACGGGACAAAAGATACGGAGAGTATTTTATCCTTGTTCAGCCCCTCGATGAGGTAAAAGTTTAATCCAGCTCGGGTTGTATTGCTCGAGTCTTAGTAACCTGGGAGCGAATATGCTTGACCTAGCTCTCGAGCGATTGTTTCTTGAGTTACCCCGCCACCGGGTCACCCCTTTATATACAGGTCGATGCGAGGCGGCTTACAAACTCCCCGTCAGCTCATACACAACGTGTCCGGCTCGGTAACTAACTAAACTTGCCTTGCAAGTTAAAATATATGGCGGCTCACACCCATTGGCCTCAAGTCGTCCCCGGGTCTTGGGCCTTCAGTAAGGTTGCTTCATGGACCGCCATCTTCACGTCATCTTGGGTGTCTTTATCTTAAACCGCGAGTGGCATGACCCGACCCCTCCTGGGCGGGCCATACCCAATAGTTAAATCCCCGACATTAGGCCCTAGGTTGATTCGAAATTGTTTGCATCAATCTTCAACACTTGACCTGTCAGAGTATTCCATCGTCACTTCTTTACTATTTCCTTGTAACCCGCCATGACGTCACATCTCAGAATTGCATTATCTCGCCATGCCGTCATCTTGAATTAATTTTCATACAAAGCTCAACACATCTCAGTAGATCCTTTTTTAACGGGCTTCCTGAAAATCGAGGTGCCTCTGTTGCCACATAATCATTTTTTGGTCTCCTCGATTCCCGCGCATGCCATTTATCCACTGCCTTATAAATAGGGACAGGGGGTCCTTCCTTTCGCTTTTTACCCCTGCCTCCGCCTTTTCTTCTTCTTCCTCACGACGACCGACGCCTCCAGAGCTCCGCCGCCGCCATCACCTGCATCAACCTTGGCCGTTGCATCAACCTGATCTTGACCAGAAAACGGCGGCGCTCCTTCGCTGTTTACCAGCATCTCCTGGTACTCATTCTTGTTCTTCTAAGATCTGTACTAGGGTTTCTCAGTTCGTCAGAGCTCTTCCGCTGTTCTTCGTTTGATCTTTTTAGATGGCAAGGTAGATCTGAATCCAATGTAAAAAACACGTAGCAGTAGTTTTAGCGCTCATTGCTCATAGCAAAAAGACACCCTTTGTTGAAGACGTCATCTGAACACTCGAACACTTCTGTCACTGCCGCCTTAGGTTTATAATTTATTTTGATTTTCCGAATTGCTGTAGATCGAAAATCAGGGCATCAATCCACAGAAGTTGTTTGTCCTTTACTTAGGATTTTTTTTCCAATCCGTTGTACTACAATTATATGGGCGGCTTATAAAATAACCGTAACCCGCCATATAGCATTAGTCTCCTTATTAAGCCGCCAAGGTTTTCCCATAATCCATCTGAAATGATACTGTCCTCCGGCTTAACCATATCAATTTTTCATAGTAGTGGCCATTATCCGGCTTAACATCATAATCTTAAGCCGGCAATTCATTTCTTTTGTAGTCAAAAAATGTCTAAGGCCAAGACCGTTACCTCCTGCAACTGGGTTGCTTCTCGGGTTACCGAGGAATTTTTTTACGGGTATGTCCAGACAGGCATTCTGGACAAAAAGGATGACATCCACTGGCGGGTTCCAGGCACAGAAACTCATCCTCAGCCCAAGGAAGGCGAAGTCATTGTTTCTACTGATCACATGCTCCGAGGGTTCTCCCCGCCCGATTCGCAGTTTTTCCGTGATGTGCTGCATTTTTTCAAGCTCCATCCTCAAGATATCGGGCCCAATTCTGTTTCAAATATCTGCAATTTCCAAATCTTCTGTGTAGTGTACCTTCAGCAGGAGCCCACTGTAGAGTTATTCAGAGAATTCTACTATTTGAACCGCCAAACAGAGTTTACTGACGGGCCCAACCTGGAGCTAGGGGTATCTCTATTCAGAGGCGTAAATAAGCCACCTTTCCTACTGCCACACTCCCTAGTAACCCTAAGGAGTGAAATTATACCTGGTTTTATTGCAAAGACACCTCTCATGAAGGTGAAAATCCCGTGTTGGGTTATCATGAAAACTGGCTTAGCAACAGACATCATTTACCCGAACGGATCAGCACTAAAGAACGGGCCAAATATATGCCCATTTTTCAAAGATCAGGGCCTCAATGGCCAATGGGCTGAATGGAGTCGACTTAGTCCGATGCTGGGTCGCGTGGCGAATCTTGCCCTTAAGCGGCCGATCCAGCTTAATGTGTGAGTATACCGGAAATGTTAAGGATCCCTTGCGCCATTGCCAAATAGAGCTTACTGAGGAGGACGTCAATAATATGACCAAGACACTGCTGAATGAGACCATGGAGACTTGCAGCAGAACTGGCTTGAGCCATTTTTATACTCTCAATGAATCGCCAGCTGTAAGTTCTTTCTCACAACTTTCATTCGAGTCGCCATTTTTCAATCTGCCTTCTCATTATTATTTGAGTTTTGCAGGCTGATTCCTCATTTTGGAATAAGAAACTTCAAGAAAAACCAGCAAAAAAGACCAGGACCAAGACCAAGGCTCTCAAAAAGTCTAAGAAGAAATCAAACACTTCAGAGCTGTTTGACTTGGATGAGAACGAGTCGAAGGTAGATCTTGACTCCCTTGGCTCTCTTTTTGTTCATCTTATTGACGTGGATTATTACTAGGATGATGCGGAGGCCAGTCATGCAAATGGTGAAGAGGTAATTGTCGTTTCCTCCAGCTCAGAACCCTTGCCAGGACAGAAAATTCGTCAAGTGTGCCGGAAAGTAAGGTTTTCTCACCCTTTAGCTTACTTGGATCCCAACTTTATTTTGAAGAAGCAGCAGCATGAAACTCGACGCACAACCCGGAACAGTGGTGGCGGGGTCCTCTCCTTCGGCTTACCCAATACTCCGCCTCGTCGCAAGCGTCAAACAGACGTTCAACAAATCTCCGGTTTAACATTTCCAAAAGCGAGTCTTATTCGATAGCCTCTTAACCCTTCTGATTCAAACTATCAGGGCACCTCTCACTCGTCCTCTGGTGATTCCACTGGGACTCAAATTCATGCATTCAAGACAACTCCTGGGTGAGGATACTTATGCCTGTTTGTCTTAATATTTTTTCCTCAATTGGTATACCAACGACATCATGTGTTTTGCTTTCAGTGCTATGGCCAAACCAGACAAGAGGCTTAAGGTGAATAAATGGGCCGAGGATCCCAAGCCTGCTAACCCGGAAGAACCAGTTATTTCTGAGCCTTTGCATCAATCCTCCAAAGCAACAATGGATGATCCGCCACCAGAAGAGCACCACGTCACCACGGAGTCCATGGATGTTGACCCAGATAGTGCTAAGACGCCCAGTCCTGCTCAGCCGGCTAAAGAAGTTGAAGATGTAATGATTACCGAGATGGCATATATAGCTCCAGGCAACCCCACCGTCTTATCCAAACACAACGCTAAGGAAGAGATTCCAGCTGTTGACAAGGGCAACTGGAAGTTGGATTTAGAAAGCTATGCCCAGTTCAATGCTCAAGAAATTCATTCCAGCTATTTAAACCACCTTCACACCAGCCGTGATTTTGAAGCCGGCATGGTCAACCTTATGAAGGAGCATTTTGAGGTAAGCCGCGCCATCGTCTCCATATGAATATATTTATCCTAGCTAGCCGCCAAGTCTACCGGATATGCTTAGCATTGAATATACTGTAGACTTTAGATAGTCTCTTTGGTCTTTCACCCATATCATGGCATTTGGTAGTTGTCGAATCAAATTCTGTAGCCCACAAGGGCCGTTTTAAGCTGCTAAGCTAAGTCAGGACTTCAAATTTGTAGTTTACAACTTCGTGCATGTAGCCCTCAAGGGTGGGCTTAAACTGATAACTTGAGCCGGAACTTTCACATAGTAGTGCTGAATTTCGCACATGTAGCCCTCAAAGGCCGGTTTAAACTGATAAGTTAAACCGGTACTTATCATCATAACCGCAGATAAAATCCAAATGTGTATCCCCCATGAGTTGTCTGTAGTTGAAGCAACTTGAGGCGGGTCATTGAAGAATTTGTCTTTCAAAAGAGCAATGTACATTAGCCCCCAAGTGCCAAGTATAATACTTGTATTGTGCTTGGGACTTCAAAAATAGTCATCATACCCTCATATTGCTATATAATCTCTGTGTATCACAGGCCGAATTGAGCATGAAAGAAAACCAAGTAGTGGATCTGCAGAAGAACCTCCAGACTCAGCAGTCTGAAGTTTCCAAGGCCAAATCCCAATTAAAAATCTCCTTGGAAAATATTGAGAAACTGAAAAAGGATTTCAGCGCTGAGAGAGCTGTCCGGAACACCGAGAAGGCAGCTCTATTGAAGAGAGCGGAAGATGCTGAAGCTTCTCTTAAGCCGGTGACAGATGAATTGTTCGGCTTAAAGCAACAAATCAAGATTATGACCACTATTATCTTTGGTAAGTAACATAGCTTGGTTACCTCTCATCATCCGTGTTTTCTCGATCAATGACCGACTTATGAGTGTATTTGGCAATGCAGGCTCCAGAAGCTCCAAGCTGGGTGTTGACATGCGCATAAGGCTAAAAGTTTTCTACACTCTGGTTGAGCAGCTGTACACTAGCGCTCAACGGGCTGTTGGCGCTGCTTTACATAAAAAGCAACCACCTTCCCTCATCAAGGAAGTGCTGCAAAAGCTATATGTGCTACCCCAAAGAGTGGAAGATTTGAAGCGATCAACTGCCAGAGTCGGCGCTATCACTGCCTTGAGCCGGGCAAAGGCGTGGCAAGCTAAACTTGACCCAGAAGAATTAGCCACCGGCCGCCCAAGCTACAAGGAAGATGGGTATCCCTTCATTGCTGATGATTTCACTTAGATCGTGAGGGAAATGCGTCCCTTGGCTAGCAAACTGGCTGAGGAGATGCTACTTCTCGAGCTTGCGTTGTATTCCCTCGAAGAGGAAAGGGAGATGCAGCACAGTAGCGTAAATATTTCCCTCAGTTTTTGAGAACCAAGGTATCAATCCAGTAGGAGACCACGCGCGAGTCCCTCGCACCTGCACAAACAAATAAGAACTTTGTAGCCAACGTGATAAGGGGTTGTCAATCCCTTTATGGTCACTTACGAAAATGAGATCTGATGGAGATGATAGTTTATATTTTTGGTATTTTTGGTTTATAAGAACAACAAATAAAAGCGAGAAAAGTAAAGTAGATGTAGATTGATATGTTGAGAATAGACCTGGGGGCCATAGTGTTCTCTAGTGGCTTCTCTCATGATAGCGATATTCTACAGCGGGTAAACAAATTACTGTCGAGCAATTAATAGAAAGCGAATAATTATGAGACTATCTAGGCATGATCATTGTATATAGGCATCACGTCCGAGACAAGTAGACCGACTCCTGCCTGCATCTACTACTATTACTCCACACATCGACCGCTATCCAGCATGCATCTAGTGTATTGAGTTCATAAGAACAGAGTAACGCCTTAAGCAAGATGACATGATGTAGAGGGATAAACTCAAGCCATATGATATAAACCCCATATTTTTATCCTCGATGGCAACAATACAATATGTGCCTTGCTGCCCCTACTGTCACTGGGAAATGACACCACAAGATTGAACCCAAAGCCAAGCACTTCTCCCATTGCAAGAACTATAGATCTAGTAGGCCAAACCAAACCAATAATTCGAAGAGACTTGCAAGGATATTATGAGCACACATACAAAGTTCAGAGAAGAACCAAATATTTCTCATAGATAATCTTGATCATAAACTCGCAACTCATCGGATCTCGACAAACACACCACAAAAAGAGATTACATCGAATAGATCTCCTCGAAGACCGAGGAGAACTTTGTATTGAGATCCAGAGAGAGAGAAGAAGCCATCTAGGTACTAGCTATGGACCCGAAGGTCTGTGGTAAACTACTCACAACTCATGGTGAGGGCGATGATGATGATGAAGAAGAAGAACTCCGTGATGGACCCCCCTCCGGTGGAGCTCCGGAATAGGCTCCAAGATGGGATCTCACAGGAATAGAAGGTTACAGCGGTGGAATTAGGGTTTTCTCTCTGTTGTCAAAGGTTTCGGGGTACGTAGACTTATATAGGAAGGAGGACACCGGGGGGGG
>LR738715.1:540776284-540801832 GCA_902687465.1 Secale cereale | reverse complement strand
GGGGGGGTGCTCGGGGGCCCCATGAGGCAGGGGGGCGCCCTGGGCAGGGGCGCACCCCCACCCTCGTGGGCAGCCCCTTGATCCCCTGACGTGGTTCTCAAGTCCCTCGTGTGTGACTTTCTCCAAAAATATCTCTCGCGAAGGTTTCATTTCGTTTGGACTCCGTTTGATATTCTTTTTGTGCACAACCCTGAAACAGGCAAAAAACAGCAATCTGGACTGGGCCTTTGGGTTAGTAGGTTAGTCCCAAAAATGATATAAAAGTGTATGATAAAGCCCATTAAACATCCAAGACTTCATAAATAATAGCATGGAACAATAAAAAATTATAGATACATTGTAGACGTATCAGGAGACTGATCTCTCCAAGTATCAGGAGACTTATGATGTCGAGAATTCAAAAGTGAAACCACCGGTTCATGAAGCTGTAGATCTTATTCCACCCAAGTGTAAGCACACCATTGCTCCTAATATTGACCCGTCAAATATTATAGATGACGAAGCAGTTTTCAAAGCTTTGACTAGGATCAATTGGGCCACATCTGACTTCCAGCCGACAGGTGAAGAAGAGGTGGACGAACCGGTGCAGGATGACCCAGAATCATCAGCACACCAAGACCAAGATAACTGATCACGTGGCCAGCTTATCCTCCACATCATTGGACACTGTGAAAAACAATTATTCTTTTGGGCCACATGATGCCTTGTAATAGGCTAGTTGAAAACAATGCACTGCCATGCCATCGCGCATGCTTTTTGCATAATAGTTTGAACCAACGATTTAATGTTGAAGACCCGCTGCTTAGGCTGTCAATATCATTCGGCTTATCATGCAGGTCATATTATTATATCTTCTGCATATCAACGAATAACATGTGCCCCGGCGGTTTACCCCAGGGCGGGTTATACTATCCCATATCAAAATTGCTGGTGATTGTAGTCCATAACCAGGGCGGGTCATGGACTATCATTTGGCTTATCATGCAGGTCATATTATTATATCTTCTACATATCAACGAATAGCATGTGCCATGACGGTTTACCCTAGGGCGGGTTATACTATCCCATATCAAAATGGCTGGTGACTGTATTCCATAACCAGGGCGGGTTATCCAAAACTCACATATTCATAAAATAAACAAAAAACATACATGTGAATTTTGTTCATGCCGCCGGCTTGTCATGCGAGATGTAGCAAAGGGTAAAAACCCCAAAAAAGTTCTCAGAGCCTAAACTCCAAGTGTATCATCATATCGTACTCGCGACTTATTATCCAGAGCCAGACTGGGTTATCAAACTCCGGATACGCTCAAATATGAGCCATAAAGATGAAGGCAACATGGCCTGAATCTTTTTAAACCATATTTCAATACGGCTCAAAAATATAAACCAAAGAAATACACAAATAAAACCAGAAAAAACAAGGCTTTCATAGGTTGCCAAGCCTCAATATCAAGTGCTTTCAAAGGGCCGCACAGCCACTGAGTTAATCCTTTATTCAAACCTATAAGCCGGGCCTCACATGACCAATCATCGTTTTAACTTTGAAAAGTTTAGGGCCTGTGTAAGATTGACTGTCAAGAGTACGTCGGGTCATTCCAGGATTACTTGGTTGGAGTGGCAGGCATACAAAGGCAGGATAACCCGGATTTTGGTGAATACACCTGGCGTGCAAGCCGGTCAAAAGGGTAATTAAGGCTATGTTCATTGAACAAGAAGCCCCCAAGTGACCTTTATAGCCCAGCATATAATCCGGATCAAAGGGTAGTCATAGCTATGCTCAGTGAGCAGGAGGCCCCCATGTATTTTGTAACAAATCAAGGCTCAGATACTCAGAGATGAAACGACAGAGGTCCCGAATTATAAGGGATGTCGGCTTTATTATATTAGTCATTGTATATATACATTGATTGAAATATGTACATCACAAGAGCCAGTGGCTCAGGTGTAATAAGGCTGTAGATGAGCAATATTCCACGGCTGACGGGTCTCTTCCTCCGATGTGTGTGAGTCCTTGTGGTCTCGAACACCGATAAGGTAGTATGATCTGTTGTTCAGATTCTTGCTGACTACAAAGGGTCCTTCCCAAGGTGGGGATAACTTGTGCATGTCTGTCTGATCCTAGATGAGCCGGAGCACCAAATCACCTTCTTGAAAGGTACGCGTTCTAACCCGACAGCTATGATAACGATGCAGATCTTGCTGATAAATTGCCGAACGAGCTGCTGCATGGTCACGCTCTTCATCCAAGAGGTCATTGTCATCCTAACATGCTTGCTCGTTATCAGCTTCAACATAAACCGCCACACGGGGCGAGTCATGGCGTATGTCACTGGGAAGGACCGCCTCTGCTCTGTAAACCATGCAAAGGCGTGTAACCTGTAGACCTGTTAGGGGTAGTGTTAATACTCCAAAGCACCGCGGGTAACTCCTCAACCCAACAACCCGGCGTCCTCTGCAAAGGGACCATGAGCCGGGGCTTGATGCCTCTTAAAATCTCTTGATTTGCCCTTTCAGCTTGTCCATTAGATTGCGGGTGAGCCACAGATGACACATCGAGACGAATATGCTCTTGTTGACAGAACTCTTTCATAGCACCCTTATACAGATTAGTACCATTATCAGTGATGATACTATGAGGATATCCAAAACAAAAGATCACCTTTTTGATGGATTGAACCGCCGTCGCTGCATCACACTTGCTGACCGGCTCAGCCTCAATCCACTTTGTAAATTTATCAACTGCCACCAATAGGTGAGTCTTTTTATCTTTAGATCTTTTAAAAGGCCCAACCATATCTAGCCCCCAGACTGCAAATGGCCAAGTAATTGGAATCATCCTCAATTCTTGAGCCGGCACATGAGCTCGTGTGGAATTTTTTTGACATGCGTCACATTTGCTAACCAGATCCTCTATATCAGCATGAGCCATCAGCCAATAAAACCCATGACGAAAAGCTTTGGCCACAAGAGACTTAGAACTAGCATGATGACCACAGTCTCCTTTATGAATCTCTCGTAATATTTCACAGCCTTCCTCAGAGAAATGCAATGTTGAAATACTCCGGTGACGCTGTGTCGATGCAACTCACCATTGACAATAGTCATCGACTTAGACCGCCACGATCCTTCTCCAGGTGGTGGTACCGGCACAAGCCATGCCGATGCTTCACCTCCGTGAGGACAGTAAGTTTTCTCTAGTATTTTGCTTAACAAATGCATAAAGACCTCGACTTAGCTTCCCCCCCCTCCAAAATGCTTACCATAATGACCTAGACTTAGCTTATCTTCCTCCAAAATGACCTAAGTTAGCTCTAAAATGCTAAATTAGCTCTAATTTGCTTAGTTACCTAGGTTAGCTCAATAAAGACCTATGCTTAGCTTACTTATGTCAAAATGGCACAATAAGCTTAGTTAACTAAAAAATGGCATAATTAGCTATGTTAGCTCCAAAATGACCCATGTTACCTATGTTAGCTCCAAAATGACCCATTTTACGTAGGTTAGCTCCAATATGATCCATTTTAGCTAGGTTAACTCCAAAATGATCCATTTTACCTAGTTAGCTCAAAAATGGCATAATTAATTAGGTTAGCACAAAAATGACCTATTGAAAGGATCAATATGGTTGACTAGAGGGGGGGGGGTGAATAGGCAACTAACAATTTTTAGCTTTTCTTAAACAATTTAAATTAAGCGACAAAATAAGTTGTCTAGATATTCTACTAGGATGACAACTAAGGGAAAGAAGGACAACAACTACACATGCATGCTATAAGAGTTGAACAAGTAAAGCATGCAAAAGTAAAGGTAAGAAATAACCACAAGTGGAACCGGTGGAGACGAGGATGTGTTTCCGAAGTTCCTTCCCTTTGAAGGGAAGTACGTCTCCGTTGGAGCGGTGTGGAGGCACAATGCTCCCCAAGAAGCCACTAGGGCCACCGTATTCTCCTCACACCCTCACACGATGCAAGGTACCGTGATTCCACTAGTGGTGCCCTTGAAGGCGGCAACCGAACCTTTACAAACAAGGTTGGGGCTATCTCCACAACTTGGAGGCTCCCAACAAACCACGAAGCTTCACCACAATGGAATATGGCTTCGAGGTGACCTCAACCGTCTAGGGTGCTCAAACACCCAAGAGTAACAAGATCCGCAAGGGATTAGTGGGGAGAATCAAATATCTCTTGGTGGAAGTGTAGATCGATGCCTCCTCAAGCAATCCCGAGCAAATCAACAAGTTTGATTGGCTAGGGAGAGAGATCGGGCGGAAATGGAGCTTTTGGAGCAACAATGGAGTAGTGGGGGAAGAGGTAAGTCTTCTTGGAGAAGAAGACCCCCTATATATAGTGGGGGGACAAATCCAACCGTTATTGGAGTTTTCAGCCCGCAGGGAGCGGTAGTACCGCGCATGAGTTATGGTACTACCGCTGGCTGAGCGGTACTACCGCTTTGAGAGCGGTACTACCGCTTAGGCAAAAGAGTGCGACATGATTGACAACCACGGATGAAATAAATTACATCCGTGGCTACATCCACAGGGATAACGGTAGTAGCAAAATGCGACACGGTACTACCGCTTAAGTTAAGCGGTACTACCGCATTGGATGCGGAAGTAAAAAATTACTTCCGCATCCACTTCTATACTTAGAATCAGCGCCTAGGCCAGATACACGGTACTACCGCTCTGGAGACGCGGTACTACCGTCAGAGCGGTACTACCGTGTCGGCAGGCGGTACTACCATGTACCCGCGCGGTACTACCGCTTGGTTGAGCGATACTACCGCTTGCCAGGCAGATGATAAGTTAAGAAGTCACAGTTTTGCATATACGACAAATAACCGGTTGGACCTCCAGAGAAGCAAGGAAAGGAGGTGTGAGAGTAGGATGTGTACGTGTTGATTCTACCCAACCCTTTCCGACACGGACCCCCTCTTAATAGTACGGCTTTCCTATTACTCAAAGCCACCGCAGGGAGCAAAAAGAAAACACCGTCTTCCATAGAATCCGAGGGGCAAACAATCGTCTTGTGCCTAAGGGAGATATACATGTATGAGCTTAGAGCACACGATCAGTCCGCAAATGCATTGTCATCAATCACCAAAACTACTTAGGGAGAAATATGCCCTTACAATCTCCCCCTTTTTGGTGTATTGATGACAATACTTGATTTGCACAGGGAAGAAATAATAGAGTATGCAATCCAAGCCCTAGAGTATAGGTGAGCTCCCCCTGGATGTGTGCCTTCACAAGATTGTGCTTTGGACTGCACAACACACATACTAGGTACAGTGCTCCCCTATAATCTACACAAGAGATACTCTATATAAAAACTAACTGCTCTGGATAAACATTAAAGACATAATGATAAGTTCAACGATAACGGGGCATATGTCTTACACCATATGATAGTCTCACGCACACGACACAAACACGCAAATAAACCAGAGTTCAAAGAAACACAAGAGCACACAGGAACAAGACGCAAATCACTCTCCCCCTTTGTCATCGAGACACCACAAAGGGGAAAGAGGACACTAAGACGGGTGGCAGCCCGGGAGAAGCTCAGTCGTCATACTCATCATCAGACACCTGCTGCTCCTCCTGATACTCCTCATCAGACTCTGACCACTTGTACCCCTGGTGAGCCATCCAGGTAGCCTCAGGTGTGATGTTATCCTCGGATCCATTGGAAACTTTCTCTCCATATAGTGCCAGAATCTTCTTGTCACGCTGGCGTGTCTTCTTGTCAGTCACATGAGCCCGGTATTGCCCCTTAGCCTACATGCAGAAGAGGGCCTTCATCTTCTGTTGAAGCTTTTTAGCCCAAGAAGGCTTCTCCAGAGCAGAGGAAGAAGAAGGGGCAAATCTGCCAGAGCGCACATCAGCAGTCTCCTCCACACGCTCCTCCTCAGTGCCCATCTGGGCAGCAGCAGCCTGAGCACGAGTGGTGGTGTTGGCCCATCGAGTCTTGACGCGAAGACGGATGGGATCATGACGGAAGCAGTCGGCCTCGAACTCCTCCTCTGGGTACAACTTCTCCCAAGTCTTGGAGATCAGCAGAAACAAGTACGGACCATAGATGGGTACCTTGCGAGAGTAGATGGCAAAACGGAGCTCATTCCACATGATGTGGGAAATGTCAAGTGGTGCAGTCTGGGATGAGCGAGCCTCTTGACACATCAGTAGCATGTCAACCAGGTAAGCATGGACCTTGTCCTTATCGCCAACACGAGGGAACAGAGTGTTGCGAAAGATCCGATACATGATGTCCAAGAAGGGGTTCAACACCCAAGTCTGTTTGCCACTAGCAAGAGTCTTTTCCTCATAAAATGGGAGCATCCTGTCTTTGTTTGCAGATTCAGGATTGGCGTGAGGCCGAAAACCAATTGGGTTATGGAGACCCTCATCAGGAAGCTGAAGAAAATCCATGAACTCCTTCCAAGTAGAGGTCATCTTGTGATCATTGGTCATCCAAGTCATGGGGCGATCCTCCTTGGTTTGGAAATTCACAGAGGCATAGAACTGAGCAATAATCTCTGGATCAAAGTCATTCTGGAAGGTCATGATGTGCTCCAGGCCCAACTGCTCGATCAAATCAAGAGCCTCTGCAAAGTATGCCCGGTTCTTGTCCTTCCTCATATGATCCACATCCACCCAGTGAGCATCCACATAAAGATTGGCCTTGGTCTTGAGCACCTCATGGTAAATGCGAAACTGCTGCTTGGTCCAGAAGATATCATCTCCAGGAAAGTGCTCACGGGGTTCTCCATATGGGTTGAGCTTCCTTCATGACATGAACTCAGCAGCAGGCATCTCCTCCATAGACATTGAGGATTCCTTACGCTTGTTGGCTGAAGTCTTGTACTGGCGCTAGGGATTGGAGCCCTCTGGCACATCACTTGGGGTACGCAGACGCTTGGATCCGGTGTCGCGGACAGGGTTGGTACGACGACCCTCAAAACCGGAGCCACCACCTAAAAACACAAACACAAGACCACGACAACACAAACACAAGAAGAATCAATGCCAAAGCCTCGATAAACACAAGAAACCAGGAGAAATAGGAAAGAGATCATGCTACGAAGAGAATATGATACAAGCGGTAGTACTGCTGACCCTATGCGGAAGTAAAAAATTAGTACCGCAAGGTAAGCGGTAGTACCGTATGACAGATGCAGTAGTACCGCATACGCTGCGGTAGTAATATTTTACTTCCGCGAGAAGAGGCGGAACTAAAAAATTAGTACCGCAATGTAAGCGGTAGTACCGCATATGGATGCGGTAGTACCGCATACGTTGCGGTAGTAATATTTTACTTCCGCAAGAAGAGGCGGGACTAAAAAATTAGTACCGCAAGGTAAGCGGTAGTACCGCATATGGATGCGGTAGTACCGCATACGTTGCGGTAGTAAGATTTTACTTCCGCAAGAGGAGCGGAAGTAAAAAAATAGTGCTGCATGCGGAGCGGTAGTACCGCATTGGGTCGCGGTAGTACCGCTCGGCAAGCAGTACTGAATTTTTACTTCCGCCCGAGCGGTAGTACCGCGGAGGACAGCGGTAGTACCGCTCAGGTCAGATCAGATCTGGACCAGATCGTGCGGTAGTACCGCGGTTCTCCAGCGGTAGTACCGCACGAAACAGATCTGAGAAGAGCAGATCTAGAAACGGCCAAAGAGATCGACTCACGGTACTACGGCTGATCATAGTAACTTCGTAGCAACAAATATAATCGTATTTCTAGTGCATAAACACTCTCCCACACCCTAAGCATCCATGGATAAGATCACGAAGAACACAAGAACACTAAGCATCTCCCCTAACCCTAAAAACACAGGCAAGGCAATAAGAAGAGGGGAAAAGGGGAGAAACCTTCATCCATGGCAAGAGGACGTGGTGGGGATCTATCCCACCGGTCGGAATGCGAGGGGAGTGGCCGAGGGAGGAGATCCGGTGAGGTCCTCCGGCGGCGTTCTTGAGAGAGAGAGAGACAGGGACGACGTGGGGGTTAGGAGTGAATGGGTATGGGGGAGATGGAACTCCCCCTGCCTGCTTATAACCCCCACTCGTTCGGATATGTGCGGTAGTACCGCGGTCATTGCGGTAGTACCGCTTGCGCGGTAGTACCGCTCGCCAGGCGGTAGTACCGCCCTACCAGCGGCAGTAAAAAATTACTGCCGTGCTGGAGGTGCGGTAGTACCGTATGTCCTTTGCGGTAGTATCGTAACGGATCACGGTAGTACCGCTCCCCCAAGAAAATGCACGAAAAGACAAGAGGCTTTAAGCACTAGAGAGAGTAAAAGAACCAAGTGCACAAGCAAAACAAGTAACACAAATTCCTCATAAGAGGGCGGTGGCCGAGGCCACCTATGTTTGAGTTTTATAGATATGGCACCGCGAAGAATTATCCTTGGGCCCATGATCAAAACTCGACTTGAAGCATTTAAGCCAACTATGTATGGCAAATGATGAAGATTTGGTTAGTTTACGCATAATAGGGGGAGGAATAGTTCATTGAGAGAACAATACTCCCCCTAAGTCCATGCCTACATCTAGACAAGATAGCTATGTCGAGTGTGAGGAGTGTGTGCACAGATTCAAACCACATTGCTCAAATCGATGATATTTAGCTCATGCCTTAACTCGCGAAATCTTGCTTCATCCAGAGGCTTCGTGAAGATATCTGCAAGGTTATCATGAGTGTTGACGTAGTGAAGCTCGATTTCTCCTTGCCTTATGTGATTCCGGATGAAGTGATACCGAATCTCAATATGCTTCGTCTTGAAGTGAAGCACCGGGTTGAGAGAAATCTTGATGGCACTTTCATTGTCACACCAAAGAGGCACTTTGTCACAAGTGACACCGTAATCCTTTAAAGTTTGCCTCAGCCATAAGAGTTGAGCACAGCAACTGCCAGCGGCCACATATTCTGCTTCGGTGGACGAGAGAGATACACAACTTTGCTTTTTGGAAGACCAACTAACAAGAGAGCAACCAAGAAATTGGCACCCTCCCGAGGTGGACTTCCTATCCACTTTGTCTCCCGCCCAGTCACAATCAGAGAAACCAACAAGGTTGAAATTTGCTCCTCTTGGGTACCATAAGCCAAAGTTTGGGGTATGAGCCAAATATCGAAAGATTCGCTTGACAGCCACAAAGTGACTTTCCTTAGGTGAGGCTTGAAACCGTGCACAAATTCCCACACTCAACATAATATCCGGTCTAGATGCACAAAGGTAAAGCAAGGATCCGATCATAGAGCGATATACCTTTTGATCCACCGCTTTACCATTGGGATCAATGTCAAGTTGGCATTTGGTTGGCATCGGAGTAGTAGCCGGCTTGACATCACTAAGATTGAACCTCTTGAGCATGTCTTGAGTATACTTGGATTGTTTGATGAAGATGCCTTCTCTTCGTTGTTTGATCTCAAATCCAAGGAAGTACTTCAACTCTCCCATCATGGACATCTCAAAATGTGTGGTCATGAGTGCGGCGAACTCATCATTGAAAGCTTTGTTAGGGGAACCAAAGATAATATCATCAACATATAGTTGGCATACAAACAACTCCCCTTTGACCTTCTTAGTAAAAAGAGTGGGGTTGATTTTCCTAATTTCAAACCCACGATCTTGTAACAACTCGGTAAGGTGCTCATACCACGCACGTGGGACTTGTTTAAGGCCATAGAGTGCCTTATCAAGTTGATACACATGATTGGGGAACTTAGGATCCTCGAACCCCGGGGGTTGTTTAACATACACCAACTCATTAATGGGACCATTAAGAAATGCACTTTTCACATCCATTTGTTGCAATTTAAAGTTATGATGGGAAGCATAGGCAAGCAACAAATGAATGGATTCAAGACGAGCAACGGGGGCAAAGGTTTCACCGTAGTCGATACCCTCGACTTGGGAGTAGCCTTGAGCCACCAGACGTGCCTTGTTGTGGATGACAATGCCATGGGCATCTTGCTTGTTCTTAAAGATCCATTTGGTTCCAATGACATTATGGTTCTCCTTTGGTCTTGGCACCAGACGCCACACTTTGTTACGCTCGAAGTTATTGAGTTCTTCATGCATGGCATTGAGCCAGTCAGGGTCTTCGAGCGCCTCATAGACCTTCTTAGGTTCAACAAAGGAGACAAAAGCTTGATGAGCACAATAGTTTGCTAATTGTCTACGAGTGCTTACCCCCCTTTTGATGCTTCCTAAAATGTTCTCGATGTGATGCTCGTTGGAAGCATGCCTGGAGGCAACTTTTGCAGCACGACGCTCTAATTGCTCTTCAAGTGATAACTGAGGAGCACTGAGTTGATCATCTTGAGCGTCATCAGGAGCTAGATCTTGATCTTGAGCTTCCTCTTGACCTTGATCTTGCTCAGGGGACTGAACTTGGCCTTGTGCATCAATTGGTGGTTCTTCACCAACTTGAGATTGATCTTGCACTTGGCCTTGTTCATCAGGTTGAGGGCCTTCACTTTGTTCTTCGGAAGCGTGTGGGTCTTGGGTTGGTGATGGTTCCACTTGAGTGGAACATTGTCCTTCTCCTTCGGCCACAAGGGGTTCCTCAACGGGTAGGATATATCCAACACCCATTCTTCTTATGGCTTGAGGAGGAATTTCATCACCTGCATCATAAGTACCACTTTGCTCCACTTGGGAGCCGTTATTTTCATCAAACTCTACATTACTCGTCTCCTCCATGAGTCCAGTGGACTTGTTGAGGACACGGTAAGCATGAGAGTTTGTAGCATAACCAACAAATATGCCCTCATGAGCTCTATATTCAAATTTAGACAAACGAACACCTTTCTTGAGAATGAAACACTTACACCCGAACACCCTGAAGTACTTGAGATTGGGCTTGTTACCGGTAAGAATCTCATACGGAGTTTTGTTCAAGCCTTTGCGGAGATAGAGACGATTTGAAGCATGGCAAGCGGTGTTGATGGCTTCGGCCCAAAAGTTGTATGGAGAGTTGAATTCAGCCATCATGGTTCTTGCAGCATCTATTAAAGTTCGGTTCTTTCTCTCCGCTACACCGTTTTGTTGAGGGGTATACGGGGCTGCATATTGATGTTTGATCCCCTCATCACCAAGAAACTCATCCAAGGTGTAGTTCTTGAACTCGGTGCCATTGTCACTTCTGATCATCAAAATCTTTGCTTCATGTTGTCGTTGAGCTTCATTTGCAAAGTTGATGACGGTTTGTTGGGTCTCACTCTTCTTCTTGAAGAAGTATACCCAGGTATATCTTGAGTAATCATCCACAATCACCAAGCAATACTTCCTACCCCCAAGACTATCAAAAGTGGGAGGCCCAAAGAGGTCCATGTGGAGGAGCTCTAGGGGTCTCTTTGAATAGATGATAGTCGTGGGAGGGTGAGCCTTCTCATGTAATTTTCCTTCAATGCATGCCCTGCAATCACGATCTTTGGCAAAGCTAACATTTGTTAGTCCTCGGACATGGTCCCCCTTGAGAAGACTTTGCAAAGATCTCATATTGACGTGGGCCAAACGGCGATGCCAAAGCCATCCCACATCAACTTTAGCCATTAGACATGTCGCGACCTTAGTGGGTTGCTTCGAGAAGTTAACCACATAAAGGCCGTTTTCAACATGCCCAACATAAGCTACTTTAAGAGTCTTGCTCCACAAGAGGGCCACAGTATCAATATCAAAGAATGTAGCAAAGCCCATGAGTGCAAGTTGGCGAACAGAAAGTAAATTGTATGCAAGGGACTCAACAAGCATGACTTTCTCGATCGTGAGATCATGAGAGACAACAACCTTGCCAAGTCCCAATACCTTAGAAGATGAAGCATCACCCCATTCGACGTTGGTGGCCATAGATGAACCGAGATGCACGTCCACCACCAATTCTTTGCTTCCGGTCATATGATTTGTGGCTCCGCTATCGAGCAACCATGATCCCCCACCGGAAGCAAACCCCTACAATAGATCAATGCTTGGATTGAGGTACCCATTTGGTAATGGGTCCTTTGAGGTTAGTGACAAGTGTCTTAGGAACCCAAATGGACCATTCAATGTACTCATAAGAAGAACCAACGAATTTAGCAAACACATGGCCATCACTGGCACGGCATAAAACATATGAAGGATTAAAATCGCCGGCCATGTTTGATGGTATGGTGGAGTTTTTCTTGACACCACCACTTTTCTTCTTGGTTGACGTGCCCTCTCCTTCTTTCACAAAGGATTGTCGGAGAGGGGGTGGTTGCTTGGTCTTGTCATTCTTCTTCTTCTTGGGCTTAGGAACAAACCCAATTCCTTCCTTTGCCACAACTTCCTTTTGATTGCTCAAAAGGGCGTTGAGGTTCTTCTCACCTTGTATGCAAGTCACAAGGCCTTTCTCAAGTTGCTTCTTCAATTCGGCATTCTCTTCAACAAGATGCACATGCTCACAACATGGGTTAGTAGCATTTGCATTATCAATTAAAACCATGCGAGGAAAGATAGCCTTTTCCTTGGTTAGCGAAACTTGGAGTTGATCATGATACTCCTTGAGAGTAGCATGCATTCCTTTCAAGGCTTTGTGAGCCTTGTCAAGGATGTCAAACTCCTCTTTGAGTTTAGCATGGTCAACCTCAAGTTTTGCCTTCTTGGAGTTAAGGACATGAGAGACAACTAAGGCATGATCAAAATCTTTCTTTAATTTAGCATGATCATCGTTGTATGACTCCTCAAGAGTCAAACGAAGACCACGCTCTTCCTCTAGGGCGTTAGAGAGATCCGATATCTCATCGGCATAGTCTCGACTATGTCCTTCCATTTTAGTAGTGGTTTCCTCGTGAGCCTCGATCATGTCATTGGCCTCACCGAGTTGTTCGAAGAGAGCAACAAAATGCTTCTTGGGTTTGCCCTTGAGATTCTTTATGAACACATCAAATTCATTTTCTCCCTCCTTAATACCCTCACCCTCATCAATACAATTAGTCAATGAAGGATGAGAAGGGATAGTAGTATTGATGTTTGGGGTTACCTTGTTGGTGGCCTTGGCCATGAGACACTTGGCGGTGATGTTCTCGTTTGGTGAGTTGAAGAGAGATGAGTGCGTAGTGGTAGCAATTGCAATTGTGTCCATAGTGGTCACCTCATCGTCTTCATCATTGTCATCATCCTCCACATATTCTTCTTGAGCCACCAACACTTTTGGAGGAGTCTTCTTGATGAAGTTGTTCTTGTTGGGATAGGACTTTGACTTGTCCTTCCGAATAAGCTTGCCTCCAAAGTCTTCTTTCTTCTCATATGGGCAATCCACAACGAAGTGACTTACATTTCCACAGTTGAAGCATGTCCTTACTCGTTGCTTCCCTTTGTTCCCACTAGAGTTGTTCCTGTTAAAGTTGGACCTTGTGTTCTTCTTGCCCCAGAATTGCCTTGAAGCAAGAGCCATGTGCTCATGATAGGCATATTTGGTGTCCTCGGGGCAACACTCATCATCATCTTCCACTTCCTCCTCTTCCACACAAGCCTTGGCCTTCAGAGCAAGATTCGGCTTCTTGGATCATTGAGCTCTTAAGACCGCATTGTCGGCGGTCACGTCCAGGATCCTCATGGCAACAAATTCATCCAACACTTCATTTGAGGATAAAGTGTGGAAGTCCGGTCTCTGACGAATGACAGAGGACATGGCCTTATGATAGGGCATCATGGCCTTGAGGAACTTGTGCTTGATCCAATTGTCATCTGTATCCTTACTGCCATGATCTCTAAGAGACGCTGCAAGAATAGTTAATCTTCGATAAAGTTCACGAGGATCTTCATCTTCGATCATAGCAAACTCATCAGCTTCATCTTGCACCACTTCATAGTTGGAGCGTTGAATACTGGTGCTTCCCTTGTACATCGTGCCGACATGCTCCCAAGCTTCCTTGGCAACAGTGAAGGGTCGAAGGTGTGCAATGTCTTCAGGAGGGATGGAATCTTGAAGAATGCAAAGAGCGGACTCGTTGAACTGATGATTCGCAGTCTCTCTTGGAGTCATGTTGTCGGGATCATACGGATAAAAACCTTGCTCAATGATTCTCCAAAGGTTAGTGGAACAATGATTGATATGACGTTTGAAACAAAAGACCCAAGTAGCAAAATCAGTATTTTTTACAAACTTGGGAGGGGGCCCAACAGAATTTAAATGCGGTGTGGGACCGGGTCCTCCATAGTGAGTAGGAGGAGCAGATTGGGCAAAATTCCCACTCCCATTCTTAGTGACCGGGGCTTGCTCACTACTAGCTTCTCCCTTGTCGGGATTATCCTCCGACACGTTGGTAGCGGGACGACCCACTTCCAACGGTGAGGTGGATAATTTAAGCCCCTCAAGCATTTCTTTAAACATGCCTTTGACCTCGCTCACTAGTGATTCTTTCAATGTGGTCAAGGCCACATTGAACTCCTCACGAGTGACCGAGGCTCCCCCATCCGACGTAAGCAAGGACGGATTTCCACCGAAATGGTCCTCCGTCTCGACTACGTTGTCAACCATACTCTTCGGACGGTAAAGTCCTTAAAAAGAGACGAGGCTCTGATACCAATTGAAAGGATCGATATGGTTGACTAGAGGGGGGGGGGGTGAATAGGCAACTAACAATTTTTAGCTTTTCTTAACCAATTTAAATTAAGCGACAAAATAAGTTGTCTAGATATTCTACTAGGATGACAACTAAGGGAAAGAAGGACAACAACTACACATGCATGCTATAAGAGTTGAACAAGTAAAGCATGCAAAAGTAAAGGTAAGAAATAACCACAAGTGGAACCGGTGGAGACGAGGATGTGTTTCCGAAGTTCCTTCCCTTTGAAGCGAAGTACGTCTCCGTTGGAGCGGTGTGGAGGCACAATGCTCCCCAAGAAGCCACTAGGGCCACCGTATTCTCCTCACGCCCTCACACGATGCAAGGTGCCGTGATTCCACTAGTGGTGCCCTTGAAGGCGGCAACCAAACCTTTACAAACAAGGTTGGGGCTATCTCCACAACTTGGAGGCTCCCAACAAACCACGAAGCTTCACCACAATGGAATATAGCTTCGAGGTGACCTCAACCGTCTAGGGTGCTCAAACACCCAAGAGTAACAAGATCCGCAAGGGATTAGTGGGGAGAATAAAATATCTCTTGGTGGAAGTGTAGATCGATGCCTCCTCAAGCAATCCCGAGCAAATCAACAAGTTTGATTGGCTAGGGAGAGAGATCGGGCGGAAATGGAGCTTTTGGAGCAACAATGGAGTAGTGGGGGAAGAGGTAAGTCTTCTTGGAGAAGAAGACCCCCTATATATAGTGGGGGGACAAATCCAACCGTTATTGGAGTTTTTAGCCCGCAGAGAGTGGTAGTACCGCGCATGAGTTACGGTACTACCGCTGGCTGAGCGGTACTACTGCTTTGAGAGCGGTACTACCGCTTAGGCAAAAGAGTGCGACATGATTGACAACCACGGATGAAATAAATTACATCCGTGGCTACATCCGCAGGGAAAACGGTAGTACCAAAATGCGACACGGTACTACCGCTTAAGTTAAGCGGTACTACCGCATTGGATGCGGAAGTAAAAAATTACTTCCGCATCCACTTCTATACTTAGAATCAGCGCCTGGGCCAGATACACGGTACTACCGCTCTGGAGACGCGGTACTACCGTCAGAGCGGTACTACCGTGTCGGCAGGCGGTACTACCGTGTACCCGCGCGGTACTACCGCTTGCCAGGCAGATGATCAGTTAAGAAGTCACAGTTTTGCATATACGACAAATAACCGGTTGGACCTCCAGAGAAGCAAGGAAAGGAGGTGTGAGAGTAGGATGTGTACGTGTTGATTCTACCCAACCCTTTCCGACGCGGACCCCCTCTTAATAGTACGGCTTTCCTATTACTCAAAGCCACCGCAGGGAGCAAAAAGAAAACACCGTCTTCCATAGAATCCGAGGGGCAAACAATCGTCTTGTGCCTAAGGGAGATATACCTGTATGAGCTTAGAGCACATGATCAGTCCGCAAATGCATTGTCATCAATCACCAAAACTACTTAGGGAGAAATATGCCCTTACACCTATACTTACCTTATTTTCCTCCAAATTGACATAATAAGCCTAGTTAGCTCAAAAATGGAATAATTACCTATGTAAGCTCTAAAATGACACAAATAAGGAATAATAAGAAAAAAAACAAGGAAGAGGAGAAAAAGAAAGAATAGAAGAAGAAAGAGAAGAAAAAGAAAGAATAATGTGAAGGAAAAGGGTAAAAACCTTCTTCTTCTTCTAGTCTTCTTCTTCTTCTTCTTCTTCTTGTAGTCTTCTTCTTCTTGTAGTCTTCTTCTTCTTCTTCTTCTAGTCTTCTTCTTCTTCTTCTTCTTCTTCTTCTTCTTCTTCTTCTTCTTCTTCTTCTTCTTCTTCTTCTTCTTCTAACTTGCTTACTCCAATTTTTGTAGATTTGATTCACTTCATGGAAGCTGGCATTTAGTGGATTGCTAGTTTTAGTTTCTGTTTTGAGTTTCTGTTGATGAACAATGTATGTTGAATAACTCGGTGAAAGTATGTATGTATGTTGATGAACTCCGTGAAACTATGTATGCATTGGACGTTTTAAGGCCCTATATGTTCCGTTGTGTTGATGGACTGCTAGACGGCTAATACATGGGCTATGTCTGAGGTTAAAAAAAATATCATTTATGTCTTTTGAAAATGTAGGGATATAATAGAAAACAGAAAAGACAGTAATAATACAGGCTCTTTGCCGTCTGCGGCAGACGGTAAAGGTCTCTTTGCCGTCTGCCACAGACAGCAAAGTGGCCACGTGGCAGCAGCCTGTACAATCAGGGAGATGAACCATTTGGTTACTTTGCCATTGGTGGCAGACGACAAAGGGGAGGGCATATTTGCCATCAGCTGGTGGACGACAAAGGTTGTCGTTAGCCACCTAACGTGGCTAACACCTGTTAGTTACCATCCAAATTCTTTGCTATCTGCCACCGGCGATAAAGGTTCTTTGTCGTCCGCTTTGGGAAAGCAGATGGAAAAGAACCTTGTTACCGTCAGGTTCTTTGCTGGACAGCTTTGCCGTCGGTGGTAGACGGCAAAGAGGTTTGCCGTCCGCTTTTGGTGCCTTTGCCGTCTGCCATGGCAGACGGCAAAGAAGCTGATTCCTGTAGTGAAAGATGTTAAACCTGGACTCATTAGGTGGGTTTTTTTTGCTATAAGAATTTGATTTACATATCACTGATGGTCAAGGAGCTGAGAACCCAGTAGCAAACAACTTGTCTAGGTTAGAAAATACTCTTGATGACAAACTACCTATTGATGATAGCTTCCCAGATGAACTATTAGCAGCCATAAACACTTCTCGTAGTACCCCACGGTATGCAAACTATGCTAATTATATTGCTGCTAAATTTATACCACGTAGTTTCCCATGCCAACAAAAGAAAAAGAAATATTATTTGAGACATTACTTCTGGGATGACCCACACCTTTAGAAAGAAGGAGTATATGGTGTTATTAGACGTTGTGTACATGAGCATGGACAGGAACAAATCCTATGCAAGTGTCACTCCGAAGCCTATGGAGGACACCATGCGGGAGACATATCTGCACACAAGGAACTACAATCTGATTTTTATTGGCCTACTATTTTTAAAGATGCCCATGAGTTTGTCTTGTCTTGTGATGAATGTCAAAGAATCGGTAATATTAGTAGACGTCAGGAAATGCCTATGAATTATTCACTTGTTATTGAACCATTTAATGTTTGGGGTTTCGATTTCATGGGATCTTTTCCGTCCTCTAATGTGTATACATATATTTTAGTTGATGTTGATTACGTTACTAAGTGGGTAGAAGCTATTCCAAGTAGTAGTTCTCGTCATAACACCTCTATTAAGATGCTTAGAGAATTTATTTTCCTGAGGTTTGGTGTCCCTAGATATTTAATGACTCATGGTGGTTCACACTTTATTCATGGCGTTTTCCGTAAATTGCTAGCTAAATATGATGTTAACCATAGAATCGTATCTCCATACCATCCTCGGTCCAGTGGTCAAGTAGAACTAAGCAATATAGAAATAAAATTGATCTTGCAAAAGACTGACAATAGATCTAGGAAGAATTGGTCTCAGAAACTTGATGATGCATTATGGGCTTATAAAACTACTTACAAAAATAGTATGGGGATATCTCCATATAAAATGCTTTATGGAAAAGCATGTCACTTACCTCTTGAACTATAACACAAAGCTTATTGGGCAACTAAAGAGCTCAACTATGGTTTTAAACTTGCCGGTGAAAAGTGGCTATTTGACATTAGCTCACTTGATGAGTGGAGAACCCAAGCCTATGAAAATGCCAAGTTATTTAAAGAAAAAGTTAAAAGTGGCATGACAAAAGAATACAAAAGCGGGAATTTAATGCAGGGGACCAAGTCTTGCTAGACAATTCTTGTCTAATAGTGTTTGTAGGGAAACTTCTCTCCAAATGGGAAGGACCTTACATTATCAAGGAAGTATATCGTTCCGGTGTCATCAAGATCAACAACACCGAAGGCAATAACCTAAGAGTGGTAAACGGGCAAATAATCAAACATTATATCTCAGGTACTCCCATAAATATTGAAACCAATATTATTAATACCATAACACCGAAGGAGTACATAAAGGTAACTTTCCAGCACCTTCCAGAACCCTGAAAAGGAATAGGTGTGAGGTATGGTAAGTAAACCGACTCCAAACACTTTCCGAAGTCAATTTTTATCCATTTTGGAATATGTAGAAAAATAGAAAAATAAGAAGTAGTCCAAAAAGCGCACGAGGAGGCGACAAGCCGTGGGAGCGCGCCCTACCCCCCTGGGGCGCGCCTCCCTAGCTTGTGGCCGCCTCGTGTGCCATCCGGACTTTTTTTTCTCCCAGAATACTTGTTTTGCACGGTAAAAATGCATTATATAATCTCCCGGAGGTTTTGACCACCATATCATAGCAAAATCCCCTGTTCTTGTTTGATCTGTTTTTCTGATAGATCTAGATCACCATGACAGCCCCAAGTGCCTCCAAGGACAAGTTCTATGAGAAGGTCATCAAGCCTTACCTTCCGGAGGTGATGAAACACCCTCAAACCATTGAGCTACATGAGGAGCTGCTTCACATCTGGGATGATCAAGGGCCAAGGAGGATAGGAAGTGTGGAGGCCAGGCTTGAACCGTTGGAGCAGGAGGTCTTCAAGTGTCAAGGGATGGTGGAATGGGGACTCAACGCCAACCACTCAATGATCACAAAATTTACCCGTGACCACAAGATGGACACCAAAGATATTGGAATGGACATCTTCAAGCTTCATGAGAAAAATGATCATCTCCAAGCCTAGATCTATGACCTGCAAAATCAAAACTGTGAGTATGAGTATAGATTTAAGAAGATGAGTTTGGCTGCAGATTTGAGAATTCCGGAGACTCGTTCATCGTTCTACGATCACTGGTACATCGAGGTGCTATACAAACGGTTTTTAACCCCTTTTCGCGACGGTATTTTGAACCGTCGCCAAGTGAGTGACTGCGATAGGGGGTCCTTCCCACACGACCCAGAAACCATCGGGGATAGGGAGCCTTGTTGCATACAGTTGTACCTATAAAACTATTTCTGATATCTCGAATATCCCAAACGCTTCATCATTGGTACTCATTTGTGCTCGCATTGCCATCGCAGTCGGAGTTTTGTGGTTTTACCTAAAACCATGCGCAGTCCAGACACATTGCCGGCACATGATTTTTCCACGCACGTACCAAACTGGCTCTACATTTACGACGCCTGACACATCACAATAGTTCATGATTGTAAACTGTTATGATAGGTCGACAATCACACACATTTAGTTTTCCTGCATCGACATCACACATGCTTTGGAAACGGTAGCTATGTGCATGGTTACACACATTTCCTCTCCGTGAACCATGCCGAATTATGTTGTATATCACACACGATGTGCTTTATAGACTGTGTGCACCGTAATGACCTGCAGACCGTAATTTCACCTTAATTTAATTGCTGCTATTTAAAATTGTACCTAATTTGAATTTGAAAGTAGGCTATAGCTTTATTCATACCCCTTAGATTCAAACAACCAATGCATTATTCGATACACGTGTACATATGTTCGAGAATTACATAAGCACAAAATAAAGAATGATGAACGAGGGTTGTATACTTGTACTATTACAGATGGTAAAGAAAGATGCGAGCGACAGTCTGGTTGCCGAACAAGGTGAAGAGGAATGGCCCTATTGTGCTCTCCTTGATGTAGAAGGCACACACGACTCTAGTCCAACCCCTTGTGATGGCCGATCGCCGATCATGTAGTTTGAGAGGTAATCTTGAGTAAACTGCTTCAAGATCCACTGCAAAGGAAAAATATCTAGACATTGTCATCTAACACAACTCATTACGTGCAGTAAAAAGAAGGCTACAAAGTTCTTACTTACCATCCTGCAGGTCACTGTTGTCTTGCATAAAGTGTAAACAAATAGTTCGATTGACATCTTTTGACCCATTTTAATAACAATCTTTATCAGTTTCCTCACTTGATGCTTTTTCATGAATATCTCATTGCCCCATACGCAGAAAGGGTCAAAGTGTGGATCTTTGGCAATGACATATGTACCTAAGAGCACCAAGTTAGTACTAGAAGCTAAACAACAATTGCTAAATGATGTAGTGTAACACTCCCTTCATCCCATTATATAAGATCTTATTACATGTATATCTGGAAATCATCAGAACATTAAGGCAACACTCTTCCTTGTTGCTATGTAGCTTGGGGTTGCATACTTAGTCATTTAGTACAATGCATGTTGCTATCTAGCATCAGATATATTAATATGGCCCTAGTTAACCTACCGATAAATGGCTTACAAATATATTCAGTGAAATGTCCGATTCGACGATTAATCCCTTATCAACCCCTAGGCTATATGGTACCAGCTACCGATATCCTGAACAGTGAGTACATATAAGCAATGCGATGAAACTAACCTCGATGGAAAACAACATTGTTCTCAGTATTGTCGTGTATAAGTACATATAAAGGCATGTTAAGCACAACATGATAAACATCAACCAAATATATCCATGGTAGTCAACATAATCTACAAATGATAGCTTTAGTGTATAGGTTTAAGCACGCTAGTTAAGCAAAACAAGAGGTGGAAAGGTGTGTTAACTTCAACAGGCATAACATTTAGAAACAAGCAAATATAGTCATTCAAACTGGTATTGTGCACGTCTAAAGTACACTAGTTATTGTTAAAAAAAATAAAAGGCATGTTAACTGCGACATCATTAACAGCAACCAAATATCGTAATTCATAGTGGTATTGTTGAAACTGTTATTGTTGAAATTGAACTGCACGGCAAATAGTTGCACATATAGAGCATCACATTGTGAAGAACTAAAATAAACAAGGCATAAGGCCATCTTTAGCTAATCCTTTAAAAGTTAACAGACTAAAACCCTTAGTGGATATATATATATATATATATATATATATATATATATATATATATATATATATATATATATTCTGATCACAAGATGAGAATAATATTCTGATCACCACCTGACCTGCCCGCTAATAGTATGTTGAACTTCCCTCCGAACTAGGTTAAACTTCCGCCAACATTGCCCAAATGAAGCTTGCGATATACCATTGGAAAGCTATGGACACGAGTATCATGACCTAACTTAAATTTTTGGCAAAATGTAAGCGGTTTAAGAGCAGTTTTGAAAACCGTTTTTTCTTCACACAAAAAACGTGAATCGTATTTTCGATCACATTTCTAAACCGTTTGTCGAAATGAGGCAAATAATATGGCGTTGGAATGATGCTCCAAAACCTCTCCTTCCACATGTTGAAAGTTTTCTCTAATTCCCTATAGTCAAAGAGTAATTTGGAAAAACGTAAAATTTCGCAAACGGCTAATGCAATTGAGGCATATGATATGGCTTTGGAAAGCTTATGAAAATGCGCTACTTTTCCATGTTGAAAGTTTTTTCTAATTTTGAATGGTTTAAGAGTAATTTAGGAAATGGTACAAGTCCTACCGAGTTCGTATTTTCGAGCTCGTTTTTTAACCTTGCGTCCGAATGCAGCAAATGATATGGCCTTGGAAAACTTGAGGAAATGCGAAACTTTTTGGTATGTATTGTTTCTCCAAGTTCTTCACGGTTTTATGTCAATTTTGAAAATGGCTAAAAACGTATTTTCGCTGTATTTTTTACAAACTATATCGGAATGGGGCAAATAATATACCGCTGAAAAGCTACGAAAAATGTGAAACTTTTTCATGTCGATTTCTCTGATTCGTAGCCGTTTTCAAGTAATTTTGAAAACGCCGAGATCATTCGTTTAGTCTTTATCGCGAAACAGATTCTTCGAAAATGCACCGCGTGAAGAACCTGAACTTCTCGACACGTGAACTTGAAGTTCACTCTGTTTTTCATGTGTTTCTTTTGCTTGTAGCTCTTCATCCACTCACCGGAATTGAGCAAGTGATATACTGATGGAAAGCAGTTGTAAACACGCAACATTCCCATGTTGATCATTTTTTCATACTCGCGACGGTTTTAAAAGTTTTTCATCCGAAATTCATAAAGTGTAGTAGTTGAACTTCCTCTTTTTTCACGTTGAACTACTGTGACGTATTTTTGTTCAACCTCTCTCACAAGAATTATTCAACTTTCTCGGGCCGAACACTTGAACTTCTAGCAACAATTTTTTTAGCCTATCCTTTTTCATTCATTTTTTCTTATATGAAACACACACCATGTAGTACGTGAATTTCTGGTTGTTATCACTATTGTACATCAAAATTCTTAATATCCTTTTAAAATCGAATTGCTCAAAAGAAACGTCTTAAAATGCCAAAAACTACGCACCAAAAAAATCGATTTTTTCTATAGACATCAAACCGCTCTATTTTTTCAATTTTTTTGAACATCTTTGTGTATTTCTAGAAATGGGAAACTTTGAAGTTTCTTTAGTAAATGTCAAACTTCTTTGTTATTTCAAACCCAACTTCTTGGTTTATTCGTTAATAACGTGAAAAAACCGAGTTTTTGTAATAAATATCGAACAACTCTGTTTTTTAAAATTGAACTTCTTGGTTTATTATTTAGTAATGAGGAAAATCTGGGTTCTTTATATACATTGAAGTATTATATTTTTTTAAAATTGAACTTCTTGGTTTTTTCATTTTGGACTTCTTGGTGTTATTCATTTGTTACGGAAAACAAATCTTAGTTTTGTAATAAACATCGTACAACTTCTTGCTTATTTCGAACTGGACTTCTTGGTTTATGCGCTAGTAACGGGAAAAATTGGAGTTCTGTAATAAATATTGAACTGATCCATTTTTTGAAATTGAACTTCTTGGCTTATTATATAGTTACGAAGAAAATCTGAGTTTTTCGTATGCATTGAACTATTCTAGTTTTAAAAATTGAACTTCTCGTATTTTCTTTTTCAATTTGGACTTCTTTGGGACGGTAATAAAGATTGAACTTCTTCATCTTTTTAATTTGAGGCTCTTTTTCTAGGAACAGGGAAATCCACTTTTTATAAATTTTGAAATGGTCATTTTTTTAATTTGAACTTTAATGTAATTGTATTACACAAAGAAAAACTAAAAAACTCTAACTTTTCCATGGCATTAGCACATGAGCAAGCATTTCATGTGTGGTATGGTATCCAAAATGTAAAACTATTCACACAGCGACACAGGCATCTTGCACGAGCACCCTTCCATTTAACCAGATAAACACATTTTTGCATCGGGGCAATCGGGTGGGGGGAAGAAACGAGAATGGGGTCAAGCTTCTTTGAATTATCTTTAGCTAGGTGTTTGTGCCACAAGAACAAAGAGGGGCGCAGGGAGGTTCAGAAGATGCATGTACGTGGCAAAAAAAAAAAAAAACAGGAGAAAACTCTGGCTGAATGGAAGACTCTGCTATGCGGCAAATTTGACTATTTTGACCTGTTGCTGCAATCAATTCACAGAATGAACTGCCCGTGAAACTATTTCACAGCCATAACCTTTTTGTGTAGCGCCCGCCACGACGGCGCCACACTACACTGTGCAACGCCTAGCTCGGAGGCGCTACACGCCTTGCCAGCGTCGCACTCCGAACTGCCTAAAAATTACTAAGTCAGTGTGCAACGCCTGAGAGCTAGGCGCTACACTGTATAGTGTGACGCCTAGCTCTCAGGCGTTGCACACTGACTTAGTAATTTTTCGGATCACCCGGATGCGACGCTGGCTAGGCGTGCAACGCCCCCGAGCTAGGCGCTGCACCGTAGGGTGCAGCGCCGTCGTGGCGGGCGCTGCACAAAAGGGTTACGGGAGTGAAATAGTTTCGCGAGCGGTTCATTTTGTGAATTTGTTGCCACAACAGGTCAAAATAGTCAAATTTGCCCTGCTATGCTTGTACTTAGGAACACTCAGAGATGTCATCAACATGTTATATAACTTAGAGGCCAAATCACACAAACAAAAGAGTGGAATACATTTCCATTCCCCCGCTTTGAGAAGCAGTACTAACAAAAAAGTGGCTTTTGACAAACATCAAACAACTAAATTATTTAAATATGAACTTCTACATAAATGAAGAATGAATCTCTCTATCCAGCCATTTTTAAGTAATTTTAGAAATGACGAGTTCATGTCTTTTTTGTGACTAGTTGGGTTTGGTAGTAACTCCCGTGAAATCAGCACCCATCAGTCAAAAAGCTTTAACTAAAATGTTCAGAAGAAAACTTACACTGTTCATAGAATGCAAGTAACACTAACAGTACCAACGTATGTTCTTTTCAAACAAATAGTATTTTTTTATCAGACAAAGTTGTGATTGTTTTTACGCCACACGTTTAGGTCCTTGTGTGTCCATCTTATCTCCTAGAACTAACCACATTCACAAGTTTATTCTTTGCTCTCTCTCCTATGTGTAACTTGTCTCTTCTCATGCATAGGAATGTAGCAACCCGAACAAGAGCGAATCAAGTTAACATCTGGTTCAGGCTCCCGACAGCTCGGGAGGGGCTTGGTGACGCTGAGCACCAGCGGGCATGCCCCTCGGCCATGTACGCCATGTACTCTATGAGAGCGGTGGCCTACATCCCCGCTGGAGCAGACTGAACTTGTCGACTTGCCACTTCTTCAGAGTTTTACCTTCTACATCTTCACAGCCCGACCTGTTACATCTTCACGCTGGATGGACCACGACATGCTCGGCTCGGTGGGAAACAAAGACCCTGAGGAGGTAGGCATCGTTGAACGCATCTGCTGCGGTAGGATGGCCTCGATGCAGATGAACCAACGGCAACCGCGATGAAAAAAGAACAGTGAGGAGAGATGGATGTCCACATGGACTACTGGCGAGTGGGGCGACGGGCTGCCCGCACAGAGTGGAGGGGCAAACGGCTTGAGGACATGCAGGTTGCAGCGGCGGAGTTGATGGCGCACCAACCGCATGTGCTTGGGAAAGCTCCATCCATGGCGTGTGT